>OU015756.1:27649117-27682227 GCA_907169655.1 Acomys percivali | reverse complement strand
AGAGAGAGAGAGAGAGAGAGAGAGAGGTGTGATATTGGCAGGAGGGGAACCAAAACATTTGTATTATACAATGAAGAGCCTCTGGTGGATGAGAGGCCCACCCCTGGGCTAGGGGATTCAGGGAAGAGGGCAGGGTATGCCAGACACACCCTGCAGCAGGCAGGGACCTAACAACAAGTAGAAGATCCTATTTGTGACTTTTACTATGCATTATACATTATGTGAAACAAACGCTTGCAGTGAAGCTCTGAGTATCACCCCTAATCTTTGTGCCATTGCTTACCTCCCTACCAACAAACTACAGGTAGCTGCCTCCTCCTGTGCTGATCTGATGTGATGCTTTGTAGAAAGAAGAAAGCCAGCGTTCTATGACTATCTGGCTTCAGCATAAAAGACATTTCTCACCCAAAGCAAAGTTTAACAATGGGTTTTCAAATCAACTGATCAAAAACCTCTAGATATGGAAATTTAATAGAATTAACACGCAAGACAGCTTACCAGAGGACAGACTTCTATCTCCGAAGTGAGCCATTCTGAGAAAAAATATTTTTCTAATGGAAGTAGAAAATGTCAAGTGCTTTCTCCACATAATCCAAAACTTTCAGCTTTAAATAACTCTCAACATATACAAAGGGGCGTTCCTTTTAGGGCCTTGGAGGAATGGTGGCAGGGCCATTTAGGCTAGCCTGAGTTAAGAGAGCTGCTGCCTTATAGGATAACTGACCATTGACGATTTTGTTTCTGCAGACACAATGTCAGAACAGGAGAAGGGAATTTTCCAAAAGGAAATTTAAAATGTGACATAAGTTTGGCTGAATGGAGAGCTGATGTCACTCTCTGACTAAGTGAGCATAAACGGACTTATTTTCTATTCTCTTAAACTGCTACAGCATCTGGTCAGTCATTTCCAGTCTGAGGGCAAAAGTTAAAAATGCCTAGAAATAAAGGACACATGGCTACTTTCTCCTCAATTGCCCTCTACCTGATTATAAAGGTGATGCAAGGTAGTGATCACTGCATTGAACATTCATTTGCTAAAATGCTAATGAGGGGCCTTTTAACCTTTATACAGATTGTATGGAGGACTATTTCCTATTAATGAAGTTTGTCCAAGGGAAAGCCAATTCAATTCATTTAGGTGTGAACAAAATACTTTTTGTTCTTTCTTTTTCCTTTCTTTCTTTTTTAAAAAAATGTTACACAACTGATAAGGATGTAATCTGGGTGTTTTTACTATTGACATTTCATATAGAACCTCACTATCTGTAGGATCCAAAGAGGAGCGCTAAGCATTTTAAGGAGTCTCTTATGTCTGGGCAGCGTATGATCTAGGAAATAAAGGGATTAGAATCTGTAGTGGCTGGCTCAAACTTAGTCATCTAAACTTCTGGAAGAGAAGTTTTCCATTTTGACTGCTTTTCTTGGAGTATTACTGACTGGTTAAAATCAGCCAACATTCACCATACAAATAAATCTAGGGGTGGGTAGAGATAGCTTGGTGGAGAAAGTGCTCACTATACAAGACTGAAAATCTACAATCAGTCCCTGGAAATCATGAACCTGTAGAAAGAGGAAACCAACTCCACAAAGTTGCCCTTTGACCTCCTCATGCATGCTGTGACATGCACACACACAAAAAAATGACAATAAAAAGGAGGCCTAAAATCTCAAAATTGAAAGGACTCAGCTTTCAGTTGAAGTAGTTGTCTATAGAATGGAGAGATGATACAGGGCTGGAGAGACGACTCAGCATTTAAGAGCGCATAAGCTCAGTTCCCAGCAGCGAGTTGGACATCTCACAACCACTCATAACTCCAGACCCAAGAGAGGTGATGCCTTCATTTGACCTCCATGGTCACCTACAGTCACGTGCACAGACCCACATACAGACATACACACACATACACATAATTAATAGAAAAGCATTCAATAAGAAATAATAAGTATTTGGGGAGTAAAGAAGACAACAATTGAAGTCCACATGGGATAATTTCAGATTTCTTACTCCTCCTCAAATCTGTATGTATAATTTCATACTAAAAAAAAAAAATGAGTCTTTTCACAATGATGACCTCCAAAGTGTGAAAGGCAAACACACACACACACACACACACACACACACACAAACACCAGAAAGCTAGGAAATGACTTTATTTGAGTTACTGCAATAGGGATTCATTGCACTGGATGGCACGAAGCAGAAAAGAAAGCTGTTGTTCATGGGTGGAGCAATAGGGAAGGGAAGAAGACCCCTGTGGGATGAGCCCATGAAAACTCATCTTGAGATTTCCTAGGCGGTGGTCATATTTGTCTGCAAAGCAACATTCATTTCAGTTGTTCGCCAGTGCTTACAAAGGAGTGGGGGTTGGGGGTGGATTCCTCATTTTTTACTTACAGGAAAAGATAGGAATGTTAGGATTCTGCTTCGGTCGGCCTACCTGTGATGTCATTGCCTACCTGCCATGGGGGCGTGGCCCTGCCCAGGGCTATATAAAAGGACAGACACCCCCCCTTACACTTCCTCTTTCTTCTTCTTCCTCTCCCTCTCTCTTCCTTTGTCTCTGTCTCTGTCTCCCTCTCTCTCTCTGGAGTACCCCTCCCCCTTTATTCCCCCCCTCCATACTTATTTAATAAACTCTTCTATAACGTAGTATCTGCTGCCTGGTACCTTACTATCTTATCTTCTTATCATTTTCTTAAATATTATACATAAAAGATGGCCTGATAGGGACGTAGAAAACAGTCAATGGACAAACATGGTTAGCCATCAAGTGCTCCTTGTAAACACTTGAGATTCGATTTTCATATAGGCTCTCCTCAGTCTTAATCTGCATGGTAAACTAAATACTCAGGAGGAGTAGAGCTGGCTCCCACGCTGTTTCTGCTTTTAGAATTTTTAGGACCCTCCCTTCATACTGCTTTCCATGTTGATTGGACACATTCACACTCTCATCCCCCCCCCCCCACACACACAATCATTGTAAGCTTATGTTGTCCTCTTGGATGGTTTCACTGGGTGGCATGAAGAGGTCTCCGTGCAGCTTTAATTTCCCCAGCACTGTTCCCAGTGGAGAGTATTTGTGATGCAACCCAGTTACGGCATCCTGTGTCAGATTCCCACGTGGCTCCATGTGAATGGCGACTGCTGGACTCTTTCCTAGTCTTCATTTCCATTTGTATGAAAACTTCTGCTGCCTTCTAGTTACTCTGCACTTGAGGAACTGCTGATGAATGGTGCCCTTGGTTTGGAACTTCCACTTTGCATAGGCTTTAAAAAAGTTTCCTTTGCATTGCACGAACTTTCTAGTTTCATACAATAAATGTGTGTGTGTGTGTGTGTGTGTGTGTGTGTGTGTGTGTGTGTGTAAATGTCCAATATCCATAGTCATCAGAAAAATGCAAATAAAAATTACATTAAAAATTCACTTCACCCCAGTTGAATGTACTGTTTATTTCAGGCATGGCTTGCCCTTTACTCTAATCACCTGTGTCCACTAAGGGATAGCTTGGGTCTCTAGTTTGCTATTACTGAAGGCTAAAATGCTGTGGCCAAGTCAGAGGCAATTGTCTGAAAATTCAAGTCAATTGACATTTCCCCTCTGTTTGTAGGATTTTTTCCCCTTTTTCATTACTTGCATTTGTTTGTGACTATCTTCTCTCCCTGAACTGTCACTATAAGTACTGAAAATGATTTGATTCAAAAGACAGTTTACTTTTCTGGGGCTATTTGTGTTCTATTGGGAAAACATAGGCTATCAAAATAAACACTTCCATTGGGTATAAGATATGGTGTTGTAAAGTGTTAGATCCTTTCCAGGTATCTCTGGAACCTCCATCTACTTTAATTACATTTATGAACATATCTTTATTCATGGTTACATTAATAAATATGTATGTGTATATACATATATATTACATTATATATGTGTGTATGTATATATGTACATTAATATATATGTATATGTATATATTAATATATGTGATATATATGTATATGTATATATATTAATATATGTGATATATATATCAATCTATATATATATATATCTTCTAAGACATACCATTTGGAGGTCCGATAAATATCTGCCTTTCTCCTATTCCAGTTTGGCTCTTATACCCGACCTCCACTGTCCCTGGCATGACTTACTTCAATACAGAGTGCTCATGGTGACAGCTTTCATTGGGCTCTCATGATTATGACATGAATTTTTTTTTTATACTGTAGTACGTTAGGCAAGCCTCATACTGCCGAGATACATTCCAACCAATGCCTCACATTCTCAATTATCTTTTTTTGGTATTTGTGTTTGAGAGGTTGGCTGAAAAACATTCAGTTTTCTTTTTCATTTTGAAGGTATCAGTTCTTACGTACAAGTCAGGCAAGTTGAGTGTGTTTTTAAAACTAGTTGTCTCTATTTGTACTTGAGAAACCGATTCTAGCTTATCTCTGCTTGCCAGATGGAAAGGGTGGTAACAAGTGAGAAGCATCGATTAGTTTCATACAATGAGCTCACTGGACAAAACTGAAAGTTTTCCTTGTTAGACTTGACTCATGTGAGGCGAACTTCAAGACTAAGAAAGGAGAGACACCACTGACAGACGCCATCTTGTTTCCCAGTACATGAAGCTTAACCACATCTCTGGTAAGGATTTTAAGTTAAAGATCTGTAAAAGTAGTCAGGATGACTTTCAGAGAACATGGCAGCGTGGCATTTAATCCTATTGCATACACATTCAAGTAACATGGCAGCCTGGAACTTATTCCTATCACACACACATAGTATTCTTTCATTCAAACAATTCAAAGATAGAAGGGTAATAGTTCTATTTTTAGCATACTACAATTCATTTTTCTACTACAAAATACATTTTATAATTTAGATTTTCTTTAAATATTACCATTCCATTAGAAAATTAAAAACACCAATTTGAAAAAAAATAAGACTAAACAAGAAAAAAAAGATGATTTCTACAAAGTAATATTTTGGTGCTTTTGGTACCTCTATTTTACCTTATGGAAGTCTCCTTTTAATGTTTTACTTTAGCAATGTACTTTCAGAGCACAGTTGTTCAAAACTATTGGAAATTAGGGGGAAAAGCCAGAAAAAAGGACTACTATATTCTTAGTAGAGACTTTTTAAAAACAACTGTTTTTTTCCAAAGACTCAGAATTTTCTCAACTACATTTTGAGCCAAGTAAAAAAAAAGAACATGAGTTTTGTTTGTTTGTTTTTGGTTTGTACTTTTGGAAGCCACAGACTAGAAAGCAGGTGCACAGGGGACTTGGTTTGCTCTCTGACTATGCTTTGGCAGCTTCCCATGGCTCTGTGAAAGGGGCATGGTGGCGTGGACTTAGCACTGGTTATCCGACTTTCTAAAATCAACATCCTTTCAAGCCATTTCTCTCCTTTCTTATGGCCCATTATAAGATACTCCCCAAAGCATTAGATCATGTTCATCCTCAAAATAATCATATACAAAGATTTATGGCTGTTACATGTTTATCCTGAGAAATGACCAGTTCTCTGTATTTGACTGAGTTGATGACCCCAGTTAAAGGCACTCCTACATGTACTCTCACCAATTTATAGCTTTTTATGCCGTCTGCTGTGCCTCGTGTGCTGGTTTTGTATTAGTTTGGCCCTGAGGAGGTGGCAATGGTGGTATGTGTCAATTTTGAGCCTGTGTACACCTCTGCTTGTTCGAGTCACAGATTTGCTTGCCTTGATAGAGACTGTGAAGACAGTGGCAGACCTTTGGAAAGCCTAAATTACAGCTACTGTGCAGCGAAAGCTTCCCTGCTCTGGATTACGAGTTCCAGGGCAAAGGCCGATTTTCAATGCTGTTCTCTTGCTTTGTCATTTAAGCCAGAGTGTCCCTTCTTTATCTGTTTTTCTGGCAACCGATTATCTTGAAAATACTTGTCTGCCTTAGTCCAATGTAGGCGATGGAATTGCTATTTCTTAATTGCTCCTTGGATTTTTTTTTTCTTTGTAAGTAGAATAAAGGAACAGTCCATACTATATGAATGTATATTGGTAATAGGAAGAGGATTTAGCTTGGTTTATAAAGGAGGCATTTCTTTTGTGTAAATCTTTCTGTTAAGGATGATATTTCAAAAATCTCATTTTTAAAATATCTCTGTATCTCATTGGTCTTTTATGTCGATGGCTTTTATATTCGAGTGATGTTTGTGCTTTTCTATGCTTTAATTTTATATACATATATGAAGCATACATATAAATATATATGTGCACATTCCAGAAAAGTGACTGTTTATGAATCAAATTTACCTACCACACAAAATTTACTTTTACTTTTGAATAAGTTACCTATAAGTCACATGATATATATATATATATATATGAAGAATTCATCTGTTTTCATATTTTTATTAGATCTATAAAAATGGCATACGTACTGACTTATACACATCCTGTTCTAGAACAATGGTCATTGTACCTACTGTCAATAATGGCGTTGGAGTAATAGAACGTATGTGTAGCAAAGCTTTCTCCTAGGTTTACTACCAGAGATTCCAATTTAGGAAATCTGTGCTTGCAGAATGTGTTAGAGAACTGTATTATTGTTATTTTTTTAAATGTAGGATTCTGGTCTGGACAGGATTTGAAAGTGCTGTGACATCTCAAACCCTACGGTTCTCGGGAACCTGAAAACCAGAGTTTTATCAGGTCCCTGTGGGAACTTGAGGGTTTGGTTCAAATCACCCCCAAAGCATTTTGCAAAGATTTGGAGGAACAGCTGCAAAATTTATTCATTTTTATAATAGAATATGTCTTAACAAACTTGTCTAATGATGATAATGAAGAAAATTGCTTTAGAACAATTTTCTGTGCCTTGTAGAATCTCTCTATTGTATATATTAGTGGCTTTAGATTGTTGTTGGTTTTTTTTTCATGTCAAAGCATTTTTTTTTTTGAGTATGTGCCATACAGCAAGCATCTAGTATATACCTTGTTTTCAGACATGTCAGAAAGTGACACAGGTGATTTCTTGTTGTAACATTTGTATTTTTCAATTCTAAGAAACATTTTTTGGCTCCTGGAAGGAACAGAAAATAATCTGGGAGCCATGTCAGAATTTAGCCACGCCCACTTTCATTGTCATCCCAGCCTTCCAAACTCTACAACATGCAGAAACGAACGTCTGTTGTCTACCTTCCTTAATCTAAGTTGTTCTGTCATGGCAGCCTGAGCAATCTCAGGTTCACACTGATATGTAAACTTAATTAAACGATTTCATTCTAATTTATTTTGAACCTGATGAATATAAAACTTAATAATTTTCATACTTACATCCTTGTAAAGAGCTAGTAAATAAGAAAGTGAGGTTTTAAAAATACATTTTAATTAACATACAATCACATCAATTCCCCTTTCTTTTCTCCAAATATATCCTTTAAGGCGTATGCATTATCGATCACAACAATGAGATAATTGTGGGGTTATTTGAACATTGCTTTCAGGCTGGCTGGGTTATAGATTTTGCCTAAAGAGTTTATCTAAATAGTTTATAGTGACTGCACAAGTATTTGGTTACTGATATATGGGTGAGTCAATAGAATATTGAGGCCAGTGTTACAGAGAATGACAGCTCTGATAGGAAAGTTAGATAGTGCTTTAAAAAAAAACAAACTAACTAACCTTTAAGCTAAAATAAGGTAAATGGGTTTGTGGAAAGTAGGAAAAATGCGAGGAGACTTTTCATATGACGCCCTGCCACAGATACTCAAAGTAGCATTTGTGTGTGCAATTCCTGCCCTCCTAACGGCTCAGTAACTTCTTGGAATTCTGGGAGTTGTAGTTTTTTTTTTAGTTCAGCAAGGTGCTGGTCCGCCACCTCTACACCTCCATTCTTTTTTTTTTTTTTAATTTATTTATTCTTGTTACATTTCAATGGTTATCCCATCCCTTGTATCCTCCCATTCTTTCCTCCCTCCCAGTTTCCCCTTATTCCCCTCCCCTATGACTGTTCCTGAGGGGGATTACCTCCCCTGTATGTGCTTATAGGGTGGCAGATTTGGGCACAGGGGTCCCGCTCAAACTAAGGCACCAGCCAAGGACAATACAGGCGGTAAACTTTAAACCCCTACCTAGATCTAGCCAATGGACAGAACATTTTCCACACTTGAGTGGAGAGTGGGATATGACTTTCTCAAGTACTCTGGTGCCTCACATTTGACCATGTGCCCTGGAAGGGGAGACCTGGTGGCACTCAGAGGAAGGACAGCAGGTTACCAAGAAGAGACTTGTAGTTCTTTTTTTTTAAAGATTTTTTTTTTTTTAGTTATTATTTATACAGTACCCTGTGGTCCATCATCCACCTTCCTTTCATTTCCCAGCAGCATGTAGCACATTGGGCACATGCTCATGTGAACACACATGAACACATGCTTTATATATATATATATATGTGTGTGTGTGTGTGTGTGTGTGTGTGTGTGTGTGTGTGTGTATATACATATACATACCATATATGGTATACATACACACATATGTTATATTTATGTATATATAACATCATATATATAAACGCATATCTTATATGTATGAATATATATCTTATCATATATATATATATATTCCCTTTAGGCCTATTCTTCACTTAGCTGCCATGCCCATCTCCCTGCCACTCTTCCCACTTCCGCACCCTCTGTTCACAGTACCTCCTAGTACAATGGCTTGTTCAGTCAGATGGTGGTCCTCATCTTCCTGGCTTAGAAGCCCTGTGTCACACACCCGAGCTCCGTCTTCTTCAGTCTACTTGTTCTCTAGGCTTTCAGCCCTTCCAGTGCTTCAGAAGCAGACTACAACCCCATACTGTAGAGTCCCTTTCTCTACCTGCATGCAATCTCTCATTTGAATGTCCAAAATCACTTAGCAACATTGGAAGAAGCTAATAGATATGTTTACCTAGCAGCCTCCCAGCCCTAAACCTGCTTTCTTTCAGTGTGGGACAAATGCATTTTCTACGCCTCCATTTTTCTCCCACACCTAATAACTAGCTCATGAGAAAGGTCTGTCCACTGTGCCTTCTACATAGGCCATACATGTATCTGGCCACAAAGAATTGACGTTTCTTATTAAAACCATTCTAACTTAAGGCAACCTTAGCCTTCAACTGGCCTCTGGTTATTTAGAGACCCAGCTGGTCTCCCTATCTCTTTGCTGCCCACTTTCCTATCAAAGTTGCCTTTTTTCTTGTCTATTACCCAGTTAACAGTTGCAATGACACCTGCAGAATAAACCAAATCCCATCTTATTTTTCAGCTTAAAGCCTTTCTCTGGCTTCCTCTATCACTCAGAAGAAAACCTGAAAGTCCTTCATAAACTCTACCCTACCCTACCCTACCCTACCGCCGACCCCTCACCCCCACTTCCATCCCCCTCCAATATACTGTGGTTTCTGCAGTCTGTGTGTATACACAGGCCTCAGAGGTTTTTCACCTGCTGCTTTGTCTGCGTGTCTCTCTAGATTCACTTCTTCAAGCCATTCGTGTCTCCACTAACATGTGACCCACTCAGAGGTCCTCCCTGTAATTAGTATGTAAATCTCAGCTCTTAGTCTAAGTTCATTCTGTTTCTTCTTAGGCTTCCCACCTCCTGACAAACTACTTATGCACATGTTTAGTTATCACTCCTCTCTCTAGTGTAGAAATGTAAGCTGCGTTATACAGCAAAGATTTTCCCTACTTCATTCACGATAATATTAGCGCCTTGAAGAGAACTTCACCCTTTTTGAGGTAAAAAGGAATCTGGTGTTAAATGAATGTATCTTAATTCAAAACGTGCTAGTCTTTTTTTTTTTTTTTTTTTTTTTTAAATCCTAACATAGAACACCTGGAGAAAGCTACAGACAGATAAAATATGTTTATTTAGTGCACAGCTTTGGAGGCTGATAGTCAAAACATCTTGGTTCAGGCTCTGGCAAGAGTCTGAAAGGCAAGGAGACACGAACTCAACGGCAGAGAGGGAGGCACACTGGCCTCTCTCTGAGACAAAGCGACTGACATAAGTAACTTAAAACAAATGGTTGTGTTTTTACTCTCAAGGTGTTGGAAGTTTTGGTCCATGGCCATTCAGGTCAACGTTTCTGGCCCCATGGAGAGTCTGTGTAACATAGACGGATATGAGGATGAAAACAGCTCACCCTGTAGAAGTCCAGTGATGGGGGTGGGATGTGGTGAGAAAAGAGAGAGAGAGAAAGAGGCAGAAGAGTGGCCATTGACACAATTGACTTTCAGAGTCAATTTCCCCCCAACCCCCTCCTGCCCCGTGACCTATTTCTGGTAACCAGTAACTATTTCCTAGAATCCCATTTGGCTATTAATTTATCAGACAGGGGATTAATGTTTTGATGCAGTTAGAACCCTCCTGATTGATCCAAGCACCTCTCACTGGTGTCACCATGTGGGGACGGAGCCTTCACCATAAACCTTTGTGTGTGCAAGTGTGTGTGTGTGTGTGTGTGTGTGTGTGTGTGTGAGCATGTGAGCATGTGTATGCTTGTGTTTGTATATGAATGTGTGTATACATGTGTGAGTGCTTGCATGTGTGTGTGTGCCTTCATGCATGTGCATATGGGTGTGCCACTGTGTGTGTGTGTATGTGTCTCAGGGGAAACACTTCATGCACAATCCTATTAAAGGAGCCTGGCTTCCTCCTTTTATAATAAGCTCATCCTAGAAATGAACTTTGGATACCACTGTAACTATCTCAGTTTCAAACCTCCAAGAACCTTTCACAGGGTCTCAGTTCTTGGAGGTTCCACAATGTCCCGATCTCATCACCACAGAGATTAGCAAATAGATATGTATGTAACATTAAAGGAGAACACAGGAGTTTGAGGTCTGGTGGGAAGGGACGTGAAGAGAGTCAGAGGAGTGAGATGGGGAAGATGGAAAAGATATCAATACAGCACTCGTATATGAAATTCCCCAGAAGTAAGAGATAGTAAACTAAAAAAAAAAAAAAAAAAAAAAAAAAAAAAAAAAAAAAAAAAAAAAAACCAAAAAAAAAAAAAAAAAAAAAAAAAAAAAAAAAAAAAAAAAAAAAAAAGAATCCCAATATAATAAAGAAATGCATACTAATAATTCTACTTAGATTAGATTAAAAAATATACAGTTATCACAGAAAGGGCTAAGAATCTGGATTGTATGTGCGCTTTGGGATTTTAGGGCCAGGCATTTGTTTTTTGAGAGCTTCAGTTGACACTCCAGTTCCTGGCGTGTTAGTTTCATCAAAACATGTCACGATTTATCTACTCCCCTGCACAGAGATTTCAATAAAAATGTTAAAGAAGTTTATTTGAATTCATCTACTCAACATAGCATTTCTGCATTTCTGTACTTGAGCATTTGGGTTATTTTTCTCTGTCTACTGTTAAGAAATTATTCTTACCCAAAACACTAAGAATGTAACCTTTATATAATTCCTGATTGTGTCATGGTTCTTCTTGCTATAGGTAGTTTTATTGTATATATGTGTAATAATATAAATGTATATGTAAAAAAATAAAAAAAGTTTAATTAAAAGAAATTATTCCTCAGGCTCAGGCTGTATCAAGACAGGAACGCTGAGCCCTAAATTTGAGTCAGGGAGAAAGAGACATTCTGAGAAAATTTGGTCTAGTTAAAGAGTTTTGTTAGCACAGAATTTCAGATCAAGAATGGATGTTGGGACAAATACTATGGATCGATGCCTTGACATCCATGTGATAGAACCATAGTGCTGAGGGTATTGGCTAAAGTACCAATTAGCACAGACTCCCCAAGATTGCATTGGGTCCCTATAGGAAATGAGAGAATTTATTTCCTCTGTGTGTCTTAAATGTGAAGACACAATAAAACTATGACCCCTTTCGAACAGAAGGCGAATCCTTATCAAGAATCCCAATTTGCTTCAGGGCCTCCAGAATCATGAGAAATGTCTCTGTCTGTCTTGTCAGTCACCTCGTCTATGGTAGTTACAGTAAGACTTCTGACTAAATAAGAGGGAGAAAGGGGAATTAGACTGTATCAGCAGAAGTAAAGTGTTATGAAACTGAAAATTTCAAAGTTCAAGTTTGGGGCTCTGTGGTTCCTGCAGTAAATAAAGGGCATGAAATAATGTAAGCTCAGCACAGGGCTCCCAGAGGACAAGGTTTTGTCGGTTCATTATTTCACAGAGCAAATATTTTAAATTTTGGTTCAATTTATCATTTTTTCTCGTATGAATTGTGTTTATGCTGTCAAAACTATATTTCCTGTGCTCCTGTATAAATTACATATATTTTCTACATCTGCTTATAAAAGTAACTTTTATTCTCCTGGCTCAATTATTTGTCTCAGAGGCTTACTGCATCCATCTGCTAACATGGGCCTGGTCCTGGAAGCTTCTAGCCTCCAGACAATCTAACCTAGGCCTAGAATGTTTTAGCCTCTGAGACTTACTGCTTAATAAGCTCACCCTTCCTTGTTCTTTCTGAGCTCTGGGCTGGCTGGTTCAACTCAGCTGTGATGGCCCAAACTCTTCTCATGTCTGACTTATTTAATCTAGTTTCTCTCGGCCCAGAATTGCTCCACTTGGCTTCAAACTCAGCAATTTGCTCTAATCTTCTGGCTTCTCCTCATTTTCTGATTCATTCTGTCTTTATCTGAGTTCTCTCTCTGCAACCCATCTTTCTATTACTGTTCTGGTAAAACTGCCTCCTCTCTCTGTAAAACTGCCTCTTAAGTGGCTTCCCTTTCTACTCTCTTCTCGTGAGAGTTGGGCACATCCTATTCTCTCAAGTCTTCTCTGGTTTGTCACCTTTTCTGCCCACTGGCAAGAGATCACAGCCAAAGATCTCCTGGGTCTGTGTGATCCGGCTGGAATGCAAACACACCTTTAACTCAGGAGACAGAGGCAAACAGATCTGAGTTTAAGGCCAGCTCCATATGATGTAGCCAATTTAAACACAATGAAAGATGTCCAATAATGTCCCTTGACAGTTGGCATTCTGAGGCATTTTCTCTTCTACGTGCTTTCATGCAAACTTAGATAGTGAATCAATCACTATAGTAAGAATTACTGTAGCATCATTGTAGAGCTTAAATGAGGTAGGTCGTAGCGTCAGGATTATGGAAATCAAGTATTAGTTGTTGCTATTACTATAATTGTTGATGCTGAATCTATCAATTCCCATCAATGTGAAAAATAACGATGTTTCATCAAAATGTAGTAAAGGACTACTGTGTATGGACAATTAATCAATTGATTATATTTTATAGGAAAAAAAACAACACATGCGTTACTCACACAGGTTTAGAATAGTGAGGAAATGGCATTGTATGGTCTATAGATTGTCCTATAGATTGAGACAAGTCAGAAAATAAGTTAATGTTTGATTTATTAATGTATTGTTGAGTTTCTATAATATTAACTTTCAGCTCACTAAAAATTAAATACTGGTAAATCTAAGAGATTTTGCAAATGTATAAAATTAATTTTTAATAATATAAACATATTGATAAAAAAGTACTATCCCCTTACTACTTATTTAGGGTAAAACAAAACAAAACATGTTTATTATCCTTTCCCTTGCTTATTTTTTAAAAATCTCAATTATATGAAGCTTGAATGCATTCTAATGGTGCAGAATTGCTACTGGCGGCCTTCCCTCCCAAACAGTCATTCCTTGTTCTTTGCCTCTGGCATTTCTTTTACTGGGTTTTTTTTTTTTTTTTTTGCATTGATCTGTAAAGTTAGATTTTCTTCACCATTGGAGCTCATTCTGAATCATCTGAAATGACTCTCCAGAGCTCACAACTTCTTTTCAAATAATTTGCACTACACAGAACTCTGAAACCATGGGTTAGCCTATGACTAAGGATTTTACGCACATTTTGTATACTACAATAGTATATATTATAATTTGTAATTTATAGAGAGAGCACATATATTCATAAAAGGTATATGTTATTAGTATTTTCTCTTTTCCACTAATATGCATGAATATATGTGCTGTGAACAGTAAGATTCTTTTGAAGAACCTTCATCATTGTTCCTTATGGCCCTTTGCAGTTCTGTGTTCTGGCAATCAGTGCTCTGCATTCAATAGTCACACACACTTAGCACCATCCAAAATTCTATATAAATATAATCATGCAGAATATATTATTTATGAGTTTTTTCTTTTTCTTAACATAATTGTTTTAAGACTCATAAGTATTGTCAATTATTGATAGTTTTATAAATTTATTTTTAAATTGTAGCATAGTAAACAGTTTCATGGACCCATCACACATGATTTATCCATCAGTCTACAGATAAAAGCTTGGTTCATTACAATGTTGGTCTATGAAAAACAAAGATACTTTTATCATTTGCACATAAGTCTTTATGTAAACCTATGCTTACATTTCCTCTGTTCTTGTCTCATAGGAAGCATATTGTTCATTTATATGTATATATGTATGCACAATATATGTGAATATATGAGCATATAGTTCAAAAGTAGCTGTAAAGCTTTCTTATATAGTCTTTGCACAAAGTTGTATTATTAGCACCATCAGCTCTGGTCTCCATATCATCACCAACAGCTAGTGTGAAGAGTCTTCAGTAGCAAATATTTCAGTAACACTCACACCCCCCCAGATATGAAGTATGCAGGCCTTAGAATATCTAGGCCTAACTGTCCCATTTCCAAATCTCATGGTACCTTTTCCCTCTTATATTTCATTTTGATCTAAGGAAAATACATACCTCCATGATTAGACTACAGTATTGTTTTAAATTCATTCGAGCTATATTTTTTAAAAGAGTTGTCATCTAATTTGACCTTTGTTTCATTCTTCATCTTTGCTTCATATCTGAGAGTTTATGCACATAGTAATCTTGGATTGGAACTCTTATTAGAAAATTCTAGGAGGACTGACTTGCAGCTATTCCTCCAGACTAGATCTTGCTAATGTTCAGATAACTTCACTTGAATTTTTTCAAACTGTAAATGTTATAAAAATGAAGAGCCTAACAATCGAGATGTAATATGAATAAATTAATAAAAAAATAAAAATGTAAAAAAATAAATAAATAAAAATGAAGAGCCTAAGAATTTAGTCTCCAAAGTTGTATGCACTTTGCCCATTGTCACATTCTCAACAGAAACATTCTGGTTTCTACTCAGAGGCAAAGCAGAAACAGACAAATTTCTTTGACAATTTCCTTTCTTATTGTACTCAATTATACACATTTTCTAAAGTATATTATGAAGACACCGAGGAATGTGAGGCTTCTGATTTTTGTCGCACTCTGTCACAGGCAAGGCCTTGTGTTTTCTTTTTTTTTTTTTTTTTTTTTTTTCTTTTTGGCCTTGTGTTTTCTTCTTGAACATTTGGACAGTTATATAAGCACCTGCTTCATCTAGGCTAATAAACTTCTTGAGATCTCACCTATCTTCTTGATCTCTATTTTCAGCATGGAATTTTTTCTTTTACTATTATGAGAGTAAGTTTATGCATTTAAAATGGGTTTTAGGGCTGTTTAATCAAGTATGAAAATTATAGATGTGTTCTAGATAAATATACCATTTATATTTTTAGATTTTACTTAAGTGTGTTTCTCTGGATAACCTTCATAGGCATCTCAAATTACTAGTGATAAACTTCATTTTATGCTAAGGTTAACATAGGTAAATTATTAAGAGGGAACATTCCTTAAAAGATCATCGTAGGTGAAGATGGAAAAATGACCAGTGGGATACACACAAATAATAAGACATTTTGAAGTATTGGGTCAAATACTTTTGAAGTACACAGTCTAAAATTAAAACATGATTGGATTTGTAATCAAAAAAGCATAAATTTTACAACATCCATATGTGTTCTAGTTTCTTTTTTGATGTGCTTGTAAACTGCACAACCAAGGCAGCTGCTATAAGAAGGAGTTCATTTGGGCTTATGGTTGCAAGGGATGAGTGTCCATTGTGGTGAGTAGGCATGACAGTGGGCAGCAGCGGACTGTAGAGACAGTCACTCAAATTCCATGATCTTGAATAAAAGAACTTGATAAGATCTTCTTGTTAAAGTGATGGGGGCTGGAGAAATGGCTCAGCAGTTAAGAGCACTGCCTGCTCTTCCGAGGGTCCCGAGTTCAGTCCCCAGCAACCACATGGTGACTCACAACCATCTATAATGAAATCTGATGCCCTCTTCTGGCATGTAGGTATACACACAGGCAGAACACTGTATACATAATAATAAATAAATAAATCTTTAAAGCAATGAGTGTAGTTATTTCTACAAGAAAAAGAATATTAGGTAACATTCAACATATTCAGGATATTGTAGCAATTTGGTATAGGAAATATATAGCTCTCATCTGCCTAATAAAAATGCAAAACTTTGCCATCATATATTTTTAAATTATTGAAATTAAGAGAAAATTTGCATAATAATGAGCTACAGGTAATATGTGAAAAGAGACAAATGAACTTATTTTTTTGCCATGTTTTAAGAAAAGACTCCATTGTCTTTCTCCTTCCTTCCTTCTTTCCTTTCTTTTCTTTTTTTCACTAAGATTAAAATTGTTTAAACTTTGTATTCCAGAAATAGTTAGGATAGAGTTGGCCTTCTGAGTAGCATCACCTCCTGGAAAGAGTTATGTTGCTATGAACAAAGTTTGTCCTTGAACAGGACACATACTTAGTGGTTGGTTCCACTAGGATTTTTCAGAAGCCATTCATCAGGCAGAATACAAGGCAAAGGAACACAGTGTGGAGCATGGCAGTGTTGCTGCTTTCAGGACATCATGGTTTAGTAGAAAGACATAAACCAGGAGGTTATAATTAGGTGACCTGAGTTCTTGATATAGAGCATTTAGTGACTTACTGGGAGAGTATTCTGGTGGTTAGTATCTACCCTCTTCTTTATCAACACATAGTGGCAGATATTTAACCCTGTGTCTTGTCATGCTTTCAGTTGGATTTTCAATTTCATTTTGTAATCATGGAGAAGTTTCTTACTCATCTGAATCTTAGTGTCTTCATTTCATAAGAAAGTTTTCTCATTCGTTGATCAAATGATGACCTCAGTCTCTCATTTCCCCCCAAGTATTCATTTAAATACTACACTTAAAACAGTGATTCTAAGAAATCTAATTGTTTGTGGTCCTTTAAATCACCCTTTATCTTTTTGCCACTGGAGTTCAAGAATGACCATCAGATTATTTATATGCTTTCATATATATTTTGTATCATATGGCACTTGATGGTCATATTGTCCTTCTTAATTATTCCTTTCTGGGAGATAATAAGTATTCCAGGGCATAGATCATGGCTTCACTCAGGTTTGTAGTCACAGACCCAGACATATGCCCAACACAAGTCCTTAAGAATTGTGCATGTGGGGATTAAGTTGTCCTTTGACTCTATTATTTTTTAAAATAGCAAGGGAGCTGGAGAGGTGGGCAAAATAACAGAATCTAACTATATAAAACCTAGGTCACTTTCATTTATGAATATCCTAATTATAGCTAAATGACAAAAAATTTATTGCAGACAGTTGCACTCACATCAGAGGTAGTTCTGGAGCACAGTTGAAGGAAGCTACCGTCTAATCTAATCAATAGCTTAGTTACTGAGAAATTCTGACTTCTGTAGCACTCAAGAGAGCAGTAATTTGAAGTAAAATCCATCAAATTTTAAGAAACAAGGTTAAGGAAACTGAGGTGTGTAAAATAAGAAAAAAACCAGTCACACAAGTAAAAGACTTTCATTGCAAATGGATAATAGCATTTTTTTTTCCAGAAAATCTCTATTCCTTTTGAGTTTAAGGTCTTGTCTTCCTGAAGAGCAGTGGTCCTTCGTGCCTGGCAGTAAAGCAGTAATCATTTTCATAAACTTGCTTGTGTGTTCCTTAAAACTGTCCTTTTAAGTCATAGGCACAATGGCTTATTAAATGGTAGTTTTTAAAAATAGTTATAAGGAAGTAGGTAATAAACGGAAGTGGTCACGGGTACACTGATTTGCCAGAGGTGGATTAAAAGGCCATTCAACTTCTACAGCTGTAGAACACACAGTGGAAATCACCTATCATAGAACTTGAATCAACACAGAGAAACAAATCCCCCAGCCTTATGGTTCTTGGTCCAACCTGAGAATCGTTGTGATCGCCAGAGGAAGAGGATGCATGCCTCTGTGAGCAGATGTTTGGTGTTTCCACTTCTGTTTGCAGCTCTAAAGGCAGTGGGACCTGGGAGAATGGAGCCTAAGAAAACGAGGCAGACTGAAGTCTCATGCAGTAGCCAGCTTTATTCACAACATCAGACACTTTATACTCTTAGGGTTAAGAAAGGTCACATGAGTAAAATTCTCCTGAGTCCAAGCTGTGCACAATCACAAGAACAAGTTGCACTGGGCATGCTTTTTCACAGAGGAGTATCAACAAATAAAAACAGCCAGTTGTAAGAAAAAATATCTAAAACAAGCTTACCCTGAGCACAAAAACACATTCCAAGAACAATTCTGGCTTTTGAAGAAAGGAGGTCACGAGACTCTTGTTTTTTTGGAGTTTTGTCACAAGCACTCCGAAGTCCCTTCTCAGGACTCCGTTCTCAGACATATTCCCACACACTCCTTATTCATGAGAGGTACTACAGGACAAAGGTCCAGTCTGTTTCACTTCCTAAAGTTGGGTTGAGGTCTTGAAGAGGTGCTGAACCGAGGGATGAATGCTGTTCCTCGGTGGGGAGGTTATTTTCTGGTTCTGGGTTTCCCTGTTTATGCCCCAGAATGACTATTATGCACAACAGTCCTTTTTCTTAGGAATGAGACTAACCAGTTGAAGACCTTGCCCCAAAGAGCAGAAGAGGACAGCTATTAGGGGCCCAAATGTGACAGAACTAGGAAATGCTGGCTTTAGAATGTTTTGCACAAAAAATGGCTGGCATTTGATGCTGGAACCTGGCCACCTTTCTTAAACATCTACAGGTTCATTTTATCCCTCATGATATTCATCTGAAAAACAATAGAATGTATTGAGTGACCTCCATTGTCTCTTGAAAAAATTACCTTTTAAAAAAGAACCCAGATAATTAATCTGAGAGTAAGAATAATCATTGTAAGCCATAGATTAGGACACAGAAAGTCCCCTGGCAGGAGGCTCTATAATAACCAACATCTCTGCTCTGTTTGTCTGTGAGATCACTAATACAGATCTGGACACAAGTTCTGTTACATGACCCAGAAGTTATTATGGCCATGTGTGTGTGCATGTGTGCATGTGTGTGTGTATATGTGTGTGTGTGCATGTGTGCATGTGTGTGTGTGTGTGCATATGTGTATGTGTGTATGCATGTGTGTATGTGTGTGCATGTGTGCATTGTGTGCATGCATGTGTGCATGTGCGTGTGTGTGCATGTGTGTGTGCATGTATGTGTGTATGTGTGTGTGTGTGTGTGTGTGTACTGCAGGGTGTGTATGTGGTAGGGATGTTAAGCCGTGAAGCAGGCTCCGAGCACTGAACTGCATCTCCAGGCCTTGGAGGAAAATGATACTATCAAGGCAAAAATTACATCAACTTAAGGGAACCTCAGAAACATGCATTTCTATTTTCCTTTAAAAAATCCAAAAGGCTTGTTATTTGATATTGGTTAAGCAATTATGCTTCCGTATTTCAGAACAAGTTGTCTCAAGAGCCCTACACCACAAGTACTGCAGAGTTCAAAGTCATCTCTCAAGACACGCTTTTGGTCAGTCAAAGTCTCCAAAGCTGCTCTCAAAGGCTGACTTCAGAGATGTCCCACTAACCTGCTCTCACTGTACATCCACTTACTTATCAGCTAACGAGGGCTAGGAGAGTCCAGTGGGAGTTCATATCTCTTCTGCTGCTCTTCATAGTTCAATGGGTAATTAAAAAACAAACTTACAAATCCACATTTTAGTATATCTATTAAAGTGATTTCTCATTAAGCAGCCTTTAGTAGCTAACAGTCAACTTCCATTGAAATATAAAATAGTGTGTCAATTTTTTTTTTAGTTGTTTTCGCTTTTATAATGAATTACATTTATAATGCTTGATGTTTCGCTGGGCTCGGCTCAATAAAAATTGAGTATTTTCTGCTCACTGGATATAAACAAAAATACATTTCTTGAATATTCTTTTCATGTAATAAGAGATAATTTTGACTCAATGTGAGTTTTTATGATGTTCTCAACCACTGGTTGCCTTTGAGTCGATGCCTCATGGTGTGATCTGTTTGATTGACACTCAGTGGTCTAAGTTAATTTATGTCAGGATAACGAAGAGAGAAAATAGAGTATTCAGAAAAAGATGAAGATGTAGCTACACTGTGAATTTTAGTATGTCTTTTTGTGTTTGACTTTGCTTATGTTTTAGTGAAACTAGTGTTTAGCATCAAAATTCTTTTGAATAGCAATAAATATATTTCTATCTGATATCTTTATGACATAGAATATCGATTGATAAAATAGTGCTGTTTTGTTCTTTTAATGACATGCACAGATTGCTTTTTAAAAGTATCTGAAGACATAAACAGTTAATATTAAGTTGTTAAAAACTGAACTGCATTTTTCTTATCTCCTGCACGCCTTTCCTTGGTGGGAACCAAAGTGTAAACCTCGGAACTAATAAGAACTATTTACCAAATAATTTTTCTTCTCTCTCAGAGCACTTTTCAGCTTCTACTCCTCTTTCCATAGCTGAGTCATGTGTGAGGAAGTTTGAAACAATTAGTTGCGGTCAGCTATGATGTCTGCGGTTGAGGAGCATTTGTTTGCACAAGGGCCACTCCCAGAGTGATTAATCTGAGCACAGTACATTATGGCATCAAGATGAAGATGACAGATGGCATCAGCTTGGGTACCGATTGCCTAAGACAGACAGAGCCCTCTGCTGACCAGCAAAGGAAAGACATCATGACTAGACCATAACTCCCATAACATAATTTAATATATCCAGATAGCCTCATTTTCACCTATCTCTAAATAGCTGACACAGTCATGAAGGGAGGAAATCTGACCAAATGCTGAAGAGAACCAGAGAAGTATGGGTTAGAAGCTATCTCTTTGAAGGGGTATTATCAAGCAAATGTCTTCTCAAAAAGCCCAATGTGTGTCGATAACAACTTGGTTCAATAAGGAGTTCATCTCCTTCCCCATTGTCCCTGTCTTGCTTTGTCTCTATGTGTGGCTTATTGCTTGGATATTAGACATCTCTGTTCTTTGTGAAGGTAAATCATGCTTGGAAGGACGGTAGAGCTCATCTCATCTAAGTGCCTCCTTTTTTATTCCCGTTTCCCTCAGCACTCTCCATCCTCTCCTCTCAGGGCTACCTTTCTTGCAGGAGTTTGATATATGGTGTCCATCTAGCCCATGCAGGTGTTTGCCTCATAAAGATGTTTCTGTGCACTCCCAGCTTCCAGCACTAGCCTGTAGCTGTAATGTCAGCACTTAAGGCCACTGCATTATTTCTGCCTCTAAAAGCAGACTTGCACTGGGCGTGGTGGTGCACTCGGGAGGCAGAGGCAGGTGGATCATTGTGAGGTAAAGTGAGTTTAGGACAGCCAATGCTACCCAGAGAAACCCTGTCTTGAAAACAAAAAACCAAAACCCATAAAAAGTGGACTTGCTCATTTATGTGCCAACTTTTCCTCTTAGTTACCCAAACAGTTATGTTTGCTGTCCAATGTTGGGGAATAATCTGATGTATTTTGATGCTAATTACTGCTTGCTGTCTGACCCACCTTTTGCTTAATAAAAAGTCATCCCACCTGGGCAGGAGGGAGACAGGTGGGGCTAGGAGATGGGTAGGAGATGTGTGGGGTTAGGAGAGAGGAATCCTGGGAAGAAGAAAGACCGCCACCAGGAGAAAGAAGAGAGACCTGATGTGAAGAGGAGAAGGCCGCCATGGGTTAGCTGGAGGAGAAGCACATAGCCAGTGGCATGAATGGAGAACCTGCCCATATGAAGAACATGAGCAAGTATATGGGATTATGGATGGGAGGTAGCTTAATAGAAGTAATTGGAAGCAGACGGCATGGGATTAAGGCGGGGATCCCATGACTGAGGCCCTACTATGGGAGATAAGTTTAGAGGATTGATAACTGCCCTGCCCCAGATTAACCAAGGCTATTTTAAAATATAACAAGTGTCTGTGTCTTGATTGATTACTAGCCAGGCCTACAGGTAATACAGATAATTTTAAAAACAATAAGTGGCGCCCAATGTGGGGTTCGAACCCACTACCCTGAGATTAAGAGTCTCATGTTCTACTGACTGAGCTAGCCGGGTCTACAGATAATACAGATAATTTTAAAAGCAATAGTCTAAATTCATCAAATCGCCTCCAGTGAATTCTTAGTTAAATCTTTGTTGGGAAAATATTTTAAAAAGCTAATAATGTTTATTATTAAATGCTATAATTATTACAATGTTATTATCTAACTGACTATCATGACCAATAAAAGACACAGACACCTGTTCTATTTTAGAATGTCTTAATTTACCTGGGGCTGGGCAGATATTAGCCCACTAAAACCCCTCCTGTTATTTCCCAGCCCCCATCCCATGCCATCTGCTTTCATCATTCCTATCTGGGCTGTTTCCCATCCATAATCCCCAAATTCTTGCTTATGTTGTTCATCTGGGCCACTTGTTCTTTCCAACTTCAAGGTTCTCCTCCTGGGCCACGCTGTTCTTTTCTATCCCATGCAATTCTGTTCTCTCTCTCTCCCCTCCGGTACCTTTCCTCTTACCCAATATCCTTTGCCCTCCCAAGTCCTCGAACCTTCACTCTGTCCCTCATACCTGCCCTGCCCAAGTGTATGCCTTTTCTTTCTTTCTTTCTTTCTTTCTTTCTTTCTTTCTTTCTTTCTTTCTTTCTTT
The DNA here is from genome assembly GCA_907169655.1 of Acomys percivali. Classification (NCBI taxonomy): domain Eukaryota; kingdom Metazoa; phylum Chordata; class Mammalia; order Rodentia; family Muridae; genus Acomys; species Acomys percivali. The sequence continues at coordinate 27,659,346 of OU015756.1, read as the reverse complement.
CTTTTAATTAACCAATCAATTTTAAGTTAGGTAGAGCAAGGTTTATACAGCAAGGACAGGTGTACGTGAGAATATGCTTGTCTGGGCAACAACCAGATCTCGGTGAGCAAAATAATAACAATCAAATATAAAGCTCCAGACCATGCTGTTACAAATCTTGTTAAAATTCATCCCTTGCCACATCATGCCTTTGGGGACCCAGCTCAGTTTGTAAAAAGAGGTGTTTGTTTGCTTGTTTGTTTCCCCATGTTTATGGATGTCTTATCAGTACACGGGACCAGTCATCACTTGCACTGAATTTTCACAGATAACCTCCCTGCTTTCCCTGATGCTGGAGTTCACACAAAAGCCACACCAATTCAGATACCCACTAATGATCTCACTAATGATCCAGCTCTTTTCCTTATAAATTTTTAGCTTCCAGAGGGAAAAAAACTCTGTGTATTGATTTTCAACATAGATCAATATTGACACCTTAGCATAAATGCGGAATGAATCAACATCCATACTAAATCTCTTTATTCAGTGGCTTCTCCCACATTATGAATTATAAAACATGAGACATTTAAATGCTCTTGGCTCTGAGAAGAAAGAGGGGGAAGTCCATAACCCTTCTGAAAGAAGAGGTCACCCTGGGAAATGTAAGTTTTTATTTCTTTACAGGTTAGCAAGCTAAAGTATTTAAAATGTTCAACATGTTCTGCACCCAAAGGAATGATTAAAGTGTCACCAAGTATATTAGAACTGCCATTGTACAGTGAAACAGATATTTTTAAGGCTTCAAGAGGCAGTTACCTCATTTATGTCTCTGAGGCTAGAGAATTTCTTTTTATTGATTATATTCAAGAATACTCTACAAAACTATTGTATTAAAAGAATGTTGTCACACCATACCAGCCTATAGTTCTTTTTACACCTTTAAATAAACTTTGGGCAGAGAGATGGCTAGTAGTTAAGAGCACTTGCTGCTCTTACAGAGGACCTGGGTTTGATTCCCAGCACCACGTGGTGGTTTGCAAGGATCACTAACTCCATTTCCATGTAATCCATTGCCCTCTCCTGACCTCTGACACAACCACCTTTATCTTTAGCCCTTCATGTAGCCTAGGCTGGTTGGCCCAGTAGTCCCTGGCATCTGCCTGTCTCTGTCTCCTCATTATAGGCACAGGGCATTTTTTTCTTTTCTATTTCATTTGTATGCACGTGGCTGTTTTGTCTGCAGGCATGTCTGTGCATGGTAACAGCATGGCCTGGTGCTTTGTGTTTGATTGTTAATTATTTTGTCCCCTAAGGTCTGCTTGCTGTCTTTTATGATCAGATACACATGTACCCCAAAATGACATCTGTAATCCTTGCCCTCCAAATTATCACTGATTAGCTGAATAAAAGCCTACACACCTGGGCAGGGCAGAAATGAAGTCGGCATGGCCAAAGTTCATGGGTTTTGAGAAGAGAAGGATCATGGGAGAGATGGAAAGGCAGGTGGGGAAGAAGGAAGCAGAGTCACCATGGACTAGGTAAAGCATCATGAGGGCCTGGAGGAGGAACCCTGAAGGTAGGCATGGAGAGATACGGCCCAGTTGGAAAGCACGTGCAAGTACTCATGGGGATATTGGATAGAAAGTAGCCCAGATAGGAATGACTAAAGCAGAATGGCATGGCCTGTGGGGCTGAGAGGTAACAAAGGTAGATTAAGAGGGGGTAATATCTGACAGCCCCAGGTAAAACAAAGCTTCTTTAAATACAGTAGGCGTGTGTCTTTTATTGATACGGTAGTGGCTTAAATAAAATTGCTGTAATATTTATAGGCTTTTAATAATAAAAATAAATAGCCTAGGCATTTTATGCAACAGTGCACCATGTGGATGCAGTGATAGCATATATATATATAGGTCACCAGTTGGGTGCTAGAATCAAACCCTAGTTCTCTGGAAGAGCAGCCAGCGCTTTTACACACTGAGCCATCTCTCCAGTCTTATGCTTAGGCTATTTTACATGCTATCTTGGGCTGGAATCTGAGTTATTAACAATGCCATCTCTTCGACCCTAACCGAATTTGTAAGTACATGGTTGACGGTAGATATAGGGTAGTACACATATGATGATGAGAAGGGAGCCCTTGGAAGTGTGTATTGTCAGACACAGGGAAAATTCATGGCCACGGTTGCAGTTTAAGAGGGCCTGGGTACAGAAATAATGTTGGAGAAATTTTGGTATTGTATTTACTAACTTTTAGAATAGATGAAGCCAACTCAACACCTGTCACTATAGATGACAAGAGACAGACCATGTGGTGAATAGGTTCTTTTGTTTTATGTCTCTAGAAATAAACTCTTTTGTTTTGTTTCTAGGAGGTAAATTGGATAACATTCTAGATTAAGATGAGAGATTATTAATGACTCCTGTTTAATTTCACACCACTTCCCCAACATTGTAATCAGAACTGTTTTTTCTTAAATCTTCTCTCATTATAAGAATTATAAAGGAAAATAATTTTACTTGATCACTTACAAGTCATTCATTCTTGTTGAAGTACTTTAATCAACTGCTTGTTAGTAATTTTATATATATATATATATACATATATATACACATATACATATATGTGTGTGTATGTGTAAACATGTTTTGCTTTAGTACATACTAGATAAATTCATGTTTTATTTTGGATGTCAAAATAATTCTTTGCAAGGCCTATTACTTAGAGAAATATGAATGTGAGTTTATATATGCATATAAAGTAGATTATTATTTAAAGATAAACTACTTATACATAGTATTTATAGCTGATAGTGAAATTTCCTGATGTTTAAATAACAGGAGCATGTTACAAGATTTATTTACTTTCAGGTGGACCACAAAAAGACAAAAAGAATATACTTCACTGTTAAATATATTTTCAAAAGACTTTGGTATGATAACTAAAATCTCCATCTAAATTTAGGTAGAAGCCTTGTTTTACGAACAGTTGAGCCACATTTATAAAATCCAAAGACAAAGGAAAATTTAGTTACTATGGTAATTACCCTATGAAATTACTATTATCTATCTTTGTGACAAGTTGGGGCTACTTAATGTGGCATGCAGGTATATATTTCTGAGTGACAGATGGGAAAGAACATGTAATTAAATATATTTATTTACCACAATACCTATTCATCTTCCACCACTTTTAGTTTGAGCACCATAAGTACAGTAATGATTCCTCACTGAATTATTTACGTAAACATTTCCCTCCACTGTTTCTTCTCTGGCACCATAAAGATGCTTCCATTGCATGTACAGTTGGTGATCTGAAGGGCTTGCTAGGGAGAACAGCTTGGAAACAAAGGAGGACATTTCCTCTGTTCTGCCTTAGCAGATGTCGAAGGCCTTGCCCAGTGAAATTATGCCCACTGCAGGGAAATCTCTCATCAAGGGGATAATTTGTATTAAAACACATAACATTTAGAGGAAAAAAATACATCTGCACCTTTCCTTTTCCCTCCACAAACAACCAAACCAAACAAACAAACAACCCCCCCCCAAAACCTAGCATCTGTTTTACTGACTTAGACTTCTCAGTGGTGAGGCCCCTGGCCCCTGGTCTTATTTGTGACTCCTGTTCTCTTTCCTCCTCTGCTGAGTTAACCCTTTCTGCTCCTTGTTACAACATTAAAGGTGGAACTCACCTGGGACAGAGTCTCTTTGTCTCTTCCTGTGATGCTAATCACTGTCCACTTGACTGGATCTGCACTCCTCTAGAAGGTACAAATCTGGGTGAGTCGTTGTGGGCCTTGCTAGAGAGTCTTAACTGAAGAGCTGCTCTCAACTATAAAATGTCAGAAAATATAAATCTTGATTTCAGGAAAGAGGAATGAACTGGTGACATAAATTTCTACACTGACTGTGAGTCTATTTTTCTATCACAGTACAATATTATTTATTTATTATTTGTGATTTTTTTTGAGGTTCTGGGAATTAAAAACCCAGGGCCTTAAGATGCATATGAACCAAGCACTCTATCACTGAACTACAACCAAAGGCTATGCCACCTTTTTAACTGGAACACTGTTTTATAAACCCAACTCATTTTCACTGTGAAATGTGACTATGTTGAATTACATAGTTGCTTGCTAGTTGCCCAGTTTTTCATAAGCCATGCATCTCTGATTTGAGTAGAGAAGTTACTTTTTGCAGTGGGAGGTGGTTAATCAGGCTCAAAACTGGTCAAAGTGCTGGGATAAGTGTGATGAGTCCCATAAGTGGACGGAACATCCATAGCAACCTCCCTCCATCTAAGACTGAGGGAGCATCTCACAAAAGTAGGCGCAAAGAATGCAGATGGAGAGGCAAGGCATTGGAGAGCTTCCCTCTAGACAGGACTTGGCTGATGTACACACCAATGCCCAACAGCTGAGGTTGCCTGCACAAGATCAAACCAGCCAAAAATCATGTGGAGATCCAGGGACGTGGCTTAGCATGGCAAAGGAACTAGTTATGAAGCCCGATGCTTTGAGCTTGATCTCTAGAACCCACGGAAAGGAAAGAACGAACTTTCACAGGCTGTCCTGGCACTCATAGCTTGGTCCTGGTGGTGATGATGTTTCTCAAGTCCCTGTCATTGGTAAAGGCCACTGTGGGGCAATGAGACATCAATGCACAAACAAGGTTTTAATGTATTAATGTCAAGGTATAGGCAGCATTAATGTCATCCAAAAGTGAGCTCACATCCCCATACTCCACAACACATTAATTTTTTTCTCTTTGCTTCAAATCTTTTATTTTGTGTATAACATGGAACAAAAGTGAAAGACACAAAACTATAAAAAGACCCTTTTTTAAAAAAAAATTTTTTTTAAGAGGCCGCATGTTAAAGAATGGATAATAGTAGATAAGCCAAAATATTTAGGCGAGCCTGTCAGAGGGTTAATTTCCAAAATATATAATGAACTTAAGAAATTAGACAACAACAAATTAAATAATCCATTTTTAAAAAGTGAGGTACTGATCTAAGCATAGAATTAAAAAAAATATTTATTTATTTATTATTTTACAGTATTCTGTTCTACATGTGAGGCAGCAAGCCAGAATAGGGCACAAGACCTCATTATAGGTGATTATGAGCCACCATGTGATTGCTGGAAATTGAACTCAGGACCTTTGGAAGGACAGTTAGTGCTCTTAACCTCTCAGCACCTACACATAGAATTCATATATATATATATGTGTGTGTGTGTGTGTGTGTGTGTGTGTGTGTGTGTGTGTGTGTATGTTACATCCATAGTGATTTGGTTATTTGTATTTGGCAAACTTGAAGTAAACATCTTTCCTATCTTGTTGAGTCTAAATTTCTGAATGAAAATCAATATCCATCATATCTCATCTTTATTAACTTAAAACATTTATCTTGATCTAAAAACATCTTAACCCCTAACCAACTAAACTTAATTGTAAGACTAAACTATTTGGTCTTCAACCTCATCAGAGACTTGAGATGGAATAAAACTGAAGTGCAGGTTAGAAAAAATGACTGAGACAGTTTACTTCTTGAATAGTCACCCAACACTATAACACTGGAACACTATCTTTGGCATTCTAGCCCAATATATCTGACAGATATATTTGTGAGGCAGGAATTACCTAGGACTTGCTTACCCTGTCTAGGTAGATTTTGGCCGTCGACTCTGCCTGCATCTAAGCTTGCCCATTTTAGGCAGAATTCTGTCTGTGGCAGAAATGAGGACATTTTGCCCGGTGGCTGGTTTGCCATATTTGAAGCCATCTCCATAAGGAGGTTCTTTGATGGTCATCATTTTCTTTGAAGTAGGCTAGATATTAACTTGTCTTGTGGTCAAAGAATTTTTAGAATAACAAAAACATCTCTGTAGGTCTCTGAGGCTTTTGAAGACCTTATTTAACTATTTTACCTCATATATCTATAGAATCATATCTATATGTTAGACCGAGGATATAGATTCCTGTGATAAAATTAGACTAATATTTGGCATGACCATGATTTGCATCAATATACAAAATTCTATACCAGTGAATTAAAAATGACCTTATTTGTGAGTAACATTAAGGACTAGAGTAGAGTGGATTCAATAATCAACCTTTTGTTTTATCTTTCCTCTATATTTCTATATCCCCCTTTATTTCTTTTCAGCTCCTATCTCCTTACCTACAAGAGATAAAGGAAAAGAGAGATGTCCCTGAGTCCAACCTAGTTTTCTCTCTGTATAAGACCAATAATAACATATAACCAACTCCCAATGAAAATAAGCATCTGTAGATGAAGAGAAACCTACCAAACACCCCTTAGAAGAAATAGGACCTCATCCTCTTAAGGTTTCATCAGGCTGACTTAAGGTGAATAATACCTTTGAAGCCCCACCCCCCGCCACCCCCCCCCAAAAAAAAAGTTGGGGAAAATGGTTAAGCAAGCTACAGATAGCAATTGTGATCCAGTTTCTAAATGTTGAGAAATTCCAGGCTTAATAGGAGTCCTGTGTGGGACAGTCTGAAATGCTGGACCAATTGGCATCAGAAGCTTCCTACAACGCTGTCCTGGAAGCTGTCCAATTCTGATGGGTGACAACAACAGAGGCGCATGGGCTGGAACTTGGAGGATGCAGGATGTCAACGTCTAGCATGCTGAGAAGAATGAATCCTGTCAGGTCTGATCCAGCGTCAGTGTCCGGTTCTTTTGTTCTGAAAACATATAATTTCTCATTAGCATTATATAGTTCTAACATTATAATCGTATGAGGTATGAGGGATACACAGAGCAATTAAGGCTGGTTCTCTGCTCATTGTATGAGCAGAAGACAGCTGCAAATCTTCATTTACGCCATATGGAAAATGGCCTCTAATAATAAGTCACAGAGAATATGTGGCCAACATGAAGCCTTGTCTATGCATAGACCTTCATATTTCAGCCAATCTCAGAGCTATTGACATGTAGTGGAATTAGCAATATAAGGTACCTGCTTGTTCTGCAGTTTGAATTCTTTCTATCCAGATTGCAGCCCCTCCCTCATCTCATCACCTCCTGATCCTATCCCCTCCCTCATCACCTCCTAATCTCATCCCCTTTCCCTCCCTCCCCTAGTCCTTAGAAAGGGAGCCCTTCTGACTCTCAGCTTATCCAGTGTCGACTGTATAACCTGTAACCTCCATTACAGGTAGTACAGGCTTCTGTGACAATGCCATCCAAATGGCAGCTCACTGGATCGTTATCCCCTTACTCCTATCTTCCCATTCCCACTCTCCTTCCTGTCTCAAAAATAAAAAATAAAAAATAAAGGAAAGAAAAGAAAAGAGAAAAAAGAAGACTTCAGCTTCATTTTAATCTGTTCTTACCAAAATAAAACTCACTAAACTATGAGCCATAGCCTTTTTCATTACTAGAGACAGTCTGTGCATGCATTATTTTCTTTCTGGTGGAATTTCTATCCTTATGACAGCATTATTTCAAATTTCAGGCAGAGATTTGAAGTCTCCAAACCACTTCTCCCTCATCTAATTACAGAGAGACAGAGGAAATGATGTGCCTCTGTGGAAAGTCTCCTGGACCTCTCTGGTTACTGTTTTTATTATTGACATATAATCAGTTTGTCTCTAAATGCAGTGACTGATGATCATGAAATTAAAATTCAACTTGGCCCACTCTCATTTTAAACATGAAAAAGTCAGTTTCATACATCTTCCAATGAGCTTCCTACAAGATGACAAGAATGGAGAAACATCACAGTGTAAGCCAGAAAACCGAGGTGTGGAACCAGGCGTGGTGGCGCACGCCTTTAATCCCAGCACTCAGGAAGCAGAGGCAAGTGGATCAATGTGAGTTCAAGGCCAGCCTGGTCTACAAAGTGAGTCTAGTACAACCAAGGCTACACCGAGAAACCTTGTCTCGAAAATCCAAAACAAACAAACAAACAAACAAACAAACCGAAGGTGTGTGCCTCACTTTCACTCCATCTCCTTGTCAGAACTTGTATAAATTGGTCTAGAGAGGACAGACAATATGGCTTCCATGATGATGCTATCCAAACGGCAGTTCACTGTCTCTATATGTACACAGTGAAAAAAAGCATTAGCCCTCAGAAATTGACCCCAAAAGGGCATTTCAGTCAGCCAAAGATAACCCAGAGTCCTTTAGCAGAGCAGGTTCTGGAAGATAATCACTGTATTGTTCATTCCCCCTTTCCTCAACAGTCTGTGGTCACGCAAACACTATTCATTGTCAGCTGCAAATGTGCTCACAGTTACACAGTCTTACATTAAAGCTAGGGAATTGTCCAAATACTGAGAACAAAGTCAACAGGACATACAAACCTAAAAAGGAAATGGTGGCTGTTGAGGACAATTGTACAAATATTGAACCAAGAGTCAAAAGGTTGAGATCTCTTGCAGGTAGCCACTGTAAGAGAAAACCACAGATGTTAGAATGTGATTTATGCAAGCTCTTCAGTCGTATACTGATGTGCAATTCCTGATGTACAACTTGATAACTAAAGACAGCAAGGCTGTGCATGAGGGAGGAAAGTTATACCCATATTGCAGTGCTTTCAACACAAATGAAGACAAGGTAAGAAATAACTAAAGCACCCTGTCTCTCTGTACATCTTCAAGCTTGCCAAATGACCAAAAGGATGGTGGGAACATTAGACCATACTTTAGCTTAAACGCAAAGGATGTTGCTTCAACCTTACTCAAAACAAGCTTTCCATATAGTTGGATGACTGATGTCTCGATGAGGTATTGCGTGCCTCTGCCAATATCAGTTTTCTTGCCCACAGATCTACTGTCCATTGTACCTTCTGCCCCTGGAGCCTTTTTCTCAAAGTTTTGGCCCTTGATAGCCATGCAGAATTCACAGATGTCATTCTCTGTGTCTGCATTTGTTTTTCTAGCTACCTTGACTCCCTCCTGCGATTGTTTGGGCATCGTCTTATACACTGTTCTGGGCTAGCACCATTTGCCAAGACTCTGCATTACTTATTCTTTCAAATAGCATCACTTCCTCCTATTCTCATATACATTTATTCCTAGGCTTTCCAGCCCTCTTCCTGGCTCATCCTGTTCTCCTCTGCCCACTTAGAGTTTCTCTTCCTGCCTCTAGAAATACATATTAGTCCCACCTTACAGTGATAACCCCAAGTCAACCTTCCAAAGTGAAAGCATATAAAGGTAGCATGTGCTCCACACAGATGGAAAGGGTTGGACCAGCCTCCTCCATGGCTGACTATCCTTACACCACTCAACCATTTGGCTTGCTTGCTGGCCTCTTGTTGGTGAATTAAGCTGAACACAACCCACAGGAGATCTGAAACATCTAAAGTGACCCAAGAGTCTTTATGGAGTTACAAAACAAAATACAGTCTAGCTAGAGCATTTAATGTCTTTAGTTTGTGTAATTGCATGCTCTTCAGAATTGGGGGCACTGGGGGAGAAAAAGCCATTACTCCATGCACTAAAAAGATTAAGTTTTCTGTTGGGAGGAGATTTGGGCTACATACCAATCTTGCTGAAAGCTAGTGTTGAAGAGGCAGTGAGTGGTTTTACAGCATCTTCCCCTGCTTTGTCCTTCGGGCCTCTGATGCAATCTAGAAAGTTCTGCAGTTGCATGGACCCCACTCCCTACTCCCAGCCAAGGTGTTAGGTCTCTACTGTTATGGGCTCGATAGGAAAGGACATCTATTTGCTTTAATTCACAGATGCATGCTCATTTTCTTTAAGCCATGACATATTTCCAAGTGAAAAAAATCATTCATGGTTTAAGCTGATATTTGAAATTTATTCTGAAAGTAAAGCTTGGGTGACCAGCACTTGACCTCATTGCTTTAATTACAGCTTGCCAGGAAAGAAAAACAGCTTTCAGATCTGCATGGCAGTTTGTAGGTCTTTAGAATAGTCTCTCTCTCTCTCTCTCTCTCTCTCTCTCTGTCTCTCTCTCTCTCTTTCTCTCCCCCGCACCCTCCCACATCTCCTGACTGATGTGATCATCTCAGGTCTGTCCTGCCCTCCAGCAATGATGGAAACAGTGTAGAAAAACAACCCTTCTAATGCTGTTTCTGTTTCTGTGCAATATTTAACCAGATTAACAAGATCCAAAACCAATACTGGGCATCTTTTTATTTCTCACATGTCAGAGACAGCAAGAGAAGTCTCGAATCTTTTCTACTTTTTATAAAGGTGAAACCTAAGTCAAGAATGTTTAAAACAGTTTCCACCAGATTTTTTTT
>OU015756.1:27629305-27647869 GCA_907169655.1 Acomys percivali | reverse complement strand
ACACACACACACACACACACACACACACACACACACACACACACACACACACACATACCACTATACTCTGTATCAGTGCCTGCCTGAAATTGTTGATGGTTCTTGTGAGAAAATGTAAAGTTATTTTTGTTGGTGTTTTTGCTATTTTTTTCCAAAGGCTCCTGAACATGGCTAACTGTGCAATCACTTGAGGCCTCATCCTAGAGAATTCTAAAGCTCTTCCCAAAGTGATCAGCTATTTGGAAACATAGACTGTAGATCATGAAATTTCACATGGCTGAGACTTACCAGGACAGTCAACACTAGAGTCCCTGACTTTCAGTGATCACATGTTGTCACCATTCCTGTATCACTTAGCACCGTAGACAGACTGTGGATCAATTATAGTTACAGACACAATATAAACATTAACTCTTTGGGGAAGAGAAGACACTGTGGCCTTTATCCTAAAGGAAATGGTTTCTCCTGGTCAGTTCAGTTCCTTAGGGCCATGTTTGCTGTTGTTGATCTTATGATATGATGCACTGAGGGATCATGACAAGGAACTGCAAAAGCTCCTCTCATTGCTGATGTGAACACAGTTGTACACGTATCACACTACATGGTTTCCTGGTGCTAACAAGGCTTCAAATACTAAAACTTTCTTCTGCCTTACACAGCTGCTGTTTTTTCCAAGCTAAGGAAAGAACTATTCCCACACAAACCTCAGAGTTCCCTAGCTCTGTATTTTCCCATGGCATATCCTTTACTTAAATTACATCACCCACTGTCCTTGCTCCTTCTTTTGAAAGTAATATTTCTGTTTTGATCTTAACTTTTGGATGTGGACTCTGTAGAGTCCTAATAGGTAATGATGATAAAAGGCTTACCTCTTACAAACCAAGCTCAAAATTTTTCTTCAAAGTGTTTTTAAGTGCTGAGAATGACCACACATCCCACAATCCTACCACTCAGGACATAGAGGCAAGAGGATCTTGAATTTAAGGCCATTTGGACTTTATAGTTTGATCCCAAGACCCTGTCACACCATAACTGAAAAAAAAAAAGGAAATAAAAAATACTACTGAAGAATATAGGGCAATTCTTTTAATCCATGTCTACCACCCTCTCACATCAAAACCTTTCCCAATGGTAGTAAATATTATTAACCAAATCATTCATTTATAGAGAGACTACAAATGGGTGAATGAAAGATTGGAGGAAGATGGCTTACTAAACTGGGAATGGCAGCCTAGGCACTTTCATGTAGTAAAACATGAGTTGAATCATTTGTTATACTTAAAAAACAGAAGCTCATGAAAGTAAAAGATCAAACTGTAAGAATGGGCAGATGCCAGACTAGAATAATAACTATAAGAAATACTAGAGGGGGCTGGAGAGATGCTCAGAGGTTAAGAGCTCTGACTGCTCTTCCAGAGGTCCTGAGTTCAATTCCCAGCAACCACATGGGGGCTCACAACCCTCTATAATATGATCTGATGCCCTCTTCTGGTGTGCTTATGTACGTGCAGCAGGACACTGTATACATAATAAATAAACCTTTAAAAATACTAGAAGAAATATATTCATTTATAATCACAACATAACATATAGACTTTTCCAACTCCCCATCTAAACATTACCCTTTCAAACCTGTTATTTTGCATGTAATCACAATTTTTCCCAATTAGCATGCACATTTCCCTTAATATTACTCTACATTTTTCTCTTCATTGGCTATTATCATTAGAACTAATACTTTCTATGGCCGCATAAATTTCATTGTGTTCTCTTACCAGAAGTCTCCTTCCTTTTCACTTCTTAGTAAAAACTAATAATTAACTTCCTGCTTTTAGTATTTATCATGCAGCTGTTTCCAGTAGGCATATTTTTAAGAATGAGTTTATTAGATGAAAACCTAACAAAAATTTATACTGTCAAACTGTTTTTTCAATAGTGTTATTTTTGAGTTTCCTTACCAATTGAAAAAATGGGTATTATTGTGATACAAATAGGAAAACAATGCTTAAAATATTATATGAATCTGTATTTTACTGGTTTGGCAATGCTCGTTTCTTTGCTTTTTGCAATCACATTATTTTGCTACATTATTTATCTGTGGAGTTTGCCTATACGGTTTTCTTAACATAAATATTATTTGACTTCTTTAGCATCTTCACAAAATTAATCTTATTTTCCCCTCAAAAGCAACCATCAAACTTGAGTTAAGAACAATCATATTGGATTAGAAATGACCAGAACCTAAGTTATGGTGCCCTCTACCCCTCTTCCCCCCCCTCCTGCCCCACTGCCCTTCCATCCTTCTTTCAAAGTGTCACTGTGTAGCTTATAATCTACTGTGCCTCATTACATAAATTTATCTTCCTATGACTTAGGTAGTGTCCTCAAATTGAAGTACTGTTGCTGGAACATAAGATACCTTAAAATGTAATATAGACAAACCCTTCGGGGAATTAATAACATTTCTATTTTAATATCTGTTAATAATCCACTTTGCATTTGCACCAAACGTCACTGACTTCCCACTTATCTGCAGAATATAAATGGACATGTGCCATTTAAACAACTTGAGAAAACAGCACTGGTAGGTAATTTTGACATTGTGGGAACATCTTAGAGTGCACTGAAATAAACTCAAACAGTATAGGTCAGTCTGTGACAGGCCCCTTGACCCACCCAATCAAGAGAGGACAAAAACATGAGATAATTGAGGATATTGTCGGTGTAATGTTATATAGTTTTACAGTGAGACTTTTAATAAGTAGGAGGAATAAGCTCAAATAACAAGCAATATAATAGAGTGAGTACATAAACCAGACACATAGCTGTTCACATGATTAAGATCATACACTGTATGTAATTGTGGACGCTAGTTATCTGAATGACTAGCAGATCATCAGCTTTATTTATTCCGGCTCTGCCACAGGCACATGAGTAATGTGCTTTGCTGAGATGTCACAGTGGAAGAGAAATTAAGAATTGTGACATTCTCAGTCCCATTTTAACTCTTACGACTTACAGTCCCTTATTGATCAAAATGTCTTGATTAGGTAGACATGGGGACCATTTTAAAAAGTTGGGCTTTTCTCCTGGAAGAGAAGTGCAGGGTCCAGGCAGAACCAGAGAAGCTGTCAACGCCTGAGGTCGCCCTGCTGTGCTTCTTTCCCACACAGTTTGCACATTCTCCTGTTCTCATGGTTTCATTGGGTGACTTGAGTCATAGTTAAGCTGGCACTGAGAAGGGCAGATAGTAAGGTCATTGAAAAGGCTGATAAATGGAGACTGTGAAGGGTGTGATCCTGTGTTTCCATGTGCTGAGTTTGGGGTGATGCTGAGCTACATAGACATCAGCCATGTCAAGTAAGAGTCCCTTGTGCAGAATGGATGGCCTTTACAGAGAGGTATGATGGTGACATCTTCCGCGTGTGCTTTAATATACTACTTGGGGCTGCTTGGGGCTAATGAATGAAAATTGTCAGAATCTTAGTACAGAATTAGGAGAGAAACATTTGTATCTCACGGTGGTGAAGGAAACAGTGACAGCTCTAAGGCGCCGAAATGAAGTTGCTAGAGACCCAGAATAAATAATCAAGCCATTGTGAAACAGATGCCAAGGGAAAATAAAATATGTTTGGAAAATCAAGCTGGCTAAGGCCAAGGAAGCCTGATGTGAAAAATACCCACTGCATTTATCCACAACGAGCTAAGTGATGATGATGCTCACAGGATCATTCCATAGAGGTGATGAGTGAGTGGGATGTGAAGACATACAAACCACAGAATAGATTGTGGTTGCTCTTGGGGAGGGATGATGTGGGTATCACATTTGAGGCCTTGGGGGAAATAGTTTGGATTTTAATTTTAAGTGGGAGAGAAAGAGCCTGCCTAAAAGCTGCAGTGAATAATTCATTTGACCAGCAGTGGGGGCCTAAGGGGGTACATCTTGCATTGTGTTGCTTTATAAGATACACAAGCCGACTCATTATTGATCTGATTAGTACATAAGTGTTACAGCTTTTACATTTGAAATGAAATTCCTGGGAGCTAGGCATTACTCACTGTCTTGGTATTATTCACTTTGGAGACTTTTAGTGTTCAGTGGTACAGGGATTGGTGGTGGGTAGCCCACCTTCCCTTCTTTCTCATCAGCTTTTACCCCTCAACAGTCTCAGACTCACAGATCATCGTCTCTCCCTGTTTTATTTCTCTCCACTGTTACTTCCCTAAAGACCTGACTCCTCTTGGGTGTCTGCTGACTTGCCTTTTTTTTTTTTATCCCTGCCTAGCTTCCTGTTCCTCACACAGATTGATATATTCTCTCAGACCCTGATCTTCAATTTGTAAAGTTCTTAAAAGGCTTATTCCTGCCTGGCCCCTCAATTTACCCACAACTAAGATTTAAACACACACACACACACACACACACACACACACACACACACACACACACACACACGGGGGAGGGTGTAATTCGATGACCTTACTCTCTAACTAAGAATTCTTATACAGGTGGCCTCTAGAGGTATGACTTAAATGCCACTGTGTGATCTTGTACAAGTCACTGGGCCTTGGTGCCATGTGGGTTGATAATTCCCTAGGGCTTCTTGGGGCTGTTAGTGCCATACACAGATACTCAGAGTTATGCTTGTACCCTTACCCTAGCTTTGTTACCATCTCTTAAATATATATATATATATATATATATATATATATATATATATATACACACACACACACACACACACACACACACACTTGTTATTCATTTTACATTTTGATTATAACATCATCCACTTTCTCCTCCTGGCCCCACCCTCTTCCCTCTCCCTCATTCTCCTCAGAAAACGGGAGCCCCCTTACAAACCCACCCCAGTGCATCAAGTTGCATCAGGACTAAGAACTTCCTCTTCCACTGAGGCTAGACAAGACAGCCCAGTTAGGGCAAAGTAATCCAAAAGAAGGCAACAGAATCCAGGTCAGATATAGCCCCTGCTCCACTTTCTAGAGGACCAATATGAACACCAAGGCATCCATCAATTAAGTGTGTTGTGGGCCCAGGATCTAGTCTGTGCCTGCTTTTTGGTTGATGCTTCAGTCTCTGTAAGCTCCTATGGGCCCAGGTTAGTTGCGTCTGTTAGTCTTCTTGAGGAATTCTTGTCTCCTCTGAAGCCTTCTGTCCTTCCTCGGACTCTTCCACAAAACTAGCTCCACCTAATGTTTGGCTTTGAGTCTCAGCATCTCTTTCAATACGCTACTGCGTTGAGCCTCTAACCCTGAACAGAACACCAACAGCTCAGGCACTAAGATCAACAATTAAGAAATGGGACATCATGAAATTGAAAAGCTTCTGTAAGGCAAAGGACTCTGTCAATAGGACAAAATGGCAGCCTACTGAATAGGAAAAAAAACCTTCACCAACCCTACATCTGACAGAGGGCTAATATCCAAAATATATAAAGAACTCAAGAAATTAAATACCAACAAACCACATAAACCAATTTTAAAAATGGAGTACAGAGGTAAACAGGATTCTCAACAGGGGAAACTGTAATGGCTGAGAAATACTTCAAGAAATGTTCAACATCTTTAGTCATCTGAGATACACCTTACACCCGCCAGAATGGCTAAGATAAAAAACTCAAGTGACAGCACATGCTGGCGAGGATGCGGAGAAGGAGGAACACTCCTCCATTGAGGGTGGGAGTGTAAACTTTTATAACCACTTTGGAAATCAATCTGGGACTTTCTCAGAAAATTGGCAACAGTTCTACCTCAAGACCCAAGCTATACCACACCTGGGCATAAACCCAAAAAATGATCCACCATACCACAAGGATTTAGCTCAACTATGCTCGTAGCAGCTTTATTACTTACAGTCAGAATCTGGAAACAACCTAGATATCCCTCAACAGAAGAATGGACAGAGAAAATGTGGTACATTTACACAATGGAATACTTCTCAGCTGTTAAAAACAATAACATCATGCAATTTTCAGGCAAATAGATAGAACTGGAAATGATCATCCTATGTGAGGTAACCCAGAGCCAGTAATACATACATGACAGGAGCCTAGCATAAGTGTCCTCTGAGAGGTTCCGCCTTATTAATCTTCTGTTTTTGTTTTCGTTTTTTTGAGACAGGGTTTCTCTATGTAACAGCCCTGGCTGTCCTGGAACTCTCTTTGTTGCAGAGGCTGACCTCGCACTCATAGAGAGCCACCTGTGTGTGCTGGGATTAAAGTCATGTGCTCTCTTAAAGAGCTTTTAACTCTTTCGTTCGCCATGTGAATTTCAGAATTAATACATACCATTTTAAGCATGGCTTTTCTTAGCTACTCCAACTTAGCAGAAATTGTCTTAGAATCACTGCCCAATTCTCCTTTTCTCTCTCCATAGGTGGTTATGAGGTTTCACACTTCCTGAATCACAGAGAGGTTTTCATTGGAGCTTAACAGGCCATTGCAAGGACTAACAGGGTAGCGCCGGCTTCAGAGGTGGGGGATGGGGATGGGACAGGGTAGCGCCGGCTTCAGAGGTGGGGGATGGGTGGTTTGTTTTAGTTTCTCATCTAAGCTGGAATACTCATTGTTAATGAGAATTGACCAAAATTAACGAATGCTTAGTATGAACCACGACCTAGCCTACTTACACGTGGCTACCCACTTAGTTCTTAAAGTACCTACTAAGATCATCGCTATTTCTTCTATTTTGCATGAGAAGCAAACAGAGGTTTAAATGATTGCCCAGGATTTTGAGCCAAGCCATCAATGATTCAAGAGGTGGTAATCAGAGCGGCTTCCCTTCCTTTGCAGTTCAGGGATTCTGAATTCACAAGCTACTCAGCCGCCCCTTATTAGCAGGCTGTGAGTAGCTCTGTCGACAACCAGCAGCTGGCTAGTGCCGCCTAGAGAAAGATGTCCTGAGCAAGAGCGAGAGTGCACAGCCCACCACGCCAGTCCCGCGGCACGGGGGCGGGAAGCGGCGGGCCAGTCGCTTCTCAGCCAGATTGGTAGAGCAGAGGGGCAGAGACTCAGACAGAACCTGTTGCTCGGGCTCCGCTTGGCTTCTGCTTGCCTTGAGCAGGTGAGGGCGAGGGGAGATTGCCTGGGCTCTCGACGTGGGTGGGATACCCCTCCCTCACAGCTGGCCTGGATAACAGAAGGGAGCTTGGTTTCTGCGGTTTTACTCTTGAACTTTCCCGAGAGCCCTCTGGCTCCCTGGGCTCTCACTAGGTGGGCACCTTTGCAGGAGCCTTGGTCTGCTCTGAGGTCGGAGGTTGCCCTGGGGGCTTCCCTGCACTACTCCGCCTAGTGGGCGTCTGCACTCTTCATGCACAAAGAAGGGACCTGGCTGGGCTGGTGTTGCTTTCTTGCCATCAAAGTCCCCCAACCCCTCTCCAGGTGAACACTGCTAAACTTTGTTGAATCTCCTTAAAAAGGTAAGTGGATCTCCTTGGAGACGTTAGCGAAAGTTTCCTATACAGCTCGCTTGCTTCACCGAGCGTTCTGTTTACCCTTAGCAATGGTTTTTGTGGACCAGGCTTGGTCTCCTGTGTCAGGGTTTGCCAGGGAGACTAAAATGTGGGCAGGACCACACCCAGCCCTCAGTGAAGACGCTGGAAGATGGGATTTCTTTTGTCAGACCAGCAAAGTAGTTGCCAGTGTAGGCCTGGGACATTGCGGGGTCTGATGGTGAGGAAGAGGGAAATTCTTTCCTGTAGTTAGAACTACAAATCGTACTCTGGTGCCTCACATTTGACTATGTCCCCTGGAGGGGGAGACCTGGTGGCACTCAGAGGAAGGATAGCAGGTCACCGAGAAGAGACTTGATACCCTATGAGCATATACAGGGGGAGGAGGGCCCCCTCAGTCACAGACATAGGGGAGGGGAATAAGGGGAAACTGGGAGGGAGGGAAGAATGGGAGGATACAAGGGATGGGATAACCATTGAGATGTAACAAGAATAAATAAATTTTAAAAAAATTCAAAAAAAAATTCAAAAAAAAAAAAAAAAAAAAGAAAAAAAAAAAGAAAAGAAACATAAATAGGTTTGCTTCCCCTTTTCCTCTGGCCAGGTTGGCGATATATTCAACATTTATTTTAAACATTAGGAAATACAACATGGACAATGAAAGGATTTCTTTGTAATCAAAGCATTCTAATACCGTTGAGCTAAGCATCTATTTTCCCTGTCCGTCACATATCAGAATCAAGTGAGGAGAAAAGAAGAAGGAGGAAGTCAATGTGTAATAAGCTGGGAAGGATATATTTTTGTTTTTGGCTGGACTCCCATTCCGAAATAGCTTGGGTCAAATTAATGACATTATGAGTCACAGCTGATCTCACAAAATCTCAGCCGAATGCTCAAAGACAGTGTGGATGAGCAGCAAGCGTCAGGGCTCCCTCCTAAGAGCTGCTGCAGATGGCCTGGTTCAGTTAAACACTGGCACGAGTGCTCACTCCATTAAAATACTATTAAAATATTATTACTGATAACAGATGAGTTACTCGAATAACATTATCCCCTGCGTATTGTCATTTTCCTTCAAATCCCTATCATTTAATTCTCTATTTCTACCATATCCCTCCCTGTTTTATGTCAATAGGCAACTTCAGGAATATTTGAAGTTCCTTGTGCTTTTCCTCCATCTATTTTCTCTAGGATTTTCTGCACTTTGCAAATGTGCTGTGAAGAATTTTGCAAGTGTGTATAATAGAAATTTATTTTTTTATGAATTTTTGGCTTACTACACTCTGTAGCAGTCCTGTCTTCCACAGATGCCAAAGCTGTAGAGTAGACAGGTACAAATTCACCAGATCCAAGTTCACTATAAGCCGCTAAATGGTTTGTGCCTGGATGGCTTGCTGCAGTTGTTATTACACTTGGGTCCTGGGACGGGGGGCTGTGGGGGGGGGACGGACGGCGGAAAGCTTGCAAATGTCTCTGTAGTGTATGAAGAATTCCCATCTGCGTCTCAGATACAGACTAAGAACTTGAGTCCTTAAAGCTTCCTAAACCAGCAAATACTCATTTTATAGCACAGTCCTTTAGCGAGATGTTGAACCGGTTCTGGATGAACACTGTGGAGCACATTTGAAAACATCAACTTTGAGTTCCTGTTCTTCACTCTTGTATATAGTATGTTGGGAATCTTGACCAATTGCCCTCTGGAGAATCCATATTAGTATTAATTGGATAATAATGGCTGATTTTTTTTCTTTTCTGTTTGACTTTGCTACTTAAATTCTAGCATTGTGGAGTAAAAACTAGCTCTTGAGGGAATTGTCTTTTTTAGCTGCCCTGAAACGGAATATTAGAGGTCCAAGAAATCTGTCACTCTTAAACTAAAGAGCAACTAGGAATACTGTGCTTGCCATGGGTTGCAGTGGTCGCCACAGCAGATAGGTTTACACACACACACACACACACACACACACACACACACACACACACACATACACACACACACTGCCCACCCCACACCCTACTGCCTTTCTGACCAAAGCAGGTCACTTTCTGTCTCTCACGCTGTTTAAACACACAAAGATGTTAGAATCATACTTCTACAAACCGTTCAGCTACCTTGACCTTGCCTTGCCACTAAAGAGTCAGTGCCCTTATGAAAGGTCCTGAAATTCATTAGTTTCTTTATAGAATGGCCTTTTTAAAAAGAGCTGATGGGGTGATCTATCTGGCTGTGTCAGATGCAGACTCTGGTACAGGCCAGGTGCACTGTGGTCTTTTTTCAAGAGCGAATCTCTGACAAAGCAGAAGAGCTCTCAGGCTGTGGCGAAGTGCAGAGGAGTCCCCCCACACACAGGGGGCTCAGGACCAGGACAGGCACTAGCTAGTACATTGTGCACTGGGTCCCAGAAAGGAGCACCCACAGCATCACTGTGTTTGAGTGTGTATTTATTACCACTTTACTCAGAACTTCCTCCCCCACCTACAACAACAACAACAACAGCAACAACAAAGCACAACAATTAAATATATTTCACTGACACACAAAATTGAGAAAACATGTCTTAGTCAGGTTCACATACCAAGTTCAGCTTCGGTTCCCTCTAAGCAAACCAGAGGGATCAATAATGGCCACTTGGAGTAACAAGCCAACCTGCACCCGCCAGCAATTGAAGGGAAAATGGTACAAATAGAAGTGCTTCTTAACATTCTAAAACAAAGGGGGCAGAGGGGAGGCCTTTAAGTAATTAGCAGTTGTTGCCACTAGAAATTTTAATTTCTCAATATTATGAAGGCACACACTTATTTTCTCCTTGGGCTACAGAGGGGGCCTCCTAGAGGCATCTGCTTTGTGTCTGGGCTGCTCCCCAGCATCTCTGGACTAAAGTACTTTGCGTTCCTTTCACCTTTCACTCAAATCTCTGTTGCTCTGTTCTCAGATCTCCAAAAGTTTAACCAAACAGCCCCAGGTGTTACAGCTGTCTTAATCTGTCAAGGGTCAGAAAACACCAGCAACTTCCCAAAACTCAAATGAAGTAGGAATGGTCCAACTATGGTGAATAACTTTCTGTATATGGTCTCATTTCAGCCTTGTGATTTTAGAGATTGTACATAAGCACAATTCTTTTATTTTTAGACAAATAGACAAAGGTTTCATTGCCCGAAGTAAACGTGTGTTCTAGTGTAGGGGCCAGGATAATGAAGTCATGTACTCTTCCAGGCGCTTTCAACTTCCACACTGCAGAATTTACAGCAGATTATAGTTTATAGCTTATAATCCAAGAACTGCTTTCTGTTTGAGGCTGGCCAGCATTTCCAAGGGAAAACTGTATGGCAACCTTCGCAAACGCTCACCCTGGCTCACACTGGGATAGAGTGGGCTGGAAGCTAGACTGAGCATCTATCTGTACTTTCATGATTTTTCTACAGTGAAAAATAATTGTTCTAGGTCACCTTGATAATTTGTAGCCATGAGCAGAAGACTTACATATGATGTTTTGTGGGGGAGTCTTGGATGTGAATTGAGCACATACGACAGCACCAAACAGAGTAAAACAATTACCATGTTTAATCACAGTAACTAGGTTTGGTGGATTGTAGAAAGTCCTATGCCAGTTGACTATGCACTAAGCAGAAGGCTAGCTGTAATCAACTGGCTGATTGATCAACTAGGCTGTAGCCAGTGAAGTTCTTTTCTGTGTGTGCCTCACTTCCATTTTACTACAAATACTGTCTGGTGCCTTACCTGGAACTGTCTCCAGGGCTCCCGTTCAAGGGGGTACCTGACTCATGAATTGTTTTGTTTTGCTCAAGTAAACTCTACAAACTTAATTGGTCTAAGGAATTTTCCTTCTAATGCTGGTTAAAGGGATGTATATTTAGAGGAAAGCTAAAAACGGGATGAAATTTTCTGTAAATTATCCCCACAGGAAAGCCTTTAATTTAATGCTTGTCTGTAGTAGAGTTTTCCCTGAGAACAAAAGCTCAATGGTGAAACTTTCAAATTAAGAGTTTGCTCATTAGGAATTCTTGTGTCCTAGGGAATGGCAAGGGACTCTTAACAGATTATTTATACTTTGAGAGACTGCTCTCAACCACCTTGCTAAATGTAGACAAGTAAGCAGGTGCCCACAGCACTCAAAATTTCTCCGAATTTTTCCACCTTCCCTTAAGGTAGAGTCATATTTTTTAATTGAAATTTTGACCTCGTTTAACATTTCTCTATCTTTTTCTTTCTCTCTGTTCAGTAAGTGCACACTGGCTCTGAAATGGACTTGAGCTCTGTCTGGGACCACAGCTTCTACTCCTTGTAAAGAAAGTAGGTCACACGTAATGGACATTTCCCTTGTGGTCTTACCGCTAACATGAAACAGGAGTTTTATCTGGAACCCATCTACCCCAGGTCTGCAGGGGACTTTTGTCTCTGGGGAGCCCCTTATTTCATCTTATCATGATTATCCGTAATGCCTTAAAGTTAATTTTAGTCAAGTGGAAAAAGTTCCTTCAATCTTTTCCGACCTACACTGTACACTGTGGTGCATGCTTCCTTGTACAGCAATAGCCCAAGTAACCGAAGAAACTCAGAGAATCCAGGGTTCCACTAGGTTCCCTGACCCTGAGCTTGTTTCCCTTGAGAGTCTGATTATGAGGATTTTAGTAACTTTTTCCAGTGCATAATGTCCTACAGAATCAACGCTGGCTGATGCTCCCACAGCATTCAAAGGTCTGCAAACTCAGGACCCCATCCTTAGCTGTGGTCCTCTCTTCTTTGTGGTACCTTTCATCCTGGGTCAACCAAGGCCATTCCTACTTAACAGCTTTCCTACTTACAGTGCCCCTGCCAGGGAAGTCTAGCCCCCAGTGCCACTCAAGGAGGATTCTGGCATCTGCTTCATGACTCAGGTTATCACAGTATCATCTGATGGCTAAAGAGCATCGAAACTGCCTCCAAAAATGTGCTAACTTGATTTTGCTTTGCTCTCCCAAGTGAGACTCTAAACTCCAAAGAGATGAGCTGTGTGAGTTCATGTTCATGGCCAGCCTCAGTGCTTAGAGGTGTCTGGTGTGGAAAAGCAGCTCAGGAAACGGCCATCCTCAAGCCTCTGTTTCCCACCGGCCACTTCTGCACTCCCACATCCAGGCCTGCTGCTGAAACTTCAGCCTTAGGCTGCTTGCATTCCTCCTTTCTGCTTCTTTCTATCAATCTTGCCCTAATCAAAAGTCCAGTTGGTATTTTTTCTTTCCCTTGTGTGGAGGAAAGGAGTTTGAGGGAGCTGCTTGCTCATCACTAACCATGCCCTCTCAGTGCATGTTCTGTAGCTCCTATGGATGGTGAACAAGAAAAAGCTGTCTGAGCTCCAAGAAAGGCTAAATATAAATGGCTACAACAGTTACTTTCATTAATGCTAAATCTATTTCACTATTTTTATAGGTATGCATTTTCATCTTCAATAATGCCATATGTTAAAATATACATGGATTCTGTATAGATACTCAGAGTAAATTATAGCATGTTACTTTAAAAACAATCTTTAATATATAGCTATTTATTGTGTGTGTAGGTGTATAGTTGTTTTGTGTGCATGTGTGCGCACACATGTAAGCCATGGCACACATATGGAAGTCAGGTACAATTTATGGGAGCTGGTTTTAACCATCTACCCTGTGAATATCCAGGATCAAACTTAGGTTGTGAGGCCTGGCAGCAAGTACCTTTACCCACTGACCCATCTTGCCAGCTCATTATTTTTAATTTATTACTTTTCTTTTTTAATTGTCACTATTTACTTTTTTGTGTCTTTCTACTTCCATACCACAGACAATGCATATTAGCATTAGGGCTCTATTATTTAATATCTTTTCCTGCTTTCAGAGCTACTTGTACAAATATGACTCCTTGTGTGCATGTGTGTATCCATGCACTGATACCATTCAAAGAAGAAGCTTGCTTCCTTACTCCTCACCAGCTTCTCAAAGGCCTTTATGTCAACTACAATAGATGACTTTCAGGTTTATATAGCTATGAACTAGTCTATAATATGAATAATAATGAACAGTACATTTAGCCATTCTCTGCTTGGTAACTACTTACTTTGTTATGAAAGTTTTTTATTTGGTTTAGTTTTGGGGCTTGCTGAGACTGAACCACCAACCAAGGACCATACATGGACTGGACCTAGCCTTCCTACAAAGAAACAGCCAATGGGCAGCTCAGGCTTCATATGGGTCCTCTAGTACGGGGAGTGGGGGCTGTCTCTGACATGGACTCTGTTGCCAGCATTTCGATCACTTTCCCCAGGCAGGACTGCCTTGTTAGACTACAGGGAAGAGGACACATGCAGTCCTGATGTGAATAGGTGAGCTGGGGTGGATGGGAAGGGGGCTCCCTTTTTCTGAGGAATAGGGGAGGGATAGTGGGGGAGATAGAAGGATGTGGAGACTAGGAGGTGATGAGATTGGGGCTACCACCAAGATGTAAACTGAATTTAAAATCTATCTATCTATCTATCTATCTATCTATCTATCTATCTATCTATCTAAAAATAATTAGTCCAAGGGACAAAAATTATTTCCAAGTTTCAAAATATATTGTCATATTACTTCCAAAGTAATGCAAACAGACACATTGACCAGAAGAATGAAAGATTATATTTCTATAACCACCAGTATATGACTTTGTTTGCTGTTGTGTTAATTTGAGTCATAGACCTTTTCATGTTTGAGAGTGCTCTCGTGTCTTATTTAACAACTACAATCTTCATTTCTGCTGTTACTTATCTTCTCTGATAAATTTGTGTTCTTTGCAATACTGCCTATATTTGATATATGATAATGTAGACCCTTATTTATTTGCTGTCTTTTCCATAACTTGATATATATATATATATTCAAAATATTTTCATGATCAGTATAGTTAGTTTAAATACGATTAGGGATTTCAATGTTGATTAGTAGGAGTTTTGTACTTTACTTGGACATGCAGTTTTCTAGATTTTCTAGTTTTGAAAATCTCTTACAACTCTAGAGTGGTTGACTCAAGCATGTATATACACGTACATCAGTACGTGTATGTTCACATATGTGTTCACATGTTTACCTTTTTAGTTACTTAGATCTTTACAAGTGTTTGTTAGATGATTACCTTCAGATCTTTTTTTTTTATAATTTAAAAAAATTTACTGATAGGTTTCAAATGTATTCAAATAAATATGAAGCTCTTTTATTTTAAAAATAAGATTCATAAGCCTAAACTGCACATATTGTTTAAGAAATATTTAATATTTTCTTTCGTTTTAATTTTTTGTTTTTATTGCTTTAAATCATTTCCTTTTTTTTTCTTTTTGATATTTCATTTGGTCAAAGGTTGATTCAAAAAAGTCTTGCTAATTTAAGTGAATAGGATATGCTACTTCATATTTTTATTATTTAGTTCTTCTTTGATTATCAAATAACCAATATGTGAAGAGAGAGATCCATCAAACCACACTTAGATTAAGACAAGGTATTACCAATATGACATTGGGAAATTTTAGGAAGCCCATCCTGGCTGAGTACTGATGACAATGCTGAGCATACTAAACTTACTTAGTGTGATCCATGTGGAATGAAAATTGATGCTGGAAGATTAAAATTGTATATGACACATATTTTCCATAGAATATCATCTCTAGCATGATAATGAAAGCAATAGTTAAGGGAAGGACACTTCCTGTGTGATGGATTCACGTGAGGAGCATTGCATCTCATCACTGAAGGCTGCCATCCTGCCTGGGCTGAATGGAAAGTCCATGGATGGATGTATACCACTGCTCAGTCTTACCTTGGGGTAGTTATTTAATGCCTTCTTTGCTTCTGTTCTGCAGTATGTAGCTAATAGGGCCTTCACAGACTGAGCATGAAAGCTATAGCACATACAGCATTTAGAGCTATGGCTTGGATGTCACACAGGATGAACTCAGGATGAACACTCAGTAACTGAGTGTTACTGTTATTACTGAGAATAAGAATGACCTGACTCTACCAGTACAAAAATAATAAAAGAGCTTTAAACCATTAACAAAAGCACTGTCAGTTTATCAATAGTCAAAAGTATGTTCTCTGGTGTGAAAAACCTCAAAAATTTGACCTTTCAAGTATTTGATTTAAACAAATGATACAGCTGAGTGTGCTATGCATACTTATATTCCCCAGACTCAAAGGATGGGCAAGAATGATAAGAAAAAAACAAAACAAAACAAAACAAAAAACAAATTTAAGGCCAGCTAACAAGTCCATCTAAAATGTGAAGACCCAAGCATTACGTGAGCTGGAGCAACTGATACCATTCCTGAAACCATACAAATATGTGTCTTGTAGGCACTGCCAGGGGACAGAATGAATCTGGCTGCTCTGGCTTCGCCATAGGTCTCTAGTTTATTTATTTTTTAATCTAAGAGTCATATTGGTTCCTATTTACCAATGCAACATAAAAAACACTTGAACTTGAGTAGGGGCCTGAGTGAAAACAGTTGCTCAAGGGTTGTCAAAGAAAGATGGCCTACAGTGGCGCACTAGACTCTAATTTGGTTGCTCAGTTAGCATTGGATATATCTAAGACCAGAAATACAGACTGTAACTAGTGACAGGAATGAAATTGTTATATCTTAAGCACAAAATGACATTCATGCCATTGTTAGCAAATTTAAAAGTGCTGAATTAAGCAATCTCCATGAACAATATGTTGGCCCTTGTTAGTACAAATTTAAAGTCCATGGCCCATAGGAAACCATCATGTTTTCATAACAGCTTAAAGGGCTTAAAAAATTTTTTTTAATTTCTTTTTTATTAAACATTTTTTGGTCTTTACATATATATTTATATTATTATACAAATATGCAATAGACTACCTATAGCAAGAAGAACCATGACACAATCAGAAATTATGTAAATGTTACATTCTTTGTGTTTTGTCTATTTGTATTTGACAGCCTTGAAGAAAACATCTTTCCTATCTTGGTGAGTCTAAAATTCTGAATGTAAATCAATATCTATCATAGCTCATCATTATCAACTTAAATCATCTATCTAAACCTAAATACATCTTAACCCCTAAACAACTAAGCTGAATTGTAAAACTAAACTATCCGGTATTCAACTCCATCAGACACTTGAGAAGGAATAAAATTGATTACCTGAGTATACTGGGAGTGCAGGTTAGTAGCTTTCCAAATGAGAAGATGACAGAGATAGTTTGCTGCCTGAACACACATCCAAAATTTTCTATAACATTGGAGCATCATCTTCAGCCTTCTGGCCCAATATATCTGACAGACATATTTGTGAGGCAGGATCTATTGAGGATCTGTTTGTCCTGTCTTGGCAGAGTTTGGTCATCGATTCTGCCTGTATCCAAGCTTGCCCTTAAAGGGATTTTTAAAGTTTGATCAATACCTACACTCCAGCCTTCCTTTCAGTGCACTGTGATCTGTGTATCTCCAGGCCATAGCCACTGTGGACCTCTGGCAGACTTCTTCCTCCTGGCCTAGCTTGATCCAGGAAGGTGCTAAAATCCTAGCCTCCCCTCCCAACCTGTTCAAGTTAACTTTTCTCATGATCTCTGTAAGTCACTTTAAATATTCTTTGTCCCCACTTTCCAGTCTTGCCAATCAAGTAGAATTGTCATCCTTGTGAACATTTATTTGGATTCTTACCTTTTTTGCAAGATTGATAACCTGAGGCAAGGCAGTGAGCTTGAGTGTTGTAGTGAATTCATAGCAAAAAATGCTGAATGAGTGAATGAATAAATATAACACTAAAAGATGCATGTATACTATACAAATAATACATTGTCTTATAGTTAATAGTTGTGTCCTTTCCATCACCCAACTCTGGAACTACCCAGAGATAGATACACTTAGGAAAGGTACAGATATAGAGACATGAAAATGCTAGCTTTATTACTAATGAAACCACCCTTGAGCGTGTGACTGGGAGCTATAGACAGGAGAGTTTGTAATTATATTA
The DNA here is from genome assembly GCA_907169655.1 of Acomys percivali. NCBI lineage: Eukaryota > Metazoa > Chordata > Mammalia > Rodentia > Muridae > Acomys > Acomys percivali. The sequence continues at coordinate 27,630,402 of OU015756.1, read as the reverse complement.
CTCCTGTACCGGTCTGAACTTCCTGCCTGATCTCATAATTGCAGGGAGACACTGAGTTCTTTTTCCTTTTGTAAGTGATTAGATTAGAAAGTAAGTGCACGTTACAAGCAGAAGGATGTAAATGGAAATAATGCAAAAGTCCCAATGTTGAAATCCAGTTTCTGCTTTCACACTCCTTGACATAGAGGAGAGAATGGAGAGCTGGGGCGATGACCTGAAGCTGCCTCACCTGGACATGAAGGGTAGGGGGTGTGCTCTCTATAGAGGTCCTAAATTGTGTTTTAACTTTCATTTGCATACTCTACATTTTCCAATAATTGCACCCTATTTTTTACAAAGATTCGTTCCTAAAACGTGTTGTAACTGCATTTTTCTTGGCCATGCCTGTTGTGACAAGTATTAATTGACCAGTTTGCAATAGATCCACATTCATATCAAATTCATATTTCACATAAGGGAAAGAAACAAGTACCCAGTAAAATGATACTTGCAGAGGACTCCTGGGTACAGTGAGAGACCCTGAACCAATTTTTAAGGGTGAGGGTAATTGAGGAGACACTCAGTGTCAAGCTCTGGCTGCCACATGCAAGTGGGCACATGAACACATGCAAGCAAACACAGACACACTCTCCAACACAAGGAAAAGTTCATGAAAAGGCCCAAGAGATGATCTTCACATTTGAAAACTAAGTGTCATGATCTTAGAGAATAGCATATGATGATGGCTCTGTGTATGACTGCTCTATAATTTCTGTAGGTCTGAAATTACTACAAGGCATGGATGGCAAGATGGCTCAGTGGTTAAGTGCTTGATGCTCTCCTACGGGATCCAAATTCAGTTCCAGCATGTCCGTGCATCCATGTAACATGCACACACATGTGGATGCACACATGTATGCCACACACACATATATACATGCACACATGAATGCATGTGCAACCATCTCCCCCCCACACATGAATATCAGATGGCTCACGACTGTCTGTAATTCCAACACCAGGAGATTTGATGCCCTCTTCTGTCATCTGCAGGCACCTGAACATACATGGCACACACACACACACACACACACACACACACACACACACACACACAC
>OU015756.1:27586225-27629295 GCA_907169655.1 Acomys percivali | reverse complement strand
ACACACACACACACACACACACACACACACACACACACACACACACAGAATAAAGAAAAGTAAAAATAAATCTAAAGCTGTGAGAAAAAAACCTCCACCTTGTTAGCCCAATGGAGTCAGAACTTAAGCCTTTGCTATGACTGTGACACTGGGGTGATGTCGGTCTTTACCTATGTGTACACAGGCCTCTGGCTGTACATCTAATAACTTAGCATTGTCTAAAGTAGCAGTGCCTAGAAAATTTTGTAATTATACTTCTTTGTCAGTCTGTGAATAAGCTTAGAATAAAATTAGTCCAAACTTTTGGATGGTTTATTATTTTGCTTGGGTTGAGTTTTTTTTTCATTTAGAAGTTCATGAATTTGACAAAGATTAACTCTACTATGCAGTTAAAGTTGATTACTTCAGTATTCAAGGACCAAATCGATAGAAAAAAAAACATGTCTGTTGGTGGCTTATGGCATGAATCACTGAAACCTAACTCTTCACTAATCGGACGTGGCTAAGGGGACATGTGGTTCATCTTATGTCACTTTGATTGTGCTAAGTCTGAGGACACCTTATAGTCTGGTCCTACAGTTGTGGAGTTACGTGCATTTAACATGTAAACAAAGAAGATGGTTTTGTTTTCATTAGTTTTACCCGTTAGTGAAACAGACTTGTGTCTGTGGGATGTGCGTGTCCATGTTCTTGACATCGTTATGACTGAAAGTTGCTATAAACATCTAGAACCCTGGGATGAGTTAGGTTTTCCCACTGGCATAATTTGAGTAGGATGCAATTCCCAGATAAAAGTTGGGGAAATATTTTAGCAGTGTGTAGTATTGCTGTTTGCCTAGTTACAAAACACTAAAGGCCTATGCAATTGTTTTTCCCCCACCGTTGTATCACTTGCACCCAGCATACAAATAAGTAAAAATTCAGGAAATTTTAAACATTTTCTGTTACAAAGTTAGTTCATTTGTTTAAAACTTTTAAAAAATTATATTACTTCTTCTATAACGTTATGCTTTGCAAGGGATGTTGAGAGTATTGCACAGTAAACACACTGCTCATTTTCATGAGCCAGCAGAAGGGGTCTCTCCATCACTGTCAGGATTAAAGGTCGACCTGATGTAGAAATGTTATCATTGAAAAAATTTTTCAACTAAAATTGAATCAGGTTTTCTGTGAAGACAGTCTTCTATTCTTACAAATAATGAATAAAACATGGTCAACACTCCCTCATAAGTAGAACAAAATGCATTTTTAATTTTAAGAAAGGAACCAAGGTATTCATCTTAATGTCACAACTGATTAAGGTATTTCCTTAAATCATGAGCTAGCCATGATGGGAAATTACAAACTTAATTTTAAAAATTTGAATAAGGTAATAGATCTTAGCCTGAATTGTCCTTCCTTCTTTGTTCACAAACTAGCAAAGGCAGGGAAGAATATCCAGATCCAAGAGGCAGCAGCTATTAGACGGTTCCAGAAGTTATCACAATAATGCTTTTCATGCCCTTCCTCCAGGCTGGATTCTATGAACTGGACATAGTCTAATGAGCTTTTTGATGCCTTATTGATAAAGCACATTTAGTTGGATGAAACAAATACTGTATTAATATAAATATGGATAGCAGAGGACAGCACTGACTATGGGATTGGACCACTAAAAAGTGGGTTTAGCAAGGCCGATTCGGTGTTGAGACAAGCGACAAATTAATGTACATCAAAGGTTGAATGGAGATTGAGGAAGTAAAGCCATTCATTATTAGAATGATGGGTGAGTACCAGAAAAGGAGGTGAGCCTGAGGTTGATTTACCAGATGATTTGGCGTAAACTCTACATAATACAGGTAAGCCGTCAGAAAGTGAGGCTCCATCCACTAGTCACCCTTCAAGGTTGGCCTGCCACCCCTCACTTTGTGCTGCATTTAGTGCATCTGTGATATGATATTAGAAGATAATTGAAGAATTGTTCTATGGAAAGACAGTGTATAATATCATATTTACTGTTGACTCCCATAATGATTTCCAAAGAGTGGTAAAAGATTGTTCTTTTATTTGGGAAATAAATTATTCAAATGCATATTTGCCATCTGTTACTCAAAATTAGACAGTACACTCTACTATAACTGATAACAACTCAGTCATGCAGGCTAAAATACATGTTAAAATATCTTTTGTGTCCCATGTAGTGGCTCATGACTGAAATCCAGAATTCAGGAGTCTAAGACAGAGGAATTTCCATGATGAGTTAGAGACCAACTTGGACCATATAACAGAGCTGTGCCTCAGAAAATACTTAGGTTTATGCTCACACATTTCCATTTTCTACCACTATGTTTGTGCTGATGATGATTTAATTTGTTTTCTTGAGTTCTTCCCCATGCCAGACATCCACCAGTATAACAGGGCATGTTAGGCTCCTCTGTGTTTATTGGTGTTTGTTTGGTGGCATAAACTCATTGAAGAAAATGTCCCTATGCAACTATGATGGAAACACTTGGTGCTTCTCCTGTGCACTTCTTCAGGGCTGTGGGTTGATCAGTGAAGTAACAAGTCAACTCTAATGAAAGGTACAGTTAGATGTAAGAAGACACATGAAACCACTCTGATATAGACCAAAAGTCTCTCGCTTCCTTCCTTTCACATGACCTGAAAAGGAAGGGAACACAGAGTTTCTACCTCATTCCTGAGCGGAGTCCCAGCTTAAAGAAGTCTTGTAAACTCTTTACAAAGAGGATACGTTACAAGCATCCATTAAAGAAAATTTAGTTTCCTATCTTTAAAACTGAAATTAGAGTTGTTACAAATCTTGACAGTCACTGACCTTGAAACCCATCACTTCGTAGACACGAACCCCGTCAAATCCACAAGGAGGATCTTGTTTTTTATTTCACAGCAAACTTCCCATGGGGCCTTAGTTTTCATTGAACGTATTGTCTATTTTGTTGCATCCACTCTTTAGACATTTTAGCTAGTAGGGAGCTAGTATTAACTGTAATGTGTTCTTATGACTTTTTTTAATTCAGAGGGAAGGAAAATTAGGTTCAATTTTCAGTTCTCATGTAGAGATTTTAAAGACTATGCTGTGCATATATGCATGGGCTGAGATCATGGAATCATTTCCTGTTTTTATGTGGGTGTGTATATGTCTCTGTGTGTGCAGGTGCCCACAGAGGCCAGAAGAGGGTGTCATGTCCCCTGGAATTGAGGTGGTTTTAGGACACCCTGTTCTGATAGTGGGAGCCAAACTAGTGTCTCCTGGGAGACTGGAAAGCATTTGGAACCGCTGAGCATTTCTCTATCCCCAGCCCTGTCATTTTTATATTTTATATCGATAAGTGTGTGCACATAACTTTCTTATATAACAACAAAATACAGTCACTGCCATCTTTAAAAGATTTACTCAGAATACATTCTTTTAATACCCAATTCACTTGTTTTATTGTATCACTCTAGTAATTCTTCAACCATATTACAGCTCATAGGCCAGTCTTTACAATAAATAATGCTAAATCAGTACATATGGATGCAGAAACTCAGCCCATGTTTAAGAGCTAATACAAAAATTATTTCCAAGTGTTATCAGAGACCTATATGTAAAACTTCAAACAATAAAATGTCTAGAGGAAAATAAGGTGAAAAATCCTCATAACCTTAGCTAAGATGCTGACCCTGAAGACCCAGTGTTTCCTAGCATGCCATCAGATGCATCCCACAGGCCTTTCAGCTCTCCCTTTCTGTAGCCCCTGCAAGCAAGGTAAATATGCAGGCTTTTCCTGATGACATCCATCAACTCAAAATTGTTCTCTGAACCAAGGTTTCAGGATGATTCTTTCTTTCTTTCCTGTTTCTCACCCCCACTTCCCTCTAGGACTTTACTTCCTCAGAAGTTCCCGCCAAGGTGTAGAATAGGCTCGGCCAAAGTATATACAGCCTTCTATGTACCTTTTTGTATTTTCTCATAGTTACCAGATCTCAATTGGTGGCTGCCTATAGTGTCTTTCTGCACTAAAAAGCTACTGCAAATCTCTGATTTTTTACCTGACCCTTAACAGAAAAGATGTGGGCCTCTAGTACTCCACCGGTGTCTTCCCATCATGTCTGAGCCCTTGCTGACATACAGGCATGAGGCTAGTAATTGATTTATCAAGTTGTACTTCACCTCACAGTACATAATACTAGAAAGTTCTAGAGAGATTAATGTCATTAATAAGGTGAGGATTTAACTCAGTTAGTTGAGTCCTTGCTTAGTGTACATGTGGGTATGGTCTCCAGCACCACATAAAACAGGGCATGGAGGCATACACCTCTAATCCCACCTCAGGGAAGGGGTAGGTAGAGTCAAGAGGGTCAAAGGTTCAAGGTCATTCCCTTTTTTATATAGTGAGTTTAAGGCCAACCTTGTAGAAAAGAAATAAGAAAAAAGACTGTAGTAAATAATTGGAAAACAGCAGGTATATTGTACCCAACAACAGACCTACTGTGTAGGTATGGATGGCTTTGAGAAGGCCACCCTAGGTCAGTTTGTTTAGTCTTGCAAGTGACTCAGAGTTGAAGACAAGAGCTTGGCTGCCATTGACAGTGGCAGCAAAGCAAAGGACTTCTGTGCTTGGAAAATGACTGTACTCCCACCACGAGGTCAGAAAAGATGCACCAGGAAATCAGTACCCAACCTGACTTAGAGACATCAGCATCACGTGATAAGTGAACTAATCACTACACAAGCAGTAGAAGTACAGAGTAGGCTCCCAAGCTTCTCCTTCATTCATCCCAATCAGGCTTTCTTCCTAACCGCTCTTACTGTTCGTTACTCATCTAGATCCTATAACAAAGCACCCGATGAATGTAATTAAAAGGAGGACAGGTTTATTTTAGCTCACAGTTTGAGGGGGCATGGCCCATCCTGGCAGCAGGTGCATAAGACACATTATGTCTGTGTCAGGTACCAAAGAGCAATGAATGAGTGAGGGCACTCAGCTTGCAGTTTCCCTTTTTTCTTTAGTCCAGGATCTCAGCTGTTATCCGATGCCTTACACACCAAAGGTGAGTTTTCCCTTCTCAGTCTGTAAACAGCCTCACAGACATACCCTAGGGGGTTCGAAATAAAGTCAGGGTGAGAATTCACAGTGACCAGCTAACTGGGAGAGATAACCTCGACTAGTGTACCCAGATCCAGTGACCTTTCTTGCTCAGTTTCTTAGCAGCATTCAAGTATTTGACATAATTGACTAGTGTTTGGAATATCTTACTGGTTTCAGTAACACTAGCTTTGCTTTTGATTTTGCTATGTCATTAACTTTTTTTCAATATCCTTTGTTAATTCTCCATCTTCCAGCTACCTTTAAAAGTCGGGGGATCCTAAGATGGAGTCTTCTATATACATCGATCCCGTATGTATAGGGTCTGTTTCTATAGCTTAAAATGCCACCAGCAAGCTAACATTTCCTAAACTGTTCTCATCAACCGTTGTCTTTTCTCCCTGGCCCAGTTTATAAACCCAAGTACTTGATAGCTCTGTTCAGCCTTCTAAAGGTAAATATTTATGTATGTATATACATGTGTACATATTCATATAAAGCACAACAGAATTTCTAATTTGAGTAAATGTGGCTATATCCCATTTAGTATTCATGCCCCAGATTGAGTTTGTTTTCTTTCTTTCTAATTAAAAAACATGCCCCCCCCCAAACATTAGCAAGTGAAGTTCATACTGCCACTACTTTAGGTCCCTTGAGCATTCTTCCCTCTCCATTCACAGCACTATCACTGAATCTAAGCTATTGCCATCTCCCATGTGAGCTGCTAGAAACACCACAGGGGGAATTTTCTACTTCTACTCTTGCCCTCTGTCTTTGCTCAATTTAATCTAAATGAAAGAACCCGGAAAATATTATTAAAGTGTAGAGCAGAAAATATCCTTATTTCCAATATTTTCTATTGGACTAAAATGTACTCTTTTTAATATGGCAAAGAAGTTAACCTGATTTGGTCTTTGACTTCAGTGCCAATAAGATCAGGAAACTGTGTGATGGGTAGGAAAAGAAGAGGCTTCAGGGTGGAGGAGGTCAAAGGTCGGTGTTTGAAGACATGAAGGATGATGAGACTAAAAGGCAGAAAGGAGCAAACTGAAACATCCCAGGAACTAGAAGCTTGGATCTTCATCAAAGACTTTGATCAGTAAGATGACTAGATCATAAGCTACGTAACTATTTTAAAGGGCAGTGGGCTGTAAGTACATTTGGCTTTGCCTCAAATAACGGTATTTGAAACATAGGTGCAGCTCATTTCATCAGCGGATGTTTCAGGTGAAATGCTCATCTTGTGAAGTCTTGTGCTTTCATCACCATTACCGTGGACAGTATCAAAGTGCAACGGCAGCCACCATATCACAGGCAGGTAAATAAGTTCTTCCTCCTTTCAGTGTCTTCCTGGGAGGTTCAGATCTCTCAACTTGAGATTCAGGACATTTAGCTGCATTGATGGGCATCTGGAGGCATCAGGCAGATGTCCCTATCTCACGTTATTATCTTGAGATATTTACTCCGAAGTCTTCCTTGCCCAACTCGCTTTGTTTGGATTTTATTCCTTCACGTGGTCACTATGCTTATTGCCTCTTTCTTCATAGAACTTCCTCTAAGACACACTGTTTGCGCCAAACTCCTTGCTTTAGTTTCTCTTGTAGAAGAAATTAAAAAGTGGTATAGTTTTGTTTTTTGGTTTTTGGTTTTTTTGAGACAGGATTTCTCTGTATAGCCTTGGCTGTCCTGGACTCACTCTGTAGACCAGGCTGTCCTTGAACTCACATTGATCTGCCTGCCTCTACTTCCCAAGTGCCGGGATTAAAGGCGTGTGCCACCACTGCCCAGCTAAAAGTGATAATTACTTATTCCTCTTTTCAAAATTATTAAGAATTCTGTGCAATGTGCTAAAATAGAATCATTAAGACATTTCAAGATGAAAATAAGAGGCTATGGGTTTGAACATACAAACACATACACTTAAAACAGAGATATTTCATAGTAAAAAAAAAAAGAGGGATTAAAATCCCAGGAAGACAATTAGAAATCTGTAAGATTAAAAAAAATGACATTAACAGTTACACTTTGTGACATTCTACAGCCATGGCATTTATTTACTTGTTTATTATAAATAATAAGAGGCGACAGAAGAGGAAACTGATGAGTTTACAACATTATTTGCTCTTATACTTTATGCCATTGCTATCCCAAACACTCTGTGAAATAATCTTCACCTATGAAGAGAAGGAAGGCCTACTAGGAGCAAGGACTAAAGATGCGGGCTCGTGGTTTAAAATTGGAATTTTGAAGTTAATCCACTTTCCCTCACTATGGTTTTGAATTCTTTTCTGGTTATATACTTTGTCTCCATTGCCTCCTCCTTGCTGTGATAAAATATCCTGCTAGGAGCAACTTAAGCAGGGAAGGGCTTGCTTTAGATATAGTTCAGCATGGTGGGCAGCAGGTAGAGAAGGCACGGTGCAGGCATGGTCACGTTAAACCTATATGAAGGTCTTAGAGAATGGCCAGGAATTGGGGTCAGGCTATAAAACCTCCAGGTATGCCCCAGCAACTCACTTCCTCCAGCAGTACTCAACTCAACGTTCCACAGCCTTCCCAAGCAATCCTACCAGCTAGGGACCAAGCGTTAATACACATGAGCCCACAGGGCTACTTCACGTTTAAATCATAACAGACCTTAATCTATTTTTGCTGTTATTCAGCTAAACGTGTACATTTTTAAATTCATCTCAGCACAAACATTTTATTTTAGAGTCGATCTTGGGTAACTGTCAGAGAAAGTGATGACTGGTGGTCAACTTGCTTTTGTTTGTGTTGGCATCATTGTTGATTGAAGAAGAGAATTACTTATATCTCATTTGCTTAATTAGGTTCCTGGGGGAGAGAAATATCAGATACAGACATAAGGAGATGTCTAATTCCAAGGCTTCTAAACTCTTATGTTGACTACCATGCCACCTCCTCTGAAATGGTCTTTTGGTAATTCCAATAATACAGGTCAATTACATATACACTTGCTTTCACAATAATGCAAAATCTAAAAGAAACAATGAGATGGAAATGTGGATTTTTTTCTGTCTTATAGACTGAAAGACACAGGGTCTATAACCTATTTTGCATGACACATATCCAAAAGATGCTCTGTCGCACCTGCTGGTTACTGCTGCCCACTGACAAGGTCATTTTGGGCAGTTTGTTGTTGTTGTTTTGCTATTAAATTATGGATATGAAAATGCTCTGTGCTAAGCACACAGTTAATATAAATAAGTGTATTTTTCCTTGATGACCTTTGTTCTTGTTTGATGACCCACTGAGCAATCTTTGGCTCCTATCAGAAACTAAAAATAATTAAAAATAACCTAAGAACTAGTTCAGGGAGGAGACAAAGATTTTATGCTTTTAGCTTTGTGTTGTGGTACATGTTTCAGTTTTTTGAAGTCTTCCATTTCCTAAGTAGGTCATAGTCTAGTCATCTAGAATATGTGTACTCTCCATGATATTGTGTTTCTAGAGGCAGAGAGGCCATGTCACTTATCCTGTTTTGCCACCTACACTGTTCTTCTTAGGGCCCCTTATCATGTAAATTGACTAATGACTAATGATTAATCTGATGTAAATTAAAGGCTTCTGGAAATCCAAACTTTAGAAATCTATCTTATGTGTTTCTTCTGGTTTTCTTACTGACTGTGAGAGAGTAATCATGTGTTTATCATAAATATTTTCAACTGGTTAAAATGGGGGTTTGCAATTTTGTCTTACATTTATTACTTTTGTTTATCACTTTAATTTTTAAAAATTACACTACTCATGTTTAGGTTATTCTCAAATTGATCTGCTTACAAAAGAATGTTTCAGAAGAACACCAGCAGTTTACTGTCAGTAGGGAATAAATAAAAATTTGCTGCCAATATAGAGTGAGTTTACTACAAACACTATAAGATGCCATAGACTTTGAGAGTTAGATGGCATGTCAGAAGACAAAAATATGCATTATAAATGGCTTAGTTGTTTATAAAAAGTGAATATGCATATTTAAATATAATAAAGTTATAGAATTTAAGTCTATTATTTTACTTAAATAAAAGAAAAAACAATAAAAATATTTTTAGAAATTAATATTAGAGGAGTATTTATCTCCATCAGAAATATAACAGGGGTTGAAAGGGGGGACATTCTATGATAAAATTATTCCACTGATGTTTGTTGCTATGTAGGTATGAAGATTATATTCTATATATCAGTTTATAGCAACCCTTGAACATCTATCCCCCCAAAAAATCCATGTTGTTGTCCAACACAGCAAGTACCTAAGAGTGTGATTAGCACTCAGTGGAGGTTGTAGGAATTGTTTTCCAAAAGCCTGGTTGTTTGACATTATTGCTAACTTGCTGGAATGAGCATTCAAAGAAACCACCCAGAAGGAAATGTCCAGAATTCCTGGTGCTTTTTCTGAAAGAGCACACACACACACACACACACACACACACACACACACACACACACACACACAACCTTCTGTGCCTCACGTACAGACGTGGATATAAAAAAGGCAGGTCGGAATGATTTGACAGTTGTTTGAGTTGCTCAGGACTGTGAACATGGTAGACCATTCTATTGTGTAGCTCATATCTTTTTGGGTGATGGGTAGTGACTGTGTGAAGGATCTAGAGTCCTTGAGAGAAGCGGGCTACCCTTTTCTGAGTAGTAAGCTGAGAATTCCCCAGACAAGGCTGAGAGGTCACATGTATAATTCACAGTGGTGAGAACTGGTGGAAGAAGAGAAGAGTGAAGCTGATCTCTGATAAAACTCATTTATGTTATACTCAAAATTTGCCAAATAATTAAAGTATTGAGCAAATTCAAATTCTGATAGGTATAAACAAGATTTGATAAATTCTGCCCCAATTCCTAGATTGACAAACTTTACTAAAATCATATATTTTTTAAAGAAATGAGACTTGCACGATAATGCCTTGACTTCTGATAGCATACGAAAAGCAGATGCTCAAAAAGAATTTTAATTGTATATAAAACTACTTATATTAACTAAATACAATGTATATTTAGCTAAACACTAATTCATTATTTCGTGAATAACAATATATTGAACACTTTCATGATAGATGTATATTATAAGTGAGGCATGCAGTATTGCTGTAGAATATAAAAGCTGAGTATAACTCTATGTCAACACTTGAACTGCCAACTGCTATTTCTACAGCTGTATACATGCATTTCCTTAGCATCATGGTGGGGTCAGATAGATCCTCATGACAGTCCCCTACTTTGTACCTTTGTACATGTGTCAGTGTTTTATACCCCTGCTTCCTTTATTCTCACGCTTGCCTATAACTTATCCCCAACTCTCTTATGACTGCCTCAACAGGTTCCTTTCCAAAGATTATAATGTAGTAGAGACTAACTTGTAATGTGACTGAGATAGTTAGAATAATAAGATTAATAAGTTGTTTCTGACTGATAGTGGATGGCAGATTTTTGTAATAAAATCCTTAGGCTTTCAGCTTTATTCCTTTTCTTTCTGCTTCTAGGGTTTTGAATTGAATTTGATCTCTGAATTTTTACACTTGAATAGCAGTTTCATTCCTGGAGATACAATCTCATTTATGTTAGGATAATGAAACATTTACCTGGAGAAGAACAAAGCACCTCTGATACATATCTAATGGGCACTTAGCTCCCAAAGCTTGTGTAAAATGTACATTCTCTCCAATACACACATGGGAATGGTACCTTCAAATTGCTCTCATGTCTGTTTATTAAGGTCTCTCAGTATCCCCCCAATATAACCTTAGGGTTAGCTCCAATCAACTGATGCTCCCACAGCCAGTTCTCACTATTTAGATAGAGCTGACAAATTCTTTTTTATATTTTGTTACATATATTTGTGTGGGTGGGTGTGTGTTTGAGAGAAAGAGAGAGAGACAGAGACAGACACAGAGAGACAGAGACAGAGACAGACACAGAGAGACAGAGAGAGAGACAGAGAGAGAGACAGACAGACAGACAGAGAAAGAGACAGAGATTTCTTGATTTAAAAGCATGTGACTTATTAGATGCCACTATGCCAAACAACAGTGCTAGTATAAAGTAGAAGCTTAATAATTTTGTATCAAATAGCTGAGTATTTCCCTTACAGTGAGGGAAATTATCTGATATTGTACCAAATCTATGAGACTAAGTAAATAGTTATGACATATCTTAAATGATGAACAGCACAAAGTGAGTATGATATGAGCTCTTACTATAAAAAGAAAAGCTACAGTCTATGCCTTCGCTTTCCATTGTTGTGACACATACCTGAGGCAGACAGCCTAAAAGAGGAAAATTGTATTGGCTCACAGTTTCAGTATGTACTCACCTGGTTCTATTTCTGTGGACCAGCGACGAGAGAGAAAACGGTGGAGCAAAGTTACTCTCTTTGTGATGATTAAGAAGCAAAGACAGAAACAGGAAGGGGCCAGAGTTCACAATACCCTCACTAAAGGCACATCCTTGTGATGTCACTTCCTCCCACTAGCCCCCATCTCCTAAGGTTTCAGCACTCCCCAGTGGTGCCACAGGCCTTTAGAATGTGGACTTTCACATACAGGTGTTTACAATCTAACCCATGACAGTGTGTAAAAAGAGATGAGATGATAAACTAACAACAGCTGGTCGGCCCTGGGGGATAGGCCAGTCTGTATAAGAAGCACAGGCTTAGCGTTACAGGCTTTCACTTGCTGCTTACTCATACTTGATGTGCGTCTGGCAACTTCATTTACTCTCACAAAATGACACAGGAGTCTGAGCTTAGTCTGCATGTGTCTCAGTTACTCAGAGTCTCTGATTTCAAAGAGGGAATGTGAAAGAGGATGCGAGTGAGAGTGTGAGATGTGAGGGAGTGAGGCCATAGTTTGAAAGAAACAAAGACTCTTGCAGCAACCTTCCTTCTACCAATGTCCTGTTTCTCTCTCTAGATGCACAACTTTATAAATTCATTCATCCTACCTACCTGGAAGAAAACAAAAAAGACCTACACCTGTAGGTAATTAAAAATATTTTGTTTGTGCTGCCCCTCAAGTTATTTTTTTCATATACTTAAAAACATTGATTGTGTCAGTAAATTTCAGTATAAAAGACTCTTTTCAAATAAGATAACATGTTATACCAAGCAGACGGGTCACAGTACTGCTGGAATCTTATGGTGTCATCTCTCCATCAAGCTCTGAAGAGCCTATGATGACTGTTGACTTGGAACAACCTAGCCATAATAGTGTTCAGAAGAAAACTCGTGCAGACTCTTACAGTCCAGCCAGGTTTACATGACCCTTTTCTCTGACTACTATTATTGATAGGCTAGTTAGTAAAAGACCAAAGCTAACATCATTTTTAAAAGTCCTCTGAGCCCAGTGCTGGTGATGCCACCGGACACAGCCAAAGCTAAAAGGCAAAACCAAGGTAGACTTTGAAGTTCTCATGTTAGAAAACTACTTTTGAATAAAAGAATAAGGTGATTTGTTTAGGGTTCTTATCATCCGAAAGCACCTTGGTAGAAGGGCTAAGGGACTATCTTTGCATTTTCCATGATTTAATTTTATACTGAGAGAAATAGCTCTATGTTCTCATTGTGATACTGTCCGGTTGCTGAAATGCAATTGACTTGAAAAGCAGTTTGAATTCATTTTCACCGTAGAGGGAACAGAGCCATGCTATTTATACTTACACACTAAAAAAAGAAAATTTTATTCAACTTCAAATACTCCATTGTGAAAATATGTCTTTGGTTTTCCCCTCATTCCATTCTTTCTTCATTTTGAGACAAAGCCTCAGTATGAAACCTGGGCTACACTGAACTTACAAAACCTTTGCTCCAGCCTTTTGACTGGTAAGATTGAATGCAAGCTTGGTCCATCACAACCAGCCCCAACATATTTAGGTATTTTGCATAATTCACCTATTTTTATATGGACATGATTTCTTAAATAGTATATACTTAAACCCATATCTCCATGGTCCCAAGATTAAAATTGGATACAAAGTATGCATAAAAAACCTGCCAAAAACAGGTGTTTCAAGGGCATGGTGGTTTGATAGGAATGGCATAGCTTCCTGAAACACTATATGATTTATAGAGGAATGTTAATTCAGAACATGATTGTTCTGGCAAAAGTTCACATCCAAAGATCTAGGTCTGTGTGATCCGGCTGGAATACAAACACACCTTTAATCCAGGAGACAGAGGCAAACGGATCTGACTTCAAGGCCAGCCTGGATGGAGCAAGTATCAGGTAAAGAAAAGCTTAGGTCCAGGCATGGTGATACATGCCTTTAATCCCAAATGAAGGTAAAGTTAGTTTGTAGAAGGAAGCACCCATGTTTGAAAGTGATATCTAATTGGGTGTCAGAAAAGGTGACAGAGAAGATTTGACAAAATAGGATACACTCAACTCTCATGAGAAGAGAGAGGAAAGGGAAGCTACTTAAGAGGCAGTTTTACCAGGGCAGTAATAAAGAGACGGGCTGCAGAGAGAGAACTCAGGTGAAGATGGAACTAGCCAGAAAATGAGAAGAAGCCAGAGATTGGAGCAGATTGCTGAGTTAGTTTGATGCCAAGCAGAACAATTCCAGGCTAAGAAAGAAGCCAGATTAAATAAGTCAGTTGGGAATAGAGTTTGAGCCAGAACAGCTGAGTTGAACCAGCCAGCCCAGAGCTCAGAAAGAATAAGTAAGAGTGAACTTATAAAGCAGTAAGTCTCAGAGGCTGAAACATTCTAGGCCTAGCTTATCAGAGGGAGGCAATATGCCTCCCAGACAACAATTGAGCCAGAAGAATAAAATTACTTTTATAATGATGGTGTACTTAAGGCTTTGTAAATATGATCTCTGCTTCTGAAAATCTCAGATATATCAGGAATTGAAATCTTTGTTTCATTTTACAATGTTTCCACTCCTTCCAGCTTAAGTGGGTACAAATGTATCCTTCTTAGCCATTTGAGTCTTAATAGAAAAAGCTAAAAAGTATAAATTGAAGGAGATAGTGTGGCGTTCAACCAGGGCCAGTCTATGGAGGAAGAGCTTGTAAAGCAGGGATTTCATGGTAGCAGTAAAAGATCTTTGAATAATCTTCATGAGTGGGAAATACAAAAACCAAGTATTGTAGCAAATCAGTGGGAACTTAATATACAGGAGCTATCTATGAGGAAGCTGATAGGCTGAAGCCACTTCAGATTTCCGCATAAGCGATTACTTAGGCAACCGCAACATTCCATGAGACAGTTCTGTGCTGTGATCCACAAAAAGTGTTTAGGATCTCTCCCTATTTTCCTTTTCTTCCTTTCTTCCTTCCTTCCTTCCTTCCTTCCTTCCTTCCTTTTTTTTCTTTCTTTCCTTGGTTTTTATTTGTTTGTTTTTGGAGACAGAGATTCTCTACATAGCCTTGGCTGTCCCGGAATCACTCTGTAGACCAGGCTGGCCTCCAACTCACAGGGATTCACCTGCCTCTGCCTCCCTGAGTGCTGGGATTAAAGGTGTGCGCCACCACTCCCAGCTCTCTCTCTCTTTTCTATTTCTTAAAGATCAGAGGACTCATTTTTCAGACCTTCCAATGGTTATTTTAAAATCTCAAGATTATAGTTAAAGAAATAAAAACCCACGATGGCTGGAGGATGACCTAGGGAAATAAAATGGACACTCATGCTACAGTGCTATGCAATTTCTAAACTATGGTAACCGATAATATTATCAAGTCCAGTATCTATGTTGGCTTCTTTCTATCAGGAAAATGCACCTTATAAATAAATCTGATTAAAACCAATCAAGGGACACAGTTCCTTTTGAATAAGAAATTAAAGCAGACAGCGCTTTTGTAAGTACCACATGTTGACGTCATCACCCACCTTCTAAGGAAAGCATCACACCACGGTGTTCTGAAATTATTCTCAAATAGTTAACACTTACCCCAAAAAGTGATAATGTTTTGGGGGGACTAGCATTCTTGATGGGATGCTTAATGAACAATTAGGTTGTTGTTCCTTGGGAAAATTAAGTGGATGAGGAACTCTAAATACTGTAGAAATAATGACGAGACTTGGGAATGACAAACGCCATAAGATCAATGGTAAAATTCACATTTCTTGCCTAGCTCAGCCGCTGGTGACACTAAGCGTATCTGATTCTTTCACTTCTGCAGAAACTTGGAGTCTTTCACAGTAACCCATGGCTGTCTGTGTTAGTGCTGTGGCAACATACGTGACCAAAGTGACTTGAGCACGAGCAGTGTGTTCCGGCTCACAGTTCAAGGTTGCAGTCCCTCACAGCACAAGAGTCCTCAAGCAGGAACTTGAGAACAGCAGGTCACATTGCTGCATCAGAAGGGACAAATGCCTGAGGTCACCTGTCTTCACTTTTAATCCAGCTTGGCACCCTGGCCCAGGTCGTGATGTTGCCTACATCATAGGCCCTTCCCACCTCAGTTAGTCCACTGTAGAAACTTGCTACAGACTTGCCCAGATATTTATCTCCTAGGGCATTCCAAGTCCTATCAAGTTCCTTATTGAAATTAACCATCACAGTGCCCACCAAATCTGAACTTCCTTAATATGTCTTTTTTGTCTTTAGCATTCAATTATCTTCTGGCAGGTATAGAATTTCATTCCATGGTCAGAGGGGTAGGGGAACATCAGTTTTATGAAACTGTCAGCACAACTATATGCTTGAGGCTTCCTTTTCTTTCTTTTTTAAATTTTAAAAATGTATTATAATTTATTCATATTACATCCCAATTGTTATCCCCTAGTTTGTATCTTTCCATTCTTACTCTCCCTCCCTTTTCTGTCCTATTCCCCTTCCCTAGACCTCTGACAGAAGAGGACCTCTTCCGCCATCATATGATCACAGCCTATCAGGTCTCATCCAGATAGCCTGCTTCCCCTTCCTCTGTGTGCCCACAGGGCCTCCCCACCAAGGGGCAGTGATCAAACTGGGGATACTAGAGTTCATGTCAGAGGCAGTCCCCACTCCCCCAAAACCCTGGAGAATGAGTTGTCCATTGGCTAGATCTGAGCAGGGGGGTCTAAGTTCACTGCATGCATTGTCCTTGGTTGGTGCAACAGTTTGTACAGACCCCCTGGGTCCAGATCTGCCAGCATTGATGGTCTCCTTGTGGGGCTACTGACCCCTCTGGTTCTTTCCATTCACTCGAACTCCCATACCACTCTGCCCAGAGTCCATCTGTGAGTCCCGGCATCTGTCCCACTCCCACACTGGGTGGACTCTCAGAGGACATCTATGTTGGGCTAATACGTGTATATAATGTGCATGTCTTCTGGGTTACCTCACTCAGGATGATTGTTTCTATTTCTACCCATTTGCCTGCAAATTTCAAGATTTCCTTGCTTTTAATAGCTGAGGCTTCCTTTTCTTAAATGGGTACAAGATAGTAACAGGAAAAAGCCTGGTTAACATTATAAAATATCTCATATATTTTTGATGAATAGCATATCTTAAATACTTCTATGTCTAGCTCCCAACAACTACATCTTAAGATTCAAAATATCCTAACCCTAAGTCCCATTTTTGGAGAAAAGTAGAATACAGATGGCTGAGAGAAGTCTCTGGCCAGATAGACTCAACATCAGGAGGTCTAAAGGCCAGTTTCTTACTATGGCACGTTTCCCCGCCCCCTATTCTTAATATCATTATTCAAGAATTATGTATATTATATAATCCTAATTATATATATTATATATAATATATAATTATATTATATATATGTTATATATAATATATATTTTTATATTATATATATTATATATATATATAACTCTTAAAAGTCATTACAAAACATAGATATGCACTATTAATAGCCAGAGAATGGAGCTAGAGGAATGGCTCAGTACCTAAGAGAGCAAACTGCACCTGCAGAAGAGCTGAGTTTGGTTCCTAGTCTCCATGTCAGGTTGCCCACCACCACTTGTAACTCCAGATCACAGGGATCCAATGCCTTCTTCTGGCCTCTTTGTACATTGTACTCATGTTCATAAAGCTATACTCTCACACCTATATACATATAATTAAAAATAAAAGTAAAATTGAGGGTCAAGCGGTCCCGCTCAAACTAAGGCACTAGCCAAGGACAATACAGGCGGTAAAATTTAAACCCCTACCCTGATCTAGCCCATGGACAGAACAGTCTCCACACTTGAGTGGAGAGAGGGATTTGACTTTCTCATGTACTCTGGGACCTCACATTTGACTATGTCCCCTGGCGGGGGAGACCTAGTGGCACTCAGAGGAAGGACAGCAGGTCACCAAGAAGAGACTTGATACCCTATGAGCATATACAGAGGGAGGTAATCTCTCTGAGGAACAGTCATAGGGGAGGGGAATAAGGGGAAAATTGGAGGGAGGGGAGAATGGGAGGATACAAGGGATGGGATAACCATAGAGATGTAACAAGAATAAATTAATAAAAAAATAATAAAAAAAGAAAAAAAAAGTAAAAATCATTTTTGAAAAATCTAAGGAATATTCAAATTATAGAAGCTTAAAGTGAAATGAGTACACATGGGTATTATTAGGCACCAGAGCAAATTAATCACTCTGTAACTCATGCATGTCTTTCCATAGTCTAAATATTTAAGAATTCAACATAGAAATGAGTGTAACATATGAAAGAGTTATAACAACTGTAAGCACTATTTGTCTACTATTTGGGAATGTGTGAAGTATTTATTGACAGAATAATTGATTAGTTTTTTTTTTGGCATAGTTAAAAACTTCCATATAATTTCCATCAGGAAGCTTGCACAAAAGTAAACAAAAAAGAACAAATGAAAGCCTATCAACTTTCTTTCTGTACACTATAGTGGAGGCAGGCATTTGAGTAATTCTCAAAGGTGCCAGTATCAGAGCTGTGAGTGAGAGACAAAATGAAGGGTGTGTGTGTGTGTGTGTGTGTGTGTGTGTGTGTGTGTGTGTATGTGTGTGTGTGTTTTTGTGTGTGTAGGGCAATTCTGACATGCAGAGCAAGAGCTGTAAGATTTCTTGATGCTACAAAAAGATATTTCCCCCAAGATGATAAACACTGTGTACCAGAGGATCACAACCATACTGTTAGCATCCCTGAAGAGCTCAGGGATGCTCCCAGGAAAGTAAGCAGTGGCTTAAAAAAACTGCCTGGCCCATGAAACACCTCGTGACAACTTGAGAGAGAGAGAAAATAGAGACTTTTCAAGTTTCTTTCTACCCATTTGTTTCTATTTCTACCCATTTGCCTGCAAATTTCAAGATTTCCTTGCTTTTAATAGCTGAGGCTTCCTTTTCTTAAATGGGTACAAGATAGTCCATGAGCTACTCAGAGGGAAGGGAAGGGACTGGATAGTGAAGATGAGAGAGGCAGTGCTGTGGGCAAGTCAAGAACAACAGCTGAGGAGGAAGCTGTGGAAAGCTTCAACTCAGCTTCTTCAACCGTCTCCTAATTCTAGTAAGAATCATTTGTGTAAGTCTGGTTTTCATCGACTGACAGTCTTACAGACCCTCAAACACCATATGGCTGTAGCAAACAGCTTAATGTAGCCCTCGGCACACTAGCCGTTGGTAACCCTTCCAGCTATGTTTTCCTTTTAATCCCAGGTATGTGGATACGGGGCTGCTTGTCATGTCCTAGCAGGGGCCTGATTTTGCCAGCTGTAGATAGTTTCTGAAAGTGTGTGATGTTTGGAATTCTGGGGACTTTTTAGAAGGTATACAAATGCGAGAGTCCTGAGAGGGTGGGCTGTTGGTTGCTGTTGGTTGCAGTTAAATGGTCATGCACAAAGAAGAAACAAGGAGAAGGAGGAGGAGAAGGAGGAGGAGGAGAAAGAGGAGGAGGAGGAGGAAAGAAAGAAAGAAAAAAAGAAGGAAAAAAAGAAGAAATAATTTCATATCTTGATGATGAAGATCAAACTTGCCGCAAAGAGCTCGAAGCTCCTAACCAGCAGGATGTTGTCTACTATGATGTCATCCCCTTCCCCTCTTTTTTTTCATCACCTATTTATGTTAGGGGGTTGAAAGGAAAGAAGAAAAGAGGTGGAGAAGGGTGGAAGAGAAAGGAACCTGCAAAGTAGCAAGCACAGGCTTTGGACTTATTTCACTTAGCATAGCATCTTTCGGATTCTGCTGCAATCGGCCAGTGTTCTCAGCCATGTGTGAGTGATTCTTTTCCTTGCAGAATCCCTTGTCTCCCCTTAAGTCAACAGTACAGTACAAGCTTTAAGCCCTACACAGCTGCTCTCTACAGGAGCCAAAGAATGAATTCTAGATATCTGGCTAAAGCACGCGCCTTATTATAAACCTAGTCTTGGATGGTGGTTGGCTGCGTCGGGCAGTCATGTGCGTGACATAATTTAAACCTTCTCAGTTCTCACGAGACGCTTTCAAGTGGATGCCCATTTCCTTGAGTATGTTGTTGGCTCTGGTTCGTTAACAATTGAACTTTATTATGAATTTATTAAACTATCCTAAACAGGAGGGAAAGAGATAAAGGAGAATAAGAATGAAACCCTCTGGGTATCAGTTCCGTGAGATGAATCCCTTGGTGTAATTCTTCGGGAATCTTGCAGATCCTCTACCTGGCAGAAGAAAGCAGCACCGCTGGTGGCCCGAACTTGCTCAGCTTCCTCATCTTCTCCCCAAGCCCCTGCGCCTTCATACCAGAACCACTGGTCTCTCCTCTGGTTCCTGCCTCCCATTGATGATCATTTTGCACTACATAGCCTGGCTGGAGTCCCAGGTGCTTGTCCTTATTCCACGGCCTAAAGTGGCTCCTCTCAGTCTATCACAAATGTTTATCTCAGTGGAGGTATCAGTGGGTTCTCAGTGGGGTCAAGGCCCCCAAGACTGCTTTCACCTTGGGCCCAGTTTATGGCAAGATCACATTCCTTCCATAGTATGTAGCAAGGCCACTGGTGGCAGATGAAGGGTATTTGAGAGGGTTATTTTTTAAGCTGGTATCTCACTGGTGACATACAGCCTCATGATGACACATCCAGAGATGTTCAGCAACAAGTCATGTGGCTGCTTTTACTCAGATGGGAGCCAAGTTTTAGACAAAGAGCATATGCATAAATGGAGTGGGAGAGGTCCTGTGGGTGTTTCATTGCTGATCCTATAGTCCTCGAAGCAAGCTTGCTCTTGTCTATGGTGATTGCCTTCCCTGAACTTGCTCATCTCCCAGTGTTTGCCAGTGCATTGCTCTTGAGTGCATGAATAACTTTGCTGTGAGACTTAAGATTTGAGTACCTCTGACTTTTTTTTTTTACCTTGGTGTCCAAGCTTTAGGGTTGCCTTATATTCTTCTTAGGCTAGGCCAGTACTCAGTTAGATGCTAGCAAATAAATTCCAATTCTTTATTAGGAGTGGATCTTTTAGATG
This sequence comes from Acomys percivali, assembly GCA_907169655.1. Taxonomy (NCBI): domain Eukaryota; kingdom Metazoa; phylum Chordata; class Mammalia; order Rodentia; family Muridae; genus Acomys; species Acomys percivali. The sequence goes on along the minus strand of OU015756.1, from coordinate 27,608,854 downwards.
GATTTTTGTGTTCAGTTATAAGTACTCATTGAACTATTCCATCCCTGCTCTTAGTTACAGTGTGTATTTCTGGTCCCAGAGAGAACCAATGTTATAAGAGCAACCAAATTAGGGTCCTAGTAGGCCACTGTAGAGCACCATCCTTTGATAATCCTTTAGCAACTGTTTTCATTCAGGTCCTTTCTCAAATTCAGATATTTTTGTGGTGCTTTGGTGAATAGGAACCTATATTATTCTTAAATGAAAACATAAAAGGTCCCAAGGCAAAGCTAAAGCCACCAGATTCATCCTGCTCCTTGGCAGTGTCTGTAAGATATGTATTTGTATGATTTCTGGAATGACAGTTGATCCAGTCCATGTAGTTCTCAGGTCTTTGAATTTTAGCTGGGATTATCAGCTTGCCTCTATTTTTTGTGTCAGCCTCTGTAGGAATTAACTCCTCTGACCTTTTCCTCAGAGGAGGAATTCTCATAACAGTAGTCGATGATGCAATTTACTAGCTTGCTTTGAATGTTTATTGAATCAAAGTCTCATCTCATGAAACTTTAGCAGTTGTGCTGGCAAATTCAAAGATACTGCAGCAATCTAGTATATTTACATTGACGTCTCTGCAGAGTGCAAATTCTTCCTGCTCGTTCATGGAAACTGCAACGGAAAGGAAAGCACTAGCCTAGTTTATGGTGACAAGTGGCCTCTTTAGCCTGGGGTACTTCCCTGCAGGAAAGACATCACATAGTCAAAGCATTTAGCACTGCCTCACTCACTGCTTTATAAGTTACAGCTAACACACTCTTTGTACTGGTGAACCCTATATAAAAAAATAAAGCAGTTGGGAGCACTGGCTTCTCTTCCAGAGGACCCGAGTTCAATTCCCAACACTCACATGGCAGCTCACAACGATCTCTAACTCCAGTTCTAGAGGATCTGGCACCTTTTTGCAGATATGCAGGCAGAACACTGATGCTCATATAAGTAAGTAAATCTTTCAACAACAATACAGTGAAGCTTCTGGGAGCCAGTTAGCACACCTCCATCCTTCTCTCCATCATCTTGGGATTCTGGGTTCCCTACAGTTTATTGCCTTAAAAAATTAAGGAAGTTAACAGAAGTTCCCACTTAGTATGACTGGTTAAAACTCCAGGAAGGTGATTCAGGAGTATATTTCTACATGATAAAAAGACAGACTAGTTTCTCTAACAACACAAACTGACTATTACAAGGATAAACTCAGCTGGAGGCATTTAGACGTGGAAGATCCTTCCAATCTGATCCCCTGCTTCTAACCTCAGCCTGATGTTGGTCCTTCCACACTGGCACCTCCCAGTCTTTCTAGTTTCCCAGTGGTTCTTTCAGAGCATCGCTATCCCCCATGAGTACTACAGAACACTGAATACCTCTCTCCAGTATAGTAAGTAATTCTGGGGAACTATGCCAGCTGTTTGGTCCCAGACTCATTACCAAAATGTACCCACAAAGCCTGTGGTCTTTCTTTAGCACCGTGTTAGCATCATTCAGCTTTCACTTGATCTTATTCATATCCACTTTGGCTTATCCATAGAAATAAGTCCTGATTGGTGCTCAAGTAATTTCTTGTTTGTGACTCTTGCCATTTGATTTAATTTCCTTCCAGACTACAGTCCTCATAAACTTGCAGTGACTGTTTAAAAGGTGCAGGGAGGTCAAAACAATGGTCCCCTCCAAATGTTAATTTATTATTACACCAACTTCTTATTGAAGCTGCACTTGACATGCTGGGGTTGCAGCTCAGTGTTCTCCTAGGAGTATAAGATGCAAAGAAAGTACCAAGTTAGAACAGGAAGAAAAGATCAAGAGTGGGTGAAAGAGGAGCGGGGTAACTGTTCAGATTATTGTCAATATAACTTATATCGCCTAGTTTGGGGGCTATGATCCCTTCCTTTCTTTTCATTTCTCTCCTTATGTCCTCCCCGCCCCCTCTTTGTTTGGTTCTGACCATCTGTTGTTATGTAACCCCTTATGTTTTCTTGGTGTCCGTAATTCCATTTATGTCTCCTGAAGATTATTTTCTTGTCTTCATAGGAACCAGATTACATAAGAGACCAGGAGAAGTAGTGCCTCCTGGGCATAGCACCTTCTGTTATTCTAGTCAGGAACAGTAACCGAGGTGTTTGCCTGGTCTTCAGAAAGCCTGTACTCCCAGGAGCTTCACGACCACCAATAGCCTCAGGGTTGAGGCATTTGTGGGACACAGAGAACCGGCAATTAAAATGCAATAAAGAGAGTCCCACGTTCAAACAGGTCACTGAAGTTGATCATTATAGTATGGGATGAATCTCAATATTTGCATGGCCAATGAAGCTGTAATAAACCCAATAATATAGAACTACTATATTATGCATCTATTGAATAGGAATGAAGTTCCACAGAGCAGAATATTCACAGCAGTGTATTTTATTTCTGCTGTGCTTGTTTCTGCTTTGGGATCATTGCACTTGCTACATGTGTAGAGACAAGAAGCACAGCTCTCACCTTAAAGGGAATAGAGAGAGTTTAGCCTAGAGCCAAATTTGCATGGCCATGGCCCCGGGAACAGAGCTTTAGGTTATTTCTGATCCACTGTTCCAACATGGAGGGAGTTGCATAGTTTTATAGGACAAAGTAATAAATCAGTGCATGTTTTAACACACTGGTGGGTACATCAGAAACATGGGCACAGCAAGATGGGAGAAGCCTTTCTATGTGCCTTGGGTGTTATTTAGTGAAAGTATCAGCTTTTGGATTGGTAGAAACTAGGAGGTCTCAGTTGAAAGATTTTAAAAGGTTTTAACTTTTATGGGCCAGGAATGGCTATTCATGGGGGCAAAACCCAGTCTGGACTTGCAATAGTCCAACCTTTCTACATTACTGCAGTTCTATAAATCAATCAGTCTTTGCAGACACAGCTTCTTTCCATGAATTCTCATTGATAGATATAATCTCAAATTTTTGCTCTTTTTTTTTTTATCACAAAGCCTTTAAATAAAGTTTTTCTATGTCAAACTAGAGTGGGTTGACTTGCTAATGGAGTTTTACTCAAATATATATGTCTGTGTTGATTGATTTCATTCTTAAATCTATTTAATTCATTATAACACTTTTTTTCACTGTAGCAAAGTTTGAACACCAGATTTTTTTAATAAATGAAAAGCAAAATGGAAAAGACTTTATTGCCATTATAAAATTAATAGAGATGCATATAAACACTTCATTTGAGATCTAATTTAATTTACATGCTTATTTCATTTCCTGGACATTAGCTTTATTTAGTCCAGTGGTTCTCAACCTGTGAGACACATGCTTAGGCAAACCTTTATCTCCAAAATTGTTTACATTGAAATTCATAACAGTAGCAAAAATTACAGTTATGAAGTAGCAATGAAAATAATTTTATGATTGGGGATCACCACAGCATGAGGAACTACTGTAGTAAATAGTTGCATATTAAGAAGGTTGGGGGCCACTAATTTAGTCTGTTATGAAGACATGCTTACGATTTATATTGCCTCTCTAGTTTTCCACATTGCTGTATTTATTGTATGTTTTACATTTGTCTTATCTTTCTGTTGTTCTACTGTAGTTATATAGTTTCACTTTTTACCTTCATAATTATCCTCATTTTCCAAGCCTTTTCTCTTCTCTAAGGGCTCATTTGAGTCACTGACATGCTAGTAAATATTATTAACCAGGTTTGAAAGGAAGCAAAAAGAAAAAGCCCCTCTCTCTTCAAGTTTTGAGCCTGTAATGCTCGAAAACTGAAAGCAATGGTGTAAAACTGGCTTTCACAGAGGGCTGTGAACTGCAGCAGATGCCCCATTGTCTGAATTCCTAGCCTCCTGGAGGTGGAGACCTGAATCATCTCATGGTTCTCTCTCCAGTTCCCAGAACACTGCCTAGCACATGGTCAACATGTCATTTATTTGCTAAATAAACAAAAGAGCAAGGAAGTTCCCCTCAGTTCCAAGAAAGATGACAGAGAATTACATCCCCTAAAGGCCTAGCTTTGTGACTCTGTTCCTTGTCCAGCCCCTGAGTAACCCAAATTGTTTTAAGAGGAATGACTAGTACTTGGTTTTTGAAGTCATTTTTAAAACAAAATATATGTTAATAAAAAGAACACTGCAGGTATTTTACATTCTGGTATCACATCTCTGAATACAACGAGTATAAGGTTAAAATAAACACCATTAAAGCAGAAAGGGTAGGAGAGGAGAAAGAATGGGAGGGAGGAAAATAATGTATTTACTGAGTCTTTGTTATATACTCTGAATTGAGTTATGTGGATTATAGTTAATAGGGTTTCCTCTGGTGACAAAATGATCCAACTCAAGCTGAATTAAAAGTATAAAATCAGGTTTATTGGGGGGACAGCTCGTGGTGGGTTCACTGGCCTCAGAGAACAGGGCTAGGGAGCTCATCAACACCATGCAGCCAAGGAGACAGAAAGGTGGGGAGGAGAGAGATAGACAGAGAGAGACAGAGAGACAGAGGGAGGGAGGGAGAGAGGGAAGGAGGGAGGGAGGGGGGAAGGGGAGGGAGAGAGAGATCCTGTGTTAAGAGAAGAGGAATGCTGTGGCAGGTGATGACGTAGGCAATTGCTAGACCCCTGAGAGCAGGCCAGTGGAATTGACTGTATATTAACAGGGTTAGGGTTTGGGGTCACAGGTTTGAAATCTAACATCAGTGTAAGATTAAGAACGTGAATTCTTGAGGAAAGTTCCTGGGAGGAACAATTCCAAGTCTGCTTCCTAACTTTGACAAATTAGTTAATGTGGCTATTGTCTCAGTTACATGTTTGACTGTGTTACTGTAAAAAATGCATATAAAAATACTTAATGCTAAGTTTGACATTTAGTAAACAAAATACATTTTAGCAATAATTATTTTATGAAAGCCTGCCAACATTATGAAGCATGTATACTTGTTACTTTTACCTTCTAGATGAGATAACTAAAGGACAATGATTTTGAGTTATTTATCTAAATCTATACAGTTATTGCTCACAACACTGTGAATAGTGGAAAAGGAAGATGATGTGGAATTTGAGTGTAGATACAGTATTCTAAAGTCAAAAGGACTTTCTGATTTTTGCCTTTGGGGGAGCTAGCTATAGCTACAAATATAGAAGAAACCTAAGAAGAGCCTAAACTAATTACAAAAAAGGAAATAAAAGGGTAACATAATACATGCTTATTAAAATTAAGATCCTTAAAAATATATTATTTTATTATTTTTATATATTTATATATAAATATTTATATATTTATATTATTACACATATGTACAATAAACAACCCACAGCAAAAAGAACCATGACACAATCAGGAATTATATAAATGTTACATTCTTAGTATTTTGGCTATTTGTATTTGGAAGCCTTGAAGAAAATATCTTTCCTATTTCAGTTTGTCTATAATTCTGGTTTCATATCTAGTTACTTTTCTATATACTAAAAAAAAAAATGTAACCATGAAACAACATTCACATCTCATCACTAAAGAGCAGTGATGCTATGACAAGTTGTTGGGGCAAAGAAAGAGACTTATTCGGAAACTGAAGATGATAAAGAGTCCAGGCAGATGCCATCTTATCTTTGGATTGCAGGCCCTAGGTCTACATTGAGAGCTGTGGTGAAGCATGCCACATAGGTAGGCATCAGGACCACTTAGAGTTGTCAGGTGTTCTGCCTTCTTGATGTTTGAGCCGTTATCTGATGCTTAGAGGACAGTAGGGTTCTGTAAACCTAAAAGAAAATGACTACTTAAAAACTGTTATGGCTCATGTATTTTAGTTCTGTAATTAACTAACTAGTTGTGCACTTAACTGTCAGTTTTAATACATCCTTTCCCAGAGGAAAGGCTGTAAAAGGCTACATCTCTCTGGATGAACAAGGGACAAGACAAACAGTATCTTAGCCATTCAGTGACTTCATTCAGAAGTGTCATCTACAGCAAAGCTCAGTTGAGAGATAACTAATAACTTACCCAGATGTGTGACTGTCAAATTAGTATTGTTTCACAGTTAAGTGGGGGCAAGTGAAACTAGCTGGTTACTAGGATAATAAATATTCAAAAGGAATATCATCCAAAATCAAGTATCAGATATGTAATACATAACTCAGTACTTACTCTGAAATTTACAGGATAAACACTGCTCTCTACAGTGATACAAGTATACTTGGCAAAGGTCCAGAAAAGATTGTGAGGTCACACTTGCCTCAAGTTGTGCTCTTATCGGCTCTGTAGTTGATCCACTTACATTTTTACCTACCAATTTAAATTCAGCATTACTCTTAAAAGCGAACATAGAAGTTAAGTTTTGTGTTTGTCTAATAATCAGAATACAGAGGTGGGTCTGTATCTTCAAAACACCCAGTAAAAAATAATCCCTTGTCAGATTATTAGACAAACTAGAGGCTCTTTCAATGTATATCTGTCTTACAAGAGCAAGTGGGTTTTGACTGATAAACTATGTTCAGAAATGTAATAAAATATCAGGGAATCAACTGTAATGGCTGTTGTGTATGGCACAGTGGGGTAATTTCAAATGCTTCCAGTTGAAATCCTAATATTATGAATGCCATATTTATAATTCAGTTTCATGTAAAACTGATGGGTTACTGAGAGCTCACCGAAATAGAATGATGTTGAAAAAGTGTTCCTCATATTAAACTTAAACCCAGAAGTTACATTCATCTTTTCTCTTCTATCTCTCTCCTTTGTTTAGGTCCACCATGAGCAAGACATGGGACTCAAATGCTTCAGCACACTGGCACCACACCTGGGCTGGCAACAGCACGCAGCATCGTTGGTACTCAGATAGCAACGTCACCTATGTGAACTACTATCTTCACCAGCCTCAAGTGGCAGCGATCTTCATTGGTTCCTACTCCCTGATCTTTCTCCTGTGCATGGTGGGAAATACTGTAGTTTGCTTTATTGTAATAAGGAACAAACACATGCACACAGTCACGAATTTCTTCATCTTTAACCTCGCAATAAGTGATTTACTGGTTGGAATATTCTGCATGCCCATCACATTGCTGGACAACATCATAGCAGGTATGTTGGCTTGAGCGCAGTAGAAAGGGGATATGGGGAAGATGTTTCCACACATACCCAGGGTCAGAGCGGAGTCACTCATTTGTTCGTTCATTCATTCATTCACTCACTCACTCAGTCACACATACTTATTGAGTTCCCAGAAGTGTTCCACGTATCTATCTTCACCAGATGAACATTCTAAACAAAACATGAAATAAACAAATAGATGTTTAGTTTGAGAATGAGAACCTCCCCACTTTCCATGCCTCTGGATCAGTGTCATCACTTCTTTAGTACCACCTTATGTTCTAGAGATACAGGGACAGTGTATTTTCTGATCCCAGTAAGGCATTCATTTGGAGTGTTGGTGCAATATTATTGCATTTCTTGAGGAAGAGCATTTGAGACATTCACATTCCCACCTACATAGGAAAATAATGAAATCATCTCGGTATAGTGAAGTCATCCACAGTAGCACCAGCTATATATCAAGGCGCACATCCTCCCATGACATTCAGTTTCCTACCATAATTATTCTGAGTTAAAAGATTACTCTAACATTCTGCACATGAATCACTTCACTGTACCCCTTGACTTTGTCCCCCAGTTAGGCAGCCACTTGCAGAATTATTTGTTCTTCCTTTGGTAATGCTGACCACGTCTCTGAGTAACATGAAACTAATGCAGTTTTCTGTTTTCAAACTACACAAAGCAGAAATTCCATGTTAGTAATTCATTGTACCACATAAACACAAACATGCATCCACACCCCTCACCTCCTCTATTCGCTCAGGACAGGACCAGCTTGGTGAATTTTAGCTGTCTCCCCGCTGAGGCCCCCTCAATCTCCTCCACCTCCTCTTTGTCTTTGGTCTTCTGTTTTCTGGATATCACAACTTTTGTCTGCTTCATTCTTTCCCAAGAAATATTACACTACGATGAAACATTTCTGAGAACTTACATGTCTGCAAATGTCTTTGTTTCTCCCTCACACTTGATTATATAGTTAGCTATGTGAGCAATTCTGGGTTGGAACTTTTTCCTCTCACAATTTTAAAGGAATTGCTCTTTTGTAACTTCTAAGAAATGTTTGAGTTACTGTTGAAAAATTTGACTCTTGCTGTCTTTTACTTGAGTTGTATATTTTTCTTCCTAAAAGCTTCTTGAGTTTTCTTTATCCGCAGTGTTCTGAATTTTGTGAAATTAGGGCTGCAAGTTGGTCTTCTGTGGTTTCTGTATTGCATTGGACACAAACTAACCCTTTCAATCTGAAGATGAATGTGCTTCATCCTGGAGAATTTTCTCCGCAAAGTCTTTTCCCTTCTTTTTCTGGATGAGTTAATCACATGTAAGAGGCCATGATACCTCCTTTTCTTGTTTTTCATTCAACATATGCCTCTTATTTCTCTATTGCTCAGAGGTTTGTATGTGTATATGGTGGTGGTAGTGGTGGGTGGTATATACCTATAATATCTAAACTTTAGAGATCCAGGCCAGAGCATTGCAAGTTAAAGTTCAGCTTGGTCTGCACAAAGACACTGTCCCCTAGATCCAAGGATGGGACTAGACAGATTGCGTAATGGTCAAGAGCACTTCCAGGCAACCTAGTTTGAGTTCCTAGCACCCACTGTTGGTTGGCTTAAAACTGCCTATAACTCTAGCTTCTGGGGGAATTTATTACCCTTTTCTGGCCTCTGTGGACACCTGAACTCACATGTATATACCTATACATAGACACACACATACACATGATTTTAAAATGATAATAAATCTGTTTTTTTCAAATCCAAGGGCTAAGTATGTAGCGCAGCGTGAGCATGCTTGCCTAGCCTGTGCAGGGCCCTAGGCTCAGCCCTTAATGCCGGGAGGCAGAGAAGGGCTAGCTCAGCTTTCACCTTGAGTTCCTCAACTTTATTGTCTTAAGTTACTTGACCTGTTTTTGTTTCTTTTCTGTATGTATCTTTACTATCATTTTATAGTTCTGAGATTACAGGTAATGTGCTCATTCTATTTTTATGTGAGTTTTCTATTATAAAGTCCTTTCTTTATTTTATATTTGAGGCTTTCTTAGCATTAAGAACCATTATGTTTTAGTGTGCCTCTCCAAAGGCTCTATTTTATGATCTAGACTGCCTGGGAGGCTGAAGTGGGGAGATTCTAGTTTGAGACTAACCTGAAGAACATAGCAAGACCTTGTCTCTGAAAGCAAAGTGAAACAGAAAAGCCAAATTGGAATAGAGTCACATGTTAAAATACACTCACTCATAGGCTATAACTTTTGAAAATTTACTCTATTTGGGTTTTAAAAAAATGTTTATACCTCCCTTCCAACCCACCTAGCCTAGATACAGAGAAAAGAGATTAAGGGGAACAGGAAAAGTAGACCTTGTTGAATTTAGTTCCTGGGAGCAATCCTGCTGACTAACAATTTCACCAAAGTTGCTGCTGGAACCTGGAACAGCAATTGGAGCCTGGAGCCTTGAAGCCTTCGCTGGAGTGGTTCTCTCTAGGAGCATATTGAAGTGTAGTGATGAATAGCCAAATAATACCAGGACCCAAAAAACCCCACCCTCCTGTTTTGGGTATATATATATATATGTGTGTGTGTGTGTGTGTGTGTGTGTGTGTATGTATGTATGTATGTATGTATGTACGTACGTATGTATGTATGTATTAGAGTCTGCGCTCGGATATTTTTTAGCTGGCAAAAACCAAGCCCCCGCCCCCATGAAATGCTTTGACTTTTAAGTGGGTAAACATCACTTGTTCTCTCACAAGTCTGTTTTTCATCTCATATTTGGGACTAAAACAAAAACATGTTTACGTCCAACACCTATCCCATACTTGGATCAAAGCAAAAACATGTTTATATCCACTACACTCACTTGTGATATTTGAGCTAATAGAGATTAGATATGAATAGTTTGTTTTAAAAAAACTACAGAATTTAAAAAATATGCCTGTTCCCTGGAATACAATAGTTACTGTATAAGTGTTGTGGATACTGCACTGATGAAGAGCACTCTGTCGGTAGAAATTACTGAAAACACAGGGATACAGTGTTCTGTGGCTGCCTTCATTTCTTGCCTGTTTACATTTGCTGTATAGTGAAGTGAAACAATCATCCCAAAGACTATTCCTTTCCTGATCCAGGATGGCCATTTGGAAGCAGCATGTGCAAGATCAGTGGACTGGTGCAGGGAATATCAGTGGCAGCCTCAGTCTTCACCTTGGTGGCAATAGCCGTGGACAGGTGAGTCAGCTTCAAGTTGTGAGTTCCAGAAAGTGTTACCAAGTTCCTAAGTCTTGTCACCACTACTAAAAGGTGCTGAATATACTGCCATAGCTACATGCCCGCTTATATTACTGCAACTTAGGAGCACCACTACAAAATCATTGTGTCACTGAATAGTTATAACAAATAACATCATTCATGTAATTACATGTATTTTTTCAGATTTCAAAGTGTTAATATTTTCCATGCAGTTACAGCTTGGCAATATAAACCAAGGTATTTAATTTTAGAATCACTGATGCATTGTTCTTCCTTTTTGCAATAATTATATAACAAGGCCAGCTGGAGCCTCCATGTTTGAGGTATAAACCACATCACTTTTCACTAAGACATACACGATTTTTTTTGTTTGTGCTCATTCAGAATAGACATCTCACTTTTAAGAAACACATTAAACACAAGGATGCCCTGCAAGTGAATGTTATGTAATAATTAGGGATCTCTACAGTGAACAAAATCTATAGCACCACCTATATTTCTACTTCCGTCTTAAGCTTGAGATTTTTACTTTTACCTTTTAGTTGGTACCTGAGTGTTCTTAAATGCTTTGAGCAATATTCCTAACATGGCACTTGAAAAAAAAATAAACATTGACCCTCTTTAGAAGGAAAATGAGATTAAAATAAATAGTTTATGCTACTTTTAGTGGTTAACAGTAGAGAGAGCAAAGTGAATGAAACAGGACAGTGTAAGTCAATGTTCCAATTTGTATAGATACACACAATATGGTGCCATGATGCGAAATCTAAAACACCCCGGAAGCAAACTATTGCTGGAAAAGTAGAAATGCGTCTACAGGAGGGGTGACTGGTAACTTCAGAATGTCTCTGAAAAGAGGAAGAGGGGTGAATATGGCTGCCAAGAGGACTGCAGCTGCTTCTGTAACGTTTAATTTAAGACCGCATGATGTAGGATGGGAAATAACATTTGTCAGGTCTGGAGAGCAATGACACCAAAGGACATCAAGTACTTCCTGCCACTTTTTAATTTTTGAAAATTTAACAAGGTTAATTAACAAACGAATGCAACGTCGTTTTGTTCTTTGAATGGCACGAAGCCTTGATCTTCGGCATGTTATTGACTCTTTGGTTGTATATTTTACATATGACCTGTCTAGTATTTTGTGAACCTTAAACAAACCTAGAATCATCTGAGAGGAAGGAACTTCAACTGAAAAAAAAATGTCTCCATAAGATTAGCCTGTAGGCAAGTCTGTGGGGGCATTTTTTTGATTAACAACTGATGTCGTTGTGTGTGGTGCTAATCTCAAGTAGGTAGTCCTGGGATAATTGAGAAAAAAAAATTGTTCTAGCCAGTAACAGCACTCTTCCATAGCCTCTGCCTCCAGGGTTCCTGTCCTGACTTCCCTCAGGGATGGAGTGTGGCCTGAGAATTATAAGCTGAAACCTTTTCCTCCCAGATTGATTTTGGTTGTGATTCTTTTCTTTGTTCATTAAAAAAAATATTGTAAATTATTCATATTATATCCTGATTGTTATTCTTTCACTGTATCTTCCCCTTCCTCCTCCCTCCCTCTTCTGCCCTTTTCCCCTCCCCTAGACCCCTGACAGAAGGGGACCTCCTCCCCCACTGTATGACCACAGCCTATCAGGTCTCATCCAGATAGCCTGCTTCCCCTTCCTCTGTGGGCCCTTCTCCTGTCTTCTGGCTCTCATCCTTTCTGATCCCTAGTCTACAGTTCTGCATATCTAATTTCCTGAGCATTAAGGTAATGGAACAAATGTCCTGTTTAGGTCTAACTCTTCAACTATCTACTTTTCTCAGCATCTCGTGAAGCTGTGGCTATCTGCAGTCATCAACATTCATTGAAGAGGGGCTTCTCTGGTTAAGGCTGAGCATAGCCTTTGTCTGCAGTTATAAACAAAGGTATTCAGGAGGAAGTATGATACTGTTTCATGTTAAGCAATGGTACTAAATGCCTCCTTTGGGCTTATGACCATTTTAATCAGGGTTTTTTTTTTTTTTTTTTTTTTTTTTTTTTACTTATTTGCAATACTAGGCCTGGGTGCCTTCTTATGGAGAATACCTGAGTCAGTTCCAGAGAGGAACTGGTTCCACCCAATAACAGTTGTGTCACTATTTCACCAATGAACACATCTTACCTGGCAGATTGGTTAATAAAGTTCACAGTTGAGTAAGACCTTTATGTCTTGATTGCCCCTGGCAGGCTGCAGAGCACCATCTAGCACTAGGTATGCTAGCCAGAAGGGAGAAAGCTCCAGCTCAGTTCCAGCTTCATTTCTCTGTATCGTGTTTTCAAGATATGTGGTGTCTTCAGCAATGGGGTCTTATCAACTCATTCTTTATTGATTCTGTGAAGGTGTGTCACAGAAGTTGATTTGGAGTGTCTATTCAACCATCACTTTCTTTATCAGCATAGCTGTCTGCCAAGAATAAAATCTGCTTTAGAATCTCACAAAGACAAAAAAAATATATATTAAATAGGTTACAATACCTAATACAAAAGTTGTATAATAGAACATACATTATAATTCATTATAATACACATCTAACAATAAGAAAAGTCATAATAACTAAAGTAGTAAAATTCCTTAACAGAGTTTGAATTGCCGCGGTAAACAGAGGATGTCAAAGGAGTCTTCATCAGATTTCATAATGGTGCTTCTTAGACCCATATAATTGTGAAATATCTAAACCCACCTTTTGGTGTAAGAAATGATAATTTATTCCTCTTGTGATTCTATGGGCTGAGTGAGCACACCTCTCAGTCTCCTGCTCCCTGGACCACCCAGGCTGCATTGTTACTCTGTGAATTAAGTTGAGACTGATGTGTCTAAGATGGCCAGCCTGATGTGCTTCTCATCCAATTCGAATTTCCCAGAACCTGGTAGCTGTGTTTTCAGAGGAAGCATCCAAAAAGACGGTCCTGATGTGCATTCTTGTTAATGTCTACTAGCCAGAACACATGCCAAGGCCAAGCACAGAAATGATATATTGGGAACACTAAGAACCCAAGGGGGACTTGGTTCGTGAATTGCTGCTGCTGAGCTGTCCCCTACAGTACAATAGATCTGGCTGTCTACTGAACCAACCGTTCTCGGGTCCAACTGCTTGGGTTGAAATCATGCATGGCAATAAGCAAGATTGTGGCCTTTCTTAAATCCACATCTTCATACTTTAATTTACCATATTTAAAGGAACAGCTCATGCAAGTCCATTGGACTTAATCCACGACAGAGTTCTAAGGGGCCATATAAGGATGAATATAGAATATCAAGTATATTCCAATGTAATGCCATTACCATCCTTTTCTCATTAATAGTATCTGGCCTGTTCCATTCATTTATTTTGAATTAAAACCTATCTTCTATCAGTTACATAAGTTGGCAAGCCATGCTTCCTTATCACAGGTGCTAACTTTCTGTGTTTTTTGAAGAAAATGTAGGTGGGTGTCCTCACATTTGTTTGCATCAGGTTTGGAAACTGAGGCCGTGATTGATCCTTGCCTCTTGTTGCAGATTCCGGTGTGTTGTCTACCCCTTTAAGCCAAAGCTCACTGTCAAGACAGCCTTTACCACCATTGTGGTCATCTGGGGCCTGGCCATCGCCATTATGACTCCATCTGCGGTAATGTTACACGTACAAGAGGAAAAATACTACCGTGTGAGGCTCGGCTCCCACAACAAAAGCAGCACAGTCTACTGGTGCCGCGAGGCCTGGCCAAACCAGGAAATGAGGAGGATCTACACCACCGTGCTGTTTGTCACCATCTACCTGGCTCCGCTCTCTTTCATTGTTGTCATGTATGCAAGGATCGGGGCTTCCCTCTTCAAGACTTCCGCACACTGCCCAGGCAAGCAGCGCTCGGAGCAGTGGCACGTACCCAAGAAGAAACAGAAGGTCATCAAGATGCTGCTGGCTGTGGCCCTCCTCTTCATCCTTTCCTGGCTGCCACTGTGGACTCTGATGATGCTCTCGGACTATGCCGACCTGTCTCCTACTAAACTGCGGGTCATCAACGTCTACATCTACCCTTTCGCCCACTGGCTCGCCTTTTGCAACAGCAGTGTCAACCCCATCATTTATGGCTTCTTTAATGAAAATTTTCGCAATGGCTTCCAAGATGCTTTCCAGATCTGCCAAAGGAAAGCCAAACCCCGGGAAGCCTATACCCTAAGAGCTAAAAGCAACATGGGCATAAACACATGCGGCCTGCTGGTCCAGGAACCTGCATCTCAAAACCCAGGTGGGGAAAATTTGCTATGTGGAAAAAGTGTTGACAATCCCACACAGGAATTCCTGATGGAAGAAATGGGGGAAGCTACTAATAGTACCGAGGCTTAAAAAGATAGTGTGGGGCGCCAGTGCTATCTGATGTTATATAGCATGCCAGTGTGAATGTTTTTAGATACTGTTGCTTGTTGTGGCTTTGCATTTCTGACATTTTGATGAAAAGATATACGGAAGCCCAGTTTGTCAAAAATGAAAGTGTAAAAGTGGTCTTCCTAGCCAGCCCTATGGGTTCATGAAATATTCAGTGAATTTAATATTTGCCTGGAGGTTTTCAAACCCAACCATTCCCATCTGAACCATTTGTTTTATATGAGTCAGGTAAATCAAGTATGTGTGTGTGTGTTTTATAAGTTTGTCATTCTATCTGTCCGTCTCTAGATCCATACATTTTTCTTCCTGTCATCTGTCATCTATCTATCTAGAACAACCTGGGGGTTGCGAGCCCTTTGGGGAATCAAACTCCCCTTTCACAGGGGTCACCTAAGACCATCAGGAAACACAGATATCTACAGTACAACTCATAACAGTGGCAAAATTACAGTTACAAAGTATGAAAATAATTTACTGGTTTGGGGCAGCACAACACGAGGAGCTATACTAAAGGGCCACAGCTTTGGGATAGTTGAGAACCACTGATTGAGGAGGAAGGATACACATCTCCCTACATCGTCATGGATACACTTTCCGTCAAAGTACATTTTTGTCAATTATACTTGCTTTTGGATTTGAAATTAATGTGCTCTGCATAGTCTTTTAAGAAAACAATTGGATTACCTGAAATCTTTGCTACTGATTTCTCATTGCTGTCGATTAGTCTGGGTTGCTCTTAAAGCAAGATGCTACAAGCACATCAGTAATAGTATCCCTGGTGACTTCGCTTTGTGTGGTAGAACTGCAGCACCCAGGAAGGGAACACAGAGTACTCTCAATTTAAAGCTTGTTTTTTCCCCCATGTTAAAAAACATAAAGTCAGAGAAATCATAATATTCCATAGAAGTTACTGCTGGGGCTGGAGACATGGCTCTCTGGTTCAGCCCCACTTATGAATCTTGTTGAATGACCCCCCATCACATCCATGGTGGTTCACAACCATCCATAACCCAAATTCCAGGGTATCTGAACCCTCTTCTAACTTCTGCAGGTACCAGGTGCAGATGTGAGGCAGATATGCACACACAAGCAAACCACTTATACACATAAATATTAAATACATCTAAGAAGGTTCTTCAAAGAAATTACGGTTGACTTCTTAATATTTTCATAGTGTGAGACCTGCATTTTAACAGAATGTCAAAAACAGAAGAAGGAATCCTTACACAGTGCAGCAGGGGGCAGGGAGCGTCACTTTCTCTTCTCTTTTAAAGAGCGACACCAGAGCTGCACAGAAGACTTCCCTGGCGTATAGAAAGAGCAAGGACTCTTTTCCAAACTTCCTACTGGAACTGATAGCTGAACAGGTCACTCACAGATTAATAAGTTAGCACTAAGGTATAAAAGAGATTTGGTAACCCCTGTCAGTGCCATGTAGTGTAATGATTTTAAGTGCTAAGTTCATCTGGGGTGAGATAGGCTCCCAGAACGTTGGGCATTACAACAAAATAGTTTACTTGGCAAATGAAAATAAATCCTGGATATCGAAATACCATGTCCTTGCAGTCACCATGGTAATTTAAGTTGAAAGGATTTCAACAGGTCAGTAAGAGTTAATTACTGACATTTCATCTGAACTGCCTTAGGAGGAGTTCCTTCCTGCCATAAGGGTGAGCAATCCTTTGAGCCTTTAGGTTAGGAAGTTCTCTCCACCTTTTTGGTTTACTGAAATTTTGCTTATAGTTGGTGAAATTAAGCATTACAAACAATTCACTAGAAACTATGTCTTGCTCCTGGCATTGGGCCCTGGATAGACAGTTGGCTAGTACTCAGAGCACTTCCAAAGCTCTCAGCTCCCTTCTTCTGGCATTGCATCAGCCATGTTCCTCATTGCCTCGTTCTTCATGGTTTTAATACTCATTACTCAACTATGTCTTGCTGTGGTATTGGCCCTTCCAGCTCTTTCTACAGTTGGCAGAATCATCTTCCTTAAGTAGATAGCTAATTTATTCTCCAGGGTAAAATGCTTTTGGACACTCCATTTAAAACACGTATAGGCCCCAGGATAACCCGGGCCTGCCTCACATCTGCTCTCTGTATCTCTGACAAAGTTTATTTCCTAAACTTTTATCAAGATGAGGTGCTCAACCTAGATTGTTGTGTGCTTTTTATTTGCTTTTTTTTTTTTCTGTTTCTGTTTCCTGTCTGCCCATTCTTTAACATGTGTTCAAAAGAGCCCTCTGAAGAAGTCTGTCTACAATCTTAGGGCAGGCCGCTCCATCATCATACCAGCACATGGATGATGAACAGATAAGAGTTAATAAGAAAGAGCAACAAAGGGAATGATAGAGAACACTAAAGTGTCCAAATATTTGTACTGTTTGGATTATGGAATCATAGCATGCTGACCACCTGCCAGGGTAAGAATTTGGGGAACGTCTCATGTCTTCCATAGCTAAAGTTTTTCATTGGCAGGACTGGGATACATAGGCATTGGGCCTACGCATTTGCCATCATGTGAATTTCAAGTGATGGGAAAAACAAGCTTGTAAAATGAAAAGCAGGGTGCTTATCACTTAATATGAGGAAATCGTTGATATTTTGATTATACCATAGTTACAATAATATAACATTATACAATAATCATAATACCATGTAAAGTGATTTTTTTTTCAAAACAGTCTTTAAGCCTCACAAAGTAATCCGAGGTACATGGTATCCCCATTTTTTCAGAAGGCAGCACTGAGTTATGGGTCTCCCAATTATTTTTTCTTTTAATGTGTATGCTTGAAAATCTGTAGGAGGGGTGTGCCACATATATGTAGGTGCCTGCGTGCACCTCTCTCTGTGTAGCCTTGCCTTTCCTGGACTCACTTTGTAGACCAGGCTGGCCTCAAACTCACAGAGATCTGCCTGCCTCTGCCTCCCTGAGTGCTGGGACTACACCTGGCCACTACACCCAGATCACAGCTTATTTTTTATTATTGTTGTTGCTTTTAACTTGGGGGGAGGACGAGTGTTTTTCTTCCCTCTTAAGTGCTTTGCTGATCCTGATCACGTGTCTTCTGCCAGCTGCGTTCTCTAGCTTCCCTTCACGTGCTGCCTCCTCTTCCCCCAGGACTCAGCTCAAGTCTCACATGCTCATTTCCTCCAGAGTAGATCTCATTATCTCTAATTATATTGAAATCTCACCTATGCACTTATGTAATATCTATGTACCCTATCAAACAGTAAATGTAAGGCAAAGATTTTATTTCATATTTCATTTTATTTCTAGTTCTTAAGAAGATACTTGGCATGCAATAGATGCATGATAAATATTTGTTGAAAGATAAATTAAACAGTTACAAGCACCTTCTGTTTTTTAGTTTATTAATTATGGGGGAGCCATATTTTATGTTCCATTGTTGAAAGGGACTCAGAATTCAATATAAGTATTAGGTAATACTGAAATGCAAATTAAGTAAAATGAAAACCATTTGTTATCCTGTTTTCGCGTAGCAATAACTATTCTCGTGCCTTGGAGCATGTGTTTATGCTTTCATTAATAAGGGCATGATTCTATGATATATATGTTTAAGGTCATCTTATTTGTTTACAATATCACAGATATGTTTCCATATTTTTAAGAGTTTCCCATATATTTTATTAATTTCAATGCTGTTCTATTATTTAGTGAGCTTCTCTGGAGTGAGAAATATCACCAAAGTCTTAAATTGTAAAATGTGTAATTATGTAAAATTCTCATAACACTGAGCCTATTACAGCATCTCAGAATAGACCTAGAAGAAATGAGATTGCTTGACTAAAATGCATTTCTTAATGCTTTAAAATTCTTTGTAAGATACTTCTTAATTCTTTAGAAATGCTTTGTGTCCATCTGTGGTATAAGAGAATTCATTCACATATGCTCTCAAATATTCCATTTTCTAGAAAACATTCTAACCAATCTGGTGAGAATGTATCATGCATTGTGGTTTGAATGGTTAGTGTTTCCCACAGGCTCATGGGTTTGAAAATGTGGTCCCCTAAAGCTATTTCCGGTGTCTTAAGTTTGGTGAGACTTAGGGCTATAGGTTACATAGGAGATACAGGTCCCTGGGGAGAAGACTTGAAGATGGTATCTACTTCTGCTTCTTGCCCCACGCTCTCTGCTGCCTGATCCAACAAGGTGTGAATTAACAATGCAGCAAGGTGGACTAAGCAATTGTAGTGTCATGTCTTTCCTGACACGATGGACTGTGACCTTTGGAACTGTAAGCCAAAATAAGCCTTTCTTGTCATAAGATGCTCTGTTGGGTACTTCAGCCACAATGATAAGAAAAGTAACTGACACACAAAACACAAAATGGTTCTGAGAAGTGAGGTAATTTCTGTGAGAACATGGCCATGTGGTTTTAGGCCTTTGGAACTGGTCAAGCTTGCTGTGTCTTGTGCAGCTTGGGTCCTGGAACCCTGACTAGGCATGTGGAAGGAGCAAAGACAGGGCAGACACATAAACACTGGTACAGTAAATCCAGGACCAGGTGGAGTTCTCTAACAGCTGCAACCTGGAACCTCAACATGCTAGGCCCAGCACAGGGGCAGTCATTGGCTAGTCTTGGTTGGGTGGTCTCTGTAGGCAAGCAATCTCCAGCTGCAAACATTCAAGCGGGGGAAGCTTCAGTTGTTAGTCTCTGCCCACACTGATCAGTTGTTCATAAACACTCAGACTCCCAAGGAGAACTTTACTACCCCTTTTGAGCCCAGCCCATTTATGGAACTGGCTTTGCCAGTGTCCCATGGGTTTGAGTCCTCGAGTCCTCAATAGGCCCTTGCCTGTGTCAAATATACACTCATGTAGAACTTCACACACTCAGGGCTTCCTATGCTGTGGAATAGAAAATACTTAGAATGTTGAAAGGAGAGTTTAAAAGGGCCATTTTGATGAGAGCATGAAAGACCAGAGTGGAGACAGAACATGAATAAGAGGCTTCAGGTCCGGACTGGGGGGAACTCTTTGAAGACATTGACGTTACATTCTTCCCATTAACGTGCCTCCGTTCTGCTCATACCCTCAAAATAGTTGTTTCCTGGTGCTATTAGCCATGTTTACAATGAGAATATTGCACAGACAGCAGAACAGGATGATGTGGGAAGGGTACATTTGATAAGTGGAGAACGTGATTGCCATGTGGTCTGGCTCATTACGGGTTACATCAGAAGTTCCAAGCCACTTAAGCTACATAGACTTCATCTCAACAAATGAATGAAGTCAAGTTGTGTACATGGTGGATACAGAGGAATGTCTATGGGTGTTTAGGAGATCAGTGCCACTACTGGGAAACGGCGCACTTCAAATGGAGATACTAGCACACCTGGAGAACAAGACTCCACTTGTAGAAGGCTCTAGCCTATGCAAAAGAAAACCCGTTTAAAAGGCATTCATTTCCAAAGACATAGACACTATAGGGTACGCTGCTTAAAGAAGTCCGCCCAAAAGGAACGATTTCTCAAGTCATTCAAAGAGGCACTTGGAGGCCACTGTAGCTGTGTTGGAGGAAAGGCCAGCTAAATCTCAAGCAGGCAGAAGAATGTGGTCTCCTTCATATTATGGGGTCCTGGGGGTTTGCATCAAGGGGCGCGGAGAGCGGAGAATCTTAAGGCAAGGCATTGTACGGCTGGCCAGAGTCCCCAAGAAGCAAGTGTGTAAAGCTCTGAGGGTGAAACCTGGTTTGCCGTAGAGACCCCAGGAAACTGAAGCTACTGGAGCTTTGAGATGTCCGCCAAGGGAAGTTTGAGGAACTGAACAGAGACAACGTAAGATAGAGCCCATTCACCTTGTCAATGGCAGAACTGAGCGCACAGGACTACCCAAGCCTAATAGATCTTAGACAATGCCACCCCATGCCACAAATGACAGGCATAGCTCTGTAGGAGTTGATTCCTACCCAGCTAATCAGTCTAGTTTCTGTCTGCTCGTTCCTTACTTATCATTT
This sequence comes from Acomys percivali, assembly GCA_907169655.1. NCBI lineage: Eukaryota > Metazoa > Chordata > Mammalia > Rodentia > Muridae > Acomys > Acomys percivali. The sequence goes on along the minus strand of OU015756.1, from coordinate 27,588,158 downwards.
TCTCACTTCCTTTTGAACAGAAATGTTTACTTATTGCCATTGTATACTACAATTTTATAACTTGTTTTGGGGGGATCGCTGGAGCTCACTGTTAAGACATTAGCTTGAGGCTCAGCAGAGACTTTGGGCCTTTCAAAGGCATTAGAACTCTTAGGAGTGTGGAGCATTTTGAAGTTTGGCTGGATGTAGTTTGCATTGTGGGAATGCACAATAGGGGATAGGGTAAGAGTGCTGTAGTTTGTATGTAAAATATTCCCCCATAGGCTCATGTGTTAGAGTCTTAGTGTTAGCCCCCAGCTGGTGGCACTGTTTTGAGAAGTGGTAGAGCTTTGGAGACTGGCCAATGGCTACCAGCCTCGCAATTGATATCTCTTCTGCTTTCTGTTCGAACTTTCTGCTTCCCAATATGCCAAAGAATGACCAAGCCGCACTGAACCTTCTGCCACAATGACAGAGCCACTTCAGCCTTTTCATCTACCATAGCCTCCGTGATAGACTAGTGGCCTCTCAATTGTGAGTCAAATGAAACCATCCTCACTCCTCAAGATGCTTGTGTCAAATATTTTATCACACCAATATGAGAAATAATAAACATTGGCTATCTTTATTTCATTGGTGTGCATTTGATCATGGAAAATAAGTTTTACTCAGTATGGTTAATTTCTACTCATATTTATCTGTATTCGTTTGCATTCACTTTTTAGCTAGTTGTTTAATAATGTCTTTGCCTAAATTTCTGTTAGATTATTTGAGTATTTTCCTTATTAATTATATAAGGACTTTCTAATTCAGAATACGAATCTTTGACTATCAAATAGATTTTAGTTCTTTACCCATTCAATGTTAACCTACACATATATGGCTGTACATGAATATTGGCACTGTGAGTTTGTTTTGAAGGTGCTTTAAAAAGGATGGATGCATATATCTTTTTTGTCAACTTCTGTCTGAAGGCTGTCATTCAGGAACCCAGGTTCCTTCCCTCTTATTGCTCCTCTCCACCTTTAGCAGGGGTTGGAAAGCTACCATCTAACTTGGCCTGCCATCTATTTAGGTAAATAAAAGTATATCAGATACAGCCTGCTCATATTTTAACATATTTTTTGTGACTGATTTTGTGCAACAATAGAAGAGTTGGGTAGTTATGTCTGATATCATATAGCTTACAAAGGGTAAACTATATGCTATCTGAACAAATCAAGAAACGCCTGTAAACTCAGACTTGGAGCATCATCTTGTCTCCATGGTTACTTGGGCAATAACTGACCATGAACATACTTATGTAAAGGGTCATAGGAATGGAAAGGGAGGGACCCTTGGCTGGACAGTTGATATTTAGCTAGACTTCAGACTGTTGATTACCTGGTCAGGACCATGGTTCAAGGCAAGGTGGGAACTGTACTCTTCAGCTGAGCATAGCTATGTACAAACTAAATTCTCCTGCAATGCAAAAGAAAACAAAAGACAGAGCAGACTTTTAATTTTTACATGGTTGTGATATCTAAATTTTCCATTAACTTTAGTTTTGACTTCCAGAAGTTTTTTCAAGTCTTTACATGTTATGTGCCTCTGGATTTATTAGGGAAAAAAAAACAGTTTCTTCTCACAAAGAGGATTGTGCCTGAATCCTTGGCACTTCTGAAAGTCATTGCCTTCTTTTTGCAGTTGGCAAAGGAGCTTTGATGATATAATAGACTTACTAGTTCAGAGCTAGAACATCATCCTAAATTGTTCTGGTAGCCAGCATGAGCTCAAGAGAGATGTAGTAAGGAGAGGCAGTGGGTGACCTGGAGCAGACCCATCCAAGGCGAGAAGCTTGGGAAGTTTGTCATTGGAGATGGAAGAAGGAAATGCATAGTAAATCATGTGAGTGACCTCATAAAAGACAGAAAAGGCAAGTGCCTTAGTCACTGTTCTGTTGCTGTGAAGAGAA
>OU015756.1:27505321-27543635 GCA_907169655.1 Acomys percivali | reverse complement strand
AGAGAGAGAGAGAGAGAGAGAGAGAGAGAGAGAGAGAGAGAGAGAGACTGTGATCACTTTGTTTATAAAAGTCTTTACTTAAGATGAGAGGGAATGCAGGAGCTCAGAGGTTAGAAGTCTGTCTAGGAAAGGATGTATTAGAAGTGAAAACCCATTAAGCTATCAAACAAATATTGCTTACCTTTTATAATATAATAGGCACTGTTGGGGGGCACTGCAAATATGGAGGTAAGAACAATGCATAGAAGGACATATCTTGATGAAATTAGATTTTACTGTGGCATAGACAGCAAACCTATTAATAAGCAAGATTCAACCAGTAAGTGATTGTGTAAATAAAGCAGAATAATTTTCAGGAGAATGATTGAGAAACATTAGACAAAGATATGTGTCCTGAGGGTGTGATTGATGTTCAAGGCAGTTTGGCATATACTTAGGGACCACTTTTGTCCATAAAAGACATTGCTGAACGTCTATGGCCCATGTAGAGAAAAGAGACCACAGCAATGATCAAAATACATTGGACTAAGTCTTGTGCAAGTGTGGCTTGTATGGGTGGCATAGAAAATAAAACTAGACACAAGAAATAAAGTAAAAAGGGAAACTGAGACTGACTTTCAGAATTAAAACCAACATGATTGCATAAAAGGGATGGAATCGGATCATTCTATGTTGGAAAGACTTTACATACTGATATAACGTAATGCTCTTGCAAACATCACGTATGCTGGAATTAATGAGATGTGAAAGAACAAAAGTAACAAATTATTGCAATAAAAATACAACCCAAGTAACTATTAGAACTCTATTTTTTAGTTTAACAAAATTGTTTTGCAATTAATTTGCAAGCAAGAAATATTTTATTCATGGACATAAAGCTAAGTTAGGCTGAAATAAAATATATGCCCTTTCATTAACCAGTCAAGCCTATCATAAAAGTCCCACATAGCGCATTAGTATCTTAATGCTTCAAATTACATCAATATAACCCCAGAGATAAAATGTGTGGAAATCACTATAGTTTTAGGTCGGCTAGCAAATGAGACGATTAAATGACTTCGAGGGCCTCAGAATTATTTTTGGATCAGGGTTTTTTTGGTTTTTGTTTTGTTTTGTTTTTTCATTTTAAAGTGTTTTATACACCCAAACAACTCCCCTTTTGTAAAACTGAGTTAAAAAATAAAGTCACATTGAGGTTACAGTTTTTACCAGACTGATTGACCAAAACATGGGGACTGTTGAGAGTTTTAATGCCAAATTATTCAAAGTCATCTGTATTACTAAACATCATAAAACTGGTCCTCCCTATCTCCCCAGCCATGGGTTGGCAGCAGCTTTTCATCTAGGAGCACCATCTATAAAATAAAATATTCCATATCCATATTGCCATGTTGACTAGTGTCATTACGCAGGTCTAGTTTACTTTAGGCAACCATATTGTCCAGATTTAATGCGCAATGTCCCTGGCATGTCTGAAAAATTATGTAGTCGGCCCCCTTTTGCTAGTGCCCCTGAACCTTGGTGTGGGGTGTATATTGTAGATGTACCAGCTGAAGTTGGGCACCCCATAGTCATTAATTCTCTAAATTTTCACCAGTTGTGGACATCTGTAGTAACTTTTGTTGGCTGCAAAATGAAGCATCTTTGATGACGGTTGAAACCTGTGTTTATCTGCGAGAACAAGGAGAAATATTTAGGATACAGTTATGGAAAACTGTCAGTAGTAGGCTCTTCTCTCAGATCGATGACCTCTACAGCCAATAGTAGAATTTCTTCCTACTGGGGTATGTGCATGTGTGTGTGTGTGTGATGGGGGGGAGCTGATAAGTCAAATTAGACAGCTTTTGATTATCCCCAAAATGAAAGTGGACTATTGTACCATTGGGGATATTTTGCTAGGCCAGTGACTGTAGTGCTGTGGTTCGTATGCTTCATAGTTATGTAGAACTTTTTATTGCGTTTCTCTCTTGGAAGTTTGCGTGGCCCTTATAAGCACAGTGGTCTCCAGAGAAGAGATGTCCAGGTCAGTTCTAGTTCAGTTTCTCCTGTGTCTGCAGTGTGTTGTGTCTCCACCAGCAGCAGAGTCTTACCTAGAGATGGGCAGTGGAATTGTCTATAGTAATTTGGGAGGCTGGGAGGCTCTCTTGACCAGAAACTTAAAGGAAGATTTCCCACACCTGGCACTGGGATGTTTGCTAGTATATGGTTCTTGGGAGGAAATATTATTAAACAATATGTCATAAATACATTAAAACACTCATGTGCATGCACACGCGTGCGCGCGCGCGCGCGCACACACACACACACACACACACACACACACACACACACACACAGCACCATTCATAGCACCTGTATACTACTATTACCCTCCCCAGAGCCCTTCTTTCTCCATCCTCCCACGGTCCCTTGCTACATTCCTAGTCTTTGCAGTTATTTCAGATTATATACTCAAATCTGATTTAGAGCTATGATCCACAGATATGAAAGAACGTGTAGTGTTTGTCTTTCTGGCTCAGTATTACCTCACTCAGTGTATTTTCCAGTTCCTTCAGTTTACCCACAAATTGAGTGATTTTGTTTTTCTTTACAACTAATTAGAATTCCACTGTGTATATGCACATTTTCATTATTGATTCACTGGTTGAAGCACATTCTAGATTGTTTTTATTCCCTAGTTGTTGTGAATAGATTGTCTATGAACACGACTGAGTGAATAGTATGATGCCATGTGCTTTGGGCATATGCCAAAGAGTGATATAGGTGGATCAATGGTAGATCTACTTTTAGCTTTTTGAAAATTCTATACACTGATTTTCATAGTGCTACACCAGTTCCAATCACACCAACAGTGAATGAGTGGTTTTCCCTTTTCTATATCCTCAAGCATTTATTCGTTGTTTCCTTGATTTTAGCAAGATGAATTCTCAAAGTATTCTTACTTTGCATTTCTCTAGTGGCTAAAGATGTTGAACACTTTCTAAAATATTTCTTAGAAATTTTTATTTCTTCTTTTTAACTCTCTATTCAGATCCATAGCTTGGTTTAATAGGGACACTTGTTTTATTGATATGTTGTATTATTCAATTTTTTATCCTGGATATTAACCCTCTATAGCAGTGGCTCTAAACCTTTGGAGGTTGGATGACCCTATCACAGGGGTCACCTGAGACCACCTGAAACAGATATTTATAATTCATAACAGTAACAAAATTGAAGTTATGAAATAGTAACAAAAATAATTTTATGGTGGGGGGTCACCACAACATGAGGAACTGTGTTAAAGGGTCAGAGTGTTAGGAAGATTGAAAAAAAACATTTCTGGTAGGCTGTGTAGCTGCTATAAAGATCCTCATCTAGTCTGTGGGCTGTCCACTATATTGACTTTTTTTTTTTTTTTGCCCTACAGAAGACTTATTTTTGTGAGGTAGCATTTCTCAGTTGTTGGCTTTACTTCCTAGCAAATCAATTCTCATTTGGAAAGTCCTCTCTTGCACTTACATCTTGTAGAGTATTGCTCACGTTTTCTTAGATCAGGTTCAGTATTTCAGATTTCAGATTGGAGTGTTTAATTCCTTTGAAGGTGATTCTTGTGCAACGTTGTAGATAGGAGTGTAATTTCATTCTTCTAATATGTGGACATCCAGGTGTCCCAGCACCATTTGTTTGTTTGCCATCTTTGTCAAATAGTAGATGGTTGGAGTTCTGTGCATTCATCTTTGGATTTTTTTTTCTTTTAGTCCAATAACCACATTTCTGTCTTTGTGCCATTACCAGGCTATTTTTATTAACACAGCTCTCCAATATAGTATAAAATCTGGTATGATAATCTCTCCAGGGTTGGTTTTTTGTTTGTTTGTTTGTTTATTTATTTATTGCTCAGATCGTTTTAGCTATCTGAGGTCTTCTATGCTTTCAAAAGAATTTTAATTTAGTTTTTTTTTAATTTTTTCTATTTTAGTAAAGCATGTCATGGGGATTTTGATTGGTATTGTACTAAATCTGTAAGTCAATACCAGTAGTATGGTGATTTTCACAATATTAATTCTACCAATCCATGAGCATGAGATGTTTTTTCCTTGTTCAAGTGTCTTCCTCAGACTCTCTTGTCAGAGATATAAAGTCTTCATTGTAGATATTTTTATATCCTTGGTTAGGTGTATTTCTAATTATTTTATGTTTTTAGAGGCTACTGTTGATGAAGTGTTTTCATGATCTCTTTCTCATGTTTGTATATAGATTTGATTTTCTATCCTGCAACCTGAAAGTGTAGATCATTTTTAGAAGTTTTATGGTAGAATTTTTGGGATCTTTATGTATAATATATCATCTGAGATAAACAAAGATACTTTGAATAATGTTCCTATTTATATTGATTTAATTTCCACTTCATGCCTTATTACCCTAGCTAGTGCTTTGAGCATTATGTTGAAAAGATGTGGGGATAGCAGACAGCCTGGTTTTAGTCCTAATTTTAGTGGGATTGTTTCAGGGTTTTCTCTATTTAAGAAGATGCTGGCTGTGGGTTCATCATATATAACCTTTATTTTATAAAGTATGTTCTCTATTCTCCATAGAATCTTATTATGAAATCATCTTGAATTTTCTCAAAGGCTTTTTCTACAGCTATTGATATCATCATATGATTTTTGTCATTAAGTTCATATATGTGATTTTTATATATAATAAATACATAATATATAATTATAAAAGTATTATATATTTATCAGCTTATGTATATTGAACCAGCCTTACATCTCCAGAATAAAGGAAGATTGATTGTGGAGAATGATTTTTTTGATATACGCCTGGTTTTGGCTTATAACCATTTTATTTTATTTTATTTTATTTACTTATTTATTTTTATTAATTTATTCTTGTTACATCTCAATGGTTATCCCATCCCTTGTATCCTCCCATTCTCCCCTCCCTCCCATTTTCCCCTTATTCCCCTCCCCTATGACTGTTCCTCAGAGGGATTACCTCCCCCTGTATATGCTCATAGGGTATCAAGTCTCTTCTCAGTGACCTGCTGTCCTTCCTCTGAGTGCCACTAGGTCTCCCCTTCCAGGGGACATAGTCAAATGTGAGGCACCAGAGTACATGAGAAAGTCATATCCCACTCTCCACTCAACTGTGGAGACTGTTCTGACCATTGGCTAGATCTGGGCAGGGGTTTAAAGTTTACTGCCTGTACTGTCTTTGGCTGTTGCCTTAGTTTGAGCGGGACCCCTTGGCCCAAATCTGCCTATCATAATGTTCTACTTGTAGGTTTCTAGGACCCACTGGATCCTTCTACATTGCTATTCTCACATGGTTCTCTCATCTAGAGTCCCAATAGGATGTCCTCCCCTCTGTCCCAGTTTCCTGGTAAGGGAAGGCTTTCATGGGACATGCCCCTTGGGCTAGTATGCAGATATAAGTGAGTATATACCATTTGAGTCTTTCTGCTTCTGGGTTAACTCACTCATTATGATCATTTCTAGCTCAATCCATTTATCCACAAATTTTGGGAATTCCTTGTTTTTAATAGCTGAGTAGTATTCCATAGTGTATATGTACCACAGTTTCTTTATCCATTCTTCTACTAAGGGACATTTAGGCTGTTTCCATGATCTGGCTATTATGAATAAGGCTGCTATGAACATGGTTGAGCAAATTTTCTTGTTGTGTGCTGGTGCATCCTCTGGGTATATTCCAAGGAGTGGAATAGCTGGGTCTTGAGGAAGCCCTATTCCCAGTTTTCTGAGATAGCACCAGATAGATTTCCAAAGTGGTTGTACTAGTTTGCATTCCCACCAGCAATGAAGGAGTGTTCCTCTCTCCCCACATCCTCTCCAGCATGTGGTGTCGCTTGAGTTTTTGATCTTAGCCATTCTGATGGGTGTAAGATGGAATCTCAGAGTTGTTTTGATTTGCATTTCCCTGATGACTAAGGAGGTTGAGCATTTCTTTAAGTGTTTCTCAGCCATTTGATATTCTTCTGTTGAGAATTCTCTGTTTAGTTCCAAGCCCCATTTCTCAATTGGGTTATTTGGTTTGGTGGTGTTTAATTTCTTGAGTTCTTTATATATTTTGGATATTAGACCTTTGCTTTTAACCATTTTAATGGGGGAATTTTTAATATGTGTTCCTTGTGGATATTAGCTATAGCTTTCTTCTTCTTCTTCTTCTTCTTCTTCTTCTTCTTCTTCTTCTTCTTCTTCTTCTTCTTCTTCTTCTTCTTCTTCTTCTTTTTCTTCTTCTTCTTCTTCTCCTCCTCCTCCTCCTCCTCCTCTTCCTCCTCCTCCTTTTCCTCTTCCTCCTCCTTCTTCTTCTCCCTTTTCCATTGTTATATCTTTTAACTGATTTGGTAGTAAAATAATACTGGCTTTGTAGGAGTTTGAAAATATGCTTTATGTTTCTCTCCTCTTTTTTGCAATAATTTGAAAACTATTAGTTGCAGTTTTTCTGTGAAAATCTGGTAGAATTCTACTGTTAATCCACCTGGACATGGAATGTTTTTAACTTGGAAGGTTTATTGTTATTGTTGTTGTTGTTTCACTTTCCTTATTTGTAATGTGTCTGTTTACGTTGTTCATCTTTTAACTTTGGTTCAAAGCAATGTAAAAATTCATTAATTTCTTTCAGATTTTTGGTTTTTTAAATTCTCTTATGATCCATTTTCTTTGATTGTTGTCATGCTTCCTTGTTCATCTCTGATTCTGTTAATTAGGTCTTCTCTCTTTCTTTCTTTTGGTTAATTGGGCTATGAGTCTGTCAATCTTGATTATTTTTTTCCAAGAAGAAAATCCTAGCTTTATTGATTTTTACAGTATTGGCTGTTTCATTAATTTCTGTTTTGATTTTTATTATTTATTCCTGCTTACTGAATTGGGTGTAGTTTGTTTTTGTTTTTCCGAACTTTTTAATTCTATTCTTGAGTTATTTATTTGTGCTCTTATTTTTTTTAATGTTAGTAATTAGGGATATAAACTTCCCTCTTAGAACTTCCTTTAATGTGTACCAGATATTTTGTTGTATTTTCACTTTCTTTAGTTCCAGGCAATTTTCTTATTTTAATAAATTTATTTTTGATCTGTTCATCATTCAGTAGTGTGTTGTTTAATCTCCATGAGTTTTTATAAATTACTAAATTTTTGTTTTATTATTATTAAGTTTTATTACATTGGGGTCAGATGGCATATATGGAATTGTTTCAATTTTTCTATATTTTTTAAGCATTGTCTTATGCCCATGTACATGGTTAAGAAAGTGTGCATGAGGTGCTGAGAAGAATATATATTATGTGGTGTTTGGGTGGAATATTCTGTAAATACCAATTATGTACAGTTGATGTACAATGCTATTTAAGTCTGATATTTCTGTTTAATTTTTTGTTCAAATTTTTTGTTTATCTATTAGAGAAATTGAGGTATTAAAATAATATACTATTCCTGAACTGGTGTTAATTTTTGTCTTGAATTCTAGGAGTAATGGTTTTATAAAATTAGATGTGTCAGAATTTGGTGTTTAGGATAGTTGTTTCTTCTTGCTTAACTGTTCCTTTGATTAGAATTTTTTTTATCTCTTTGGATTAGTTTTAGTTTGAAGTCCATTTTGTCAGATATCAGGATAGCAATGCCTGTTTGCTTCCTGCTCCATTTGCTTGGAACACTTTTCAACCTTTTGCTCTAAGCTATCCTCAAAGATAAGATACATTTCTGTAAACAACATAGAGATGGGTTTGTTTCTCAATCTATTCAACTAACCTTGGCCTTTTTATAAAGGAGTTGAGGCTACTGATATTTAGTTATTGTTGAAGAGTGTATATTGATTGCTATTATTTTGTTGTCTTCTTTCTGTTTGTGTCTTTCTTCCTATTTGTGTTTCAATGATTAGCTTCATTTTTTTTTCCTTCTATAACTTCTTTTTTATCCTCTCTTTAACCTAAGTTACAGGCCCAGTATTCTATGGAGGCCTGATTTGGTAAACGTGCATTTGTGCATTTTTTTAAGCCTGTTTATAACAGGGAACGTTTGGGCTGCTTCTCCAAGTATAGCAGATAGCTTTGACGATAACATGGCATGGGTTAGCATATGTGGTCTTTTGGAGCTTGGAGTACCTTGTGCCATGTCCTCCTGGCTTTTAATGTTTCCACTGGTGAGTTGGCTGTTATTATGATGGGTCTTCCTTTATGTATGATTTGTAGTTTTTCTCTTGTCACTTACAAAAACAAAACAAAACAAATCCCCATCCTCTGTATTTAGTGTTTTAACTGTAACAATCTGTGGGGAGATTCTTTTGCACTGTTGTTTATTGGGTGTTTGGGAGAGCTTCTTGCATCTGTGTGATTACACCTTTTCTTAATTTGGGGAAGTTTTCTGCTATGCTTCTGTTGAATATTAGGACTATGCCACTGACTTCATATTTGTCTCTGTCTGTGCTTGTAATTTAGATATTTGGCATTTGCTTAGTGTCCCAAAATTCCTGCATGTTCATTTCCTATGTTTTCTAAAAATTTCATATTCTTTGCTTTTGTGGTATACTTCATATTCAATTCCTGATATTTTATCTTTTACTTGATCTTTTAGACTTGCTTTCCTGAGTTTTCTAATCATAGCGAGTGTCTCAATCACATCTTTATTTCAGCTTAAGGTCTCAGTAATTCTCTTTGCTGACTTCGGTTTTCAAATCATCTCTTGTCTTCCTTCATTTAAGCAGTCATATGTTCATGTTTTCTTGGATGTCACTTGGACATTTATTCCTGTACTCTTTCAGCTCATTGAGATTTTTATTCTTCTCTTCTAGTTTTTCATTTTATGTTTGAGATTATAATATAATTACATTTCTCCCTTCCTTTTCCTCTCACAAACCCTCCCATATTCTCCCATTGAAACTCATGGCCTCTTTTCAATAATTGTTATTGCATGCATATGCATGTATATATCATATCATATCATGTATATGTATCATACATATGATCTTCAGCTTTTCAGTATTTTCAGTTTGAGATATTGGGGGAATTCTAATTCAGCAGTAATTGAGAAAGAATGCATACATAATTCTTCATTTGGTCTCTCTGGGCTCAATCTCCATGGTGGGAGTGAAGCCCAAGAGCGTGGGAGAATGCAGGCAGGGATTTGGGAAACTCAGCTTCATTGATGTGCAGGCTGAATGACTGGAACTGGGTCTGAGAGTGTGAGGACATGTGCCCCCTTCCCCACAGTGGGAATTAATTCCCTTGAGCATAAAGTGTCTATGCAGGATTGGGCTTATTTATCTTTTGTTTTATTTGTGCAAACCAAGTAGCATTATTTGCTGTTAGACAAATGCTTTGTCTAATCTTATTGTTGTTGTTATTTAAAAAATAATAATCTACATTATATCTTGATATTGATTCTCTTGAGTGTGTACTGAGTTGCAGTATAGATGGGTCATATAGCAATTGTATTTTTATTTGGAGCAGAACCACCATACTGAATCTTCTGATGGCTGCATTGATTCACATACTACCAATAGTATACATGTCTCCCCTCTTCCAGGAAGCCTCATCAACATTCCTGTGTTCATTATCTTGTTGACATTTCTGACATTGTGAGATGGAATATCATAATTTAGGATGACATTTTCCCTAAAGACTAAAGAGGTTGAACATTTATTGTCTGCACTATGATGTTGAACGTCTAAATACAAGTTCAGATTTAATGTTGTATTGTGTGTAGTTATTATAGATAACTGACCTAATCCAAATTACCTGTTTCCATTTTTAATACTTGCTTGATGAGAGCTAGTTCTGTGTGAGCCATCAAGCAGTGTCCTACAGATTAAAATCTGGCAAACAGCATAGGCATGACTCTGGCATTGTGGCTACGTAGGCTTATTCTTGGAAGCTCTGTGTATGTGAACAGCATGGCAGGGAGGGACATTAGTATCTAGTGTGAAATGATGGAAACTTATGTCATCAGCAAATCTATTTTATTTCCATTAATATGCATCCAGATTATGTTTTTTTTAAATGATTTTAAATTTGTATAGTAAACTTGAGTTAACCTACCTGTAAAAAACAACAAAGCCTTAGGCAGTCCTGGTCAGGCATTTGGGTGGCTTGTGAGAGGTGGGCTTTGTTGATATTGAAAGCCCACACACCCATAAGGTACTTTTCTACTTTTCCGGTAAGACCATCAGCAGTGACTGGAGAGAAATGTTAGCGCACCAACAATCAGAATTCTTTGTAAAGTACCACTCTGCCCATAGTTACAGCGGTATACATTGACAGTAGAGGACAGCAGTTGTCTCTCCGCTGTATGAATACTCGACCATGACAAACATGACATCCACATACCCCCATAGTTAGCCACCAGTTAACTTTTACCTTTAGTTTTGACATAAATGATAAAATAACTGCATAGTACACATAATTATCAGTAATCCACACGAGTTCTGATTCTTTTAAATTTTGTTTCCTTTCCTAATCTCTAATATCCCTTAGGAATGTCAACCATGGCTCCAAACAATACCTAAAACAGCTATGGCTGGGTTTTTTGTTTTGTTTTGTTTTTTTGTTTTTGTGAGCGATTTGCTGATTTACAAAGTGAGGCTGTTTCCCCCACCATACTCCTTACTCTCATAAACCAGAATGGAATGAACTTCCCTGTGCTTGTTGAGTATGTTCGCGCACTGGTTTGCCTAGGGGTGACCTGGTGAGTCAAAGTGCATTTTACATGTGCAACTTCACTGAAAGCTCTAGATTGCTTTCTGCAATGGTGGGGTCATGTGACACTCCCCCAGGAACATGTCCTGGTTCTTGTTTTTCTTCTCGTGTGTTAAGATTTTGATTATCTATTTATAATTTTCTCACAACATTGCGCATATGAAAATGGCATCACTTTACTTTTGAATTATAAGGAAAAAAGAGCGCAGAAAATTTCAAGAGAACATGTTCAAGGTCTGATAGGAATAGTAAATAACAACTACTTAAAAGAGATGGGAAGATATGCTGTTTTGATAAATGAGAACAATTCACATTGTAATGATATAACATAATAGATTTATTATTGTAGTTTATATTAATTTGATATGCTAATTGGTGTATCCAATCATATATATATATATATATATATATATATATATATAGTTTTTTTAAAAAATTCTGTTTTGTTTTGTTGAGATGTTTTGCTATGTAGCCTTGGATGACCTGCCTTGTTACAGCCTAGCTTTAAACTTATGGCAGTCCTCTGTTTCAGCTTCCTGAGTAGTCACACACAAGCCTGAATGACTCACCTGTAATGATTTCAAGTAAAAGAATATATGGAAACTATAGTTTTTAGTATGCAAAACAATAGCAAAAGTAAAGGATGAGTCGTATGACTGAGGTAAAAATAATATTAAAGTAGCTTACAAATAACACAGAAATAGCTCTTTGCTTCTCTAGTCCATTGATATGAGGTCAAGACAATCCTAGCTATCACAGGATTGTAATATGGAAATGCTTTAGTAGTATGTAAAGAGAGAGATGAAGAGATGGAGGGATGGACAGGTGGAGGGAGGGAGAGAGAAAGGTAGCAAGGGAGAAAGGGAGGCTTGTGGAAAGGGAGGGAGAGATACGGGGAAGGAGAGAGAAGGGTTGGGAGGGAGAGAAGGGAAGGGAGCTGTCATTTTATGCTTCTGGGATAGATAATATGAGAAAAATTCAGATGTCTGTGGTGTTATTAATATCATATCCTTCTTTAAGAATGTGATTCAGAGCCACATGTTAAAATGTGATGGATGTGATTACATCAAATTCAGTAGTTTATGTCAAATGAATGTGTAATAGCACATGCAGATGACAATGAAGAAATACATTTAAAGCTGATAATAGTTCACTACACAATTTAAATTGAAACTGCCAGTACAGATCAGCATACAAATGTCCGACTTAGTACAAGGACTGTTCCATGGCATTTGGAAGATACAGAAACAGTAATAAAATGAGCAAGGACAGGAATAGCTCAGAGAGAGGGAACTACAAATGTCAGACAAATACGCATCAGCACTGAAGAGAATCAGATTCATCAGGAACAGTCATAGGGGAGGGGAATAAGGGGAAAATGGGAGGGAGGGAAGAATGGGAGGATACAAGGGATGGGATAACCATTGAGATGTAACAAGAATAAATTAATAAAATTAAAAAGAAAAAGAAAAATGAAGCAGATAATAAAAGGAACCATGAAAAGCAATAAAAAAAGAAAGAAAGAAAGAAAGAAAGAAAGAAAGAAAGAAAGAAAGAAAGGTGAAACAGCCACATGGCAACACAGCTTATTAGATAAAGTAGTCATTTAAAACATGGTAACTTAAAAGCCCAGTGTAAGACATAACATTCCAAATGTGCGTCACGCTAAGTAGGCTCACACTCATTAAGGGTCAAATTCATAACTGCCTCAAAGTTATACCACTTCCAGGTACCTGCTTGCAAATCACTGTGGTGACTTTAGTGTAGCTGTCATTGGAGGCTGCACCACATAGAGGCAGCACTTAGTGACTGACTAGCAGGACAGTGCACAGAACGGGGTGCTGTAGGCCACCAGCTCCACTCTTTTCTATTTTAACTCTCCTTGTCTGACTCTAAGAAAGTTACTGCCTAACCAAACCCCTTGGCCTTATATAGAAATATGCAATAATCATAGTATTTCCTTACAGTGCAATGATACTTATGCAATACATGAAAAAGCCTAGTGTATGATGTAAGCTCCATAAATGTCACCTGTAGTGATGGGTTATTCTTTGGTTACCAGTGTTTGTTAAAACTTATAGTATTTTTATTTCTAATTATAACAAGTTACAGGTTAGCAACATACAGCCATAGAGAGTGAGCTCATTTGGGGTAAATCAGACGGATGCCTAAGTACCACTTTCAAGGCAAGATAACTGTCTAATTATTTATTACCAAACTTTCTTAGTTTTGGAAGCACATGAACGAATCAAAAAAGCAAGCAAATAAATCTTCACTTTATTCCTACAAGTCTAAGTTTAAAACCAGGCAGAACGCAAGTTTCAAACACATGACTATGAAGAAAGGAAGTGAAGAAGTGAGAGTGTCCAGCTAAAAAGTAAAGAAGGCATTCGAACCACCAACAACTGGCTTCACCCTGAAATCTTGCTTTACTCTGAAATCTTGAGTAATTTTTCCTCCTTTTCAAAGTATTCTATTCCAAGAAGAATAGCAGGAACAGCCATTAGGAACAAAGGCATCCACTTCTGTCAGCATGCATAGAGCATTGTAATTAGACCAACACAGCAACCACCTGAGGTAAATTTTGTCTCATACAGATAAAGCGCCACAGAGGAGAATTATACTCAGCAAGTGATGATCCCTGCATGTAGCCTGAGTCTGGAAGGACCCAATATCCATGCTGCATTTTCCCAAATGCTTCTCAGTTAATGCGAACAGACATGAAGAGTGGATCAGTGTTTATACCTGAGGACTGCTGAGACAGGAACTCTCCATTTATAAGTCCAAATAAATCTGAAGGGCTTCACCACACTTCTGGAACCCTCTCTCACTGTGAGGCACAAGGCTAGCAAAAGTAGAAACCATATCAGTGAGCAACATAATCTTAGTATTTTTGTTCACTGTAGAGGCAGTCTCACTCAATCATAACTACCTAAATGAAAAAGTTATTTGCTGATGAGAACAATGCTGTAATAAACAATCTTGTAAACATATACAGAAATTACCCCGAGCAACTTGATGTAAACCTTGTTACAATATGTGAATGATTGCTGTGAATTAGTTGATTACGTTTTAATACTTAATGTTGGTTAAAGTTTAGTCAAGCACTATTTCCCGCTAGGCTAGAATTGTGGCAATATTTTGCTTCTGTTACTTAGAAGTAGGAGTATTTGTTTTGGTTCCTCGGTTGTATAATTGACTATCATCAGTACTTAGCTGTGCTTGCAGAAGTTATGTGTATAAGCATGCTGGTACTTGGATCTAGACACAGTCTCTTCTCAGAATTGCTCACTTATGTCATCTTTCAAAAAGGATGAAGAGCTGATAAGGTAGACTGAGTGTGCCAGACTCACTTGGCAAACTCTATGCCTGAACCACAGTTTATGGAGCACCTAACCTTTTCCAGAAACACATTTTGCTTAGGAAGAAAGGTGTACCTTATTTCTCTTGATGTTCGGAAGTGGAAAGCAAGGCAGGAGTTGTGGGAGCTTATGTTTTCTCAGAGAATGGACGTTAGACATAGATTCAGGCTCTCTTGACCAGTACAAGAATACTGGGGATATCGGAATGTTGGCAAGAGTTTGCTTAGTTTTAACATATCACAAATGTATTCTCTAGCCCCACCAGCACCTAGGTTGTCTCTGTGCTCATTCCCAAATGACGACCATTTTCCTTCGCTAACATAAAGCACGTATCTCCTCCTGTACTCGAGTTTGCATTGTGTCACCTTCATCAACATTTACTTAACAACTGAGTGTAGAAATTAAAAAGTGAGCAGAACAAATATCCTTCCTGGCTTCCTGTGGGATATATTTGCCTGGTGGGCAGATGATACAAACACATACTAGGGGTGTGAACAAATCAAACGAAAGTACACTGCAAGTCCCCGCATCTGTCCTGATCCCCCGCTGGGTGGAGCCTCTATGTTGGCCTAATATCCACTTATAAGTGCCTATCTTTCTAGATCTGGGTTATCTCACTCAGGATGATCCTTTCTAGTTCCATCCATTTGCCTGCAAATTTCAAGATTTCCTTGTTTTTGATAACTGAATTGTATTTCATTGTGTAAATTTACCATAGTTTTTTTTTTATTCATTCTTCAGTTGAGGGACATCTAGGTTGTTTCCAGATTCTGGCTATTATGAATAAGGCTGCTTTGAGCATAGTTGAGCAAACGTCCTTGTTGTGTGGGAACACGGAGGAAGAGGATGCAGGCTATCCAGATGAGATCTGATAGGCTGTGGTCAGATGGTGGAGGAGGAGGACCCCTACCTGTCAGAGGTCTAGGGGAGGGGAATAGGGCAGAAGACAGAGGGAAGATGGGAACAGGAAGATAAGAGTGAGAGAAATTCCAATTTGAATATAATGTGAAATATATATATATATATTTTTTTTAATTTTTTTCACACTGCAAAACAATCTAAGAGGGAAAGCAGGAGGAGAGCTCATTTAAATATGGTGATGAGGAAAGCCCTTTTGGTACAACTTTCATGCTCAGAACTAATGGATAAGAAGGAACCAAGGAGCCTTCCAAGCAGAAGGCAGCATGTGTTCTGTGTGATCCTGAGGTCTAAGAAAGCCCATCATGTAAAGTGGACACAAGAGCACTCGGAGTGGAGTCATGGGAGAAAAGGAGGAATTCCTTGACAAGAACATGCAGAACCGAGCAGTACCAAACCATGAATGTCCTTGTCCGTCAGCTCTGCACATCTTACTCTAAATTCAGGGAGACGTGGCCAACATGATTCAAATGGCTGCTACTACTGCTCTGATTTAGGTTTTACAAAAAGTGCTTGAACTTAGCTGTGATGTGCATATTTATCGAGAAAACACCTACATAGTGTTTCCTATCGAGTAGTGGAGTGGTGTTGGTAGCCAACACCCAGGGTGCCATATGGCAAATAGGAATTCGATAAGTGATGGAAAGGGAGCCGAGTGGGTTGTATTATTCTCAAATAGGTGAGTATAATTTAACAAGTGAGTCACCAAGACCAGGTACTTTGTAAGATAGAAGCTGTTATCAGGAAGCAAATTTGAGGTTAAACTCTTCCCTCCTTTAGGGGACACGCAAATATTTAGGAAAAAATAGGTTTAAAGGACCTGAGGAGAAAAAACAATCAGTGATGAACCAGTTTCTCATAGGTACCTTAAAATTGCTTTTCATCGCTCCTGTCAGTGAAATTAATCCCGCCATTGACAATTAACATCCTACGGTGCAACATTAGATGCTGTCGTAAAGGTTAATTGCCGTGGCTGAATCTATGTTAACTTCTCGGGGCACAAATCAGCATTCAGTGAGGGCTCCTACCAGGAACACCGGAAAGCCATTTTCCCACAGGCACCTGGAAGTAGATGAAATGTCTTTATTTTGGAGCAAAGGCATAGCAATCCAAAACCATTGACTAAGTTATTCTGAACGAGAGTCTGAACTGTGCGGTGGTTGCCTTGGTGGGGGCGAGCATCCTTCTCCTACACACAGGCTCTTCACTGTCACTTGTATCTGAGAGACGGTTCAGATGACACATTCTGCTTCTGACTTTATACAGCTCAGGCTTATTTGAATCCATGCACAGTTTTTTCATTATGAGATCTTTAACGTGTCAATGACACCCTGTCTAGTGATCCTTAATTCTTTATCTAAGGAGGACAACGACAATTGTGTACCAGCCACACAGTTCTCGCAGAGACAGTGAGCTAAGTTAACAAACTCCTAAATCTAGTGCAGCAGCAAATGGAGGACCCGGATGAGCTTTATGAACATAAACTGTGCAATACTTAAAGGAGGTCTCAAAGTTAGTGAAGTGCCCATTAAGCAGCTAGAAGGAGGAAGGTGGTCACTTCGGATGGATTTCTTCTCCTGACCTTTGGAAACTTTTTATCTTTTCTACATTATCCTTAACTTAAGGCACTTCCATTCCACAATTAGAGTTCTGCTAGTGAATGCACAGGCTAGCCCTCCATTCTTTACAACGCAGCAGCAAACAGGGACTTGAAGTGACTGCACAGAAAACATTAAAGTATCTCTCCTGCAATGATCCTGCTTCCCGATGTTTTAATATTTTAATTTTGGTCTATTTGATGGTTGGCTTCATATTATATTATATCTGTCTTAATCATGTACATAAAAAATAATAGAAATTATTGGATGTTACATTCTTCATAGTCTCCGAGTTAAAAAAAAAAAAACACAAAACAAAAAAAACCCAAACACATTTACAAATCTCATGTTCAGAAGATTTGGTGGAGTAAACTTGAAAGTGATTGTATTTAAGTTTTAGTTTACCAAAACGAAACATTACTTTAAAAAGAAAACACACATATTAATGGACTATATTTGATTTGTTTAGCTTCATTTAGTTTCTATTGCCTACTCATAAGATTGTCAATACTTTAACCAGACAGATATTGGAAATGCATATGCAAGAGGCTGTTTTTTTCTATCAAGTAGTCAATAGTTTTACATGACTGCAAGTAGATTCTTCTTGATTCCAAGCATATCCAAAGATTTAGCCTATTTTCAATGCCAGAAGTGACAACACAAATACAAAAGTATGGTACTCAACTCAAAGGTAATAAGAGATATTTTTATTTTGAAGTTAACTTGAGTAACCATGATGTGACAACACAGATTTAGTTAATCCTAAATATCATGTTTCAGTGTGGTAACAGTTTGGTGTACTTATATAACAAAAAAGTCATAAATCAAGATATTTTAAAAGTACATTGGTGTGACAATGAGATGCCTCAGGGGTATTGTCACTTTGCCATCAAACCCAACAACCCTCGTTTTATCCCTGGAACCCACATAGTGGTAACAGAGACACCTACTCTCATAAATTGTCCTCTGACTTCCACTGAAGCCTTGTGCTCTGCTCCTTACCTCCTACCAATAACTCTGAGCCTGAGTAGGAGAGACAGCAGTCTTCAGAAGAAAGGAAGTAGTTTTTGGTAGGGCCATTAAGGAAGAACTGCTGGATCCTATCAAATATACGCATCATCATTATCAGGATCTGATGGTACCATCCCCTGCATATGACAGAACATTTACATGTGACAAATAAACATAGTGTTATGCCGAGATTACCCAGATCGTAAGACCCCCCCCAAAAAAAGACCACCAGGACTTGATACCAATGCAAAATACACAGGCTCTTGTATGTTACGGGCTCAGAGCAGGATAGGAGAGTGATACTGGAGCTTCAAGGGTAATGGGTTTATAAGGAAAAAAACTGTAATTAGGGTTTGGGGTCACAGGGAAGTGAGGAAAAGACCATAAGTGGGGGTCATGAGTCTCAGGAATGTCGACCTTCAGGCAGGTTAGGTCCAGGAGGCTGAGTCTCTAGGGAAGTTGTTTTATCTCAGAAGATCATTGGGTGTTAATTGTATCTAATTGTTCTGGCAGAGTTTCTGGAGAGTGCTGGCAGAGTGCTGGCAGGCCCAGTTTATGACAGTGTGTGATGCAGGAAGGAGTGGGGTCATCTGGAGGACAACTTCTCACAGACCATGGCATTAATTGTAGACTATACATCACATATAGGATATGGTATTACTTTTGCCCCTACAATAGCATGAGTAGCAGACCTAAAGTTAAATAACCAAGAATTTCATATGGCCCATGAAAGGTAAGATATGAAGGAAAGAGGCATCTCAAAAACAAAGTCAAAGTAATCAAGGTTTGAGTATATGTGTCCCCTGTTACTACAATTATTTGTTTTCTGAGAGATATTTTGCTTGATGCTTGTCACATTTAAAACAGTTTATATTTTAATTTTGGTTTTTCTTTAGTCTAGATTGATTTCAGGGTTCCAATCCCATGAGGCATTGTTAATTTTAGGGAAAGATTGCTCTATACTATCTAAATTATTACTTCATTTATGACACAATTTTATTGTATTATTTAGGTATTTCATAAGATTTTATTCAAAATGTAAATAAAATGTTGTATCATAAAGAGTTCATATAACAATGTAGGTCAGACTTCTGAGAAATGAGGACTTATAAGTTCTGTGGGCAGGAGCAAATCTTATTTGTTATTGTATAATCAGATAGATAAATGAAATTCCAGTGATAGTCACTTTATAGTAGTGTCCATCTTTTTTATTTTCATTAGTAAGCTATAACTATTGTCATATATATATATATATGTATATATATATATATACACACACACACACATATATATATAAACTTTTGTTTTATAAATACATACATAAACATGTATGTATATATTTATCTTAGGTAACTCTATTACAGGACATCTTAACTACTTAATTTTAAAACATAATGAATGTTTTGTTGTTGGAGGTTGATACTTTCAGTATACTTTGGGTAAGAAAACCAACTCTGGTCTTTGGGTATCCCTAATAAGAGACAATGGTTCTTTTATGAAATTGTCCCTCCATCCTGAGACACTTCACTCTTCTGCAACTACCACCTTAATCAGTTAACAATCATCATTATCAAGACAGGCTTCACTGAAGTTCCTGATTATCTTTGATTTACTTAATTATTGAGACACAGGGTCTTGTTATGTAGCCTGGATTTCCTGAAACTCAAAATGTAGGCCAGGATGGTCTCAAACCTACAGAGCTCTTCCTGCCTCTGCCTCCTGAGTACTGGAACTAAAGCTGAGGTTCCCAACCCATGGATTGATAGAGGTCGCAGATCAGGTATTTACATTAAAATTTCTAACAGTAGCAAAGTTACAGTTATGAGGTAGCAATCAAACAAATTTATGGTTTGGGTCACCACCACATGAGGAACTATATTAAAGGGTCACAGCATTAGGAAGTTTGACAACCAGTGGACTAAAGGCATATACTGTCATACCTGGCCCAACAATTGTTTAAGGATATGGCTTTTAAAATTGAGAATATATACATTTGTCATTTCAGACCCCACTTCCCTGCCCATAATGGTGTGACTGCCTGATATCACAATCAGTGGATCTTGGAAGCCAGGGGTGGGGGGTGTCAAGGCAGGAAAGGCCAGGGGATGGACAGAGACTTCTCAGGAGGCAGGCTTCAGTGAGACAGCTTGTTTAATTGAAGGCAACAAAGTCTAGTTAACCCTTTGGGGGAATGGGTAGAGGCTTTCAGTGGCTTTCTGGGTGAGCGTGCATCACTGGGTGAGGCCAAGGTGCTGGGAATGCCTTATTTGCATAAAGAATTTCAGGTGCTTGTTGGACATAACCTTATAAGGAGAGAAGAAGATTAACCTGCACGGCCACCTCAAGGGCGGCAGCTGTGGGGGTTGTAAGGCCATGTGCTCCAGGACACGCAGGCCCAGGGCATGGAGGGACCAGTCCTACTTCTGCAGGTCTCAAGACAAGGTATTCAGGGTTTAGATACTCCTCATGCTCGCTCTTGCTCCAGGCTGGCTCTCCAGGTTGCATGGCTCCTCAGCCCCACATACATTATCTTAGACATATTTCTATTGCACACAAAATAGAGTTGTGCAAGCACTTATATGCGTTAAGAAATGACCACCTTCATTTGTCATGTGTTTGCACTATTTGCTTTTTTAGAGCACTCCATACAGAGATCATACCAGCATCTCTAAGCTGTGCCCATACAGTAACTGATTGCATTGTCAACCAATGCCTACTGATGTGGTTTTAAAATGTTAGGCAGCAAAAGGAGGTAATAGATCAGGGCAAATGTTAGAGCTAAATATTTTTTCTTGTTTTTTTTTTTCATTAATGCAAGCATATTTTAGCCATTTCAGCAAAGACTGTTCTCAAGGAAAGTTACTGTAGGCTCTAGAGTAAGCAAGACGCTGGAATCAGGGAAGAGAAACAAGAGCTGTAGTGACAGTTCTCACTAAAGCAGCCACGTGTGCTTCTCCTTTGTTATTCCCAGAGTGTGTCATCTTTTATGTCAACTCTAATCTCAAATCTGTGCCGGTGACTATGATCCATTTAAGTTTAGAGGGACCATAATCTCTCTAAAATTAACAATATTTGGAAGGAAATAGTATCAAATGGTGGGAAAAGTACACTCTGATCTTCGAAGTTTTGTTTACAAATTTTAATAGTCCTGTCACCAGGGAGATGCACTGAGTCTCTTTCTTATATGTTTTGTTGCACTCCTGTGTGAGATGGCATAGTAAAGAGATGTCAGAAGTCAGAGGAAAATAAAGGTTCAGAGAAGTTACAAGAAGCTTATCTCTAATATCAGAAACTACACATGTAGGGGAAACTGCAGAAGACTTGTAGACAGGCACTGTGTTCAGTCTTGAGTACTTTTGCTCAGTGATATGAATCCTTTTTCTTATGAGGAAGTAATATTTATCTATCAGTCCCTGCCTTCCTTGCTGTTAGTGTGCTATCACTAATTACCATGATGTCTTTAAAGTCTTAACTGTAGACAGCTGCCTAGTGGTGGAATTGAAGACTCTCAAACAAAATAGATTGGCTTTCTTGGGAAAGTGCATGATGCTTCTTGCTGAAGGAAAGAATCTGAACCCGGGAAGCGATGGAACAAAATGTTTGGAGTGGCACAGTGACTGCAGGGAGCAGATTTTTGGTGAAGTTTCAGGGACAGATTTATCTAGGGCGTGTTAAAGATAGGTGTTGTTGGTTGTACGGCAACTCTGCAGCCTCCCCAAGCTCTCAGCTTCCACCAGGACCTGTCCTACTTGAAACCACCCTCAGGAGCCCTTCTGTGCTGCCTCCTCTACCCAACTAGGTACCCAGACTTCTCAAACCTGAGATGAACTAGGCATAGACAGTAGTGACATATAGGAGGGAGCAGACACAGAAGACAGGTTAGAAGGGAAAACAATAGGCCAAGGGAGCGGGCCAAATCTGCATAAGAGTTAAAGACAGTCAAGAAACTGGCATGATCAGTACTCTGTGAAGCTAAGCCTCAACAGGGACACAGAACACAGGCATTTGGACTCAGGCTCCAGGAAGGAAGGGAACTGTTCTCTGAGAGATGCTGCACTACAGCATTTCTAATTTGGTATAGACCTGGAGGCATATACATATAGGCAGAGAACTAACTTTGCAATGGATCATTTGAGATAGAGAAGCCAGCCAGGGTGACTGGGAAAGAGGCACCAGAGGTGGCTTCCCCGGGTTGTGTTACAGTCTCTTCTGACTCATACATTATATAAAACACAAGCTGTAATAATGAAGTCAGGGTTTGCAATGTTGGTTGTAGCACTTTTACAAGTTTTCAGGTGAATGAGCTCACTTGATTTCACTCTAGAAGTGAGCTACATTTGAGCTAGATCCATGGCATAGATAAGGAAAGTAAGAGAATTTAATAGGAGATTAACATTAGTTTATTAATGGAAAGTGTCAAACTCACACCGTCTGAGGTCAAATCCTGAGCTCATTCCTATGAGAAATGCTGTGGAGAAACTTGGGGAAAAACATCAAAGGCAAATCCCAGCACTGACCCTCAAGTCCTACGTAACTTTTGACTGGCTCTCTTCCCCCATCAAATACTTTAACCTAGAGCTTTCTTGTTCTCAGTCCCGTGCTTAAACCTGGCAGCCGCTCCTCCACCTTTGTACTTGAACTGGGTGCTTTTTTCCCCCTTGAATCTTCCTCCCCAGTGTTTGCAGATACAATTGTGTCACCTTTTAAGAAAATGTTACTAGCTACCAGTTATCATCTCTACAATTACCCCATGTTCTTCTGTCTCCTTTTCAACCCATTGTGTAGTCAACCTGTATAAGGCGGTTGCTGTCTCCTCCCCTGTAAGCTCTCTGTCATGATGGGATTGGGAATCTTCACTGTTTTGGTCCGTGTGTGTTTAAGCACCTTTATGCATGGCTAGCACAGATTCAGAGTCCAGTAAAGCCCCTCAACTCTCGGATGGATTTGGGCTAAGAAGCAGCAGCTGCTGGTAATGCCCTCTTGCAGCTTCATCTGCGTGGACTTGGGGCAGATGACAGGCAGAGGGCAGGAGGGTGAGTACTGGTGAGTGGTGGGAACACAAGGCACAGAAAGAGGCTGCCAGCTGTGGGAAGTTTGGTGGTGAAGGAAGACATCAGAGAACGGGTGAAGATGTAAAGCAAAGGCAAGCGGAAGTTTAACGCTTCCTACTAGCGGGGCAGACTTGACCATGTTTCTTAGTTCCTTCATTTAAAATGTGAAATGAAAATCTAGCTCATAGACTCATACATGTCCTGAATGTGGTAGGAAAACAAGCTAAAAAGTCAAGTCAGGATGACAAATATGGAAGGGAAGAACATATATAGAATTGGCTTTGTATTAAAGAAGCCCTTTATGGAGACCATCCACAGGATCTAAAAACATTCATAACAATCACCAGACCCCAGAGCAAAGACCGGTAGACTCAAAGAGCCCCTCTCCTCCCAGATCCAGGCTCCATGCTCTGTGCTGAAGATGTTGAAGCATCCTGCCGGAATTTATGATATTTAAACCACTGTTGTGACCCCAAGATGTCAAAACAAACAAACTCAGGTCTCACATCCTATTGTTCAGACAGTTCTGCAAAGGCAACAGGGATGTGCCTCATCTGAGTGTTCTCAAGTCCTGTCCACTAAAGTGGCACAGAGAGAAGATGACTGAAGATGTAAGAGATTCGTGTCAGAACTCTGGGGGCATTTGTGTTCCACAGCAGTCCTTAAGGAACACATGAGGAAGACAGATGCTTTTTGATAGACAAATGAGCTCTAGGGATCAATGAGAAGCACCGAAGAGTTTTCTTTGCCCAAAGACAAAAACTTAAGTGATGTAAACTGTTCTTCTCAGGCATGTAAATAGCCATGTCCCCCTTTTGCATGTCAGGGAAAGTATGTCACCCCTAACAAAAGGATTTGGTGACATTAAATTTGGGCATAAGTTTTTGATGCATGATGCATCACGGGCAAGGCAAAATACCATAATGCTTTTAGTGATCTACCAGGTAGTATGAAAAGATAACTGTCACCCACACAGTCTATTATTTCTCTGCATACACATGCTTCTGCTCTACCTGCTTTGGGGCAAAGAAAATACATGGAGTTATAAGTTTGGATTGAAAATAATCATTTAAGGTGCTGATTATCATAGAGACTTTTTGTGGAGAAAGCTATAGTTGCACATCTCTATAACACATCTAATGCCTGGCAGATACGGTGTTCATTTTTTTCTGGGTTACAAATTTTATCTTGCCTAAATGGTTCCATGAAGTATGGGCTGTTGAATTTCACAGATAAAAGAACCAAGGCTCAGATATATGAAGTTACTCATCCAAGTCACACAGAGCTGACAGCACACAGAATGCAAGCCAGCAGTCTGACAGGCTAGGGTACCATCCATTTAGTCACAGGTTAGAGCTCTTATCTCCATCAAAGAATTGTATGCCCTTATCTTCTACCATAGAGAAATGGTTATTTTCCCCCACCTTGAGCTACTACAAGCCTCTTTATATGTAGTCTCCAAACAGGACCTCTAAGGACTGCTCTCTGTGTGAATGCATGTGTTACATTAGCATTTCTGTTACTTAGCAGTGACTAGAAAATTGGCTCTTTTAAACTGGGGGGAGCAATGCCTCTGTCTGAAACTGTGAATTGACTGGAAAATACTAATGTTTCAAAGCCACAGTGTTAATACAATGCTAGTGCTATCTGGAGCAAAGTTTTGCTTACTTAAGATTTATCAGGACGGAGCTAAGTCATGAGGTAATTACTAGGTAAAGTGCCCAGTAAGATTACAGAGATGTGAATCATCTTTGTTCTGGGAACCTAGGGGTCTCAAGTTCAATTTGTTGAATTAGGTTTTCTTTGCATCGTAGACATTATAATAATGGGTTGTTCACCTTCAGCTTTGCCTGAAATATTTGTAATCATCTAGGACCAAAGAGAATTGTTTTAGTTGATGTCTATGTGCATTGAATAACTTTTCTATTTTCCTGAACTGTGCCAGTGGTTTCCATAGTTGCTTCTACTTCAACTCTTCTTTAGCAGGTGATAGTCTCTGGCTTGTTACATTTTTTTTTTTATCATACTTCTTTTGATTTTTTTCTCACATAGCTTAAATTTAAAAGGCTTCCTCATAAAGAAAATATGAAAATGGTATATAGAAGACTTATTTTTTTGTTGCTGTCTGCAAAGTATATCGATGAAATAAATGTAAGAGAAAGACACTCAGCTGATAGTGTGGAGGCACCATCATCCAACTTCACAGTAGTGCTAGCTGGGCACCTAATTTGACCCTTGTTTTGGAAAAGGCAGATGGGTAGAAGAAGATAAAAGTCTTCAAAATCAAAGCCTCAAGAGCTGTGAGGAGCCCTGTTAAATTCAGCCATGTTAGATATCCCATGTTTAGGCTGCAAGCTGTGACCTTCAAGTTGCTGACCTTTGCTGAAGGAAGTCTTGTGTTTAGGCTGTCTTTGGATTATTTACCTTTGAAAGAAATAGGGATGTTCTTACAGGGAACTCCCCAGAGAAATAGGGAAGTTCTTACAGGGAACTCCCCATAGGATTAAGGAAGTTCTTACAGGGAACTATTCAGAGGATTGCATTCTTGCCAAGGGCTAAAGGAAGATTACAATAGAGCTTGTATTAACCTTGCTATATAGTCTACTCACCTGCATTAAAGCGAGTCTTGATCAGAAATCTCTAGACTTGATTCAATTTTTGTCTTATCTCTGTCCCCCATTTTCAATCCCCACTCCCTCTCCCAGTGAACCCTGTTTGATTTGTCCCGCAGGCCGGGCGGGCCAGGGGGCATTTATATTGAGTTCATTATACTAACATTTAAATTTGTCTTGAGATTTCCCAAACCATCATGTTTCCCTGGCAACATGACTGAGCAATCCGGATTCCAAAGTAGTCAGACACCAGAGGACAGCTGTGGCTCAACAGTACAGTGAGGGTGGGAGGATTATATGGCCAATGGCTTGATGTCCACTGGGAGGTACCGTGTGTTGGACCCTGTGCTGACTACATGTGTTATTTAATTTACATTGTAATATCAGAGTTCTACTGTCCAATTACTGAAGTAACTGAAAACCAGAGAGTTCACCTGAGGCAACTTGGGTATGAGGTGGTAGGTGGAGGTTAATCCTGAATCTGCCTGCTTTGCCCTTCCAACTGGCATCTGTGCTCCAGTGTGTCCTCTTTATATAATGAAAGACCATCCACACACTGGGGCAGGGGGGGAGGTGTTTCTGTTCCTCCTTGCTGTCCCCAGCCCAGTGATATATCCCTGCTAACACTCAGGTAAACATGGTCCAAATCTGCTGGGCATCTCAGCTACTCTGAGATTTCATATGACAGAAAGAAAAAAAAAAAAAAGGAAGCCCTCTTTTCTCTATTATAATCACCAGTCTTATTCTCTGACATGGTTCTGCAGGACAGACTTCAGCAAACTCCATTTCCCTTAGCCACTTATCCAACTCTAAAACTGTGGTTTATCTCAAGGAGGAGGCAAGAGACTTTAATGACAGGTCACTGTTTTACTTGGTAGAGGAAGAAAGACTACATCCCCACAAACACCAGGGAAACCAGCAAGGAAATCAAGGTCAAGCCACGTCTCCTCTTTGACTATTTTTTTCTTTTTATTATTGCTATGTGTTCCCAATACAACAAACAGCATCAGTAGTGTACACCTTGATAAAAAAAAAAAAAAGGAACTTTCAGCTTAGTAGAAAAGAAAGCGCACAGGTAGAGAGTGGAAAGAAAATGTCCATCTTATGGGAGGTGTATGTGTGTGACCATCTTCAGTTCCCTGTGGACCAGATGCACGTACACCCAAGTAAACTAGAGAGAGTTTCATTCCGGCGAAGTTTTCAAGAGAGACAGAGATCTTTTTAAGGCTCAGGGATTATCAACTACCAGGAAGTCACCTAACTTGACTTTTACAATTCTTGCATGAAGTAGCAGCAATTGTTTCGAGGTATTGAGTCATAGCTTAGGCTGTTCATTTACAACGGTTGCAATGCAAAAGGCCTGCTCAGTCTGTGCTTTGAAAGGATAACACATCTCTGCTTTAGTCTGCATACTTGGATTTCTAGACATGTTTAGAAAAAGACTTCAAAAGCATGCTCACAACGATGGTATGTTTAAGTGCAATTCAGGAAGTACTCATTATATACTTAAAATAGGTTTTGTTCGAGACAGGGTCTCGTTACAATAGCCCAGGCTGGCTGTACACTCACAGTAATCCTCCTGTCTCAGCTTCTGAGTGCTGGGATGACAGGTGTGCACCACCTTACCCGGCTTTAGAAATGTTTCTAATTCACTATTTCATTAAACAGCTAGCTGAATTTCCTGACTATTTTATGCATCCTTGAAGGGGAACAAGTCATTAACTCTGTATCAACTACTTTTAAGAAGGTAAATATTTAACATAAGCTTTGCCTGCCACCCCAGCTTCTTGCAAGGTGGTGGCAGGTGGATCACAAGATCATGGCCTATTCAGGCAACTTAGTGAAATCCTTTATTGAAAATATAAGAAGCTGAGGATGCAGCTGAGGCCTGTGAGAGGTCCTGGACTCAATCAAGTACTGCCTTTTTTTTTTTTTTAAGTAAGAATCTGTTCAATTTTAGTTCTTTGAGTTGGCTGTGTGCTCGTGCTTGGTTTAAATTTGTCCTTTCTGCACAGAACATAGCACACACCTCTAATTATGTCTCTCTAGTTTACTAAAATGTCACTGATACTAGTGTAAATATTAAAGACATAAAAAGACTATCGAGGAAAAAAAATCAACTCTTAAAATAAATATCTTCAGATCTGTATCCTATATACAAGTACTATACATCGACTCCCTGGAGGGAGCATTTCTGGCTTTGTGTGAGCATATTTGTCACTGAAAGAGCGACCAGCATGGCACTGCAGTCAGCTGCACTGTGGCTGTGAACAATTAGATATGAACCATGCAGAAAATAAATATCTCAACCATGACAGAGACGCTTCCGTGAACCTGCTTTCAAAGCACTAATGGACTCAGGTCAGCTCGAGCCTGATGCTACTTTTCCCAGCTATGGAATAACAGACACAACACATCTGTGAGAATCACAGTACATCAAGTACAACTGTTAGCACAAGATGGGGCATCGCTGTGATGATGTGAATCACCACGACGCCCTTTCATATGATGGCAAGAAGAGTGGAATTTGTCTTAGCCAAGCTTATCCGCTGCACTGGTGCGCATGAATACATGGAGACACCGGTCCTGCTCCCTTTGTTGTGAGAAGGGAAGGCAGTAGATGAACCGAGTCACCTGTCCACCTGCAGTGGCAACAGGTAACAAAAATGGCAAACCTTCTTTATATTGTCAGTAGCTGCAATCCCAAGTTCTTCATAATTTTCCGCTTTGAAATCAACTCATGGAATGTCACATAAGGCAACACTGCAAGACATCCAGAAACGTAAGAGAGTAAACAATCATTTGAATCTTTTAAAATAATACTGATTTCTGCAATATACAGTATTTACACAATGGTTGCAAATTTGCTCATACAGTATTTCTAATATAGATAAATAGGAATACGAGTTTAAAAATCATTTCCAAAATTTCTTGAAGCGTAAACCACTGGCATTTGTTTCGGTAATTTTTACTGTAACTTAAAAAAAAAAAAATCAGCTGATATGCCCAATTGGCTCTAGTCTCTTTCCTTCCTTAGAGAGCAACCAACACTTTTAACTATGTTCCATTTCTTTTTGTTTGTTTGTTTGTTTGTTTTTGAGAGAGGTGTTCCAAGCTGGCCCAGAGCTGTCAGCTATCCTCTTGCCTAAGATCCCCAAATGCTGGGATTCTAGGAAGGGGACGCTGCAGCTGGGCTCCTTCCTTCTGAAAACAGTCTTTGGCGCTTTCTTCCAATGGGTTCTGTTAAACACGCTGATGCAGAACAGGAGGAGGATGGAGTGAACCAGCACTTCCTGTCCTTCCGTTTCCAGAGCACATGAGTAAACCTTGTGTTGAGAGTACTGCTTTTTAACAAGCTGTATGCACCATGCAGGGAGGGTGGCTGTCCAGGGTTCCCTTTGATTTCTAGCTCCATTGGTCCACGTTCTCATCTCTCTGAGGTGGTTGACCTGATGGGATGTCTCCTGTTAATACTCTTTCCATCTTTCTTTGGGGTTCTTGTCTGGGGAGGAGCACCAATTGCATCACTGATAGCAGGGGAGGGGGCAGCAGCCAAAGTTGAGGCAGAATGCAGGTGATCAGTCTTTATGGCTGAGGAGGATGGCATTGACACCAGCGTTGTTCTTCCAGCCTGTTGTGCTTTCTTCCGGGGGATGTTAGCACCAGGCCTGCTGCTGGCTCGGAAAGCAGCATATGCATTTGGACTTGCCATGGATGAGATGCTACTCGAGGATTTTTTCTCAGCACGGGTCCCTGAGTAGTATGGGTGAAAAGGCGTAGGCATCACTAGGGACCCGGGGAGGTCACTAGGGCCAAAGATAGCATCACTATGGATTTCAGCAACTTCTTGGAGGTATGGTGGTGGCAGGGTACCACTGCGCTTGCTACATGACTCACAACATAACTTGTTATACCCAGGTATGGAGCAGTATCGTGCTAGCACCTCCATTTGACAGAATATGGACTTGTCGCCCAAACATGGCTCATCTGAAAAAACATAAAAGAAAATACGTATGTGTAAACACAAAAGGAACAAATAACTGAAAATTATTAACAACTACAAAAAATTTTCTAGTGATATCTGAAACCAATACAAGAGCCTTCAGATGGCTTAAAATATAAACAGTAGGAAGGATAACACTGCAACAGGTAGATTTTGATTTTTACTTTTTTTTTTTTTTTTTTTTTTAAGGCAGAACTTCTCTGCATTGCCCAGGCAAACCTCCATAGGGCTGAGACTATAAGCATGTCCCTCCAGCACATTTAACCAGTTGTCATTTCTTTTTTGTTTTCGAGAGAGGTGTTCCCTGTCTACAAAGTACTTGGCGTGGCCACCACTTTACTATCTGCAGGAGACATTGTGAGATCTGGGGGGAATGTTGTCTCTGAGGCAAAACTGAGATATGTATCTGACTGTAGGAGGGGAAAGTGGGTTCATCCTGGAGCTAAGAAGGAAACATCAT
Source organism: Acomys percivali (assembly GCA_907169655.1). NCBI lineage: Eukaryota > Metazoa > Chordata > Mammalia > Rodentia > Muridae > Acomys > Acomys percivali. The sequence goes on along the minus strand of OU015756.1, from coordinate 27,513,927 downwards.
TTTGAGTTATATAATACTGAGGTTTGCCTTTCTAATAAGTTGACTCTACAGTGATTTTTATTTATTTATTTATTTATCTTTAGCTTTCTGAGACAGGATTTCTCTGTGAAGCGTTGGATGTCCTATTTGTAGACCAGGCTAGCCTTGAACTCAGAGCGATCTGCTTGCCTCTGCCTCCCCAAGTGCTGGAATTACAGGAGTATACCAGCACACCCAGCTTCTACAATTATTTTAAACCCACATTTAAAATGAATATTAAACACATCTACTATAGCCATCTAAATCTTTAAAAAGTTTTAGCAAAGGAAACAACGATCACTTTGATTAAAATAGAATTGTCTGGCTTGAAAGCAAGTTTCACGTCTACTAGTGGACATTCTTAGGCTCTTATTTAAAAACAAGACATCTTTATAAAATATGTGACCAAGGCTGTAGACTCCAGTTGTGAGAGCTTTTTCACATATTTTCCTTCTTCATCATGTGAACCCCATTAGCCTGCTACTAATGGGGGGGACCCATACATTAGAGAAAGCCTGAGATGAAACTCTTGTCTAAAAGCAAGTGCTTTGCCATGGGTGAGGGATAGACCAAGTCTCATTAGGGCCAGTATATGCTTCTACATGGAGTAGTGAACGGTACCAAGGACAATCAAGCTTCGTGATAAGTTTCGAGGCCTTAAAGGCAAATGAGTGTTACAACCAAATATGACCATACAGCACAGTCAATCTTTAAAGAAAGCCTTTCAGCCTTCGCACATCATCCCGGCCATTAGAACTGTCAGAAAGGAGCTTTGTATGAAGCTCGCTCATCAGACTGAAACAGTGCTTTGAGACAGAGGGTTCCCCCTACCTGTTTGACTAAAATGGCATGGAAACTTGTGACTTCAGAACTCTCAAAATTGGCTTTAGACCTAGAGCTCAGGGCACTAAACCTCCTGAAAGGAAAATGGGCACACTAACACAATTATGCTGTCTCCTGGATGCACCGATTTTACAATACCTCCACCCACTACCACCAAAACAAGCAAGAAAATCATTCACACATAATCTAGTTGGTAAAATCAATAGACTTTAGGTAGAAAATGTTGGGCTCTGACAGTAATAGCTGCATATGGGCAAATTATTCCAGCAACAGTAAGACTTAAAGCTTCTAACAGGCTATGGTTTTCTTTTTCATTTTTTCCCCTTTGCATTTCTAGATTGAAAACACTTTCCAAAGGAAACAGCTAAATAAATACGTCCTATGTCTCCCCCTGGTGGCCATGTTGGTTCTCGCCATTTCTTTTGCTTTTTCTTTAAAAGGTTAGTTTTATTTTATGTTACGCAGATTTGGGCACAGGGGTCCCGCTCAAACTAAGGCACCAGCCAAGGACAATACAGGCGGTAAACTTTAAACCCCTACCCAGACCTAGCCAATGGTCTCCACACTTGAGTGGAGAGTGGGATATGACTTTCTCACGTACTCTGGTGCCTTACATTTGACCATGTCCCTTGGAAGGGGAGACCTGGTGGCACTGAGAGAAAGGACAGCAGGTTACCAAGAAGAGACCTGATACCCTATGAGCATATACAGGGGGAGGTAATCCCCCTCAGGAACAGTCATAGGGGAGGGGAATAAGGGGAAACTGGGAGGGAGGGAAGAATGAGAGGATACAAGGGATGGGATAACCATTGAGATGTAACAAGAATAAATTAATTAAAATAAAAATAAATTTAAAAAACAATAAAAACAAAAAAAATGAACTCTTTGAGTAAGAGAAAAAAATACAATCATATTCATAGTTATAGAAAATTTTGAAAATATTCAACATTGTGATAAAAATACTCTAGCAAATTTTGTATGTTGGATCCCTTGTATTCCTATCAATATCAATAAAAAAACCTATTACAAATATTAATGATGAAACTTTTTAGAAACATTTCAATTTTATTATTTTTCATTTTATTCTCTCTTCCCACTTTTATTATAGCTTTTACTATTTAAATCAAAATTTAAATATATTTTGATCATAATCTTTCTCTCCCCCCAAGTCCTTACAGATTCTCATCCCCTCCCTACCCACCCAACTTTAAGTTCTTTGCCAAAAAGAAAAAAGCAAAATAAAACAAGCAAAACCCAATACAACAACAAAACCCCTCAAACCAAGAAAACAATGTAATCCCCCCTCCAAAAAACAAAACCCAAACCCTTAAAACCCACCAAGCATAACCAAATCAAAGCACACACACGGAACTGCGGAGCCCACTGTGTGTTGACCAATGACTCCTTTCCATGTGGCCTGTCCTGGAGTGGCTGATGGAACTTCCTATTTGCAGCAGGTATAAGTGAAACTCAATCGTTGACCTTTACCTAGTGGCTAGGCTTTTATTCATCCATTCACTCATTTAAAAATATAAGCAAATAAAGTATAATAAGGTGAAACAGAAACTACCACATCAAAGTTGGATTCTAGGCAGGTGTCCCCCTTCCTCACCACTCCATGTGCATCCCTCCCAAAGCTGCATTTCTGGTTAAAGAGGATAGTCTTCCCCGAATAGAGGAGGAGTGCCCTTCCATCATGGATATGTAAAAACCTGTGTTCCCCGCTAGACCCTCCAAACATGCTCCCAAGGTTCTTGCCTTTTCAAATGACAGTTGTTTAAGTGATAGTTGTTTACAATGTTTAAAAATGTCCAAAAATACAACATTGTTTTGAAGAACTTGCCAATTTTCTTACAAAAATGGGAAATATCAGATTTTAATATGACTTACTAGTTGAGATGCAGAGAAAACATCTTTTTAGTCTTGAGTTTCACCAGAGTATGCACTCATGGGGGTAAGCAGAAAGACAGGTGCAGTCGTATAGAGATAGAATAGATGTCTGGTGCCTTTCTTAATTGATATCTACCTTATTTTCTGGAGCAGAGTCTCTGGCTCCCCCAGAGCTGTGAATACAGGTATGTGCTGCCTGCCATTCAGGAGTGCCAGGGGTGTGAAATCAGGTCATCAGACTCATGCAGCAAGCAAACACTGAGTCACACTCCCAGTTCACATTTTAAATAAACATAATACATTCTACTCTCAAAATACAACTATTATTTCTATTGCCCAGGCAAATGCTTGCTTGTAGCATATGTACATGGTATCTATTTTGAAGTCACCCTATGTATAAGCTGTTTAGTTTGGAGTCACCCTTTATATGCATGGGCAGTTATTAGACAGGACCTTAAGGTTGAGTCACATTTAATTTCTATATGCCTAATTAGACTTCCACATCATTATAAAGGTAAAAAAGAATAGAGAAAAAAGTAGTCCCCTACAGAATTCACATTGAAATGAGCTGCGTATGTCTGACACAGCCCCACCCAATATCACCAGTGTACTGGTTTTGGTAATTCAGTGATGCTGGCCCTATTTCAAAGAGTATTTCCAGACTATTATTTCCAAAGGTGTTTTTATTTGACCATTTCTTGGTAGGCAAATGAAAAGGCAATTCTGCCTTCTCAGGATCAACAACCATCACTTACCATTACAGGGAGGCAGCTGGCAGGCTCTGATAGACTCCGGCTTTTCGCCATCACAGTGGTCTCCAGTCCTACAGAGAACCTGCCTCACCTCTGTTCCTTCACCGCAGGTCACGGAACACTATAGAGACAAAGGCTGCAATTACAGATGTTGATTCTGCTGAGACCAGGCACCTGTGTGCCCATAGGACCTGCACCCCCATAACATGGGCATAGCACTTGCCAGCTCTAGAGTTTTCTCTCTCTATGGAGGAGGTGCTGTGTAAAGAAAGGTTCTGAAGCCAGATAACCCCGGGCTCATACACTGGCCCCTCACCAGGATGCAGCCCCTAACACCTTTATTTTTCTTAGAGAGAGCAGAATTTACTGACAAGGACCTCCAAACTAAGCTGCGAATCTTCAGTACTGTTGAGGTAGGCAGGGCTGGGAGAAGCTGAGTTCCAGGTCTCTAAGGGAAACGCATGGGCAGCAGTTTCTCCATATTACCCACTGTGGACAACTGGTCCTTGCCTGTTCCTCACTTGATGAGCATGACCTGTACTTTTTCCTGTACCTGCTTTTTGATGCTCCATCTTTCTATAAGTCCTGTTTATTTTGAGTCCTTAGATACAGCAAGAACAGGTTGTAATTAGACAATAAAACAATGAGCCAGCCACTCACCAAAGACCATCTGACCCCAGGCTGAGGTTATGCACTGGGCTAGCAAGGCATAGATGGTCACTGGACTAAGGGCAAGAACAGACAACGACAGGAGTCTCAATGTTGAGTCCCAAGCAATAGTCCAGAGCTAACCTGTCCTTTAAGGGCAGAAGAGGACTTGCTAGAAGGGACCACATGGTAGTGGGATGTTTAGACTATGATGATGAGGCTCCGTGGTTAGACCAGAGACAGGAAAGAACAAGCCACATGAAGGAGTGAACGGGCACCATTTGGAATACAGAAGATTTACTTAACCAGCTAGATGAGGATAAAGTAGGAAAAGTTGGGGGTGGCGGAGTGGGTGGGTGTGTCTTGTTGTAATATTGTCTTAAATACTGTGATGGACTGGAACTTAAGAGGTCAGCTGTGATCTCAGAAGATTCAAGGGCCGTTTTGATGACTCCATGTCACACATACATAAAAAATTTAATCATGGCTCATCCCTACCACCTGTATTCTTAACCCCAATTGCCATCTTAAAGTATTAATTTTTCTTAACCCCCTTCACACACTGCATACTAACAAATGCCTCACCTCATTCCAGGGCCCTGTTTTCCACTGGGCTGGGCAGGGCATTCTGTTGCATGGCCGGCGGCTCTCAGGACGCTCCCCCAGGCAGTACTTGCTGTGCACAGAGCGGTTGGTGCCATCATGGAGAGGCTGGAGGCAACGCACAGTGCGGAGCTGGTACCCAGAGCTGCCGCAGCTTTTGCTGCAGTGTTCCCACTCTTCTGCTGCCCAGCTGTGGGAGCAAGAGGCAGCAGTGAGCCACACTGTGCGCATCCCGACAGCGCAATGCCTAGGCACTTCCCATCTTCTGAATGAATGTAGCTTAGGAGGGAACAACTTTTTGCTTTTGAACAACAAAAGGATTTAGCTATTGCTCTCTCATTCATGAAATGTCAAGAGTATTCACTGTTTCAATATTCTAGCATTAACTATTATTAGCCCTTAGTGGGGCTGGGAGAAAGGGTCATACATGCAGGCCTTAATAAAAAGCACGTCCTTGAATGTACCTATTATGAAAGTTTCCTGAGAGTAGTTTTCAAAACTACTTCTCATGGAACATTCCCAAGTTCTAACATCACTGATAGTGCCTTATGCTGGGAGTCAGCTGTGATTACAGCTCTCCTAAGCCATGTCTCTTTAGTTAGAGTCACAGTTGAGGCCTTCAAAGTCAGGCCTAACTCCTATTCTAAACACCATTTTAGAAATATTTCAGACATATTTCATTTTGACAGGCTGGGTCAGCAAAGAATACTAAGGTACTGATGTGGTTATAATGTTAGGACTTCATAGTTATACAAGGGAAAAATAGACTTTATGCCTGGAGTATATGCATACTGACTAACCAGATGGAAGAGGGAAAAGGCTGAAAGAAAAACTGAAGAAATATATGGCCTATAAATGTCATCTAAGGGAACAGAACTCGGTGAGTAGGGAGCAAAGTGACAGTGGGAACAGAAGAGAATGTGGAGGTGACAAAGGACTCAACTGCCTTCAGAGAGATGGGTTTGCTGGTCTACCAGGAAACAGAATCCACGTAGCTAACAGCAGTGTGGGTTGCATTTCAAAACTGTGAAGACGTTTACAAGTGCATACCACATAGAAAAGCCCAGGGCGTGAGTATAGGGATATATTAACTACCTCAGTTTTAACATTACCAAGACATACACACCATCATTGTGGTTACTTGCCATTAAATGAAATCTACAAGTATACAGTACACTAGAGAAGATGCTCAGGCTGGTCCTTTCCCCGTTGCCTTCTGCTGACAAGACTCTAAGAACTTAGAAAGATGAGAAAAGTATGTGGAGATGTCCTATAGAACTGAGAATAAAAATAAGCACCAATTTCCAACAGCAACTCGGGTCTAGCCAACAAAGACTGTGAGACTCTGGGGGGAAACACAGACATGTCTACCTACACGCATGTCTCCAAGAGCTCAAAGACGAGAGAGCAGAAGCAAGGCAGTCTTGCAGCCTCTTAGATGCTTTTCCTCTCTATAAATCCTCTCTAATAAATTTTTAACAGTTTTACAATAAAGGAAGCTATATTCTGCTCTTACAGTATGACTCACCCAGCAAGACACCTATGACAATCAGCCCCAGAGTCTACTGTCCGTAAAATAAGTCCATATTGTTTGAACCAAAAGAGAAAAAGTTAAGTGTGGTCTATAGAGGGTGTCAAAGAATGCTGCACCTTCAGAAGGAACTCAGTGTTTAATGTATAACCCGTCACTTCCCCCAAAAGTCAATGGGTAGAAGGCAAAACAAGTAATAACCAAAGACTAAAAGAAACAAAATTGCTAAAAGTATATTTGTATTTCAGGAGTAGGAATGTAGGGAAAGGCAAAGGACCGCGCTTTATACACTCCTTGTGATAAGACTGACTACTGAGACAGGTAAAATGTAAAAAGCACTGGGGGAGATAAGATTTTAAGGATGCCCCCATTCCCACTGTGACAGCAGCGTCGCATCATTAAATGCTTACAGTGGGTGTGTGCACTCCTGAATGTTACACATGCGTCTGATGGGTTTTGGCTTTTTATTAACCTCACAGAAGCTGCGATGAACCATTTTATTGTCACTTTTCCTCCGGCATCCATACTTTGTATACTGGAAACCTGGAACAGAAAATCAGTTTTGTTTAGCCACTTATTTATGGCATGCATTTGAACGCGGGGTTCATACCCGCCTTTAACAAACATCTACATGCACAAACTGTGCCAGGCAGTGTGGTGGGTATCACCTACCATTTCAATGTGAATAGAAATGAATTTAAAATTAAAAAGCCCGTTTTCTCAGAACTTGCATTTAGTAAATACTAAACCTCTTTAAGCAATAACTGACCACTTGCAAGTGAACAAGATGGAATGTTCACACGGTAGTGTGAGAGATGGGTAGGAAACTGCTGTGCGGGTCAATGCTGAGTGGCGTGGGCTTTTACAAAGCTCAGTGACGAACATTCTGCAGGGGCAGAAAGGAACACGCAGGAGAGGCCTCTAGCTCAGTGATGGGAAGGCACAGGGAAGTTTTACAGACCAATACCTCCTTAAGCCGAACAGTGTCAGTCAACCTCTGTTGCATGAAGCAAATGACATGTCATCAGTGCCACACACAGGTGTTTCCAGTGGGTAGAGACCATGTCATGTGTGAGGAGGAAGATCTACAAAGCCATGAGCCCCAGACAAGCATTTGTAAAACAAACAAATCCACAGACAAAAAACACCCTATACAAGTTGAAGACTTTATAACCTATATAAAAGTTGCAAGGAAGCCGAGTATCTATATGAATTTAGATAAATCACCACATTTGCCATTCAAATTATAGTTTGCCATCTGTGCATTTCCCCCAAGTTGGAATCCTCTGGATCCTTCACTCCTAAACATTTACTACAAAATAATTCTTACAGTATAATATGCAGACACCATTCAAAATCTGCCGTGGCCTTTGTAAACTTCCTTCCAGCAAGGCTTTTCCAGTCAAGGACCATGTGTTTCATTTAACTTCCAAATCTCCTCAGCTTCTACCAACAGGAATAACTTCCCAAACTCCACCACGACGGCATTTGCTATTCTTGAGCCATATATGCCAATTGTTTTGTACAAAGCCATTGCAGTGTACCTTTTGTTTGTTTAATGATCCCTAATGATGAGACTCGGCTTATTAACTCTCCGCAAGAACACTGTTTGAATGGCTTTGTGTCTTCAAGGCCACAGGCCAGACGACTGAAGGATTTTAATTGGGTTTTATATTTTAGAACAATATAATTCTACTCATTGACTTAAACACATTATCATGGAATTAAAGGAGAAAATCAAAATCGGTACAGGAGGAATTGCAATCATCTCTTCCAAAACAGTGAAGGAAGCCTGGTGAGGCAGGCACAGATGCCATGCGTATTAATATGTTGTCTCTGATAACCCTGAGGACCACGTAGATGTTGAGTGCACAGAGGGAGGCTCTAAATTAAATCACTATTTATCTTGCATTGATGGACAAAGTGCCATACTTAAAAGCCCCAAATGTTTCATGTCCCTTCCAAAAAACACTGTAGAAATACAGTCTGGAATATTAGTTAAAAATTGGTTTACCCAGAATTCTCTACTATGAATATTTTTTCTGTTAATTATTCATAACTTAATTATATAGTGATTATTGTAACTGTTCGGCTTGTTGAGGCATATTCTGTCATTGCCCGCTTAATACTGGAGCCTTTGTAGTGCAGAAGTAGACAAATACATGATAGGGGGAATTGATGAAAATGGGGTCCATCTCATGGCTCTGGTCTGGGAAAATGACAGGAGAAATTCAGTACAGCAAGGCAGCATGTTACTCAGCTAACCTGGTCTGAATGCTATGTTTTTGGAAGAATACTTACTGGCCCTGTGTTTCCATTTC
>OU015756.1:27487078-27502239 GCA_907169655.1 Acomys percivali | reverse complement strand
AGAAGCAGTCCTACTAGGCGTTTAAACCATTGAGAAGCAGTCCTACTGAGTTAAATAGATAAAATGGGCAAAAACTAATGTTTACAAATGTTCCCATTTGGAAACATTGTCAAAGAGATTAGCAGATTCTAACTCACTCATCTTATCCATTTCCTAGGAAGGTTAGATAACTTTGGATATAATAGATACTTTGTTAATACAAACTGCGTCTAAAGATTGGTAAACTATTGATAGCCACCCTCAAGAGCTGAACTGATTTCCAGGCCAATAGTTTTTCTGATGATAGTAAAATTCCCAGATCACTCGGCAGCTGATATTGTTAGATAAAAAGGATGTTTGTCATTAAGAGAGTTCTTAATGCATTACAGATCTGCTGTGAATATAATATATAATAGTCTCCTAGTGGGAAAAATAATAGAAACCTCCAAACTGTAAATTTAATCTCTCAGTAAGTGGGAGAAGACTTCATAACTCTAACATCACTAAAACAAATTTAGTTAAAACCACTTACATTATATTTATTTCTCTTAAGCTTTAAAGATAATTATTCAATTATTGTAAGGATAATCTAAATTCTAGGGTGAACAATAAGAATTTTAAAAGCTAAAAGAACTATGAGCAAATGCTTGTAGGCTATGCCATCTGAAAGTAAACATAACTTAAATACCTCTAGAACCACCAAAACAAAAACACAAACACTTTTATAATGTCACATGTGAATAAAACCCAATTTTTATTCACATTTCAGTTTTAAATGTAAGGATATTTGGGAGAAACTATTAAACTTCACATAATATCCAACTAATGAGTTTATATACTAACTTCAGTATGGCATGTATATGTATTTATACGTACATGTAAATATATACATATACGTACATGTACACATACATATACATATGCCCCATGTGTAGTGTCTTTGACATCTCATGTTTAAGTGCATGGAAAAGTGGTGTCAACAGACAAGAACACTTACCAAGAACATGAGGAGAAGCCTCGTCTTCTTGGATTAACACATGTCTAGCCCCAGGGGGTATGTCAAACATCTTAAGGTACCCTTTGCATGTGTAGTGAATAGGGGAAGAAGCAGAGAAAACAAAAGCAATACTACGGTTAGTCCGGCACTGCATCCTTACTGCTCCCGCATGCAGAAGAGGGCATCCATAAACTGAAAGGTGCATCTCAGGAATTTAGCTCCACGGCTTTGAGACATCTTGTATGAGGGAAAAAGATTCTATGGAGGAGGAAAATTCATAGGTTTTGTTGACATATGAATTTTACCAACAATTCAGGTAAACGGTTATGCTTTTCCTGAATCACTCTGTGCTATTCTAGTTTTGATAACTGTCTTTTTAAGTGAGGTTGGGTTTTACTAAAAGTTGTTAAGTGGTGAACTGGAAATATTCCTTTTGCCTACATGGCACTACAAGTAGTTAAGCTTCTATATATTGGAATGTTTTAATATTTAGAAGGCACTTTAAAGAAATACTTACAAAAGGAAAACTGAATGTAAAGTGTATATTATATAGCACTTTTACAAATGTTCCAGCCTCAGTCTTCTAAGCAGGAATTATAAATTAATAGCCTTAAACTGACTATTGGAACTTTATATTCTTAAATGTGAAAACTTAATATTATCATAAACCTTATAATTATATTAAAGATCACTTACAAATATGTCCATGACTATAAATCAACAGTAAAACAAATTGAGAGGCAGGGATGTTATATCTCATGTTCAGTAAAAATGAACTAGAGCCCGGTGAGGAGATTCCTGCCTATAACCCAGCATTTGTGAAGCTGAGGCAGGGGCTTCTTGAGTTTAAATCAGCTGTTTAGGAAGATGCTTTCTCAAATAAAAATGAACATGGGAAATTATGCAACCTAAACTTTTACTATATTATGGAACATCTAGTTCATATATTCCAGGAGGTATGCAAAGAGAAATCTAGATAGAAATATATAATTATTGATGGAATCAGAAAAAGTTTGTCACTTGTGTATGTATAATTAATATTTATCTATATGTGGACTTACCCAATTCTTACATAATATTTATTAGGATCCAAAGTAAATGCAGTGGTCATTTAGGATGAGGGTTTTCAGCACCTTAACCTATGGTTATTACTGTTTGCCTGAGTAAGCAATGGCTAAAAGCAACATGCTTAAGATGCCAAGGAGCGCACATCAGCGTGAGGTCATTTATGGATGCCCATCTTTCTGCAGTGCACCACAACTTACCCAGTACATTTTTAGTTTCTCTTGTTTCAGCAAGAGAAATATTACGAGCTCCTTTGGGTAAAACGAACGCGCCTCTCGTCTTCCCTTAAATAGAATGTCATTAGTTAGTGGGGAGTTCTGTGTTTACCAAAGTCTTGCTGTTTCATTGACTACCCCATAAGCCACAGAGATTTTACTGGGTAAGATTTAAGAAATATTCTGAAACTTTAAATGTTCAAGTCGAAAAATGCATTTACAGCAGTTAGCAAATGCTGATAAACTGTTAATAGTCAATGAAAGTAAGACTGAGCATGAATGCAAAATGATGGAGGTGATTTGAAGTTGAATACTTGCAGATTTCATTTTCCAGCAACTTGAGTTCCTTACGGCATCTCTTGCTTAAATGTTTGCCTGTTGGGAAAGGTTAGTTAGTCTATTGCACGACCGTGATGACGCTCATGACAAGATATGGAAGCTACGTTATCTCTGCCCGCTTTGAATCTGAGTGACTGAAGGGACCCTTCGCATGTTCTTTTTTTTTTTTTTTTTTTAAGATTTATTTATTATGTATACAGTGTTCTGCCTGCAGGCTAGAAGGCACCAGATCTCATTATAGATGGTTGTGAGCCACCATGTGGTTGCTGGGAATTGAACTCAGGACCTTTGGAAGAGCAGCCAGGGCTCTTAACCTCTGAGCCATCTCTCCAGCCCCTCACATGTTCTTTTGACCTTGACTCTTGTTTAGCACAATTTTTTGAGGTGGTCTGAAAAACAATATGTCCTTACATTATACACAAAATTGAGAAAGAACTATCACAGTAAAAGTAGAGGTGTCTTTACATTAATTCATCCTGAAAACAAAACACCCCCCAAATAGAAAGATAAATTTAACTTCAGGAAAGTAAGCACATTTCATCCTCTCATAGCAATGAAAAAAAAATTATACTTGATTCTACCAGAAGTGTAATATTTGAACTTCAATTCTATTTGCTTCACTAAAATAATGCAAACAGCCAGCCAGAAGTGGTATTATTTGCTTCCAAATAAATTTCAAAGTATAAACCCTGGTAATTCATTGTGAAGGCACAGCAAAGACATAAAGGTCCAGGGCCAGAAGTTGCCACCTAGCTCTCCCACCAAAAATACATCGCAGAGCAAATCTGATATTAAAATTCTCCAGAGTCAAGTAGCCAGAGTATAATTTGTATAATATCTGACAACAAGGATTGCTCCATTTGGATGAAGGCTAACATAACATTTTAATGCCTGCTTCTACAAGTTATAATCACTTAAAGTAAAGAAAATTTCCTTTTTAAAGATTAATTTACTTGTTTAATGTGTACAAATGGTTTGCCTCCATGTATGTCTGTGCATCACTTGCATGCCTGGTACCCGCAGTGGTGAGAAGAAGATATTGGATCCCCTGGGACTAGAGTTACAGATGGTTGTGAGCCACCATGTGGGTGCTGGGACCAGATCCTAGGTCCTCTGGAAGAACAGTGCTATTAACCTGTGAGGCGACTCTGAGACCCACAAACAAATTACTTTGTGCTCTCTGTCGTCCCATCCGATAGAATACTGATAGTGCCACAGGAGACTTAAGAGGATCTTCATGACAACATGATGCCATTGACCTTGAACTGTTATTTTCCTGAATATTTTCTGAGTAAGCCTTATGAAACATGTGAATATTTGTTATACTGTAGACATTTTGTATGCAAATATTATGGAAATTCTTATATAATTTATGCAAATATTTTATATATTATCTTGCATGAGAATAGCTTCTTTTATTCCATTTTGAATTTTGATGTATATTTAATTTCAGGTTAAAGGGTGTAATAAGCACAAAAGGTCATACACATGAGCAATTACACTTCAGATTAATTTTTGATTGTTATTTTTTCTTTGCATTTTCATATGATATATCTCTATTTTGTTTAAAATACACTACGAGTGATAGCTCCATAAATATACTAACAAGATAAAATCGTTCACTTTTAAAATAAAAATAAGTGAAAATGATATGTTAAAAGTTAGATTTAAAGTTTTTTTTAACACTTTACATCTCCAGACAATAAGTTATGTGCCACATATATTCAAAATTAACCTTTAGTCCCATACACACTTGATTAAATTCAAAATAACATACAGCAGAGATTTTTTTTTCTCTAAGCACTAAAACCAATACAGTGTTCTTTATCTCAATTTAGTAGTTATTTCCCTAAGGAATGCTATGAAATATGAACTCAAAGTTTTATTTTGAATTAAATTACTTGTTAAAAAATATATGTTAATTTCTGTGAAACTCACAGAAAAACATCCCAAAATTCTAAACTATATCTTCAGGAGAACACGCATCTTACCAAGCTTCCTGGGTGTCCTGGTAAACGTCCCCTTCACAGTTCGGCAGTGGGAATTGTCCCCTCCACAGACCCCACACTTATCTTCAACTTTGTCGGAACCAATTTCTTTATCACAGCCCACTTCCTGCGGAGAGAAGATGTTAAACATGGCTAATTTTAATGTGCCAAGCATCAAACACCACACAGGATGATGATGATCCCTTCATTTGTGCCAGACTTCCACTGTAAGGGTTTTTTAGGCCCCAGGTTTTTGAAGAACAGGTGTGAAATCAAATGACAAAATTGATCATAGTCTTTTAAAATGAAGTCTTTTCTTAGTACTATTTTCCCGACATAATTCTCTTGTAAGCAAAGAAGTTAAGTTGATTCTGGGGAGAGAAAAACCTACAAATCAATGGCATGGTGCTTTTTCCATATTTCTCTCATCTTCACTAAGGCACACAGGAATGTTGCAAGTTGTAAAAAGGTGTGATCTTTTAAAAAGTGAGTTGGGATGTAAAATAAAATTCCCCAGAATACCAGAGAGTTTTACAAAGCCCTGAAGGAACAAAGTAAGATGACATTTTAAAAGTGGAAATCATCATGAAATTTTACATTCATGGAGAGTACACGGGTGGAAGCCGGTAGAGGGTGCGCATTACACAATGGGGAAAGAGCTGTGACCGCTCTGCATGGCACAGGCTAGGCAAGGCCCCGAAGGTCAGGTGAGCTTACATTTTCACAGCCAAGAGGCAACTACTGAAGCCTCTCTGGACTAAGGAGGCCCTGTGGGTAAATGTGGAACATGACAACCCATTGCCTTTACACGTCTGATATGAAAAAAGGGCAGGGGAACCAGCATAGATTCAGTACTAAATACTGCGGGGGTTAAAAAATGATGATTGCCATCATTTATATTTATTCTCAAGCAGTTAATGTTGAAAACTTAATCCCCAAATCAAAAGTATAGAGAGGCAGGGAAGCCAGGTGTGGGTTCACAGGTGTGGGCTCCCAGCGGTCTAATATCAGCACTAGGAAGGCTGAAGTAGGAGGATCACAGTAAATCTGGAACACACCTAGGCTATAGTGTGCCATGCTTTCTCAAAACAACAAGATAAACTCAGCAAAAAGCTGCCATGACTAGTTCATGAGGCTTCTGCTGAGTTTTTAATATCCTTGTCACAGACATGGGATAGTTATTGAGAGAGCGCACGGGGTGTCTGGGGAGAGGGCAAAGCGGGGGGGTGGGGGTGGGGAGCGGGGTAGCACCATAAGAGTGACTGCCTCCTCCTCCTCCTCCTCCTCCTCCTCCGTTTGTAGTCTCTCTTCCCCTTCTAACTTCTAGCACGGATGACTCATTGCCACACCTTTGGTCATTGCAGAACCATAGGCCAAAACACCTCAATTCATTTAGCAAGAGCTCTGTTTTCTTTTGGCTTTATAATTACCCTATCTATGGTATTCTGTTATAGCAACATAATAGCATGCTTCAATTTTGCTAATTAAAAAGGAAATGGATGCTAGGAAGACTATTCTGGTTAATGTAGATGTTTACAGTACAGTTGAATATGAACAAGAAAATAAAAAGTATAAAAAGACTAAGTAAGACAAGAAAACTTTTTTATTGCCTACAATTTTGGGTGTGACATAGAATTCAGTAATAAAATTTAGAACCATTTGAAAAATATAATATTAATCTTTTAAACAAACTTAAATTGAATTTTTTATTAAAAATGGCACTTAAACAAAAATGTAATACACATACAATTATCAAGGATCTTAAATATAGTTGCTTTAAATGGGGGGAAATCAATGTCTCTCTCAGACACTATAGGCCATCAAATAAAAAGGCCAGTGTCAGGTATGGGTGGCCTCTTTTTGAGTTATTGGTCAATGGAGTCCCTAAGACCTCTCTAGACATTACAAGTCATTGCTATTTCTCTTGGTTACCCTTCAGAACTTGATGGTGTAAGACCCTATTGTTGAAGAAACAGCACAGATGAATCACAGAACCCTAAGAAATCAAACCGATGCTAACCTGGAAGCTTCACCACTGTAAACTAACTTTCAAAGTTCTACTTACACAACTGGGAGAGAAAAAGCACTCAACAGTTTCCCAACTAACCTACAGGATCCCAACAGGGATTCCCAACTAACCTACTCTAAACTTGGTAGACATTGATAGTGCTGCTACACACATGAACTTAAAGGGGCAGGCACAACAGGTATATGGCCTGCACAAGATCAAGCCAGCCAAAATCCCATGTGGGCAGTAGAGGGGTTCATGAAGTCCCACCCCTATCTCAGGGGCCACAAGCAATTGATAGGTTCTGGGGGAAGGACAATACTTTTCCTTTAGGGATGTGACCCCTGGAAGGCCACCCACGCTACAGTACAGATCCTATGCACATAGGCAGCACTAAGTAGAAACAGTGGGTTTAAGAAGAAAAATAAAAACAGAGCCCATAAATGTGGAAGGCATAAGTGGTGGGGAGGGGAGGGAATAGGGGGTGGATCTGACCAAAACACATCGTATGAGATATGAGATTCTATAAAAACAAAGGACGTTTACAGTAGTAGATTGCCGCTAGTAAAATCCTAAAAGCAAATGCAGTTCCTGACTGGATTCCCAATCTAGAGACATTAGTTACTTAGAAAAATTATCTGGAAGTGTCAAAAGTACAATTAAAACTGTTCTTGAATCTTGATTCAGGCAAGAACCAGATTGATTTTAATTAAGCACAATTTCGCTAATCCATATTATCTTTTCAACTCTTCGAAATGGCCACTGCAATGCTACCTCACAAATAAGAATGAGTTGAGAGCTGGGTATGGTGGTACTTGCCTTGAATTCCAAAACTCAGGAGGTGAGGCCACAGGCAGAGCGCTCTGTAAGGTCGAAGCCAGCCTACACTGTGAGTTTCAGGCTAGCCAGAGCTACACAGTGAGACTCTTTCTCATACAACCAAAACAACAACAACAACACAAATCAGTAGAAAAGATTTGAAACATGCCCCGTGAACTTACCACACACTCTCCTCGCACACATATGCTGTATGGATCTTTGTAGGAACAGCGTGTTCCATCGTGAACCAGCTGTTTCATGTAAGCAACATCCCCAGTCTCCTTGGACTGACAGTAGAGGTGGCATCTTTTCTTAGCTGCATAAGAGGAAGGCATTAATTATTTATTTACATAAGATAGGATGTTTGACCAGCACAGTTTACTTTAAGATGCAATACTTCAATATGAGTTCCTGAAAAGCAAATGAAATACTGGATGAATAAAATAGGGAGTAGGTGAAAAGTGCAGATATGCCACCATGCATGTATGTTTTAGTGTGATTCCTTATTTTATGTCATCTAAACATTGTTTAGATAATAAGGGTTTCTACTAACTTAGTAGGTACATCAGTCAGATGGAGCCTGAGACTGACCCAGGCAGATTATGTTGGCAAACCCTGATGTCACCTGCATTAGCTTTGCAGTAAGCTTTGACTCAAAGCCAATTTCACTTTACTATCATTCTTAACACTGACTGCATTGGTCTTTGGTCTCACCCTATCACTCAGCTGATGTCTGTGCCCTTTGTAGAATCTACATAGTTGATAATCTAGGTGACTCACTTCACTAAATTATATTAGAAAATAATGCCTTGATTCTAAAGTGTTCAACTCTGACCTGTCCATGCTTAGATTTCCTGTAAAATAGCACTCAATAGAATTCAGTGGTATATACACATTGATCAGCCAAACAAATGTGACAAGAGATTTCATTTTGAGCCTATATAAGCCAGAATTTAGTGGGAAGAAGTGAAACATTAGAAGAAAATTTCCAAGAATATTTTTTAATAACTAGTTTAGACAAGGCTATGACGTCTGTTTTAATATATGGCTGCCTCCCTTTTGTTTTTCTGTCTTCATCTTGGCTTGGCTGTAAATGGACTATTTTCCCATGCTGTGGTTATTTCTTCATTGACAATTTCAGTTGAATCAAGTGATTCAATGTCACTTCCCATGACGGGGGTGGTGGTGGTGACAGGGCTGTTTGCCAGATAACATGCCTGTCACGCAACATACCTCTCAGGAGAAAGGACTGATTCTTGGGAACCTGGAGTGACTCGCCTCTGTAAACATTCCATTTCCTATGTTGCCACACAGGGCTCAAGAGTGCAAGGGCTTGGTGTCAGCCAAGCTTGAACACTAAGGGACCATAGAATGGCATCTACTCACCATCAGGATGTTCGTGTGGCAGCCAGTGGTGTTTAGTATTCTGGTACTCAAAGTGGGAGTTGCGCTGTTGGCACTGCTGGGCCCTGAAGTCCTCAAAGTACTTCTGACATTCTTCTGTATTACAAAGCTGGTACTCAAAATTAACACCAGGGCAGTCCTGCCCACCGTTGATGGGCCTAGAGAAAAGACGACATCTCAAAGGCTGCCTGGCATGAGCCCAGAGGCTCAGCCTCCCAGAAGCAGTTCTGCTGGGCAGAGAGCCAAGTGTCCGAGCTGCCAGCACAGACTGAATGATGCCAAACTTCCAATGTTGAGTGTTTCTCCGAATGTACCCTTATCACTCTCTGTGGAAGGGCTAATGACTCCCAAACACAACCTAAGTCAGCTTTGAAATGGTATGTTTTATTCATGACAGAAGCATACAAAGATGGAAGCCGGGCAGACGAACTCAAGAAAAATGGTATTTCTACCATGTATAAGACATGAGGCTGCAACTCAAAGAAACATTGAGCATATAGCCCTGTGTCTCTACTTCCATCTATGTCCAA
Organism: Acomys percivali; assembly: GCA_907169655.1. Classification (NCBI taxonomy): domain Eukaryota; kingdom Metazoa; phylum Chordata; class Mammalia; order Rodentia; family Muridae; genus Acomys; species Acomys percivali. Next base: position 27,492,895 of record OU015756.1, on the reverse strand, counting down.
TGTAAAAATGGAATGATTTTTTCCAAACAAGGAAGTGGTAAGAGTCAATGGGGAACCATGGGTTATGGTGAGAACCCTTAGCTCTTTACTGCCGTGCTCCTGAGCCTCACCACTCTTTCTGACGCTGCCATCCTCGCCTCCTGTGGAGGCAGTGTGCAGCCATCAGTAGTCCTTATACAAGTCATGCTCAGAGCTGTCCTTCTGCCGGAACAGAGAAAGGGCTGCTCACAGCTCCAACCCCAGGTGAACAAGTCAGCAAATCAAAGTTGAACGATTCCACTACTTTTCCTGTCGGGCTAAGTGAACCTTTTCTTTTCATAGTCCCTGTCAGTCTGTCAGTCTACACTGAGGCAGCTGGGCCACCCTTCTGGAGCTTAGGTGAAATTGTTGGTACTTACTTCTTCCTCCAAATGTTCCTGTGCTTCTTTTACAGACACGTCACAGCAGACAGGACAGGTAGTTTTTAACTCTCTGCTCAGCTACCTGATAGTTCCAAACATCAAGTTCTTCAGAAGAAAACCACCTCTCTTCTCTTCATCTGAGTGTCTGCCTTCATGAGTGACTACTCTCTATCATTTGATAACATTGTTAACCCAAAAGACACTGCTTGTGAACTGGGAACAACACCTTTTCATAGCCTCTGTTTTGCAAGCAGGACGGAAGAAGGAAACCCACTCACAAGAGAACACGGAACCACTTTCCAGCCAACAGAAAGCACCAGGAGTCACGGGGTTATACTCACGCGGGGTTATTGCACTGGCGTGTTCTGAAACGAACGCCAGTTCCACACGTCCTGGAGCAGGATCCAAATTTGGTCCATGACCCCCAGTTGCCATCTTGTTTCTGTTGGTTAGCATTCTTCCACATGCAGTGCCCTTTATAGCACCACTTAGAGAAATAAAAAAAAAAAAAAAAAAAAAAAAAAAAAAAAGGTAATTAGGAAAGTCGGGGAAGGCGTTGTTCAAGAAACACTTATTTGAAGGGCTTCATCTCCTGATTTTTCTTCCAGTTAAATACTGACTTAAAGCACCCATAGGCATTTGCTTCACAAAGATATCCTATCAAAAGGATGACTAAGATCCATAATTTTAAGAATAAATAAAATGCTATATTTGGGGTTGCTTATGAGTGCTCTTGCATCCACACCAGACTTGCTCGCAGCCATCTGTAACTCCAAGTCAAGGGCATCAGGTGCCCTCTTCTGGTGTCTGCACGCACCAGACAGACACTGGGCATTCACTCTCATATACATACATGTTACATATGGATACACATTAATAAAAATAAATCATGCAATAACATTTACTCAGATAAGTTTTGGAATCGTACACCACAAGTGAGTGTCCAGCTTGCCCAGCAGGTACCACTCTTGGTGTCACTTCTCACTGAATCCATCACCCGAGAGGTTTAGATGTTCATGTGCTGCCTTTTAAAACAATGGCATGCATATATGTTTCAACTTCAAAAATAATTCAAGTTAGTTAAAACTATAGTCAGCTTTCAAAGCACCTTTAACTTTATAGAATATTAATTTATGAATCTGAAAAATAGATGGATTAGATGTTTTTTTTAACCTTTTAGATAAGTAAAGTCAAGGTCTATAAAATTTCATAAATTGTTTAGGGGCCACATGTAGGAATAAAGTGAGGCCAATACATCCACAATGCTACTCTTGAGGTTTTTGACAATATGGCTCGGCATTTGGCAGGTGTATTCTCAAGGGAATAGATCATGTTCTCTCTAAAAAATTCAATTGTCTTTTTGTACATTATGACAAATCAGGTTTAAAAAACTTTATACACTTAGATATAATATGATACAATTATATGTAGGGGAGTTCGATGCTAAAATTGATCATAACATAACTTTTTAATAAGCCAATAATGAGTCTACTAATGATTGTTCTAATTTTTAGTCAAAAATGTATTTATTAACTCTTCCCAAAGATAGATACTATATATAATGTAGTTGGCATAGTGTCTGACAGACTGCAAGTGCTTGCAATAGCAGATTTTTATTAGTATGCATATTTCACATTAAGAACAGTTCATGTATGTTTGAAATACACCTTTTAAAACAGTAAAAGTTGCATTAATCTTTCCTGGCAGCATTCGGTCCTATCTACAATCTATTATTTCTAACCAGTCAAGGCTCTTCTACTTGCGTTCTTAGCATGCCTTTGTTTTGGGCCTTTGCCCTTAAGAGAAGCACGCCTTGGCATCCAGCCAGCTTCTAAGCATTCAGTCTCAACTAACTACACAATCTGAGATTTAAAACCTTTGGGCATCCTTCCCCAGGAGTGAGGCCAAGTCTTCTGTATAAATTCACATGCCTTTATTTCTGGGCAGCTTTCACAAGGGATGCTATGCCAGCAAGTAAATCAGACCCTAGTCGCAGGGGCCATAGATCTGCCATCCCTATTGCCTTTCTCTTGGCTGCAGTGAGCCAGATGGACTGCTCCTCCCAAAGTTAAAAGCTTCTACTGCCTGGGCCTGTGAAGGTGACCTTATTTAGTTAAAAATCCCTTGTAAACAGGATTCATTTAAGGGTTTCAAGTTCAGGAGACGATCCTGAGGTATCTAGGTAGACTCAAAACATCATGAAAAGGCTCAGATCTTGCAAGGAAGCAGCAGAGGGAACAAACATTCACTGTCAAATGTCAGAGGGGGGCGTGGCCATAGTATGGGAGGAAGGTAGCCAAAACTGGGACAGGGAGGAACCAATAGCCACTACAGTCTCTGGAGGGAGCAGGGCCTGTTCGCATACAGAAGTTACCTCAGTATACCAAGAGCTATTTGTGATGGCAGCTTCAGAAGCTAGTGCATTTTCTTAGCAACTAGGAACCCCCGGGGCACCGCACTTTCCCTAAGGATGACTGCCCCGCAGTGACCGACATTTGCTGGACTTTGAGAGGTGCCCACGCAGCAGACACACTTACCTTCCCAGCAGCACATTCAGTGCCATCAAGTGGGGGCCCTTTCTTAGTCTTACAGAAGTATGGGTTATCGGGGTGGCTGCACCACAGCTGTTTGCATGGGTCAAAGGTCCGGAACTGGAAAAGAAAGAAGGAAAAGCATACATAAACTTTCAGAGAGTGGGACTTTTGCCAATCATAGTTTATACACACCTTCTTCATGTGGTATTATTCCGAGGGGTATTTTAATTTCAAGTTCATATCTAAGGTGTTAACATATCAAGAAATAAACACTTGCATTAGGGTTCCAATTAGAATCCTCTGTTCTGAAGCAGCAATGACCAGCGATGCCTGCATTGCATCACCACAATGAATCCTCACATAAACTATGAGAGAGAAATGCTATCAGTGTCCACACTTCAGGTGTAAGAAAACTAAGCCAGCGATGTCACATACAGTACTCAAGTTCATGGATTCAGTCGGATCTGACCTACGCCGCCTGACATTCATATCATATTGTCTAACTACTGGAAAGTAAAGACCTAAAGTAAACCCACTCAAAATGGAGCTTCATTTTCTAGACCAGGCTGGTCCTGAATACACCAAGGAGCTGAATAAAGCCTGCCTTCATGATCCTCCTGCCTCAGCCTCTCAAGTGATGGGATGATAAGGATGTCCCACCACACTTTTCACAGTATTCCATTTGAGTTTCTTCTGTTACATGAGGATATTCATTTTCTGTAGCCACAGACGTATGGAATACTAGCCACCCATGCCAGAGAAAAGCTCAACGCCATCTCTGAAGGTGAGAAAATCCGGGGGAGGAATGAGACACAAGGATCTGAGCTGGAGAACCTTGAGCAAAGTGGAGCTAGCTCCCTGTTTACCCAGGGGTGATTAAGTGGTTTGAGGGGCTCTACGATGTTGGTTTTTTCATCCTAAAGATAAAAGCCTTGCAATGTTTCTGCCTCTACTTCTGCAGTATGTGTACACACACACACACACACACACACAAACACACACATACAAATACATACACTCTCACACTAACACACAAATACTTACACAAACACACTAACACACACACAAGCATATATTTTAATTTAAAAAGTTATGAATTTGGAAAATAACAAGAAGAGGTATTTGGGAGGCTTTGGAGGGAAGAAATGGGAGGAGGCGATGATGTAATTATTTTGTAATCTCAAAAACTAAAAGAAGTAATTAAAAACTAAAAGCCTGTGATCTACCTGTCCGCCTTCTTACCTCTCATGAGGATGCATTCAGGCCAGCTACCGAAGCATCTAGTTTAGCTCAGTCACCACAGCAAATCAAGATAACGGTAGACACTTTCACACTTAGACCAGGGAGCTGGCGAAGCTCACCCAACAGGAGCTACATAGCAGATTTCAAGACAAGACGCCTAGTCCGACAGTGGGCCACATACCGCAGTGCACATTTTGTAGCCAACGCCAAAATCAAACCGGCATTGCTCATCCATGGAATAATTAATTCCTGGGAGTTCTGGGAGTTTGGGCCAATCGTGTTCAAAGGGGTCATCAAGGAGACAGTCATAGGAGCTGCAGGGAGGAAAACAGTAAGTGCATTCAATTCTCATTGCTGAAATCAGATCTTAAAGGAAAAGGACTCATAGCTCAAACACCTTGGGGCTTTGTCAGCTCATAGGGCAGGTTCCCAGAAACAAGGATTTTAAGGTTTTTGGTTTTATTCTACTCGTCTTTCATCTTTACTGATTCCAAGAAAGTGAAGCAAGCACAGCTCTGGGATAGAGTAGTGCTGCAGCAGCCATATTCCTGTCACTAAGTGAACCTATAGGAAGTGTTGATGGGCAGATCCTAAGGCTGCACAGTAGGACTGCGGCGTATAAATAGGGTTAAAAGCAGGAACCATACAAGCACCCCATCTCCATCCTCAGGTCAAGTGTGACCATCAGTCAGAAGGAATCTACCCCAGGGAGAGCCCATCCCAGATAAAACTACACTTAAGTTCTAGGCTCAAGCCACTGTATGACCTTATAGAATCTTTGGGGTCAACACCTCTGAAGTCATGTGTGTAGCCTATGCAGCAGGGCATGACATGCAGCGAGGCACATACTGGATGTATCTTTTCAGTTCCTGACCGCTGCATCTGGACCAGTGGTAGCGATGGAAGGCAGCCTGCACGAGGGGTGCCATGACGCTGCCCATGGCGGTCTCATCACCGCACCGGTTGCCTTGCCCGTCATGCTCCATTCCCAGCCTAGAACACAAAGGAGAGCTTGTGGGTAAGAGCTGCAGGGCCAGGGCTTGGGCTTCACTTTCCTTCCCCACAACACATGCTGCGAAGGACAGAGTCTTTAGAATCAGCATGGCTTCCTTGGAGACACCATGGACACTGAAATTGAGAACAGTCGAACGAAACGCTTTCCTTATTCTATGGCCATCAAAGGCATGGGAGTGCTCAGCCAGACAGAGTTACTCATTGAGTTTCACAACATGACCCGTCACTGGTTTCAGCTCCTGACACTTGGCAAAGGATGAGAACTCACACTGGCATTCAGTTTTGTTCAAAGTGTGAACAACAGCACAGAGGCAAAGAAAAAAAAATATAAACAAAATGTTTTGTTTTTTTTTCTATCTAGCTGTCAGTAGTAACTTACACATGGCCAGTTTCATGGGCTACTACAAAAGCAGATGAAAAGCCGTCTTCGTGGTTCAGGGTACAGCTTCTCACTGGATGACACATGCCTGTGACTGGAGCATAGCCTGCAGATAATGACAATCACTTTTATTTCACACACACACACACACACACACATATCATTATAATTAGTACTGGATCTTTGCCTAAAAGGAGAAGGAGGAGAAGCAGAAGAAGTAGAAGCAGAAGCAGCAGAGCAGCAGCAG
>OU015756.1:27462540-27473860 GCA_907169655.1 Acomys percivali | reverse complement strand
TCTCTCTCTCTCTCTCTCTCTCTCTCTCTCTCTCTCTCTCTCTCTCTTCCCACAGGGTAAAAATAACTTTTACCACCATCCACATTAAACAGAGAGCTTCTGTCAAAAGTGGCTTTTCAAGAGCTGAGAACCCATAGTGAGGGCTGGAAACTACACCTGCACGGAGCTTTGCTATCCAACCTCAAGTCTCTCCACACACTTGAGAATGTGAGAGGTTGGTTGTGATAGCTAGTCTACAGATAGGACACTGATGGATTAGCTCTTGGCTCTAAAAGGGTCTTGTTTGGCAGAATTGTCAGTGGCAATGTTTAATACAAATATGCTAGCAGTGTCGTTATATCATTAAGCCTGATGAATGAATGAAGACAGGTGAGGGTTTACTACAGAGAGATACTTCATTTTGCCCGGACACTTCCGGTCTAGATTTTGCATTTTTTCTTAAATAAATCGAAAGGGGGGCATTTACGGTACAAAGGCAGATATGGGGGGGAGGAATGAACCCTTTAAAACCAAGGACACTTTTGTCATCTTTTTTACTCCGTTCTGCACAGTCTTATTTACCCATGATTCTGAATGTGGGCAGTGTCAAACATTAGGAAAACTTCAGACCATCATAATTCTGGCCATCTCTGGGGCCATGAAGTATATCCATTCATAATTAATTTGCCTTAGTGTGTGTCTTTTAGGTGTAACACTGCAGTGATCAGTAGCATAGATTTTATTTACCTTTCCTTTTCTTGCCAAGACAGGATCTCATTGTCTGACTGTGTTCTCCAGGTGAAACTAGAACTTGCAATTCCCCTGATTCTGCCTCTTGGGACATTAAGAATAAGTGTGTGCCACTGTGACCAACTAGCACGGACCCTACAATCAGACACATTTATCCTTAGATCTTGATAACGACCCATCCAACTGTAGTTTTACGTAAGGCAACAGACCTCTTTAACCCTTGGCCACTTCTTTTACGAAATGGAATACTCCTTATACTTTGGGCTGAAGAGATGGCTGAGCTGCTAAGAATGCTTGCTGTGCAAGCACAAAGACCTGAGTCAAACCTCAGCATCTGTGTGTCAAAACTGGGCGTGGCTCCCTGCGTGGCTCCCTACATGCCTGTAACCTCAGTGCTCTGGGTATGTGAGAGGCGGGATAGATGAGAGGATAGATGAGAACTTCTAGAATAGCTCCAGGTTTAGAGAGATCCTGTTGTGGGAGACTATCGAGTCTGACAGAGTGATACAGAGAAGGAAACCCAAATTCCAGCCTCGCTCTAGGTTCACTTAGAGGTTCTGCATCAAGGAAATAAAGTTAAATGACACAATAGGGAACTGAACATTCTTCTTTGGCCTCTGCATGTATACAAAAGCAACCCCCAACACACACACACACACACACACACACACACCCCATTCACTTCTATCCCCTCATAGCTCCCCACAAATATGTTCTTTCTCATATGTGGCTCCTAGATATGACTCTACAACTTTGTGTGCTCAAGAGTTCCTATAGAGGCCAGAAATATAGAAAGAAGCTACTAGAAAGGGGCTTCCTTAGGTGTGAGGGTATAATAAAGTATAGATGATATGAGCATAGAGATATGGATGCCTGAGGTGGAAAGGTGCAGCCAAGGAAGGGTAGTAGTGTATATGGGACACAAGGAGGTGAAGAGAAGGGATCATCAAACTGAAGGGCTTATAGAAAACCCATATGGAAGTAAACTATCTTGTAAACAACGTACAATGTATAATTTATGGAAAAAAACTAGAAAAGAGATCCCTCATATGGCTGGATAAAGCTCCTTCTAGAAGCTAGGGTTATTGAACAAAAAACACAGTGTGAGATGTATGACATCTTCTTGTTGATAAGGGATACCCTAACTGATTCCCAAACAATAAAGACTCTTGCCATTGTGTTTGGTTGACCACCAGAACTGAAGGAGACACTCCTATTGTTACAGACACTACAAATCTTGGTTTTGTGGTGTTGAAATTAAGTGGGAATGGGTTTGGAAGCCTCTTCGCTGCCAGCTAGATTGCAGTGTTCTAGAAAGTGCTATCCAGGCTTCTGTTAGAGAAAAGGCATCAATGAGCTTACCTAGCTAAAAACCATATGGACTATAATACCAGGTAAGTGGTACCTACTGGTGCAATAGTGGCACAACCACTATGGCAGTAACCAATTACTCTTTGCTTGAATACAAGGCCTACTCCATAAATGGGAATTTATGTAAACCCAGTCAAAAACCCATTAGTGAGAAGGACTTGGGTCCTGGGAGAGGTAACAGTGCTACTGATCAGCTAAATTGTCATGGCACCAAGCTACCTTCTAAAATACTTATGTTTATACCCATAGACAAACACTAGTCTCAGTATTACTCACATAAGCTCCTCTATACGATGAACAACAGTGAATTCAGGGATGTATGGTTGCTCAAGTTTCTGAAAATAAGTGATGGTTTGGTGCTTTACCCTAAACAAATCCTCCCTAAGGCTCAGGAAATAACATGGAAGAGTGAGTGGAAAGAATTTAAGAGCTAGAAAACAGGGTGAACAGCCATGAAATGCTACTTCAGGCCATGACATAGCCATTGCAATCATGATCTCGCACCAGTTGTGGATGCCTGGAACAGGCCTGCATGAGACTGGGCACGTATATTATGCCTAAGTGTCGAGAGAATAAATGGTCTATTTTTAGTATAGTAGACTGAAGAATAATGGACCCAGTTAATTCATATGAAACCATTTATCCAATAGTACATAAGGCTCCACTTATTTCATATTTAGAATTTGATGCTCATCTTAATCATGTGTTGGAGTAGATTGTCAGGTTGGATGTAGCTAATATAAACAGGAATCCTACATTTATTTTTATTAGAGGCTGAGGTATGGGAAGTGGTATTCATATAAGAAATATGAGTGTAAGGGCAGTTAGGGTTACTCTGAACTGTGAAACTGATGAAGTTACTGGTCAAAAGGGTTCCACAGTAGGGGACTTTACTACATCAATAATTTGTTCTCAGAATATCAAATGACATATATTCTTAGAGTGATTTTTCCTTTTGGGGAAAAGTAAAATTTTGAAATTTACCCTGGCACACATTAATGACTATATTGGAAACATTTTCATTGTAACCTTTTGTTTACCCACTAGTTTGCTGATGGCAATATATTATTTTTCAAAAACATAACCTTACTCTGTATTGGTTGAGGGAAGATATAACCGAACAATTCAGTCATAGCATGCACAGCTATTTTTAATGTTGAATGAAGAATTTTCAGTGCTAAAGTACAATTTTGAACTTCCTAAATATGGTATAACTTATGTTATTAATCACTCTTAAGTGATTTTCAAGAAGGAAGTGACATATTTTATGCTTAGTCATACTCACAGGAAATCAAAATGTAGTTATTCGTCAACTTGCCTCTTACCTCAGATGAAATCCCTATTGTCTGAAAGGAGACAGGTAAAGGTGGAAAGGCGCTTGTTTTGACTGAGTTCTGTCTCAGACCCAAATACAGCTTCAGGGCACAAGACAAGCACCACCCTGTGTTAGGGATGGTGACAGGATCTAAGTTCATTATCTAGCCTCTCCTTCCAAGGAGCAGGCTGCCATTTTATCTAAGACAGCAATAAGCTCAGGGAAATGTGTTCCCCTCTCCACTGTGATTAAAGAGTACATATAACTTCCTGTATTGTCCTTGGCTGGTGCCATAGTTTGAGCAGGACCCTTGGGCCCAGATCCACCCGTCATAATGTTCTTCTTGTAGGTTTCTAGGACCCTCTGCGTCCTTCTATTTCCCCATTCTCCCATGCATCTCTCACCTAGAGTCCCAATAGGATGTCCTCCCCTCTGTCCCACTTTCCTGATAAGTGAAGACATTCATGGGACATGCCCCTTAGGCTAGTGTCCAGATATAAGTGAGTATATACCATTTGCCTCTTTCTGCTTCTGTGTTAACTCATTCATTATGATCATTTCTAGTTCAATCCATTTGTCCACAAATTTCGGGAATTCCTTGTTTTTAATAGCTAAGTAATATTCCATAATGTAAATGTACCACAGTTTCTTTATCCATTCTTCTACTGAGGGACACTTAGGCTGTTTCTGGGTTCTGGCTATTATGAATAAGGCTGCTATGAACATAATTGAGCAAATGTTCTTGTTGTGTGCTGGAGCATCTTCTGGGTATATTCCAAGGAGTGGAATAGCTGGGTCTTGAGGAAGCCCTATTCCCAATTTTCTGATATAACGCTGGATAGATTTCCAAAGTGGCTGTACTAGTTTGTATTCCCACCAGCAATGAAGGAGTATTCCTCTTTCTCCACATCCTTGCCAGCATGTGGTGTCACTTGAATTTTTTATCTTTGCCACTGCCCAGAGATACCCAATGGACAGAACATTCTTCACAGATGAATGGAGAGTGGGGTCTGACTTTCACACAAACTCTGGTGCTCCATATTTGACCACGTCCCCTGGATGGGGAGGCCTGGTGGCACTCAGAGGAAGGATAGCAGGCTACCAAGAAGAGACCTGATACCCTATGAGCATATATGGGAGAGGAGGTCCCCCTCAGTCACAGACATAGGGGAGGGGAGTAAGGGGAAAATGGGAGGGAGGGAGGAATGGGAGGATACAAGGGATGGGATAACAATTGAGATGTAATATGAATAAATTAATAAAACACATAAAAAACAAAAAATAGTACATATTACTTATGACATGATAGAGAAACCTACATAGAAGCATTGTTAATACATTGATGACTTTCACGGAAGGCCTATGCAAGCTTCTAAGGAAGGAGTTCCCAAAGGCTTTGCAAAGGAAAGTGACTAGACTTCCTGGGTGCACTCTTGGCTTTCCACTCAGCATTCCTTTCTGCTGATGAAGGATAATATTGGGAAGTGGAGGAGAGCCTTGGAATGAAGGCAGGTGCCGAGCACGGTGGAGTGGTTACGGAGAAGGAGTATGGTCGTTCTAGGAGTGTGGGGTTCCACAAGAGCTCCAGAACACCTCCAGACTGAGTGAATAAATAAGGGACAAACCTTCTATCATGTTTAGGCCACCATCCTGATTGGCTTATATGTATACATGCCTCAGAGACCAATCCTAATACATGTACCACTGGCTCCATGTGATTGTTACCTACATTTTTCCTGTACCCATCCTACTCTGTGGGAATGCAAGTTACATTTCATTCAGATCATGTGAATAGCTAAAATTCATGGATAGATAGAGAACCAACCAAAATAAATCATACTACATTTCCTTATAGTGCACTGACATTGAGAAATGAGAAAGAAACATATTGTTTTGAAGTAATAGGAAACACAGAGTGAGTCTGTACAGAAACTTGGCATTCCTCCTGAATGGAATACTGTGTTGAATTATGAAGTCAGTATAAGATCACAAGCTGCCTTTCTAAAAGTAGGTGGAGAGGCCTAAGATCAGAGCCAGAAATAGATGTAGAATACAACAAATGTCATCTGCTCACGTCAGAAGCAGAGGGAAGTCAACTCCAACATGTGAACCTGTCAGCATTATTGTACAATGATCTTTGCCAACATCTTGTTTTTCATTGTTAGTGTGTCACTCCTAACAATGTATAGTGCCAGTCTCCAATTGTATGGGGGTGCTACTGCACCAAGATATAAAGCCAAAACCAGCAAGGAAACTTCAAAATGATAGTTCGAAATCTATATCTAGGCCAACTTATGATGTGAACGCTGAAGTTGCATAAAAGAATTGCAGCTTTAAATAATACACTATTTCCAGGCTACCAAGAAGAGACTTGATACCCTATGAGCATATACAGGGGGAGGAGGTCCCCCTCGGTCACAGTCATAGAGGAAGGGAGTAAGGGGAAAATGGGAGGGAGGGAGGAATGGGAGGATACAAAGGATGGGATAACAATTGAGATGTAATATGAATAAATTAATAAAATATATTTTAAAAAATTAAAAATACACTATTTCCATTTAATAACTATGAGTGTCCAGGGTCTCTGCCCAGAGTTTTAACTTTAAACAGTGTGTGTTTGCATTTGTTTGACTGCAGAGAATTCTATCTTTGAAGTAAAAAAATATAATAATGCTTGCATACTTTGGTTTTATAGTCATTTGGCAAACAAAATTTTAAAAGTCACTTTAATATTCATATCATAAACTGACTTTTAATAAAAAAAATCTTTGCATGTCAGTTAGAATATTTTCAATTATTATTAATTTTATTTTTAAATTTTAATTAATTGTTCACTTTACATCCTGGTCATAGCCCCTACATTCTTCTCCTCTCAGTCCTACCCTCCTTCCCTGTTATCTTCAGAAAAGGGGAGCCTGCCCCCCACTCCAGCATACCAAGTCACATCAGGGCTGAGGTCTACCAGAACTACCCAGAACTACCAGCTCTACCTACAATCCTAGGGCTTGCTACAGACAGGCCCCACCAGACCTGCTAACACCAGGGTCAATTATTAATTTTAAAGACCCACTTCACTTGAAACATTGTAGCAGTAAGGAATGCTGTCAGTTGTACAGCAAAGACGTCCTGAAGAAGGGGGATTCCTACATAATCTCATCAGTAGGTTATCAAGGACACAGCTCCTTCCACCTTTCGACATCCTGTACTGTTGCTCTATAAATTCCCTCTTCAAGGTAACTCCCTCTGAGGACAGCTTCACCAACTCTAACACCAGAGTCAGGTCCAACAGACTGCTCCTCCCCATGTGTCTTAGGAGTAGGTAAGAAAGTTGATCGGAAGTCCTTGGCAGAGTTAATTGTTTCAGTGGCCAGGCTCCAACCACACACAGTTAAAACCATTCCTGCTTGATAAGAATAGATACTTCAGTCTGTCTCCAGCAAAGGAAAAAAATATACAGCCTTGGGCCTCAGGCGAAGCTACTCTATCAGCAGCGTACATTTAGCTATGGGAAGTGCTGTGCACAAGAAAGAGGGCAGGGCAACAGGGCCTGAGAGGAAATCTACAGTCAGATTCTCTCTTCAGAACCTGCTCCTCCTTTGTCTTCTATTGGGTCTCTTATTTACCTTTGGCATTTGTATACTTTATGTGCAATTTCATGCACTATGGTCTGTTTACATAGGTTCAGTTTTGCATTCCTTTTCGCTCTCAATATCTTCAGAAAGTCACAGTCCTTAACTCGTGTGGTGTTTGTAGATTTTTATCACTGTTTTCTTATTCGGACAGGTTGCGACCATTTCTATTTTAAATTGTATGCACATAAGCAATGCATCATCATTAGATCCATCCCTAACCTCCTCTCTTGGGCTCCCCAGCATTTCCCAATATATCGCCCATCTTCTTCCAAACTGCTTCTCTTTTTTTAATAACTGAAATCTCTGTGTATGAGTAAGGTAGCCAGAAACAAGCAAACAAATGAACAACCCCCCCCACACACACACACAGAGAGAGAGAGAGAGAGAGAGAGAGAGAGAGAGAGAGAGAGGGAGAGAGAGAGAGAGGGAGAGAGAGAGAGAGAGAGAGAGAGAGAGAGAGAGAGAGAGAGGAGAAAAGAGAGAAGAGAGAAAAGAGAAAGAGAGAGACCAAAAAATACCTTCCAAAGCAAAACAAACAACAAAAAACCCCCAACATTCCCAGTAAAGTTAAATGTTTTTTTGTTTTTTTGTTTTTGTTTGTTTGTTTGTTTGTTTGTTTTTCGAGACAGGGTTTCTCTGTGTAGCCTTGACTGTCCTGGACTCACTTTGTAGTCCAGTCTGGCCTCGAACTCACAGCGATCTGCCTGCCTCTGTCTCCCGAGTGCTGGGATTAAAGGCGTGTGCCACCACGCCCGGTGGTAAAGTTAAATGTAAGATAAATAATAGTTTTATGTTTGTTCTAATATCACATGGGACATAGTTAATATTAAAAATACACTCATTATTTTTCTGAGATTCAACAAGAAATGAAAATAGCATATCGTAGCTGCTAATCCAGCAACTCTCGACGTGTGACGCCTTCACCAAGCAATGCATGGTCACATAGATTGGCTTTCACCCTTCCTGGCTTGACCTTTTTAGGTCTATTCGGTTTAATGTAAATGACTCCCTCCTTTTCTTGTTTTACTTTTGCTTAAAATGGTTTGATGTGAGTTCCTGATGCTTGAAACTAACAGAACAGGACCTCTATGAAGCCCTTCACTATCCCTCCTCATATAATCATCAATAACATTCTTTCCTTTACCAGTATTCTTTAGAAAACTATTATTAAATAACACGGTCCTTTGAAAGGGACTCTATATTCAATTTTTACCTTATGAATTTATTATTTTAGCTCATTTTAAAGACTTCATGATCAGAAATAATTTCTTTTGTTAATACATACTCTATATATAGAGAGATAGACACTAAAATCTTAAGGTTATTTTCAAAGGCAGCACAGTTTATAATCTTTGTGTTTTACTGTTTTATATATTGCACAGCACCTAACATTTCTCTCCCTCTTCACTAAATTTTATTCTTCCATATTTATGGCTTCTGTAGTTGGGTTCTATTAAATTCAGGTGGTGATGACAGACAGAGGAAGAAGTAATCACACTCTCTTACTTTTACACTCTGATCAGCCTACACTGCTACAAAGTTTTGGAAAAGGCCTACTGTATGGAGGCGTGATCGGATTGTATTCCACAGCTGTCAATTTCAAAGCTCATGTCATTTCTACCAGTTACCTCCTCTGTGTTCCCTTTCTGACAAGCAAAAAGTCCTTTTATCTCAAACATCCCCAGATAGTCTTCAAGAATCATATAGATTATTTTCTTTAAAGGCATTGAGGTGATTAACACACAAAAGCAATCACAGCCCAACTACTAAATATTAACATTTCTATTTATCTTTTGAGATAGATATGCAAGGAATCCAGGTACTTCCTCTGTGTCGTTGTTCTAAGCACCAATAGACCTAGTAAACAGGCCCAACTTCTTCTCTCATAGAAGCAGCACTACAGTGGTAAGATGAATGTCATAGAGTAAGAGGGGAAAAAATTCTATGAAGAGAACAAGTGGGGCAAAGCAAAGGAGGTGCAGGAACAGGCCATGTGACTATGTTATTATTTGCATGAGATACAAGCCAACTTTTTACACGCACTAAGAACTGTGTTCAGATGGGGCCTGTTGGAAGCCTGTCTGTTGGAAGAATGGTTCTTAACTGTGGCATTAAGAGAAGGTTTGGGATCTCTAAGAGGTGGGCCCCAGTGGGAGTTTACTGGAACCGTGTCCTAAGATAGGACTGTGAGAACCTAGGTGCTACATGACTTCCTATATTAAGATGTCATCTCTGTGCCCCATGACATGAAACACAAAAAGAACCCTTGCCATAACAGCTGATGCATGTGCCATACTTTAAAATGCCAAAACTGTGGACTAAATAAACTTCATTTATAAGTAGTGTGCCTCAAATTTTGTTAAGTAACAAACTCTGAGTAATACAATAATTACGTTGATATCTATCTTAAAGATTTTTTTTTCCAGAAAGTAGTTGCAAAATCTAAATAAAATTAGATTCAAGCTTGTGGTGAGTGAATTTCAATAATTGCTTCATAAAGACTTTGATCAGAATGCACACAGTCCAGGGGCTCAGTTTCAAACTGAGTCACTAAGAGCTGAGAGAGCTTTCTCTGCCTGGTGGCTAAGGAGGATGCTAGAATGCTAACTCAGAGAAGGATCTGGAATGCTGCTGCTGGCTCTGAAGAGAAACCCACAGCATCAGCGAAGGGCTCATGGTTGACCTTAGTTGTCCATAGCTGACCCGAAAACAGATATACCAAGCCTACAAGACCAAGGACCAGAATTCCACCAACATCCTGAACAATCCTATAAGAATATTATTAACCAGTGCTTCTGGATCAGAGACCCAGTGAGGCCTATAATTCCAGCTACTCTACTCAGAAGAGGCTGAGGCACAAAGGACACAAGAATGTCCAAAGCTTGGGCAACTATAGGGGTGAGTTCAAAGCCAGCCTGAGAAATTTAGCGAGGCCTTCCCTGAAAATTAAAAAGTGAGAGAAAAGACTGCAGATACAGCTCATGGGTAGAGGTCTGCGTTGTAGTTAACACACACACATAGGCTGAGGCTACTGGGTAGGTTTTGCTCTTGCTTTTGCGATGTGCTTATCACAGAAGAGGTCTAGGATGTTAGACCTCTAACCCACACAACCAAAAGCACTGCGCACTGCGCGCTGCCTTAAGCCATTAAGGTTGTGGCAACTGGTTACAGAGCAACAGAATCAGAAGAAAACTGAATGGGCTAGAAAGGGAGCTCCCAGTTCGGCAGTGCTGCCACCCCACTTGTGACTTGGGGAAAACTGTATAAGCTAAGACAGACAGAGATTGTGTGGGGGAAGGAGTGAGATAGTAAATTAAAAAAAAAAAAGAACTTAAAAGCTTTGAAAAACTAAGTGGAATTTAGCTTCATAGGTTTTTAATGTTCTTGTCTGCTAATTTTAACATTTCTGTCAGTTCTGGGCCAGTTTCAAAAAAACTGCTTTTTGTCATCATTACAGCTTGCATTTTTCTGCTTCTTTGCATACTTGGCAGTTTTTAATTAAGGGAGGCAACATTGTAAATTGTATCTTTTTGGCTTCGGGATGCACTTGTGTTCCTATAACTAGTTGTGAGCTTCCCCTTGGACTCAGTTGAAATACATGGAAACAGTTTGTTCCTTTGGGTGTTCTGTGTAAGATTTATTAGGTAAGGCCAAAGTAGCATCCACCCAGAGCTAATGCCAGCTACTGTGGCATGCTCCTTCTGCGCATCCTCCAGCACTGCGCGAGTCATGAGAAGATACAATCTGACCTTCAATGACTCCTGGTAGAAGCAGGTTCTATTAGTGCCATGTCTTTCAGATGGGGATTTTCTAGCTTTGCATGCACCAATCAAGACTCAGCTATTGAGGACCAAGGCCTCTGTACAGGTCTGTAGGATTATATCTTTGTGTACATCCATCATCACTCCTCCTAATCATGTGACTCTCAGCTCTGACTTCTCAGCTCTGGCTCTCCCTGCATTCTCATTCCCTGAGCCTCAGACTGGGAACCCTCAGGACGGTAAGTCTGTGGATTCCTGAGGCACACCCATGCCCAGATCTTTCAACCCTCATCTATTGGGGCCATTTTGACTCACAGTTTGACATCCACAATCATGGAAAGTGTTTCTTCATATGTTTTATTCATTTCTGGCTGTTGCAAGCAGGAAGAGAAGCTACCCTGTGTGGTTCCATCTTGGCAAGGAGTCCATTGGACTTGGCATCATTATGAGTGCACGGTGGCTTAGGGGTACTGGCTTTCTCTGCATCAATAATATGACTTCAAATTTGCATG
>OU015756.1:27423886-27444082 GCA_907169655.1 Acomys percivali | reverse complement strand
TAGTGGACAGATCTAGTGGACAGATCTAGTGGACAGATCTAGTGGACAGATGGGGCACAAATTAAAAAGGACATTTAGAAGAATCAGTGAAGTTGAAGGTGAATGAAGCAAAGTAAATAAATGAATGGACTTCCAACGATCTATGGAACACACTACCCAACATCAGAGTCCACATATCTGGACTCTGATAAAGAGGATAAAACGAGACCTCAGCTCTACACAAAGAACTGTAGGGAGCTAAGGAATGTGAGGAGTGGAGAAACGGTTCTTCCCCAGGGAGGAGCACAGCAGTTGGTTATGGACTACCAGCTACACTTAAACCTCATTTAGTAAAGCAATTTTCATGCACTTTAAGAAAGCATTGCTAAGAACTCTGCTAGCCACCAGGTACAATTAACCATACCCTTTACTCGTTGCCTGCTTCCACAGGATTCACGCGTTTGATGTACCAGTTCTGATTTCTATCCACCATCAAAATGGCTACACACTGGCTAGGAAGGTATACCAGCAAGTGAATATATTTCCATGTTGTTATCGCCTCCCCACCCCCTCGACACCAAAAAAAAAAAAGTGTGCGTTCTAAGAATATATCACACTTGATAATCTCCCAAAGATGCAATATTTATCAACTGAATTATTTCCTAAAGTCAGTAATCAAAGTAAGATTTCATTTTGCTTCCAATTTTTCCCACCTAAACTTATTATTTTTGTGTGCGGATCCATCTGTGTGGGCATGTGTTTATATATTTACATTCTTATTTTTTAAAAGCCCGTTCCAGCCATCTGTGCTACTCTAACAATACTAGAGTCAAAGTGCCAATCACAAAAGTATTAGCATTTTGCAAAGACAAAGCAAGCAACAGAAAGCTTACAGGGATGCTCTTAACATTATTAATTACATGAGACGGGGCAGCATCTGATTTCCTTCAAATGCCTTCAATTGGGAAATGTCACAATGAAAATACGACTTAAGAAAAAGAGGAAGAGGAAGAAGCAAGATGGAAGGGACCAGAAAGGAAGGCCCTGGGGGATTGGAGTGGGGAATATTGTAGAAGGAAGCAATGGGAAAACCAGCCAGGGCACCACAGTGCGAGGGTAGATACCATCAGTGCCCAAGGATTCACTTGCAGGCAGTTAGGCTTAACAGCCTGCCCTGCAAATGCAATGAACCACTACACCTGAAACAAGGTCTTTGCAACCCTGATTTTAAAGTGCAGCAGAAAGTGGCTGCTTCCCATGTGGATATCTGTGTCTTTCGGGAGATCTTCCCTCCAAGACTCCTATTTAAAACTAAGATTAGCCTAAAAGTTCAGCATTGGTTAACTTCCAAAAATAAAGGCTCTTTTAAAAACCAGCTCCTTACTTTAAAAGGGCTTTTAGTTGTATATTTTTTATTTATGAGGACTGAAGAGATGGCTTAGCAGTTAAAAGCAAGCTGCTGTTGTAGAGGTCCTGGGCTCAGTTGCCTGCACCCAAAGTGCTCACAGTGATCTGTAACTACAGTTCTAGGGGATCCAATATTGTCTTCTGTCTCCCAAGGGTACCAGGCATTATTGGGGTACACAAAGATACATGGGGGCCCCATGGGAAGGAAAGAACCCATACACATACATAAACAAATCAATTGTGTTAAATTATGCATTTTTAATTATGAAATCTCCAATTGAACTGGCTTTCCAGGGTTCTACTTTATCTGATAGTTATATAGGCAATAGCTTATGCTTACCTTAAACATGCTAAACTTTTTTTCACATCCCTACATCTACCATTAGTGTATAATTTGGTTGGGCTTTTTTTTTTTAATACTGAAAAATATCTGCCTTCCAATCTTTATGGAAATGAATTATATCCCAGATTCCCCCAAAGCTAACTGTTTAAGCGTTTGGAAAAGGAAAGCCCGAATGTTCCAGGGTAGTTGATGCTCCTAACTACTAATTAGGATTTTGCTTTGCATCTTAAGTGTACATATTTCCTTCATCAGGTGTCACACAGCTAAAGTTTGTGGCTTTAATGCAGACCTGATGGGAGGCACATACTGGAATTACCACAGAGGAGTTCTCTGTCACTCTGGGAGTACAAATGCAAGGCCAACTAGCAAGAAACATATCTATAATTTGGGGGCAATCTTGCTATACCAAATACTGTATCATCGGAATTTCCCATCAACATCAATGTGAACCTGTGCCTAAGGGAACATGAATGGTGTTACAACACAAAGGGTCAGCCACTTCCTCGTTGATTAAAAGGCATGGACTTTTCAAATGCTGCTTACTTCTGTCTTACAGTATATAATTAACAAAAGATGAAAAGGTGGGCTTCTTGCAAGTTCCTAAGGAATGTTACTTGGCAGCATCAGACATTAAGGGAGTAATTTTCTAACATCAAAGAACAAAAACATAAATCTGGGTAGTTACCATGTGATCGGTAGCAGCCAATCCCTGCCTTGCCAGTGAGATTAAAAAAACAAAACAAAACTGAAAACAGTTCACTACTGAATAAATAAGTGGTTCATCTAAATGAAAAAAAAAATACCATCATGCATGCACTTTGTGGGAGGTATTTGATACTTCTGCAGTAGAAGTTGAGTTCAACCCCATCTAAACACTTTCATTGTGTTCTTACCTCTGAAATAAATAGAAATAATATACAAGGTGCCCAGGCAAGCCCCTGTTCAAGTGGAACCTATGGGCTCTAAGCAATTCTTGCTCCTAAAAAATAACTTCTTAGAATCTGGTATTAAGCAACTCCAATTTTCTTTAAGATGTATTTATTTATAACTATGTATACAGTGCTGTGTCTGCATGTACACCTGCAGGCCAGAAGAGGACATCAGATCACATTATAGATGGCTGTGAGCCACCATGTGGTTGCTGGGAATTGAACTCAGGACCTCTGCAAGGGCAGACAGTGCTCTTAACCACTGAGCCATCTCTCCAGCCTCCCTCATAATTGTTGTTTAGATAAAAGGAATAGAGGAAAAGGAGGAGTAAGCAAGGAGTGGGTAGCCAGGAGGAGAGCGAAAAGCGAGTAAAAGTTCATTTATAAATGAAAGCAGCTAGGACATTTTGTTCAGTCGTATGTGCTAGACCACATAGGATGGATTTTGTGTAAACTCATTGTATGTAATGGGGAATAAAAACATGCTCCCACGTGTGGTGTTCTTCCACGTGACTTTATAATGTTTCTGGAAAGAAATGATTTGTTAAAAGGGAGGGATAGCTTTGTTTGTATCATTTTGTTCTGTGTTTCCTCTAAAGTTCCCCCAGATCTAGTTCATGGCTCATCTGTGAACCGATTCAGCTTTAGTCTTTGAACAATAAAGAAAGAGTTTAGCAAATGGAGAGAGGGAGAAGAAGAGAGGAATGGCAGAGGGGAAAGAGATGGGAGTGCGCAGAAGGGAGGAACCAACACTCTCTTCCCGAAGGCTAGCGTGATGGAGATGCAACCAGTACCAGGGATAAAAAAGGACAGAAAATGCCTTGGCTTGCAAGCTGTACTAGATCAGGGTCAGACAGCAGGGGGAAGGTCTGTGGAGCTGTGGTCTGGAGGAAGCTTTCTCTGTGGTCTGGGCTACAGGAACTTTAGGTCGCTCTTCCTAAGACTGTGACCCTTCAAAACAGTCCCTCATGTTGTGGTGACCCTCCCCCTCCCAAACCTCAAATTATTGTCATTGCTACTTCATATCTGTAATTTTGTTACCGTTGTGAATCGTAATGTTAACTTCTGATGTGCAGGATATCTGATATGTGACCCCCATGACTCATAGATTGAGAAACACTGCTCTAGATGAAAAAAAAAAAATCAGGATTATGGGAGCTGGATGTGGTGGCACAAGCTTGTAATCCCACCACTTTCAAGCAGGAAGCAGGAAGATCAGGAAATCAAGGGAAACCTACACTACATAGCAAGTTTGAGGCTAGCCTCCACTACATACAATATTGTCTCAAAAATAAAAATAAAAATAAAACCCAAGTCTGAAAGGTTGACCTTTCTGTAACGAGAATAAGAAAACGTGGTCCTTAGCATAGGGATAGAAACAGGAATTATTTTCTCTCCCAAATGCTGAAGTGACAAACATTGTAGCTTGTTTGCTGTATTAAAACTACCCATATGCACCATCAGCCGTTCATGTCGGGTGTCAGCTGACTCCTCCTCTCCCCCAATTTCAAGCCTTCCTCTGGCATGTGGGGGCAAAACCATGCTCGATTAGGCTATCCTATTCTTGTATTTATATCTGTGATCATGCTAGGTAAGCAAGAAGGACTTCCGTAATCATGAAGTTTGAAGGTACCACAGCCCTAATACTGAGTTCCCTCTCCCAAAGTCTGTCATCTAATCCTGACAGAGGGACTGAAAAGATGGCTCTGTAGTTAGGAGCCTGTGCTCCACAATCTTGCTGACTGGAGTTCAGGTCCCAGCACCCACATGACAACCAGAATTCCCTCATAACCATGTTCAATCCCAGTACAAGGGGTAGTAACAGGATGATCACTGATGCTCGCTGGACTCCAGTGTGGGCAGGTCATGACCCCATGGTCAAAAAGAGACTCTGTCTTAGCGTTCCTCCTTCCCTTTTAACAAATCATTTCTTTCCAGAAACATTATAAAGTCACATGGAAGAATACCACATGTGGGAGCATGTTTTTATTCCCCATTACATACAATGAGTTTACACAAATCCATCTTATGTGGTCTAGGATGAGAGCAAGAGGGGGATGGCTATGTAATTACACCTGAGATATATATATGCAATTGTACCTGATATGTATGTAAGTAATTGCACCTGAAATGTATGTATGCAATTGTACCTGAGATGTATGTATGCAATTGCACCTGAAATATATGTATACAATTGCACTTGAAATATATGTATGCAATTGCACCTGAGATGTATGTATGCAATTGCACCTGAGATGTATGTATGCAATTGCACCTGAGATGTATGTATGCCATGGAAAATGAGATGCAGAAAGGATGGAAGGGGAGTGGAGAGAGGGAGAAAAGGAATGTAGATGAATAACACAGAGTATGCTTCTGGTCTACCACATGCATGTAAGCATCTTTCCTGTCCATGTTTCACCCCAAATTCTATATTCCAATGCTGTTGCAGTTTCATGGTGTTTTTATATATATATTAACATTCAATTTTATTTAGTTTGTGTTTGTGTGTGTGTGTGTGTGCATGCATGTGTCTGCAGGTACACAAATACAATAGTCTATCTGTGGAAACCAGAGGGCATCTCTTGGATTCTGGCTGTCTCCTGCCACCTTCTGGGATTTGGGGATTGAATTCAGTTTGTCAGGCCTGTACACAGCACATCAACCCACTGAGCCATCTGCTAGCCCATTAAGTCTTCATGGGAACAGAAAAAAAAGAACGTTATAGTCAACATACTTTCTAAATGCATTGGTGTGTGCATTTCAAAGGGGGGGAAATCTCTGCTATAGCCTCAGAGGAAGTCCCACAGCATTCTTCCTTCTGTGATGGTGGAAGGTAGGGGTCTGATCACACATCCCAGAAAGACTCACCTAGTAGCTATGAAGTGCTTAGGTCATACATGGAAGTGAGCAGTAAGTGGCTAGTCAAGGGAAAGTGTGAACTACACATAGTGCATGTGTGAAGACCTAAGTTCACATCCTCAGAGCTCTGCAAAAATCAGTGCTATAGTTTACACCTGTAATCTCAGTGTATCCATGGCGAGATGAAAGGTGGAGATGAGAGAATTCCCAGGGGCTCACAGGTGAGCTAGCCTGGCATATGAGCAAAAGACCCTGTTTCAAACAAGATGGGACATAAATACAAATATCCAAGATTGATCTCTGGTTTTCATATACAGGTTATGATATATGCAAGTATATATCATATAGATACATATACATAGTATAGTACATACACTATAGTACAAGTATAGATACATATACAAGTATAACATGTGTCACAGTCATGGTCAAGGTCTCTCTCTCTCTCTCTCACACACACACACACACACACAGGGTGGGATGATAAAGAAATTCTGGCTAAATGTTTAAAGTTCCCTTTATGTCTTGGGTAATTAAAACCCATTATGAGCTCCCCAGGAGCTGACTGACTAAGAAAATTGTCCTAAAAGATGATACAGCCCAAACAAGGAGTGTTGGAGGAAAAGTCCAACAGTTTTCAACTGCTGGTTTCAGTGCCTTGATATCTGGTTACCACCCTGCCATGGGCATTGTTATGAATGGTGAACTCTTTCCTTTAACCATGTGATGAGAAGGAATGTTCCTCAGTAATCCCTGGCTGGCTTAATAAAGATGCTGAAGCCTATTCCTGGGTAGAGAGGTAGGCTGAGTTTTAGGTTACTTGTCTTGGGTTCGAGAGATGAGAGGAGATGGGGGAAAAGCAGAAGAGGTAGCAGGGGATAGAAAGAAGCCAGAGAGAAAGGAGTCTCCATGAAGCAGGATGGACAATGAGCATGTGGATGTAAGGACAGACTGAGGGAGCAGAAGCTGTCCCTGGAGTCATCAGACTGGCAAGTGATTGGCTTTTATGGAGCCTTTTTAAGATACTAGGATTAGAGTAGCCCACAATCTGCCCAGCATAGTGCTTACAGCTTAATAATAAATCATAGTCTCTCCATGTCAATCATTGGGAACTGAGCTGCTTACATAAAACTGCTGCCATAATAATTTCCTGTATTGATTAATATAGAAGGAATAATTACTTTTTTTTTTTTTTTTACAAAGGAGACTCTTCTTATGGTAGCCTCTGTTCATCAGACATCTACTGTTTTTGGTCCCAGGACTATTGCAGAATTAAAGCCATCCCAGTGACACCACTCCCTCTGTCACTAAGTGGGTTATGTTCAGGCTTTGTATTGTCTCTCCCACTGCAGGACGGTCAGGGTGAAATCCAGCACCAGGGACGATGGGAAGGCTGCAAGAAGGAAAAAAGCATCTCATTCCACAAAGTGGGTACTAAAAGGAAAGCCTAGCTTCCATAGACTGAGATATCAGTGTAGACAGTGAAAGGGACAGGAGATTGCCAGCAGGGAAGGCTCCAGAGCAAACATGGGACCAAGACAAGAGGAGGTTGGGCAGGGAGGTCAGAAGGTAATGAATGTGTGAAGCTGGGACTGGTGCCCTGTAGGTACAGTTGGGGTGTGGGGAGGGGCAGGTAAGCTGTGCCATTGGAAACACTATTGGGACCTACAAAGAAGTAAGATCAGCAGAGCAACAACCTGTGGGCACAGCTGGGGCAAAAAGTAAAGCTGAGGGTGCCCTACCTAAAGCAGAGAAAGCTAGTAAGAGCTTAAGAGAACAGACTTGCGTGAAAAAAATAGCAAGACGATTCCAACTCCAGTTTTCATGGCTTGAAGGAAGCTTTTAAAACAGGACAGGCAAACATCTTATTTTTACAGATAAAAATGTACTTTCACGTTTCTTCTGTGAAAATACACTATCTAGAGTGTAATGAGTATAAAGATGCTTCAGAGGGCTTGAATGCGGGGCAGGGGTCTGTGTGGCTCAGCTGGAGGAGTGCAGGGTCCCTGGGTTGGCCTCCCAGCCTAGCATTAACCAGCTGTCTTGGTGCATGCCTGTGAGCTCAGCACCTGGAGCCCAGAATCTGGAAGGTCAGAGGTTCAAGGTCATCCTCAGCTATATAGGGGTACTGAGGACAGCCTGGGTCCCATGAGAACACATCTCTAAAAGAAAATAAAAACATCCAGATGTACCATGTCCATCTGTGTAGTGGCTACAAGCATGAAAGAGAAGTGGCCTTGGGTTCTCATAACTATGGGCTGAGTACAAATGAACACAAATTTAGTCATTAACCCCTAAAGACTAGCACCTGGTCTTCTGGACTGCCAGGCTCAGCTTTCCTACATCACCAGAGAGACAAGCAGCTTCAACTGGATCTCCATGCTCCTACATCCTATGCTCCATTCCCCAGCACAAGCAGATTCCATCTTTCTGACTGTGGCGGCGCAGGTGAGCCATGTAGAGATTCTCACGTGTCTACTGCCATTTTCTCCAAGTAGGGCCTCACCCCATACTGCTCTAGCCCACCACAAACTGCTTCCTGTGACTTACACATGAAAAGAAAAGCATCCATAATCCAAAGTGGATGGGGATGCTCTGCATCATGTGTAGCATTGTTTTGTCCTAAAAATTCACGGTTCCCCAGTATGTTGCTAGTTCTTGTCTACAGGCCCCTAAGTCAGTTTCCGTGGTTAAAATTTGTGGGAGGGTACAAGCACACTACTTATTTTCTTCTAGTTTAGTTCTAAATGAAGAAAAAAAAGAAAACCAGAAAAGAAGTCACAGGGATACAGGAATCTGATTCTTTCATTGGCCTCTTCTCCTAAGACCGCCATATTTATTTGTTCAATTTTGTCTTTCTACCTTATACCTTATACTATTTCAAAGACAGCCAGAGGCAGCTAACTCCTCCTAGCTCTAATAACTAGAAACCATAAAAAGAAATCTATGTGTAAAATACTTTGTCATTCATCTATTTTCCAGTAACATATTAGTCACTAGCCCTCACTTTCCCTCTTGTTAATTAAGCTTTTAAACTACGCCTGGAAACTGCTATGAGAGGATGCCTTCCCAGACGCTAGTCCAAAGTCTACAACACATAAGAACCTGAACTAAAATGCCCACTGCTTTTCCTAGAACAATGCGATTTTAGAGGCTTCTAAATAAATGTGATGTATGAATACAGGCGTGGATTTCGAAAACCGCACAATACAAAGTAAAGAGACACCTCCTCTCAGGCAGGCATGATGGCATGGCGCTCACCTGCAATATAGCACCCAGGAAGTGGAGGCGAGAGGGTGAAAGAGAGTTCAAGGCCAGCTTCAGCTGCAATGGGAAACCCAGTTTCAAGAACAATATGCAACAAACACATTTCCCCTCGCCATCCCTTCTCCCAATTACTATAGCAACCCCAGAGTAAGCTGTCATTTGTCTTCTCGGGGTAAGTTTTATCATTAAGTAAAGCCTTGTTGCCCTTCACATTGTATCTTGACCTGTATATTAAAGCCATAGTCATTTCACACCCAGAATATTTATTTATTTATTTATTTATTTATTTATTTATTTATTTATTTATTTTAAATATATTTTATTTAAAGTCACGAAAAAAGGGGATTGAAATGGCATAGGAGATTGTGCACTGCAATATAAACTGATATATACTGCTTTCTTCACTATGTAACATCTGCTAGATTGGCGGAACGCTAGTCCAGAGGGCTGAGAAAAGTATTCATAACCTAGAAGAAATTATCAGCACAAATTTTTAAGTTTTTCCAAGTTGCTTCTTTGTTAGGAAACCAACTTTGAAAACACACCATAATCATGCAGAGGACAGCAGAAAATGGAAAATAAATGATCTAACAGACTGTATAGGGGTGTAAATATGACCTCACCCCCCTTTTTTTCTGCACTGATTTTCCCACAGGAAGGAAGAGATTAAAGGATGGATTACTTCACGCACTATAAAGGTCTCTAGGCTGACCCCACTCTTAGAGGGGACTCTTTCAGAGGAATAATGCTATAAAGAACGGTGCAAACCCACAACTGAGCCCTCTGAAGGGCTCTCATTCACAGCCCCCATTGACTGCCATGGCCTCTCTGAGGGAATTCAAAATAATTCACTGCCCACCAGAATACTGAGTTCACCGAGAGGAAGAGAGTGGCGAGGCTGCTTTGCATCTATTTAATTTTTTTTCTTCCAGAAACGTGAAGGGGGTTAATCTTCTACAAGTCCCGTCATGTGCTTTCACAAAGGACCAAGAAGGAGTCGCAAAGCCTCCCCCAACTCTGCAGGAAGCTCTTTCTTTGTGCCTTCTTTTCTACACATGTCTGACAAAGACGCTAAGTGTCTCCTGCCTGGATTCAGAGGTGAGAGAAGCCACAATGATGTCATCGCTGCTGAAGCGCGCTGTGGGCTGAGATAATGAAGACCTCTTCACCCAAGGCTTTACCACTGCCTCAGTGCAGACTTCCTAAACTTCCAAACACCTCAGGGTCCCATTCATTGGAAGGGGTGGTGTGTTTTTCTTTATCTTCTGAATTCTTAGAAAGAAATCCTCACAGACCACATTTCCCTCTCACTAAAACAGCCGTTCCGTGAGTCAGTGACACTGAGCCAGAATGGAATGGTTTATTCAAAAACTTAAAGTGGAAGAAAGGATCCTGCCTCTTTTTTTAAAATGAGGAACAGGTATGTTATTCAATTAATATTCTTGTTATTTGAATTCCCAGAATTTGATAGAAAATAAGTATGTCATTACATGAACAGCAGCAACTCCCCACCCTTTTAATCCTGAATGTATCTATAAACTTGGCTTTTATACAAGTGATGGGATAACAATTGAGTTGTAATCTGAATAAATTAATAAGATTTAAATTATAAAAAAGAGCAAATTGAATTGTTTAAGAACATCAAAGGCAGTAGTTTCTAACAGTTTCTATACCACAGACCATTCTAAAAATATTTTACAAGCTATGGTGCTTTCCGAAAGAGGAGAGTTGATGAATTCAATTATGCACATACTTTGAAATCTCTACACATATACTAGAGGCCTCCTGACACTAGGGAAGCCTGCGTCACACTGCATATCTGCAGTGGGAAAGCAAACTTGTGTCCACGCCCTGTTGGAAAGTGTTTTTGTAGAGTAATGATTTTCCTTTAGAGAGTTGACTTTCTCAAAACACTTTATTTTCTCCCATAATGTGATTTATAGTGTATTCCTCTTCAATTATATATAATGGTGCATAATACCCGTCCTCAGCTGGGAGACACTGTCTTCATCTTTCAGAGGCTACAATATCTAAGGCAGATAGTTAACTCCCTTCTCATGGAGGGAGACTAGTGTTTTTTCCAGAAAAAAATGAGATTCAAAGATACACTTCATTGATCCAAAAGAAACAGATAAACAGTCTAGTGGATACATTTAGAAAACATAAGCCCCGCTTTTAAAAAGTGTTTAGGAGACAGTTTAGCATACTCAAAATAAAGGCTATCAGATAGGAAATGAGAGTCACTAAAGAATACTAAGGCAGGAAACACTGAGTATTCAAAACATGAAGTAAAAACAAAACAGAACAAAGAAACAAACAAGACTATTCTATTTCATCCAGCAGGCAATTCTAGTCTAGACGATGACCTACAATGTTACAGTTCACAATGGTCACTACCTATGACTAATCTCCTGAGCACTCTCCAAAGCACACCACTTATTCTCTAAGCCTGCATAAGGGCATTCACCAGAATACAGAGAAATCATGTGACTTTACCTACTTTCTTTTATTGTGTTCTTTATAATTCCTGTACCTAGGTATGTTCTGTAATAGGTAATGTTCATGTCTTAGAATGTAGAAGTGATAGCAATTCGTTGGTGTGTGTTTTTGCACATGGGGTATGAGTACACAACTCACAAAGAATGATATATAACCCCCACCCACCTCAAATAGAGCCAAGACAAAGAGGCTCAGGAATAGGAGACTTAGCTAGGGACCCACTACAGTATGAGGGACATCAGGTGAAACATCCCATGGGTCTGTACGCTTGAAAACTTGGTCCCAAACTAGTGACTCTGCCTTATTTGGTTGGGGAACTATTGAAGGTAGCTGGAGAAGGTGGATGGTTGGGGGGTTGGCTTTAAGGTCTATATAGCCCAATCCCTTTCCTCTCTTGGCTCTGCTTCCTGGTCTGTTGAGAGAATAGAAAGCAGTTGCCACACAATGCTTCTGCCATAGTCTCTGGCACCATGGAGTCAGTCACCTGCCACGGTAGACAGGGTCCTGTTAAACTATAGGCTGACATAAAGTGTTCCTCCTCCAAGTGACCTCTTGTTGAGCATCAGATCACATTATAGATGGCTATGAGCCATCATGTGGTTGTGGGAATTGAACTCAGGACCTCTATGAGTAGTCATTGCTCTTAACCTCTGAGCCATCTCTCCAGCCCCTTGAGTGTTTTTCCCCCAAAGGCTTTGAAATACCCAATATTATTTTCACACCTTACAAATGAGGAAACTGAGACTTTGGTGGGTTAAGTAACTTTATCAAGGTCTTAAAGCTATTTAGTACCTGTCCTTGGGATAAAATACTCTACAGGCAAAACATATTTACCCATAATTCACAGCTTAGACTTAGATCTCTCTAGTTGAATTGAGTTTCTCCCAGGTACTTTTTAACTTTCGGTTAAAAACAGTTAAGAGCTATACTTTTTAAACCCCATTATCACCATTGATCTGCCATCTTCAGAAGTAGGCTCTTTTCTTATGTCCCCAACATTATATTTTAATACAAACTCGGGCATCCTTCAACATCCATGCTAGTCCTTTCAACACTGTGGCTTTTACTGGTACCTTGAAAGTTGCATGAAATCTGTTTTCTAGATGGCTCACTGAAGTTGTAATTGAACAATGGCTTGATTTTAATTGGTTATGTTTTAACCAGTTTTTACTGCAGTATACTGTTGGATGACAGAGCACACGGTTAGGTACCCAATGAACAAATTTTAATTAGTTTGCATCATAACATCCTAGAAGTTTAAATTTTCTCAGTATTTTATCTTCATGTATTTTAAAGACAGAAACTATGGCTAGTAAATCCATCTCCAAAACTGATAGTAATTCACTGATGAAATCTCTTTTACTTTTGCTGTGAGGTAGAAAATAATAAACTCCATAAAAGGGATGCATGCTAGACAGTCCAGTATCAAAAAAGAAACATCAATGATTGTATTTATTATTACCAGTACCGAGAATATTAAGTTGAAAGCCAAATTTAAAACTAACTCAAGAGATAAGACTCAAGTGCCTGAGTCTGTTTTGACAAGTTATCTCCAGATAAACATATTCCAAGATGTTTAACACAGTTGAGTGACTCTATGAAACAACCTTCATAAAAAATGTCTAATAATGATGTCCAGAAGGTGGTTTAAAAAGGAACTTATCAGAAAATGTGTGTGATCCTGTTTTTGTGCAACATGGTCTTATGTTAAACAGGTTTCTTAAATAACGCCATATCAGGGTCAAATTAGGGACTTAGGACTAGAAATATGAGGGTGGCCCCAAGTGGATGAACACTGAACACTGGCCTCCCATACCCATTAGTGTAGTGATTTTTCTGCTGCATCTCACATTCCAAATGCTCATGAGCTTTACTCACTAGATCTGGGTGCCTCTGGGCAGAACTGCCATCCTGAGTGCCCTTAATGTCTCTACTTTTGCAAACAAGCAAAGGATACTAAATTAGATGACCTTCTTTTTTCACTGAAGGAAACCTGGAGATGGTACTTCCATCACTTTCAACACTTGTTATTGTACCTCTGGACAAAAAGAGGAACATCTTCAGAAGTGTATGGTCTCATAGTAATGTTGTGACTATATACCATGTGATTTGCATTTCCGTATCATTGGTAAAACATCATGCTTCTATAGTCACAAGGAACATAAGCTCAGTAACTTATTCACTTGTACAATTCTTTGGGTCTTACTACTATTATTCTGCTAAACAGACCTACTACCAAATGCCCTTCTAAATTTGTATCTCTGTACTAATCTACTAATAGATGGGTGAAGCTCTCAGCCCCTGTGGGAGAGCTTGCTTTGTGCAGTGAATGCTTCTTAATGTAGAAACTCCCAGGGGCTCAAACTATACGGAATAAGGATTGGTGGAGTGCTCAGCTACAAATGAGTCCCAGTGGGTCTTGGAGAATTTGAGGGAGGGTAAATATGACCAAATCATACTGTATGTAATTCTCAAATAATAAAATTCTGTGGAAACTGGAATAAACTGTGGGAATCAGAAGCATGTAGTTATATTGTATCCACTGTAATCGCTCTGCTAATTGAAGAACGTGCAATGTAAAATTGTTATGACTTAACCTCTTCACCTCCCATTTACTTAATTCCTAAGATGGAAAATAGGAGGTTAATTTTAGTTATCTGAGCTGCTTCATCATAACTATCATAAGATTATAACAGGAAGAAAAGAGTTGAGTGACACCTTGTGCACATAGCGGTGAGCTCAACAATGACTGAGAAAAATTTTTTAAAACTCATCAAAGATGGGAGTTTTACCACGGGGCCTGCATGGACCAGGCTTAGGTCTTCTGCATATATGCTATGGTTGTGTAGTTTGGTCTTCTTGGGGCATGCCTACCAGTGGAAGCAGGGGCTGTCTCTGACTCTTTTGATGGCTTTTGGGACCCTTTTCTTCATACTGGGTTACCTTGGCCAGCTTTAATATGAGGAGATGTGCCTCATACTGCAACTTGATATGCCATGTTTGATTGATATCCATGAGAAGCCTGTCCTTTTCTGAAGAGAAACAGAGGAGGAGTTAATGGGGAATGGGCAGAGGGGAGATGGGGGGGACACTAGGAAAACAGAAGGAAGGGAAACTGTGGTCAGGATGTAAAATTACTACTACTACTACTATTACTACTACTACTACTAATAATAATGATTAATAATAATAATAATAATAATAATAATAATAATAATAATAATAATAATAACCACAACAAAAATAATAAATTTTTTAAAGATGGGAATTTCTGTGAAAGTAAGGATCTAAATGGTTACTATTATAATTATTTTGTGCAATACCCATGGTTCAAATTGCAAATATATAAAAATTACCCTCATGTGTGCCAGACATGTTCACTGGCCTACATCTAAACTGGTAGCGTTTTAGAATTATTTCCCCCTTGAATGTAAGGAGAGATGATAACAAGGGATGGAAAGTGCTCCAGGAAACATAGATCCCTGGCAGCCCTGCCTAAACCATATTCATGCTTCCTCAAATGTTGGGCAGTTCTGAAAGAGAATGGGAAGTTAACAACAGTCCATGGCAACATCGTTTCCCAGCCCGCTTAGCTGCAATCTTCATCGCAGACAATAATAAGAAATCAGTCTTTAAGACTGACAATGACTTTGGTGACACTGGATAAGAAGCTGCAGCCTAGTTCATGTGACAAGGAAGACAATGGGCATCACCATCAACACCCTATGCTGGCTTTGCCAATGTCATCCAAAATTGGAAATGAAGAGCTTTACTGCATCAGAGATTAATGTTAGGTCTAATATTCCAATTTCTTGTTACTCATAAATCTGTTTGATGGAATTATATCAGTACAGATAACAAACAGTACAAGACATCAAAAAAAAAAAAAACCCATAGTTTTCAAGAGCAAATAAATGAAAATGTTTTTAGAAGTCACTTATCCATAAGAGGATTAGACAGGACAAAGACATAAAATTAGACAGCACATGACATATGGAAAATAAAAACACAGGCATTCTGAAACTGAGGACCAAACTTGGAAACATTTCAAGAACTGCATAGATTTAGTTCTTAAATAGCAACATCAGAGTAAATTCCTCTGCAAGTTTGTAGGTGCTTTATATTAATAGCTGAGCAGTTACATATCCTAATTCAAGAAAACGAATTATATTTTGCATTTAACATGTGAAAATACTTTAACTGTTATTGGCTCTGCTTTCTGATTACTTTATGAAATAAGTCAATCTTCATACTGAATTTACTTTCTCTACAATTATTATAAACATACAAACTGAAATATACTAAAAAATTCAGATATATGATTAGTATTTCCATATGAGATCAATAAAAGTAGGTCAACAAATGATCCTCAGATTATATTACAAACCACTAGCTGTGAAAATTCATAATCTTACACTAAAAGAAATGTTGGTTCAACGGCATATCTTCATATTATAGTAGTATCTTTTATGCATCATTTACTAGTAAAAATATGTGCTAAAATTAATGTGTATGACTTCATGTTTTCCTTTTACAATGCCCATCAAGGACTGTCTTTGATACATGTACACACAGACCAAGAGAATTTCCTAAAGCAAATGGTTAGGGCACCTATCCATATGTCTAAATCCAAGGAAGACTCTTCATCTACCCAGTTCCTAGCATCACCAAGACTAAGTCTTTCCACAACTACTGCTTGTTCCATCATTCTACTCCTCAGTAACCAGGAGCAACTTCCAAATTATTTGTGACTACTCCATGTTTCCCACCTGTGACAAAGACACTCCTTCAGGGCACCATGACAACCACATCAGCAATACAAGCACTTGGGTTCCTGCAGGAAAATGTAAAACTCTGAAAGGCAGCTAGGAGATAAAGGCTTGTTTCCCACTGGTAGGAAGTAATTACAAAAATTACTTTGACACAGAGCCACTGGTGAATGAAAAGCTTGTAATGTGAGAAGAGAAGCCCTGGGGGCCGAGAGACTCAGTATAAAATATGGAAAGCTGAATGCTGTCATGGAAGTACCCCTCCTCCACAACTGCCTGGAGCAAATCTCTGCTCAGGACAGTGTGTACAGTCTTTAAGGGCTGGCCAAGGTACGTCTTTGCTGTTGCTGCTGCTGTTTGTCTGTTTTTTAAAATCTGAGTTTGTTCAAATAGTAGAGATTAAATTTTAATTCGTATCATCATCAATTGCAATTTCATAAACAGAGTCACACAGAAAATTGGTTTGTATGGACCACAGATGCTGAGAGAGAGAGAGAGACAGAGACAGAGACAGAGACAGAGAGACAGAGACAGACAGACAGACAGACAGACACAAAGAGAGAGAGACAGAGACAGAGACAGACAGAGACAGAGAGAGAAACAGAGAGAGAAAGAGAGAGAGAGACAAAGAGAGAGACACAGAGAGAGAGAGACAGGGAGAGAGAATTATTTCCAATCAGAAAGAAGCAATCATGATAGCACAGAGACTGTGATGTCGTAGAGAACATGATGACAGAGAAGCTGCTCTATTGCAAGTGTGACAAGCTTCTGTTCATTACCAACTAGAAGGATGGTACCCACAACCACCACAACCACCACCACCACCACCACCACACCTTCACCACACACCCCTGCATCCCATGACAGGCACAGGAAGAGCTGTATTTTACCCAAACCACCAACTCTGCACTGATCATAACTCACAGTGACACTGTTGAAGGCCTAGAGGTCTCTGACTGTGTCTGTGTCCAGAAGATGGTATTTGCCTGTGCATGTGGGGCCAGAGATGAACTTTGGGTGTCTTCCTCTATTGCTCCTCACTTTAATTTCTGACACTGGATTTCTCACTGAATCTGGAGTTGGCCATTTTGGCTGGGCAGGCTGGCCAATGAGTTCCCAAGTTCCACCTGTCCCCCCTTCACCAGCAGAGGGTGTTATATACATGCCACAATGCCTGGCCTTTACTATTTGGGTGGTAGAAGTTTTAATTTAGGCCTTCATGAGCCAGCCCCACAGCTATGGAGGTCTTGTTTATAAAGCAGTAATTATAAAGTGGAGCTACATGGCTGTGATTTGTGTACCAAATTCAACATATATTTAAATAAATCTTCAAGATTTTCCACATTTCAAAAACAATGCAACTCCCCCACTTAGACCGAAGATGAAAGGTATGTATGGTGTGGCTGAGTTCACTGAGGGTCTTATGGTTGAGCTATACCATATACCAATGTGCTCAAAGCATTGACACAGACAAACACTCTTGGAAACAGTAAATAGAAATACATGTTTGCATTTTGCCGAACAGGAAACCCTAGGGGCCTTGAGAGAAATAGGAACAGATTTTTATTTCACTTCATTTTAATTTTTTGTTTTAATGACACAACGGCCTTCCTCCCCTAGGTAGACAAACAGACAATACCTTTTAAGGGTTCCTAACTATGAACAGTGCTTGCCTTTAGATGCTCAGAGATCTAGCTAGGAGTGAGAGAGGAAGGCTAGCAGTGACAGTCCAGGCATTATAAGCCAACTCATGCCCTTGTCTCATGTTATCCCTGCTCATTGGTCCCACATGGCTCCATCAAGTAATGATGAGAGTGTAGATTGCATATTTGGAGCAAAGTTGGAGTTTAATAAGCATGGGCAATAAGGCGGTGACATGGGTGCTTAGCAAAGGGCAGTACACACAAAGGCACTGCAGGTGGCTTCTCCAATGACAGTTACCCACAAGGCAATTTTAAAATGTCTTTACTGTTTCTAACGGATCTTCAAATCTATACTTAAATCATCCCCATCAAGCCTCATTCTGTCCACATTTTATGTACCCTAATTCGGGAAAGGTATTTCTCTGGTCTCAAGTTAGAATTCTGAGATACATTAGATTCCTGCCTTTCTTCTCTCTCCCAAACCACAAGATCCGCTCTTATCATAAAACTCTACCAATTTTAGTTTAATCTCCATTCGTATCTGGCACCATGGCTCCATCTCATACTTGTTCTCTTGTTACCCGCTGTTTGGTTGGAACCCCTGCCTGCCCCTGCACAAGCTGGGAAGCCCCGTCTACCCTCCTTCCCCACTTCCCCCAACCCCACCCACACTGGGAAGCCTCCCAACAAAGGAAAGGGACCAAGAGCCCAGTCAGTTCCACATTCTTGGCAGCTGTTGCTACCTTCTCCCCGATGCTGCCAGCCATCCAAATCTCCATCTAAGTGCTCAGCTCTTGACCATACTTGGGCAAAAACCCAGATTATGGCTGACACAGCATCACCCTTCACCTACAGTCTATAAAAATGTCCCTGCCCTAGCCCAGGTACAGGACTTCCTCAGCCCTGCTCTCGGAGACTGATGAACCTGCCCAAGAGCTGTCCCGAACAACCTACCTGCTTTTATACTTTTAATTTGGCTCAATTTGATTTATTACATTGGCGGAGAAGCCATTCACCTATCAATCACTCTTGCTCAGGCCCTAGTCCGTTTTAGTTTAGAATGACAACAAACTGCAGCTCAGACATATGCCACTTCTGAGCAGATGACCTACAAAAAGGCTTCATAATGTAGCCAGGCAATTACCAAGGTAAGTAGAAAATAGAATGGACTGTTTCTACAGGCAATACCGAAACTCTGAGGTGCTGCAGGTAACCACTTGTGGACCAATACTTGCCACTGATAACTCGGTGTCAGAAAAATGATGAAGACACTGTTCTCAAATCTGTTTCTTCCTATCAACACCTTGGCTTCCGCATCTTACCTCTCCATTGTAACTCACTGAATAATGACGCATCTCCTACGATGGAATCCTGACTTGATCCAGAAAAGCACAACTTTATATAGCACTGTAGTGTTCATTTACAAATCAATACACCTTTCTAGCATGGTACATTCTCAAATGATGAAATGTATTATAAAATATATTCCTAATGTATACTTGGACTATATTTCATCTATAAAAAATATTGATAAGAAGAGAATTGGAAGGCTATTTTCTAGTGTTTAAATTTTTGAGTTTGAGCTCTTTTATGCTAAGGAAGAAAGTTAAATTTTGATACAGTAATATTCTTGAGGAGAGATCAGCTGGCACCACCAGTAAGTAAGCCAGAGCACCATAAACATGGACATAAAAACCATCCATTTCATGTTAAGGCTTCTCTTGGAACATCCTAGTACAAGTGCTGAGTTAGCCGAGAGTAAAGAAACAAGCTGTTTTCCCTCCACACATGACCGTGCAAACCTCTCCTGAGTGGGCCACTTTAGCCCATCGTCTACTCTCATTGTAAAGCAACCTTTTTGGCATGACTGAAGGAAGTCAGCCTCTAGTGTGTGCATTGTTATAAGCCACCTTTACTGTAAACTGATATATGGGTGCTACCAGAACGCATTGTAATTAATGTATTGTTTTCCTTTCTCTCTCTCTCTCTCTCTCTCTCTCTCTGTATATGTGTGTGTGTGTTGCTAGGAAAACAAACTCAGGGCCTCGTGAATGCTTAAGCAAGTTTCCCATGTTTGAGCTGCTACACAACAGCTCTTGAAGTTTAATTTCAAAGAAAAAGTAAGTTTTCCCTGCTGTAAATATTTTACCAATGGAAGTCACCGAAACCAACATGTATAGAAATTGATACCGTTAAGAACTAGAATGAATAAATAAGGTATAGCTTGTAGATATTTTCTTGTTTGGAAGAGATATAAGTTAATTTTTCCTGTTGATATCAACTTATGCTCAGATTTCATTACAATAAACAAAATAAGAAAAACTTCAGGTGTCATAAATTTTTCATTTCAAATTATTTAAAACTAAAATTCCACAGAAGAGTTTAGCTAATATCTCCTCCAAACAAGAAAAGATTATCTATCTTTCTCTCTATCATCATCTATTCTATCATTCTATCTATCTATCTATCTATCTATCTATCTATCTATCTATCTATCT
>OU015756.1:27373038-27417220 GCA_907169655.1 Acomys percivali | reverse complement strand
GGAAGTACCTCCATCAGACCAACGTCAGCCCCTATTGGCTCTCCATGCCTTTTCCCCATCAGATGATTTCTAGATGACGAACACCAATTTCGAAGTCTACACAAACACTGCAACATTTACTGTTTATCACATGCAGGGGTAGCAGAACAAAGTAGATGCCTTATATTTAGGGATGGAGGGAGGAGACACTGGCACAACTAGAACCAAACATCTTAGAAGAAAGGCAAAAAGGATGGGCAAGAGAAAGAGGATGAAAAACATGAATATAGAGTCCCAGTCCCTAAGAAAGTAGCTGCAGTGTGCAAAGAATGAAGCCCGTGAGAAGGAAACCAGACAAACTGTACTGTTCAAGTGGAGTGGTAGTGGCTGGAATGGCATTACAAAGAATACATAGATGGGGGGGGTCATAAAATAGCATGTGTTTTAAGATCTAGAATATTCTTAGCTATTGTAGGTGGACTCTGATACACATCTTCCCTCCACACTTTATTGATTTTTCTCCTTCGGTGGTGACCCAAGCTGGAAGGGCTATTTTAAAAGTGCCTGTACTTTCAGGAAAACACTTGCCCATGTGTAATTAACAGTGGAAAAACCATCAGTGCTCATTTTGAAGGACTGAAGGCCTTTTTATGCACTAATATATTTTCATGTACTCAAAAACATGTTTAGAAGCTCAAAGGCCATGGTGTTGTCAGAGCTTAACATTAATTATCTCACACGCATGTCTGCAGCCTCCTGGTTCCATGTGTTTGGGTATACTTATGACATGCAAGAGTAGAACCCAATGTGTATAACATTTTCAAAGTCTAGACCATGGATGACATTCTAAGCACTAATAATACTCAGAATTCTGCAAGATATGTAAAACTTGAAACTATTAACCTAAATAAATGTTCTTGAAAGGCCACACATAAGATTATATATGCTCCTGAGGGATTCTGTTCAAATAAGCATTTTAATTCACCATTAATGCTGCTTATATATTAAGATAGTTTTAGAAATTGCTCTTCTTCCCCCCAAAAACGCTGCATTTGCCATCTCAATCCCATACAACAAAGAAAAAATATTTGCCATGTTTCTCGAGCTAGTTTTACAAATTACACATACTTTTTTAAAAGTAGTGTTATATTTAATCAAGTACTAAAAAAACAAAGATCTCTTTAAAAAAAAAAACAAAAAACAAAGATCTCATTTGTTTTCATTCTAACATAGGTCCCTTGAGAGCACTTTGAGGCGGATATTTATAACACAATCATAGAAGCTTGTGGATCCCACTTTCTCCTTCATGTCTGGTCACTCTTCCAGTTGTGTCACTCACTTCACATGGTGGCAAAAGTCCAGAAGTGAATGAGAGAGCATCCTAGGGCAGAAACAGCCATCACCAGGGCCACATGCCTTCCTCATTGGGTGGAGCTCTCACAGTCTTACCTGATACCCAGCTCTACTAATACACTAGATTAAACAGTTTCTTCATGAGATTATCATCTGAATGAAGGGTGTGGAGTACAGGGTGTTTCAGATGAGATAATGTCTGTAAATGTATTTTATAAACTATAAAGTTATACAAGGAATGTAAAACACCATTCTTGATAGGTCACGATAATAAAAGCTAGCCACCAAGGAAAAATTAATCTGTACTTAGATCGATTTATGATGAAAATCAGTCTAAAAACAATTTTTAAAGTTTAATAAAAAATTACCAGTCTCTCATAATTCTGTGTCAGATTTCTTTAAAAACCTTTTGTCATGGGGAAGATAAATCCTGTTTTAATTATAACACATGAATGCTATTCTTTTGTTCTGTTAAAGTAGGAACGTAGAGTTATGGAGGTCATCCATGAAGTTCATGAAGCATGTTCCAAATACAAAATGGTTGCAGATGAAACTAAATACCGTTCCTGCCAAGCTGGGCACAGCAATAAACTACTAGGGTAGAGTAGTAACGCAAGGCAGTGGTAGGATCTAGACGCCTGGGATAGATCATGGGAATGTGTACTGATGTTGTGTATGGGGAGGGGTAAGGCAGATACAATGTTCTGTCCAGGTTTCCTTGGAACTACAGCAAAACAGCAGACTGCTAGCTCACTAAAGCTATATGAAGACATAGCATGGGATTAACTATTTCTTGCACCTACCTCTTCCTCAGGTTTTTCAATGTACAAGCAAACACCTTACTTGGTTCCTATTTTATCAGTACAGTGGACAATACTTACTTGATATAGATAATTTCTAAAGGTTTCACGAATTTAATTTCGAGAGGTAATTCAATGACATCACCAGATCCCTACAGAAGATATAATGTAGATGGCAATATGGCTGGAAAGATAGAAAGTATAGAGTAGTACTGCTCAGAAGGCTGCCTGTCATCCAAAGTAGGATCCTCACTTAAATTACACATGCGCACGCGCACGTGCACACACACACACACACACACACACACACACACACACACACCAGATAAAAGTATATCTTAGGATGCTGTCCTTATTTTTAACAGCATCTAAAAATCTTGAAATTCTCTTTTAAGTTTATAAGATTGAAGTGTATTTTACAAATTCCCTTCTATAAAAGGACTGAACAGGACTTAAAAATAAAAAATAAAAAAGATACCATCTCAACCCACGATTCAATTAGTTGCTAAAAGGAAAGAGTGTAATGATCAATGGCATGAGAGATCACCATTTCAGCTTCTTAATTAGAGAGCACAACCTCCAGACTGATTCTCATCAAAACATCTGCCACGAGAAGTGAAAGTCTGCGGAGAGCTTTTGAAGGCTGAAGGGCTTTCTGTCCATCAGTTTAGCTGCTCCATTTCTCTCATCGCCACGCCCAGCCCACACCCACCAGCATCACACTGAACCGCATCATTCACACACTATGAGAAAGGACACTACATTTTAAAAATCCCAGGGCGCCAGTCACCGTAATAACAATGTGCTGGGTACTAAGATATCTCCCGTGCCATACAGTTTGTTGTGTGAGAACAGGAAGGGGAGGCTCATGCAAATGTTGGCAAAACAGACTTTCTTCTTCTGACAAGGTGACTGTTCCTTATAAACACTGCCTTTTGTGTAATTAACCTCATAGAGAACTCAGAGGCAAATCCATACCCTCCTTGGAGGCTGGGCTTGTATCAGGAATCTCATGGGCCTAACTTGTTCTTAGACATAATTCCCTTCTCTTCCTTTCTCTGCTTGATTTTTTTTTTTTTAATTTAAGCTAGCAAGGGTTTCATTGTGGCATTTTGCACACATATGTGTCGCTTTCCTTTGTTCTATCCCATCCCCTCTTCTGTGGTCCCTGACACTCTCTTGTTGGTTCTGTTCTCTACACCAGATAGTCCCCCATTCTGTTTCCATTGTCTTATTGTGTATCTGTATGTAATCTGAGCACTCTCTCTTACTGGACAGGGCAGTTACTTACTGAACAAAATATATGGCTGGTATTTCAAATTGAAACTCATAGGTCACTACTTTACCTGAAAGGAGAAAGCTAATATTCTAAAACTGTATACATTGTAGGATTAAACATCTTACCAATATTGAGCATTATCCAATATTTCAAAGAGATATAAGTGCTCCTGAAGGGTTGATGATACAAATTTGAATGCTCATAATTGTTAGCTAGAATTTAAGTCTGTAGCCACAAATGCTGGTTTGTTTTTACCTCTTAATACTTCGCACACTACCTTGGACAATAATTGTAAAATATATAAGATGTTATTGAGTGCTTGATTCTATGTCAAAAGAGCCTTCATCTACGTTAATAGAAGCATACACCCAGGTACAGTCTCAGTCGTCGTGAGCAAAGGCCAATGCTGATCAAGCAACCCTCCTCCCTCTTTGTAAAGCATATAAGCCACAGCATCAGTTCAGCCATCCACTCCGCTTCCTTTCCATTCCACTCTTCCTACCCATTAATTTAGGTGGCCGAGAACAGACTGGGCCTTGTGTTGTCCTCTATCGCTGCTGTAGCAAATCGTCACAAATGGAAAGGTTGAAAACAGTACAACTGTGTCCTGCCTGACTTCTCTGGGTCTGAATTCTGACTGGCAGCAAGGTAGAAGCAGAGGCAACCCCAAGGGCCCTGGATAGGTCGGTTGGGTTTTTCCCACTCTGCTCTCACACCCACCACTCCCTGTTTCTTACCACCACTTCCCAACCTAACAGAACTGAAAATAGACAAAGAATGTATTTGATGAGAGCAGAGAGTGGGAAACAGTGCCATAGCCCTGCCTTCTTTGTCAAATGCTCTTTGCCAAGCCTCTGCTGCTGGCAAACACAGACAGCTGTGGCAGTGCCTCATGGCAAAGCAGAAACCAAGAAACCTTTCTCTATACTGTGCCAAATGAGATCCTAAGGAACATTAGCCAGGACTCTGCCAGAGCATTTTATACACAGTGAGATGTGTCAAGAAAACCAACCTGCGGCTTAAAGCTATAAGATACAGTAAGATATGAAAGGGAGGAAGGGGCCGAAGAGGGGGAGGTAGCAGCCAAGGAGAAGGTAGAGGAGGAGGAGGAGGAGGAGGAGGAGGAGGAGGAGGAGGAGGAGGAGGAGGAGGAGGAGGAGGTGGTAGCTGTAGTGATGGAAAACCCAACCAAATGCTGCGCTCAGAATTCAGGTCAGCAAAGCGAGGCATAAGCACAGGAGAAAGAGACACAACCTATTAAGGAGAGTTTCCTGCTTCTGCTGTACAGGAAAAATCCACATTACTCCTAATCTCAGTTTACTTAGGAAATAAGTGTATATAAAAACGTGAAACCTCAACATGTTAAAAGACAGAAAACCGCTTTTAATTTTGGTGGAAGGACACAGAAATGTTAAAAGGCAAGGCATGCAGCATCTCTTAGTATGTTTTGACACTTAAAAGTCAGTCTCCTAACTAAATGTTCAAATGAATTATGCTCATTGGGGAAGGCTAGTGCCTCTAATGGCTGTTCAGTTATAAAAGGACCATGGAAGTGGAGACAAAGAAGGGTGTGAAAGGAACTGAATTAAGGTACTAAAGCAGTTTGCTTATATGCATTTCAGGAAGTACTAAAACTATTTAGTGAAATGGTTTTCATAAGTATTTAAACCTTTCAAATTTTGGGATATCAAATATTCAAAGAAATATATTACCCCTCGCATATGGAGACTAGAAGTGTTATTCATTAAAGGCCATTTTTCTGAACTCTCTGTTTTTAAGGACATTAAAAAAACCAGTATCCAAAACTGGCCTTAATTTAGATTATTAAAGTCCTATATGCATATTTTACTAATGTATAGCCACTTCAATAAGCCGTCATTGTTCACCGTGACTGCATGCTTAATATTTCCTAGTCCCTTGTAATTAACATATCTAGTTGCCAGGTTGTAGAAAGAGGAGGAAGCCAGGTGTGGTGGACACAAGTTAACGCTAGCACATAGGAGGCAGAGGCAGGTGGATCTCTTCGAGTTTGAGGCCAGCCTGGTCCATGTAGCAGATTCCGAACAAGCCAGGGCATGCATGTGTACCTGTAGGAGATTGAAGCCTTAGCTTGCCTGACTAAGGAATTAGGTTCTGGTCACAGCTTTTCTTAAAAAAAAAAAAAAAAAGTATGACTTCCAAAGTCATTTAAACTCCTTTTGGCTGTTTCAAAATCTGCGAAAAGTCATGAGGATTTGATGGAGTAATCGCTAAAAGAGCTCTCAATTCAATTAGTCTGTTATTCAAATTATATTCAGTATTAAACTCCTAGGAAAGACATGAATTTGAAAAACTGCCCCCTGCCAATATCCCAAGATCCACTTACTCCCATAATAAATAACTGAAATATGACTATAAGACTAATATAATTAACTTCTAAAGTAGGTCACAAATGTTAGCATGCCAAAGAATTTAGGTCCCAACCTCAGGGCTGGTTCCATGTCCCACACTCCAGAGTCTGACTCAGAAGGGGCTGAGCTGGGCATCAGACAGCTGCAATTTTAACCAGCCCTTCGCATGCTGCAAACAGCAGTGGTCTGAAAATTACAGCTTGAGAAAAACTGCTTGAAAATCATATGCCAATCAAAACGAATTTTAGATGTATACTCTC
Organism: Acomys percivali; assembly: GCA_907169655.1. NCBI lineage: Eukaryota > Metazoa > Chordata > Mammalia > Rodentia > Muridae > Acomys > Acomys percivali. The sequence goes on along the minus strand of OU015756.1, from coordinate 27,411,159 downwards.
CTAGATTTGGGGCACACACAGACACACACACAGAGAGAAGCAATGGGAAAATGTCTATCAACCACTGCCACACACACACATACACACACACACAAAAAAAAAAAATCAGAAAGCTTTATACATTCCAACAATGGAAAAATATAAGAATAGCTTAAAATCCAAAATAACCTAGAATTTTACTTCAGAAACTATTTAAAATATTATTAATGCAATGCCAAAGCACATGGCCATTATAAAACTTGAATAGCATATGTTAAGTATATCAGGTGTTTATTATGACATGTTGAGACAATCAGATTCCGTGCTGTGTTCACAGTCACTCTTGTTACCCACTCTAAACCTTCTTGACTATTAGTGATGAGTAACTACTAAGCACAAGGTTGAACTTTGGAGTCCCTGTGAAAACATATTGGGGACGTAGTCACTGCCCCGTAAAAAGATAAGCTAGACAATAGTAAATATTAGTAGTGAAGTAGTGACAGGCATATTCAACAGTATGGAAGTTCCAGTTTGTAAACAAGAAATTGTTCTAGATCAGATGAATTCCTCCCGCAGCTTGCTATTTTCTTCCAGGAAACCCCACACAATGGAAGCAAAATTGTCTCCATTTTTCAAATGTGTTAAAATGTAACATCATCTGGCTCTCTTGTCTGGGTGCAGATCCTCATTCATGGCCTAATTTTACATATTTCCTCTCTTAAGAACTTAATTTATTTATTCACCTTACATCCTGATCATAGCCCCCTCCCTCCTCTCCTCCCAGTCCAATCTCCCCTCCCTCTTCCCTTATCCCTCCTCACCTATTCCTCAGAAAAATGGGACCCCCTCCCTTCAATGCACCCACCCCAGCACATCAAATCGCTTCAGGACTGAGCACATTCTCTTCCTTGGTGGCCTGACAAGGCAGCCTCACCAGGAGGATAGTGTTCAAAACACAGGCAACAGAGTCCACGTCAGAGAGGGCCCCTGCTCCCCTTTCTAGGGGTTTCAGTTGAAGATGCCCATAGGAGATGCCCATTGGCTTCATCTGTGTAGGGAGCATAGGTCCAGTCTATGCATGGTCCTTGGTTGTTGCTTCAGTCTCTGCAAGCCCCTCTGGGCCTTGGTTATTTGGCTCTTTGGTCTTCTTGTGGAGCTCCTATACCCAACAGGTCCTTCTATCCTTCACACCCACTTTTCCACAAGACTCCGTACACTTTGCCCAATGTTTGGCTGTGAGTCTTGGCATATGTTTTGATCTACTTCCGAGAATAGCATCTCAGAGGACAGCTATGCTAGGCTCCCATCTGGAAGCAGAGCAGAGTATCGAAACCCTCTAACTAGACAGGACTCCTAGTGGAGGAGGGGAACACCAACAGACACTCATAAACTGACCTGAAATTTATCCTGCCTACAAGATATGCAGAGATAAAGATAGAGCAGAGACTTAGAAAACGTCTAACCAATGCCTGGCCCAACCTGAGACCCACTCCTTGGGAAAGAGAGGCAACCCCTGACATTATTAACAATATATATTTATTCTTAATTAAGAAATTGGGCCTAGCAGTTGGGGAGGCAAAGGCATGAGGATCTCTGTGAGTTCAAGGGCAGCCAGGTCTACAAATCATGTAAAGGACAGCAAAGGCTACACAAAGAAACCCTATGTTGAAACACCAACCAACCAAACAAGAAACAAAAAGAAAGAAAGAAAGAAAGAAAGAAAGAAAGAAAGAAAGAAAGAAAGAAAGAAAGAAACAAAGAAATTCAGTGTGTGGCACATGTACTGGGCACAGGCGTGCGCGCGCGCACACACACACACACACACACACACACACAGAAGCCTTTTGAGACAGGCTCTATACTAAATAGTAAACTCTTTGTTTTGGCTGCTCTGACTAGCCAGTGAGCTCCCAGGATCAAGCTGTCTCTCCTCCCCAACATTGTGCTCATAGGTACACTAGGCCATATCTGACTTTTACAAGGGAGCTGGGGATTTGAACTCAGGTCCTTCTGCTTTCCTAACAAGTGCTTTTACCCACTGAGCCATCTCCCCAGCTCTGAGGTTCAATATCTCTAACAAATTCCTAATCCAGCCATCTCTACTGAGACTTTTGAGTCATTCCATTCCTGGAATGAAAAGCACTATGTTCTTGGTTTCTCCCATGGGTGACAGCTGTTGTTGGATTACGTAGATCATAACATGGAAGTCAACCTAATGAACGTGCTTTAATGTGGATATTCATTTTTATCAGTTCTGTTCCTCTAGAAAACACTACACACTCGTGTCAAGATCTGAGTTTGAAATCCCAAGTGTTCAGACCACATCTGCAATCCCAGGCTTCTTATCAAGGAGGTATTGGCTGAACAAGAGAATCCCAGAAGCTCTCAAGACAGATATCCTCATGTACACAACATCAAACAGTAAGGAGACTTTGTCTTGGCATCCAAAGATGTCCTTTGACCTCATCATGTGCACTGTGGTGTACACACACACACACACACACACACACACACACACACACACACACACAAATATAAAATGTACATTAACTGAATTTTAACAACTTAAGCAATGGTAATACTTAAGTGCTAAAAGCAACTAATAAAGATGCCACAACTTCAAATCTAGCAGTGATCTTGGACATCCTCTTAGCCCGTGTTTCTCATTTTCTATGAATGGTACCAGTGATCAATAGTGGAACTGATGGGTTTTTCCTTTCAGATTTTATACATAACTACAATATTAGGTTCATACCAAAAGAAGGTGGAGCACTGTATGCAGAACTCCCCATGTGCTCTCAAAAATCATTTTGCAATAATTATATTTTCAGAAAAAAATAATCTTTAAAATTAATCTTCAGACACCATTTCTATATTGGATCTACACACTCCTAAGCTAAAAGCTTCTCAGAAACAAATAAGCTTTAACCAAAGCAGACCCTGATCATTACTGTCAGCTCCTGATCAAGTGCCATACCCTACATGTAAGTCCTAGGATTCAGCAGCAGAGGCAAACACTCAGGATAAATGCTTAAAAAAACAATTTAAACAATCTTCCTTTTGCTCCTTAATTTTCCCTTGCTCTGTACCACCCATCTAATATACCAAGTTTCTACTAATATTCTTGTTTTTCCATACAACATTTATACCTACTGTGATGATCAATCCTGATCCTTAACTTGTTTGAGTCTGAAATCGATGAAGAGGACAATGAAGATGTCCAAGGGAAAAGTAGTACTGTTTGCTTGCCAACCTTTGTTTCTTGCTGGTTGACTACATCTATTCCATTGTCATTGCATCATCTCCTGCTACCATCAGAACACAGCTTCTTCGGCCTTCCAACAATGGCCTGAAGATTCTCCAAGACACATTCAATCTTTTTCTACCCAGATAGGACTATTGAATAATCCATCCTCACAGACTGAACAGAGGTCAGATTCTCAGTCAGGTATGTAGATAGTCACTGCTGGAGTAACCATCCCTTATCATGCAGGCCAACATACTATATCTTCTGCTATAATATATTCATTAACATTGGTTCTGTTCCTTTGACTAATATTCTCATAGTCTAAGAAAAAGACATTTTACAATTATCAAAAACAACTCTACCATCTTATAAAGCAAGCTTTGGCCATGGCACATTAAGACTAAAGAACCTGCTATTTGTTAATTACTGCATGTCAGGGTACTGTGTCTTCTACACCCTTTATTATTCTCAAATCATTTTTCCTATACTTTTGCTGTATGAAGATGAAATGTTACACAGATATGGAATTGTTCCATAACAAAAAACTGTTACTATTGTACACTTGTATCAAACTATGCCTCTTGGTATCAAGATGTGGGTCAAGTGGTATATTTCCCCTAGGAATTTAAATTGGCATGTCTTAAAGATGACCATTTATTACAGCAAGTGGAGCTATAAGTAGAGATAAAATAAGTCAATCATGCATGGCCACACTAAATATGGTCCGAGATAACACTTAGCTCAATGCAAAGATGTTGATCTCTCATGTCTAACAAAGAGAAAACCACCTTGGATTCTATTTTGTTTTAGTTTAAAAACTCCTGTGGATTCAGATAAGTAAAACTGTTTAAAAGATATGCATTGCTGATACTAATTATTTGTAGTAATTTTGTTCTATAAGTTGCCACAGAACCACACAGGCAAACTGTGAACCATTATTTCTGGGGCAAAGTACAGGGTTTGATTCACCAAGACTCAGATCACAAGAACTTCACTGCATCAATATCTGACCATGGTTTACGTTTGCCAAATAAGTACAGCTTATTTTAAAGGCCATGCCTAATTCTGGAAGTCAAGCCTGGATGAAGCTTCTAGAATATATATCCTCATTTAAAGACACCAAGGAGCATGTCAGCACTACATACAGGGACCTTTTAAACAAACAAATCATCAACAAAAACCTAAAAAAATGTCTTTCATTAAATGGACTTCAGGAAGGATAGTTGTCTCCAACAGGTAAGAACAGAGAGAAAAACTGGCCACTGGTTTGTTTGACCTCAGATATGAAAATATGGTAGTTTAAGGGACTTAAATTTTTTTTGTGACTGTGTAACCATAAAAGGTCCATGAGTGTTCATTCAACCTGGGAGTTACATATAAAGTTTCTTAAGCAAACACATTTAAAAGTGGAATCTGAAAATAGTGATTACATGGTTACATTTATTGTACTTCTTGATTTTTTTTAACAGCAAACATGTACCTATAAAACAATTGCATTTAAAAGAAACAGCAGCACATTTGACAAATCAGATGGAATACACCTTGCTTTCTGTTTGACCTACAGGTAGGTATATAAACTCTGTATTATGTTTTTATAATTTCTCAGAAGAAAACAGCTCCTAATTGGCAGTTCTTCAAGACAGTACATGATGTTTAGGAGATGCTAAATAATGTAGACTAGATGGATGAATTTCCTCCAATATTGAGTTTGCCTAGACTATTCATATGATGAATCAGTCTTCAATATAGGCACAAAATAGATCTGAACTCTAACATGAGTACCTTGTGAAACCATATAGCAATGCTAACTTATTACTAAATCTCATCAGGAAAGGCAAGTCTTCCAAAAAGAAAATTAGACTCTTGGCTAAGAATCAGCAAGAATAACATCTATTATATCAAGTCCACCATAACATTAAAGGTTTGCCAGCCAACTTCCTAGAATATTCTCAAAGAAACTCTGCATCATTTTAATGGACCATGAAAATGATCAGAAAGCAAGTTTCTGTCCATGAACTTTATTACAAGAGCATCCAACCTTTAGACATTGTGACGTGGACATGTTATGATCTATAAATGTGTAGGGCTGCATTTCCTATCTACCCTAGGATGCATGTGACCCAAATACCATAGGTTGAACACATTTGATCATTTTTTACTATTAATTGAAAATGACTCTGTAATTTCTACCACAATTTATTCTCAAATGAGTGTGTAAGTTGAGAGGCTAATGCAGAAGATTCTGTACAGGGGCTCTGTGGCCAAAAATATCTCCAGATATAAAGGTCACAAGCAGGGATCCATACTGGCCACTACGAACCCTTCTTTCTCTTTATGATGAGAGAACTATACTAGTGTCAGAACTTTACAGCTTTGTAAAGACATGTGGCTTCTTTATTAACACCATTAATAGCAATACAACCCAGAAATTAAGACAATCAGAATCCTTTCTAATGGTGATATATAATGTCTCAATATTCATTGATATTAATATTAACATTGTGGCATGCTAAAAGTAGAAATGGCAAAAAAACACTATTAAGGGAAACAGACTCTGAAAGGTTCCTGGTGACACAGGATAGCCTACCTCCCAGGTTGGCCTGGAGTTACCCAGCTGGAACTGCCAAGAGCTGCATGAAAGCCTCAAAGTAAACCATAAAGACCCATCATCTACTCTGTTTTCCAGTTTAAGACTCAAAGGCATAAAGAATCATGATCAAAAGATCAGCAGATTAAAAGTCCAATGTCCACTAACAATGACCATGCCTTCAGAAATCACAAGTTGCCCTAACTTCTGCCTGTACCCCATTATTCAACAGGAGGAGACTTGGTTGAAATCAGCAGGACATCAGCAGCCTACACCTAAGCATCCAAAGTAATGGCTTGGTGTCATATTGAGCAAAGTCAAAATTAAGCGATATTTAATGTTTCGTGGTTTGGGACATTGGGATTAAGCCAATGTAACTTAATAAGTAACTGTTGAGGCGTATTATTTTTTTAAAAAAGAAAAGCAATACACAGCATTTTGTTAAGTACTTTTTTTTTCACAAAGTACAATCAAAGGCTTACTCTGACAGTAACTCATTGTCTTGCGCAACAACTAACAGTATTTAGTTTCCTGCAAAATAACGTTATTCAAGAACCTTACTGAGTAAAAGTATATTAACTCTGCTTTCTGATGCTCAAGTGCCAAACCACATGTTTCCCCATCACTTTCGTTCCTTTCAAGTGAAACTAGGTATGACTAAGTCATTAGTCAAGTAACACAGTCATCTGTTCCCACAATTTTTCCCTTCTTCGAGATGAACTATTTCTTAAATGTTACATGTGTGTATGTGTGTGTGACTGTCCGCATGTCACAACAATGTCTACTCTGATCTCTTAATTCCTAGAATCAAAAATGTGTTATTTAGATTAAAGCGTATTAAGGAATTACCATTGTAACCAGTGGCTTTGCTTTGTTTAACATACTCAACATTATTGAGTTGGCAACGGACAAACATTTCAGGTTCAAAACATTTTCTTACCATCTTTCTCACAAAATTAAATGTGTACCTACAGTTGCTATGTTACCAGCATGATCTTTACCTTGGCATCGTAATATTGTTTAAATAAATCACTTTCTGCAAAGACTTTGCCGAAACCTTAAAATGTATTTCCAAAAGCAATAATCCCTACAAGGAAATAAAAATGTGGCTTTCATGTGCAGGATTTCTGTTTTGGTTATAATTTTGTGTGTATATGTGTGTGTATTGTGTGTTGTGTGTTGTATAGGCCAGAGCTTTAGTTTATGTCAGGTGTCTTCCTCAACTATTCTCCAACTTACTATTTAGACAGAGTCTTGGACCTGGACCTGACCAATTCAACTAGACTGGCTGGCCGACAAGCCCTATGGGTCCTCCTGTCTGCATCTCTTCAGCTCTGGGATTAGAAGGCATGTGCTGCACCATCTAGATCTTTCTGTGCATGCTGGGACCAAGTCAGGTGCTCATGCTTGCACAATAGGTAATTTGCCCACTGAGTCATCTCTCCAGTTTATTTTTACTCCTCAATTATCTGTAAGTTCACTAAGAAGGCATTTGTGAATTTGAAAAGAATACGTCCAGAACTATCAATATGATTTCCGAACACAGAGTAATACTGAAAAGTTTTTCTGTTTCATGAAAACAATTCAAAATGTTGTACAACGAAATACTTTTATGAACATTACAAGATTTTCAATTTTGAGAAAGTCCACTTGCTATTGTACAGATAAATAATTATGGGACAATAATGCAAAATGAACCAAAACAAGCAAATGAAAGCTGAGTTTCATGGTGTTTTTCAAACATATTGCAAATAAGAAAAAAGATATGAATCACATAGTTACGTGTCAAAGTCTGATAAATTCTTAGTCTCTAAGTGGTATTTTTGGGTGACTGATTTAAAGCAGAGACACCACACCCACACACCACAAGTTTCTTGAAATTTGATTTTACTTTTCACCAAGGCATTCAAATTCTGGAAGGAAGTCACTTCGCTCTTTGAAAATGCCATAGATTTGTTTCTTGAAAGATGCTGTCTGACCATTTTAGCTCTGCAGATGATGTTCCCTAAGTCCGGAACGACTGAGTTCCCGCCAAGTCACTCTTCCAACAAGCTGGCTTGGCATGCCATTCTGCACCCACCTGCAGCAGGTGCCCAATCCCACCTTCTGCATCAGCCTGAGAAACCTCCAGGAGAGCACACTGCACACCCCTTTGGACATTTGTCTCTGTCTTCCAGTGCAGACTAGAGATAGCGCAATGCAGACAAAAGGTTATACAGGGTGAATGAATGTAAACAATAAAAACATGTGCACACTCTCTTTTGACAATTGACAACAAAATAAAATGTCACCAAGTCTCAAAGAGAAGAAAAAATTTCCAATTGAAATTTCAGCCTTAGCTAGAATTCTAGGAAAATGACATGTGTGTCTTTTTAAAACTGAAATAAGATCCACCACACAAGGACATATGCTCAACCATGTTCATAGCAGCCTTATTTGTAATAGCCAGAACCTAGAAACAGCCTAAATGTCCCTCAGTTGAAGAATGGATAAAGAAACTGTGATACATTTACACTATGGAATACTACTCAGCTATTAAAAACAAGGAAATTCTGAAATTTGTGGACAAATGGATGGGACTAGAAATGATCATAATGAATGAGTTAACCCAGAAGCAGAAAGACTCACATGGTATATACTCACTTATAATTGGGCACTAGCCCAAAAGGTATGTGCCATGGAAGTTTCACTTATCAGGAGATTGAGATAGATGTGAGGACATCCTACTGAGATTCTAGGTAAGAGAAATATAGGAGATGCAGAAATAGAAGGACCCAGAGGGTCCTAGAAACCTACAAGAATAGCATCTTGACAGGTGGATCGGGGCCCAGGGAGGTCCGCTCAAATTATTGCACAAACCAAGGACAATACAAATAGAAAACATCGAACCTCTACTCTGATCTACCCAAAACATTCTCCACACTTATGTGGAGAGCAGGGACTGACTCTGACATGAACTCTGGTGCCCCATATTTGACCACCTCCCCTTCGTGTGGAAGCCTAATAGCACTCAAAGAAAGAATAAGCAGGTCACCAAGATGAGTCTTGATAGCCTATGACCATATAGTGGGGGAGGAGGTCCCCCTCGGTCATAGACCTAGGGGAGAGGAATAGTGTGAAGGCAGGAGGGAGGGATGGGATAACAATTGAGTTGTAATCTGAAAACATTAATAAAATTAAAATAAAAATTGAAATAAAATTAGCATTCAATAAAACAATGCATATATCTTAGGTGTTCAGAAAGAAGAATTTTCATAATTGTAAATATTTGTGTGGCCAACACTAAAGACAGTGTGAGAATACACAAGCATCTTTAGCACCGTCAAATCTTCTCCCTTGAGATGGCAGCTATTTCCTGAGTTTCTAATATAATAGATTATTTTGTGTATGCTTAGATTTCATAATAGTCAAATCATCGAACACACAGACTTTTTGCCTGCCCTTGTTTTGATAGTCTCCTGCCTTGTGTTACAGAACAGTTGTCTCTTCTCACTGCAAAATGACATCTCATCATATAAACAGAACACAGTTCACAATTTTATTGGCATTTCCTATATCTTCTTTATGAAATATCAGTTTCAATCTTTTCCCATTTATACAATCAGACCCTTCAAGGTTTAATTTATGATTTATAGAATGTCTTTAAATAATTGCCACAACATTTCTCAGAGAAAGGAAAAAGAAGGGGAGAGGGAGAAAAGTGCAGGAGGGGGAACGGAGGGGTACACCAGCCCTCACCTGCATCTCTCTCGATAATCACACAGTGGAGTGATAACATACCTTGTTCAGTTAATATAAACTTACTCATCCAGACAGCTGGAGCATGGACAGTCATTTCCAACATTTACTTCCCCACAGATCTTGGACTGCTGATTTACCTCAGTCACCACAACACAGTCACAAAATGTCAACACACAAAGACTGTCTCTTTCCTAGTAGCCAGTTCCTCTGTATCCCTCAAAGCCTTTCAATACCATTGTATTATTGTGTCCTCACTCACACCTTCAAAAACGTGTTGCATCACTATTATGTGTCAACTGCAGTGCTAGAGGGAAGGTTCCCAATATCATGAAGCTTTCTTCCTAGTGATAAAAATGTCTACCTGTAGCTAGACAATGATCTGATTGACAGTAATTTTTATACAATCTAGCAGCACTATAAATGATCTTCAGAATTTCCTAAGTATTTTAAATCTATATTTCACAAAAAGATATAGTGGTTAAGGCCTTGTTTATAGTTGCTTCACTGTTAAGACACTCATGAAAAATATGTTTTAAATAAATTAATATAATTTTCACAGATTTCCATGTATGGAAATGTGAAATCCCATGGACACTAAAGGAATACAGGAGGTAAGGAAATGGGGAAAAGGGGGGGAGGGAAAAGTGGGGATAAAGAGAGAAAAAGACAGAAAGAAACAGGAAGAATAGAGGAAAAAAGTAAAAGAAGAATATATATATAATTATAAATACATGTATACATACATACATTCATAGCACACAGGCACAGTCATAGAGACAGAACATAAATATGGATAAGAATGAGAGTCCAGGAAACTTATTCATCCATATTCCTCATTAAACCAATACAGTTTATTCCATCAATAATTCCTTGATATCCTGACAACATAGAACAACAATACCAGTCATTTATGGTCATGCAAGAATGACATGTGAATCACCAGTTGACATTAGGCTGAAGCCTAACGGGCGGTATAATGGGTCCCTATGACACTCATGATCTTTAAGGCAAAGACAGCTATCTGTGGAATCAGAACAAACATCAACCTCATGAATTTTGCTTGTATTTGTCATCATATCCTGTAGAGAGCCTAAAACCCAGCTCAGTACTGGAGACAATGCATGTCAATGAGGGAAAGATCTCCTTATATAAGGTCCTGTATGTGTGTCTGAGCAAAATCGGAGTGAGGGCTAACTCCTCTTCTAAGGAGGAGTCACACACACACACACACACACACACACACACACACACACACACACGGCTGTATGCATACACACACACACAAATACACACACACACATGCATGCACACAAATACACACACACGCACACAAACATACACACACATATATATATATATATACACACACACACACACAAACAAACACTCTTCAGTTCCTTCTCCTATTTCTAAACAACTTTAAACTATTCACTGCTCCCTTCATGGACATCTCAACGGTGAACTAAGGAGGTACAAAGCTGACAGTGTATGAATATTATAAAATGTACTCCTCTCATGACTTCCAAAATCATAAGCACCAAGTTGGTCGCTGTCACCATGGTCTTCAGGACATTTAAAGAATATCATCAAACACCTCAAGGACTTTGCTAACTTAAATCTGAAACTAGGTTTTTAATTACCATCTGTTTAAAGGCAATGTATTCACATGTAGATTTCTCAAGCTTTTTAAATCTAAAGATTTATGTGCACTAACATATGTGCTAGGTTTTTTTTCTTCCATTCTTGTATATGTGTGTATGTGCTTGTGTGCTTGTGTGTATGTGTATTTGTATGTGTGTGCGTTGCATACATTTTAAAGAATGAAGGGGTGAGCTAACGGAGTCTTGCATTCCTGAATGTTAGATCCACTTAGAAGAAAATGGTCTAGTTTATCTGACCCCACAAGTTACAGGAGACCGAGGGAAGCTCAGGGACACAATTCTACAAAACACTACGTGGGAAATGGAGGAATTAATCTAAATTGCCCTCCAGTGAAGAAGAGACAGATAGGACTTGGTACAGCCACACCCTGGAATAAAAAGAAATGAAGACCTAATGCATATGCAACACAGAACGACCCTGAAAACACGCTAAGTGAAAGCAGCCGTCACAAACAGCCACACGCTGTGTGATTCTATTTCTACAAAATGTCTAGACTCAAACCTGGAGAGTGACAACAGATGGACAGTTTCTTACAACAGAAGAAAGAGGATGAGATGGAGAAACGGGAAAGTGCTGTTGCTGGGCGCAGAGTGTCTGAGATGATGAAACTGCTCCAAAGTTAATTTGGGTGGTGGCTGGACACTTAAGATGCTAACAGCTACCGGACTTTAAGGAAATGAATTGGAATGTATCTGAGTTATACATCTCTATAAAGCTCTTGGCACAGGCTAGAGTCATCTGAGACAAGAAAGCCTTCACTGGGGGAATGCTTCCATGAGAGTAGGTTGTAACAAACCTGTAGAGCAGTTTCTTAATTAGCAATGCATGCAGAAGGGCCCAGACCATTGTGGGTGGGGCCATTCCTTGGTTCCTGGGTTCTATAGGAAAGCAGACCATGCAAGCCATGAGGAGCAAGCCAGTGAGCAGAACTCCTCAGTGGCCTCTGCATCAGCTCGGCCTCAAGGTTCCTGCCCTGCTTGAGCTCCTGCCCTCACTGCTTTTGATGTTGAACTTTCATATGGAACTGTGAATGGAACAAACCCTTTCCTCCCCAAGTTGCATCTGGTCACAGTGTTTCATCACAGCAATAGGAAGCCTGGCTAAGATACTGCTTTATGGCAGCACGTGGCTGCCCACCTGGGTACAGACAGAGAGCATGGCATGAAGAGTTGTCATTTGTAAAGTATACATGGGGGATGGTAAAAAGGGTGGTGATCCAAAACAAGAGAACCCTTCCCCTGAGTTCAGCACCACAGACTGAGTGCAGTGAACCTCTGCCAACCAGTACAGCCAACAAAATGTGGTGACAATGTGTGGTAGTTTCTCAAATGCTTCACACCGGCAGGTTGGTCCACCATCCTCAGTAATGAATAGGCAGGGAGTGCAGTTTTTAATGCATTCATCTTCACAGACTAAAAATGTAAAGGAATGAAATAGTACTTTTATCAGAAAGACATCAGAGGCAATGCTTTGACTGCCATATCACTGACTGATCTGAGATCCAGGTGAACTAAACTACCTAAAAGTATGTGCCAGAGTGTTTCAAGCTTCGTGCTAGAGAAGAGCAAAGTAAAAGGAATTGAACCTGCAAAGGATTTGTCAAATCAGAAAGTTATGTGGTGGAAGCTGCTGGTTGATTCAGCAGCTCAACTTGACCTCAGGGACCCCCAGATTGTCAATCGTCTTACCTCGCATCTCTGAATTCCAGTGGTACTTCTAATGTTTCTAACCTATCTGAATACCAGCTTCTGATAGAATGCCCCCCTACCAGGGGCTAGGGAACAAAGCAAAGAAGGGGAGGAGGCTGAAGGGATGCTTCTTCAATTCATCTTTGGAATCAAAGGAACGCCTTTGAAAATGTCCTCTACCTAACTTCCCTGTAGAGGCTACTATCAGCAGCCTATCACACATCACAGTCCATATGTTATGTTACAGTCACTGATGAAGGGCATGAGAACTTCACAAGCAACCCAGGCTTCTCCTGATTTGCCTACAGAGCTGGACAAGACAGGTCATCTCTTAACTGCAGAGTAAAATAAGGAACAAAATCAGAAAGGAAAGAGAGGAGGGGTCACACCGTCACCTAAATTGGGGTGATCACACATGTGGAGGTAGAACTACTACCCGCCCCCCCCAACACAGGACAACAGTATGGGTATAAGCGGCTTATGTTGGAGGAGGCTCCAATAAGGTGTCTCTGTTTAATGACTGACTGTGAAGCCAGGAAAACCAGAGTTCTCACACCCAGCATGGTCCCAGACAAACTCACAAACAGCTGTCACTACACTACTCAGTAAAGACTGAAACATGTATGGCTGAGGCTTTGGTCTTTGGTGAGAAGACAGACCAAGCTCGCTAGTCAAAAATTCCCTTTATTCCTTCTCAGGTTAGCTGAATCACACATGTCGAAAACTTGCCCACAACCTCCTCCCTTTTCCTCAGCAAATCTGCCAAGGCAAATCTAAGACCTACAATTAATGTTTTTAAATACCAAGAAAAGAAACAAACAATAATTTTTCCTACGCGAAAGAGCCTTTTCATGACTGACACAATATAGGGAAGAAAGCAGAATCAGTCTAAAGTCCTTCTGAACACGAGTGTTAGCTTCTGTTTCTCTCATATTCTTTACCCTTAGCTCTGCTCTCATCAACACATGCAAATGTTCCTAGGTCTAAGTACAAGAACAGACTGCAGTTCAGACTCGGGCTCTGGACCCAGCCAGACTTTACCAAATGAATAGCAGTACCTGAGCATCCCTAGCGCCTTCCTTTGCCGTTCTTCTAAGGGCAGCATGAGCAAGCAAAAGGAGCAGGCTGAGGAAGGTGATACAGAGAAGTACAAGGGGCCAGTTATGGTCCATCACAGCCCTCTTCTTCCTCTCATTTCCCCTCTGACCTATTTTTTATGCAGTTACAAGTATTGGTGATTACACAGATGGATACAATCTAAACCTACATTTATCCAACTCTTTGAATGGAACATCAGTCAGCTCCAAATGTGGTTCCAAAGCTTCTATGTGATGGCAGCAATATGGGAGCTGGGTGTTCTCTCGATGACACATTAGAAAATCACTTTAATGATGTGTATGTGATAGCTCTCAGGTTTTTCTTGAGCTCAAAACTACATGAGGCTTTGGAAAGTGAAAATGAACAGACCTAGATGTAAAGGGTCCGTGGTGACTCTACTGCATCTTAACCTTCTCTAATCCTTTTCATCTACAAGTTTTGCAGCAAACTGTTAAACACAATAAAGCACAATTGGATTGAAAGGCCAAATCAGTGACCCACAGCAGCAGGTGCCACATACTGTCATTACTTTTGCTTCTAGATGAAACGTAGAGAGACACTACATATAGATCATACCTGAAAAATGTACCTAATTATACCTGGGTCCCAGGAGGTCCTACCTTAGTGTCTGCCAAACACATCATATTGCTACTTACACACAACTTTTCACCAAAGACCCTCCCTGTACCTATTTTTTATACTAAATGCTTTTATGAAAACTTCAACGGGGACCTCTCTGTTTTCATCTCTCTTCCTACTTCACCTGCCTGGGATCCACTTTGCTGTGGTCCTCACTGATCCACAAGGTATGCTCCCAGGCTCCCAGTGAGTGTCTGAAATCCAGAAAGTATTTCACTATATAAGTACGTGTGTTTTGTCCTGATACACACACTCAAAATAAAGTTTAATATGTAAACTAGCTACAGTAATACAAAAATAAAACCTAACGGGTTTAATGGTACACTGTAGTAAATAGTACTAACTTATTAATTGTGTCTGGAATTTTTCATTTAATATTTTCACCATGTTCAATCAATAACAAAGAGTAAGAGTCATGAAGGAAAAGGTGAGATTGTACTCTTCTTCCAGAGGTAGCTCCAGAATATGAGGTCATTCAAGACTCTGTGTGTGTAAAGTCTCCTTCTAAGCTCCAGGAAGGGCACTGCCCATTATTCCCATGCCACAATGTCTACGTTATGCTCACATTTGCAAAGATAAGATATTTTCCTATCAGATGCTTGAGACAGTTGTAGTTTTCACACTTGTTTTCCTTTGATCCCATTTGCACTAGTTAGGGGAAACACGAGGAAACCATTTTGAGATGTGTACCTGCAGGAACTAGCTTTGAGCTACATTTAGCTTAGGCTGAAGAAAATGTATTTCTTGGAGAGAGGAGTTGATGCTTTGCTCTGCTTTGTTGCCTTCAGTCACTCTAGGAAGTGTGGAACTCATCAGCAAGTTCTGCCAATCTACTCTAGAACATTCTAGACACACTCTGCTGCCATCTTCCTCAGTCCCAAGAGGGGTCCAGTCCTATGATGTCATACCTGGAAGTCCATGACTTCCTGCTTCCTTCTTCCCTTCTCTATGACCAAGCAGATCGTACAACCTCATATATCTGCTGGAAACCCTCCAGGGCCCCACAGTTAAAGATTCCGTTTCACCTTGCAATCCAGATTTGGATCTCTCCATGCATTTGGTTTTGTATTCTAATACCTTCTCTGATGCTCACTGGTCTTTTTAGTGGTTTCCTTTAGCTGAGTTGTTTTGTTTCCTAATTCTCCTGATTTTCCACACATCTGCCTCTTTGCTTTTAGCCCTTGACCTCTGTGTCATCTCTTTTCTTGCACTGTATGCTAAATATGACTCAGTCATTCTGTATCACATCAGCCTGCTTTACGGACATCCCTTAATCCTCTGCCAGTGGTATGGTGTTCTTGGCTATTTATTGGCTTAATGTTTGTCTCTCTCTAAAAACCTCATCTGTTATATTTTCTGTGCAAGTCTGTTCACCCAGAGAAGCAGCCTAGAATACTTTCCCTGATCCTCAGTACATCTTTTTTTCTGAAAAATTATACCAACAAGCTTGGTGCAAATGAATCCAAGCCTGTCTGAAAGGTTATGGTAAAGTGTTTGGTTTGAAATGGTCAACAAAGATTATACCATGCCTTTCTTCTAGGGACCTTGATTAGAACCATACATTTGTATGTCACAGAGGTAGTGATGAATACAGCCATGTTTAAATATCACAGAAGCACTCCAGGATCCCTGATACCAGGCTCTGGCACTGGAGAGAGGAATAGCAGCCACACTTATGCTCCAAAACAGAAGTCTCACTTTGTGTTTCAGGGCACCCTGGCTAACTGTGGCTGTAAAAAAAGGCAATCAAATGACAAAAGCCAGTGTTTAAGTCACTATACGATTCTTCCTAGACCACCAGTCCTGCTCCATCACAATCAAATATTTCACCATGCCTGCATAAAGGCAGAGATTGATAGTCTCTGAGGATGAGTCCCCAGGTTTTCACTGATACCATTGCCATAAATACTCATAAGGCTTGCTGGAATTCCACCACTTAAGAATGTCTGAAGTGAGCTATGAGCCAACCCCAATCTGCGGGCAAGGATCTATTGTTGCAAATGCGTAGATTCTGTGTGGCTTCCCTCCATTGACATTACAGATCCAGTCTGGCTGGGCAGGCTCTGCCATCCAACACTCCCTCTCATCTGCCTGGCTGGGAAAAAAAAAGTTTTGATGGTTCCAGCAGAGAAAGCAGATAGATAAAAAAACAAAACAAAAACAAAACAAAACAAAAAAACCAGCATGTAAAACGGTCCTACCCATTGCTACCTCAGAGAAAGAAAGGAGAGGAGGAGGAACAGGAGGGAACAGATGGGAAGGAATGACTAGAAGGAATAGTGTGAAGGAAAGGAAAGAATGGTGTGAATGGGACGAGGAGAAGGGGAGGATAGTGTAAAAGGGAAAGAGAGAATGAATCAGACAAGACGCTCAAAAGAAATCCTCGTGCTTACACAGAGCTGCCCTTATTTGCCTGTAGAGGGTGGGCTGCAGGCAAGAGAAAGAGGATAGCATGCTCTTTGTTAGAATCATCTACAGCCCTTGAGGAGGGTCAAAGCCTCTTTCTAGCCAGAGAAGTTGGCTAGCTCTCTAGAACTGGAGAGGATCAAGTCTGACCCAATCCTGGCTGGAATTATAAATTCCTGAAGTCAAGGACCTAGTGCAGAGTGAATGCCTGGCCAGAGTGAGTCTGAGCTACTCAGAGCAGATGGGGTAGGGGTGGGAGTCAGGGAGAGGGAGTAATGAAAAAAAAAAAAAGACAGATTTCTCAATAACATCTGAGGCCATTTATTACCAGCAGATTCCAAAATGGTAGCAAACCATGAGTGTAATAGATTAGCAATCAAAGCAAGCATGTGAAAGCTAAATTTCAAAAGATAGGCGTGGAAACACAGTGGAAAAGCTAGCCCTGGTCTAGTGCCAGCACACTTAGAAATAGGGCCAGCACCACTTCATGACGTAAATAGAACATTTTCAGACCCAGAAGTAGAATGACATTAGGAGGAAAAAAGAGTTTGTTATAGTAAGTGTTCCAATTTTTTCCCCTAAAATTTGAAGGAACAAAACCAAAGCCAAATCCCAGTTATGTTTTGAGTAAGACTTTTCATAAGTCAATTATAAAGTATGCAGATGAAGGACAACTGGACTGTATCTTTAAATTACTGGGGTAGTTTTCTTACTCACAGTGTTACAGTTATAATTATGGAAACTGATAACAAAAATAAAAATTGTATTTCACTGAAATCTTAAAAGGCATTAGTCAGGTCTAAGTTTTACAGTCTGCCATCTAAGTCACAGCAGAACTGTGCTATACAATATATGTGTTTATTCTTTACTAATGCAACCAGCACAGCAGGGAATTCCAAAAGCTACCACAGTGAAAAAGCATAGGGTGGTGTTTCATAAAACTATTTTTCTTTCTCATAAAGGAAAGTGTTCCAATTATCTCAGGAACATACAAACTAGATACCTGAGCAATAAATAATCTGTATTGCTTCTAGATGTGTCCATTCATTGAAGCCAACACTTCCTGGCCAGGTGACCTGATTGCATTGGCACAGTGGACCAGCGTTTGGACACAACCTCAGGAATCAGCCCCAGTCTCATAACTAGGTTCCTCAATGACTAGCATCCAGTACTGCTTACAGTCAGATATTAAGATTTGAGCCTGGCATGGTGTAGAGTTGAGATTTGAATTGAGTCAACCTGGCCATCCCTATTTTGAGCCTTTAAGCTTATCTAATAGAACATAATCATTTTTCTTGGGTGTGTTGCAGGATATTTGATGCCATTGTGAATCCTGAGATTGTGAACTGTAAAATCCTATTTCTTGTTTGGTGTGGTTCAGCCCTACCACACACCTTTAATCCAATGCATTTATTTTAATTGTAATCAAGTGATTATGGAGGGGCTCAGCACTAGCACATACCTTTAATACAAGAGCTTTCTGTACACAGCATCTCATAGAGTTAATGCTAGGTGAAGAGGTGGAGCAAGATCCAGGTGACGGATTAACTAGAAAGGAGAGACTTTGAGAGGAGTATTGAAGTTAGAGAGAAGAGTATTTAAGACAGCACAGAGAAGAAGGAGGAGCTCTTTTGCTTTTTCCTTCTGGGCTCTCTGATGAGCTAGAAAGCTTTTGGGCTTTTGGATTTTGGATTTGGGGCCTTTTCCTTCAGGGACATAAGCTTAGTGGGAGGGTCAGCTGGGTACTTTCTCTGCCTCTCTAAGCTGGCAAGTTTTCACCACAGCATCTGACTCCTGAGTCTTCATTGGTAAAAGCAAACATTTGGGATTTTCATTCTTTGAAAAAAACATAGGTGTGTCCTCCTTTGGTCTTCTTTATTGTTCTTGCTGCAAGACAGCTTTATCACAGTAAGATGCAAAGATTGTCAACAGTTGCCAATCATGAGGCTCATTGGGACCATGGGAGTTCATATTTTGGCTAGCCTCCAAAAGACAAGTATCCAATCAAATAAACTTACTTTAAAAATCTTTTGTTAGATACAGTAATAAGTAAGGATTCTGGCACCAGTTTCCTGGGATTCAAATTTCAGCTCCATCTCATGCCACTTTTACGTTACAGAAGAAGTTGTTGAAGTGTTTTGTGACTCTGTTTCCTCATCTACTGAACAGGGAAAATGAATAAGGCCTGCTGAATGGGATATTATGGGACTTATTTGCCTTGATAGCTTTAAAATGTTTAAAAGGTAAGCATTTTTGCAGTACATTTCCCATAGCCACTAGCTCGTCTTCACAGCATGTAGACTGTGTCACTACCAGGAATTGGGAGGTGTCAAGATTAGTTCTCTGACTACAACTATTTCAGCTACTTCCAGGACTAGAACCTGAAGTGACACTTTTGCATCAAAGCAGGGGTGACTTCTCAGCCTCTCCCCTAAGTAGACAGCTCCCTGTTTAATGTGGAGGGAAGGGAAAGAGCAGATCAGATAGAGTGTAACCTTGTGCTTCATATTAACTACACCAGTGCGCTCAAAGGAGGGCATGAATTTATACACACATGCCCTACTCATGCGAACATGAATACACACTGTTCTGAATATGTCTAATTAAGATGAGCAAAAATAGCATTTCACAAACATTTAAGAGAATGGAAACCCAATCTGAGAAAAGCACTTGAAGAAGAGACTTGATTGATCTCTACAAACATACTAGTGTACCCATTCATGCATATTGAAGCATTCAAGAACATATGAGAAAAAAGATGAATATAAATGCTGATTAATTTGTATATTTATGACTGACGTTTTAATATGTTGTACTATTTTAAATGTGTTAGCTTTGTTATAATAAAATACATCACTTCAAATTAAAACTGCTTTGAGATTTCATCAAACACCAGTCAGAATGGCCAAGATCAATACAGAAAATGACAACTCATGATGGTGAGCATGTGAGGAAAGAACACTTGTCTACAGTCAACAGACAAATACATTATGAATCATTTCCAGTGATTTCTGTGAGTACTTTCACCTCTAAAAGAACAGTAGATACTTACATAGGAACTTGCTAATTACTGCAATGTTCATCTCTTCAAGACCCTTATCTTCCCCTGAAGCCAGTGTCTAAATAGAGAATAGCAATAAAACCCTGGGCAGGTCCTCTTGTGTTGCTGCATATTGACATTTGTGTTTATATTTTTATTTGTGCTGCTTTTAAATGGAACTCGCTCTATTCTGTGCTTCAGGTCAACAAACAAAGAATGGAATAAGGCTCAAAAGAGAAAAAGAAGTCACTGAACAATGCCACTAACACATTCTCTCTGAACAATAAAGATTATTGTTACTGGATATGAAACGCCCTGTGAGAACTCAGTGTTGAAGTTCTGGCCCACAATGCAGTGTTCGCAGGCTAGCTTTGGGGAAATGAACAGACTCCAAGTGTTCTGATCTATGCAGTGGACTAATTAACTGATAAATTCATAGTTGAATGACCTATTGGTAGGTTGGAAAGCAGAGATGGTGGGAACTAGTTGGAAAAAGCAGGTGGCCATATATGTGAACCATATATGTTCCTCCATCTTTTCCTTCTCTGTCTCTGTTTCCTGGCTCCCATAAGGTTAGCATCCCCCTCCACACCTCAGGCCCAAAGCAATGGACCCAGCAAACCTGGGAGGGAAGCTGTAGAACTGTGACTCCAAACAAACCTTCCCTCCTCTAACCTGCTTCCTTCAAGTACTTTGTCACAGATGGCAAACACGAAGATAATGAAGTTAATTGAAATAAAACTGTAATGCTTGTGGCATTCTTGCTTGAAAACAAGGGAATCGGCAAACAAGTAAAGCTCAGATCCAAACACAAGATACTGGCAAAAGGATGAAAAGGATGCTACTGTTCAGGATTCTAAATGTCCGTGTATTTGAGTCTAAGTGACTAAACAAATGTTGATGATCTAGTTTTGGATATGGAACTATTTTAACATTCTTTAAGATTAGTCTTCTTTGGGGAGGGAGGTTGGAATCGATGGTGATGTGATTGATGGCTGCTCCTGCTTGACTAAGGAGGAAGTGCCTCCCAAGGCTTCCTGTAGTGAAATGTAACCACCACCATGATGCATAAAGAGGCCAGAATTTAATTCAAGTACAGCTTTAAGAAGTGGGCTGAAGTTTAGGTAGGTCATGGATCTGTCATGGTTAAAACTCAGTTGCTTTGTCGGAAAAAGAGAAAACACACCCACATGGGCACATCTCTGCTATATTATCTTCCACAGTGTCTAAGCTGCCAAGGAAACTGTCACAATGAAGGAGACCAAGGGAATACAAAGGAAGGAAAGAGGCCAAAGGATCTTTATTTGCAGATGATATGACTGCGTACATAAATGACTCTAAAAATTCTACCAGGAAACTTCTACAGCTGATAAACACAGCAAAGGAGCAAGATACAAAATTAATATAAAAAATCAGTAGCCTTCCTATATACAAACTACAGACTAAGAAAGAAAACAGGGAAACACCTTTCACACTAGGCTTAAAAAAATCTTCGGATAATTCTAACCAAGAAAGTGAAAGACTTGTATAATAAAAACTTTAAGACATTGAAGAGAGAAATTAATAAAGGCATCAGAAATAGAGTCTATGTTTGTAGTTCAGTGGGATTAATACAGTAAAAATGGCTATTCTATCAAAAGCAATGCATAGATTCAATGCAATCCCCATCAAAATTCTAACACAATTCTTCAAAGAATTTGAAAGGATGATTTTCTTTCTTCTTTTTATTTTTTAATCTAAAAAAATTTCAATATATTTATTATAAATATATTTTAATTATTTCCAATTATATAGTAATACTATATTACATAAAATACATATGGATTTTATATGTCATCTCATCTCTTTTGACCTACTAACTTATCTATAAGTTATACATGGATAAAGAACTGTGGTACATTTACACTATGAAATACTACTCAGCTTATAAAAATAAGGAAATCCTGAAATTTGAGGACAAATGGATGGGACTAGAAATGATCATAATGAGTGAGTTAACCCAGAAGCAGAAAATCTCACATGGTATATATGCACTTATAATTGGGCACTAGCCCAAAAGGCATGTCCCACGAAAGTCTTCACTTACCAGGAGATTGGGATAGATGTGAAGACATCCTACTGAGACTCTAGGTAAGAGAAATATAGGAGATGGGGAAATAGAAGGATGTAGAGGGTCCTAGAAACTTACAAGAAGATCATCTTGACAGGTGGATTGGAGCCCAATGGGATCCGCTCAAACTATTGCATTAACCAAGGACAATACAAGTAGTAAACATTGAACCCCAACTCTGATCTACCCAATGGACAGGACATCCTCCACAGTTGTGTGGAGAGCAGGGACTGACTTTGACATGAACTCTGGTGCTCCATATTTGACCTCTCCTCTTGGTGGAGAGGCCTGGTGGCACTCAAAGATAGATTAAGCAGGCTACCAAGATGAGTCTTGATAGCCTATGACTATCAAGTCATGGGGGGATGGAGGTCCCCTTCGGCCATAGACCTAGGAGAGGGGAATAGGGTGAAAGCGGGAGGGAGAGAGGAATGAGAGGACACAAGTGATGGGATAACAATTGAGTTGTAATCTGAATAAATTAATAAAATTAAAATAAAAAAAGAAAATTCCAGCCAATTATATGCAAAACTAGTCCTCTGAAGCATGTATAACTTATAGAAAAGATGATTTTCAACGTCATATTGAAATTAAAAAAAAAACGAGCATACCTACAACAATCCTGAATAATAAAAGAACTTCTGTAAGTATCACTATCCCTGACCCCAAATTTTACTACAGAGATATAGTAATAAAAAATAGCATGGTAATGGCATAAAAACAGACATATTGATCAATGCAATCAAAGTGAAGACACAGAAATAAGCCGACAGACATATGAAATCCTGACTTTTTATAAAGAAGCCAGAAATAAATGCTGGAAAGAAGTCAGCATCTTCAACAAATTGTGCTGGTCAAACTGAATGTCTGAATGTAGAAAATGCAAATAGATCCGTATTTATCACCATGTACAAAACTCAACTCCAGATGGATCAAAGACCATAAAACAAAGACATAAATCCAGACACACTGAAACTGATAGAAGAGAAAGTGGGAATAGCTTGATCACATTGGCACAGGAGATTACTTTCCTGAACAGAAAGCTGATAGCATTAAGAACAATTAATAAATGGGGCCTCATGAAACTAAGACGTTTCTTACATAAAAAACACCATTATTTGTACAAAGTGGCAACCTACCAAATGAGAAGATTTTTACCCACTACATATCCCCAAAAGAGGCTAATATCTAGAATATACAAAAAAATTAAAAACTGAACATCAAAAAAAAAAACCTAAATAACTAAATTTAAAAATAGAGTGCAGATCTCAATAGGGAATTCTCAAAAGAGGAAACACAAATGGCTGAGAAGCACTTAAGGAGATGTTCAACATCCTTAGCCACCAAGGAACTGCAAATCAAAACTACTTTGAGATTTCATCTTATACTAGTAAGAATGGCCAAGATTTAAAAAAAAAGACAAATGACAGTTCATGTTGGTGAGGATGTGGAATAGGGGAACACTCAGCCATTCCTCATGGGAGTACAGACATGTACAGACACTAGGGAAGTCAGTGAGGAGGCTCGTCAGGAAGCAGGGACTTGATCCAACTATGCTGCTTGCCTTAATGTTTCTATTGCTGCAACAAAACACCATGACCAGACAAGCAAGTCGGGGGGGGGGTTTATTTTTCTTATGTTTCCACATTGTAGTCCCTCACTGAAGGAAACCAGGACAGGAACTCAAACATGGCAGGAACCTGGAGGCAGGAGCTGATGCAGAGGCCATGGAAAGGTGCTGCTTGCTGGCTTACTTAGCCTACTTTCTTATAGAACCCAGGACCCCCAGCCCAGGGATGGCTCTGCCACCCACAATGGGCTCAACGCTCCTGCATTGATCACTCAGTAGGAAAATGCCTTACAGCTGTATCTTATGGAGTCATTTTCTTAACTGAGGTTCCCTTCTCTCTAATATATCTGCCTTGTATGAAGATGACATCAAACTAGCCAGTATAGTACTATCAGGCATATACCCAAAGGATACTTCATTCCACTTCAGAGTCACTTCTTGACAATTTTTACTGCAGTTTCATTCATAATACGCAGAAATTTGGAACAGCCTGAGTGATAGATGAATAGATAGAAAATTTTGGAACATTTACACAATGGAATGGAATTATTTAAAGGCAAAAACAAACTTACAGAGACAAAAACAAAAAAACCTGAAATCATGAAATTCGCCTGTGAATGGAAGGAACTAGAAAAAAAAAAAACTATCACTCCTGAAAACCCAGAAAAATATGATAATATATTCACACTTTGTGGATGTTAGCTGTTAAGTCTTCAATAAGCAAGTACAAGCCATATGACCACAGAAGTTAGATACAGAGTGAGGGACTAGAGGTGAGAGATGGGTCTCGCTAGGCAGGGAAAATAGAATAGATGGCTCTGGGTGGAGGGAGCAGGGTTGTGGGGACTGGAACTAGATGACCAAACAGGATAGGTGAGCGAAGAGACATGTGATGGAACAGATACAAGGATGGGCAGCTAAAACTAAGTACCACTTGAGGGGTCATGGGAAATAGTAGAAGCTCCCTAACATATATACACCTATGAGGGTGATCTAAAAGGAATTGTCAAATAATGAAGGAGGTGGAGGCCCCAACTGGGCATCTCTTGTCAGCAAATGAAATCTCCAATGCTGGGAATGGGTTACATCTAATTAAACTGTTGGCCAAAGGGACCCCAATGAACCCTCCAGACAACCTAGGCTATTGCCAATGCTCTTCTCAAACTGGTGGCAAGGCCCTCTTGCTGAAGACAATTAATTGAACACAGAGAAGTGGAGCTGGTACCTACCTAGAGCCATCTCCCTACTGACTAGTGTTCTTAATACTGTAAGGTAATCTGCATGATACCAGAGGAGAAAGGCAAACATCAACTGAACTACAAATCCTTTGATCTATGATGATGACCTGCCTATAAAATTCAATAGTGCCATAGCAGCACAAAGCTTGTGGGAATAACCAACCAATAGCTGATTAGATTTAAGGCCCATCCCATGAGATGGAACCCATACCTCAATGCTGCTCGAGGGACCAGGAACCTGAGACTAGATAGGCCAGAGATATAGGGGGGAAACAATAACAAATAGTAATGTTCTGTTAATGAATATAGCAATAAAATGACTCCTAATGACATTCTGCTATACCCATAGGTCAGTACCTCACTCAATCACCATCAGAGAAGCCTCCTCTTGTAGTAGTAGTTGTGAACAAACACTGAAACCTACAACTCAACAAAGTACAAAACTTGAGAGAACTTGGATCACGTCATGCCAAATGGGATGTCTCCATCAAATCCTTCCCCTCAGCATCAGAGAACACTACATAAAAGAAGGTGAATAGATTGTAAGAGCCATAGGGCATTTGAGGTCACAAGGAAACAAAGCCTTCTAAACACAGCAGGACTGATGCACTCATGAACTCGGAGAGAATGTGGTAACATACACAGGGCCTGCATGGGTCTGAGTCTGATGGAGTCCCAGCACTGAGGACAGAAGTAGACACAGGCCTCCATCCCTAACCCAGAAGTTAACTCCAATTGATAACCCCTCACTAGCAAAAGAAAAAAAAAAATTCACGTTGTCCAAAGAAGTCCCACTGGGTATACAAACTGCTCTTGAGGGCAGCCATGTATCCAACAGTATATGCTGACACAAAACAATCTCAATGGCATTTTGGGGGGTTGTTTGTTTCATGGTGCTTTGTCAGGGCATTTTCCCCTTACAACAAGTCCTTTGCGTATATAGTATGATTTCTGGCTTTGTGTTTTTATGGGGTTTTGTTTTGTTTGTTTGTTTGTTTTTCTTCTGTTTGTTTGGTTTGTCCTACTCTGGCTTGGTTTTTAATGTTCCACCATACAACAAGGACATGAACCTGCTAGAACGTAGTGCTTCCTGGTTAGACAGACACACATGAAAATGCTGTGTACACCTCTAGGGCCAGAGGCTTCTGCGAGCCTCGACTCTCCCACTCTATGAAAAGGGGATAATAGAATTCCCTGAGAAAATATGTAGGACTTCTAGAGCCTTGCACATACAATATTACTAGTTACCATGACTAATAGTGATCATCTTCCTGCTGTCAACAAAAACATCAGCATATGGGAGTTAACTGACTAGGGAGATTGTAGGACTTGAGAAAATCCCCTGGTTTGTACTAGCCAGTGCCTTGTTTGTTAAACAATCACAGCTTTCCTGCTGTGGTTATTGGAGCCACTGGAGTTGAACTGCCTCCTCACTCTGTTCTTCTGCAGAATTGTACAGCTAGCGCCACATAACATAGGAAAGCAAGTATCTTAACAGCTTAAAAACAATGTCAAGTGTTACAATCATTTCAAAACAGAAGGAAGGACTTAAAGGCCTCAGGAATGACAAATTACAGAGCCCCCTCATGAAATAAGAACGTAGGAATTTAGCAATGTATCCAAGCTCAAAGATTTCTCTATTTCCTGAAAAAAAAATGAGATGTACAATTTATGAAAATTAATTGATCACGAAAAGCCATAAGAAAATTAACAATGACCACACAAAAAACAGACACTGAAGTGAAAACCATAACCAGTTGTCACCTACTTTAAATTTAGAGACTCTTTTTTTCAATAATGTATAAGAAAGAAAGCTCGCCACAACGAATGTTAAATAAAATTAAAAAGAAAGCCTTTGCTTACTTTAGAAGACCAAAAGGCCTTGCCATGGCACAGAGGACTAGGATACAGTCAGTCCAGATGAAACTTGATAGGCTGGGGTCAGATGATGGGGAGGAAGCTCTCCCTTTCTGAGGACTAGGGGATGAGGGAGGGAGGGAGGGAGGTTGAGACCAGGAGGAGGCAAGGGAGGGGTCTTCAATCAGGATGTAAACCAAATAACTGAATAACTTAAAAAAATAAAATAGAATTTTGGGGAACTGAAGATATTATCATAAAATGTTATAAATCAAGAACTATAAAAATGCCCTTAACTATCTCCCTGTGGGAATTCATCCTAAGACTATTAGTTTTAAGAACCAACAAACTACAGGTGCTCTGACAGCCACCATGTCACCTCCTATGAGTAAAGCACACAGAAGCCAAGTGTCCATACATAAAACAACTGTTCAGAAGACCCAAGGATCAGATGCAACTGGCACAAACTGTGGGTGCTCACCTATCAGGTGCAGCTTCGGAAACATGAACAACCTGGTTCAGAACAACCCGGTTCTCAGAATGACCATTAGTTGAGCTGAGCTGCAGACACATCCATTATGTGCCATCAAAGTCAAGTCATAAAACTATGAAATAGAAAATATGCTATGATCTGAGTCTTATAGAAAATCAACATCATTTAGAAAGAGATGTAAGCAAGTAGAGAATCCGTATAGTTTATTCCGGGTGCTCATTGGTTTGTTCCCATCCATCCTAAATTGACAGGCTATTTCTCAGGCCATCTGTCACGTATCAAACACACTCTTTCAAGATTTGCTCCCTTCATGGACAGGAGGCATTTTCTTCAGTGAATACCATCTGTTTATGGTACCATGTGTTCCAGCCCTAGGAATACTAACATACTATGAGAACACACAGAAACAACGGATGACAATTACAAAGTTGACAAGCCCTGCCCCGTGGACATAGTGGGCAGAAAAATAATGCCTATATAATTTTAGGGGTCCAGTGGTAAAATTGCCAAGGTAATACTCTATGCTTTTGTTAAAGCAAATCTAATTTCTCTGCTCAATTCCTGTCCAACCTACAGTAGAGTCTTTCCGTGTTCTGTGACTACTTTCATGGTTCCGTGTGCTTGGCACCAGTGACTGGCTTGCTTTAGGAAACCCAGTTTTGTTTTGTTTTTTTAATTGAAAGCACCAATAAATATTCCACATGTGTAACCTGCACAGTGAATATTACAACCTTGGAGCCAATCATTACATCTTCCACTCCCTCCGTCTATTACTGTCCTTTCATTATTAGTAAAAATCACTCAGTTCACTTGGATAAGCATCTTCTATATCCTAGACACTCTTCTTAGCACAGAGTATTAAACAAAAGACAAGAGAAAAAGAAATTCCTACCCTCAAAGAATCCACACTGCCCATTGAAAAAGCATAAAATATAATTCAGCCCATAGTAACTGTTGAATAAAAAACAACAGAACAGATGAGCCATTGTGGACCTGGGAGGGGAAAGGGCAGGCTGCTTAGTGAGATGGGTGACTGATACGGCCAGGGACTATCCACACCTGCAAGAACCTAAGTGATACCATGAGTTCCTTCTGAAAAAATCCAAATGAAAAATGCTATTTGCATTTCCTTCCCTCCTGTGCTGATGGCCCTGAAAGGTCCAAGGAGAGCCCAGGGCTGCTGAAACCATGTAGAGTCCCACAGACAGGCTGACAGCCTCCTGGGGTGCAACCTCAAACCACCAACACAAGGCCCATTTCCAGGACTGAAGCTGGGTGAAGCTTTTAAATGCACAATCTTGCAAAAAGCCAAACTCTGACTTCTTTATCAGTTTATCCACAGTTTGGTATTTATGCCAAGCAGAAATAGGCATTATTATCACCTGGAGAAAAAAACCTTCCTCTAAAACCAGCCTTTCCAGGGCTCACTGTTCTAATGAAATTTCCCACAATCCTCAAATCTCTAATCATATTAAAGGGGTGTCAATCTTTCTCCCCTTAGCATGCTGCTCCTCAAATACTGCTTAGGTAGGACTAAGGTGATTTTATTTATCACCTTCTTCAGTGGGTTTAAACCTATTTTGGATATTAAAACAGGCAAATATAAATGATACATTTGTAAGGGGGTTTTGTTGTTGTTTTGAAGAAAAATTTCCTCTTCCACATCTCTGCATTTAGGTTTCTCTACTTGACCACTTACAGGTGGCTAGCAGCGAAGAGAGCTACCCTGCCATTAACCAAACAGAAGGCTCACTGCGAAGTATCAACGGCCCTGTGTTTCATCAATTTAACATCCAGGCATTCACCCTGGCCAAGCAGACACAGCCAGGCAGCCAAGACAAACACATGGGTCTTGGCGCAAAGAGGGGCCAGGTTCTGGAGACAGCCCTCCAGTCTAAACTTCTTAAGGGTTTGGTATAAACGTGCTTTTATTGCTGAGGTGTAGTTCCATCTAAACAGCACAGATTCAAGCCACACACAGCAGCCTTTCACTGGTTCTGTTGGCTTAAGGTGTGTGACTGTACAAACCTGCGTCACAGCTACCTGCAGCTCATTCTCCCGATCCCCAAAGCAAAACGTTGGAAGCCACACTGAACAGTGACTGCTTTATCAGATAAAAGTTAAGAGTAAAGGGAGATGCTGGGCCCCAGACCTGTCCCTGCCTCCGTCTCACCCCCACCCAAATCCAGAGGCGTTGTAGGGGTCAATCTGCTTACAGGTTCGCTCTGTTTCTCCAACCTGGAGTTTAAAAATTTAAATTCAGCACAGGGATGTCATTCCCTCATTTCTCCCATAAAGACTTCCAGCAAGCAAACATTTATTAAAGGTTGAAATTTGTGGGCATGTGGATGGGGGAAGATAGGGTCAGATTTGAAACCAGTAAAAACTAAAAATATTTTATTAAATGCCCACATCACTATTAACAGTATCAGACATTTACATTGTACTGGACTCTGGGCAAAGTGCTAGGAACATAAGGGAAAAGAGGACACTGGGTATCAGTGAGGATCCACCAACCAATTCAATCTAAGTTGTTGGCAGTGACGAAGAGCAAAAATTCTAACAACCCAACTGTTCCTGAGATGTGCATTCCTACAATTGCACAGAAATAAAAAGAGGCTGTATGAGGTGACAGGCCAGGATCCCATGAGCGAGCTAAGAAAGGAAGTTTTACCATGTATTAGAGTTTAGACTGGGTGACCTTTATCCTTGGGATTTTAGGCATCTATTTAAATGGTGTGTGACTAAGAGTCATCAAGGAGCTATGCTCACCAGAAGTCTTACCAGTGTCATTGAAGCACTGGGCTTTCAAGGAGTGCCAAGCCCTCTACAGAGGTGCCAGCTGGTGGTGGCCTGTGGATCAGACAGAAAAGCACTGTCGCTCAAGAGGTCTACAATCTCACTCAGAAGAAAGAGAGTGAGTAAACAAACAAATGTTTATTTATGTTAGTGACAGTGGTGGTATTGAAGTAATCCTGAACGCAGAGAAGATGTAAGTGTGGTGGTCCCCAGGGTATTTTCTACCTATGCAAAATCTGAAGGCTGTAAAGAAGCCACGCCCATGTAGAAGAATACATTAGCGATGGGAACAGCAGGAAGAAGAAATAATTTAGCTAATTCCAAAGAGAACAAGAAGGCCAACGTGGCTAAACGTAGCCAACCAGGCCAGGTACAAAGACATAGCTAGCCAAGTCGGGGAAGACTGAAGAGTCAACCAGGTTGGGAAAAAAAGACACAGCCAGCCAGGTCAGTCAGATTTTACTCTGACAGTGATGAGAGCAGGGGTGGAGAGAGAAGGTACTAGAAAAGATTGATCGCTGGCTACAAAGTAAGAGACATGACAAAGAGGTTCTGGGTGCTACTGCAAAACAGGGTGTTCTAGATAACGATATACCACACACTTCAAAAAGGTTATAAAGACTTTTGAAAGTTCTTATTCTAAAAATAATTAGTACCGGAGGACACAGACGTGCTTATACCAATTCAAACATGACACTATGCATACATGCATCAAAACATAGCTTGGTGCCCATGTTCAGCTTTTTATTAATCAGTTGGATAATTTCTAGAAGGAATAATATCTAAGGAGACAAATTTTCCATTCCTTGGATGCAATAATTTTATTTTATTCCTCTCATCTCTCCAGAGGTATCTTCTATCTCTGAAGGATTTAATTTATGTAATTTAATGTATTGCCCAAGTTCTACCATCGGCCGTCTTCCATCCTGTATGTAGCCTCTTGAGCATTTTCATCTGTCATGGAAAAGGGTGCGCCTTTAGCCCAGAGAGACAAAGTTTCAATTTCTAATCCTAACCAGTTCCAAATTTGTGGTCACAGGTAGGACACACAGCCCCTCTAAAACTACTTCCTCATTTGTTGATGAAAGATGGTAGTATTTCAATGTCCCTGGCACACTGAAGGTTCTTAAATGCTGTTTCAAGGTTTTATTTTATTTTGTTTCCATCATTCTTTCCAGAAAAAAAAAATAACTTCAATAAATCTTGCTTCTCTCTTCTATTCTCCATAATCACCTAAACTAAAAGAGGCATACTTAGGCACTCAGGCCCCTCCAGACTTAAAGACTAACTGCTCAATCTGTAACTCCAAATTCATATGCACCTCCTGATTCGTGCCCTGCCATTACTACTGTACCCACACACCTCAAGCATCTGCAGATAATATTTTTACAATCCAAAGTTGCAGGACTCTTAAGAGCAATAAATCATAATACCCCAAATTTCTGCTCAAATACAATTATTTTTTACAAATGCAAATAATTTAAAGGCCTAAGTATGCAATCATTTTAGAGTTCTCAACCCTTGCTTTTTTAAGGAACTCTACAACGTCACCGAAAGTTATCTCCATCAAACTCATTTATCCCTATGGGGATGTCAATGAATCTGTTGTACAAAGGGGTGCTTCTCATGTCTGCCCATATCGAAATAATAGATATGGAATAAATAATAACTTATAAAGCCATTCTCTACATACAAAAAGCTTTGTAACATTTACCATGAAAGTTTCAATACGCCACAGAGAGGTGTCAGGTCTTCAGATACTAATGCTTCAACAAGATCATAACAGATTAAATTAATAATGTGAAAATTGAGATGCATTTGAGAAAGCCAACAACAAAAATCATAACCTGCTTGACTTGGTTCACAGCTTATTTTGCCAATTCACTTCACATGATTTGTACCGCAACACATGGCATCTCGTTATTTTTCATATTTAGGGAAGACTCTCCTTCCAAGCTTTCAGGGAAAAGATCACATTGCATCTTTATAGCCAGAAGTAATAACAGATGAGTTGTCCAAAATGTCCCATATATAATTTGCTTATGTATAATTATAAATCATACTACAATCATAATCAATTATAGGTCGTTATATACTAAACAAGTTAGCACTCTTGCGCCCCCTAGTGGAATAACAAATGAATATTGTGTTTCTTTCTCAAAGGTAAAACTAGATATTCAGATACATGTTTAAAAGACACAGTAACATGTGCCTAAGGGAAAACCAAATATTACTGTCCTGCTAATGGAACATCACAATAAAGCGATTCCTAACAACATTGTAAAAATCAGTGCCTTGTTCAGACATCATTGGAGAAGTCTCCTCCTCCAACAGCAGATGAGAACAAATAGACGCCCCAAACCGACAATGTGCAGAGTGTGAGAGATCTTGAAACACTCAGTTCTAGATGGAATCTCTCCATCAAATCCATCCCCTTGGGGCTCAGGGAATTGTGGAAGAGGAAGCAGAAAGATTCTAAGAGCCAGTGGGGATGGAAGACACCAAGGAAACAAGACCACCTGGATACATCAGGAATTATTCATGTGTGAACTTGCAGAGACCGTGGCAGTGGGTACAGGACCTGCATGGGTCTAAGCCAGATGGGGTCACCACACTGGGAGGAGGAGTAGACACAAGCCACCGTTCCTAACCCAGGAGCTGTCTCCAGTTGATAACTGCTTACAAGTAAGAGCTTTGTTTTCTGCAATACAGTCTCACTGGTACACACACACTTAAAGACCAGTCCTGTGAGCAGTAATGGATGGTCAATGCAAAATGAACTCAATGGTATTTTTTGAAGGTTTGGGGCTTTTGTTTGTTTGTTTGTTGTCCTGTTTTTTGTTTGGTTTGGTTTGGGTTTGTTTTGGTCTTGTAATGCTTCATCTTGACTTCTTTTTTTTTTCTTTTTTTTTTTTTTAAGCTTTAAAGATCTTTTGCTTATTAGTATGGTTTCTGATTTTGTTTTTATGGCTTTTCTCTGTTTGCAAAATATGTGCCTCTTTATCTATATGTATTTCTTGTGTTTTTTCTTTGGCTCTTTTTTCCCCTGTGTGTTGTTTATTTTATCCTATTATGGTTTGCTTATTTTTATATTATCTTACTTTATCTTATTTTATTTTTATTATTACTCTGTAGATGCCTGTTTATTTTCTAATGAGAAATAAAGGATGTGGATTTGGGGAAGTGGGGAAGTGGGAGGATCGAGGGGAAGTCCAGCAAGGGGAAGCCATAATCAGAATATATTGTATGAAAGGCAGCTAATTTTCAATTATAACAACAATAACAACAACATGGCAACAGCATATGAGTCAGTGATACAGCCAACAAGGCTTATGAAAGCCAACACAAAGACACTATACCATAAGGAAAAGAAAGATTTTGAATCACAACCTAACCCAAGCAAATAAGGTGGCCAGGATGGTGCCCATCAGAGGCTCTGTTTCTTCCCTTCTCAACCTGGCAGAGGTAACTTGTGGGATTTAAGGACACAATGAAACAATATTCACTAAGAGCTTCTCACAGCACCTGGTACTCACCTGACCATTAATAAAAGCAGCTTCCCTCCTGTCTCCCTGCTACCTGACCCTCAGCCCCCTAGGAGCCAGACAGGGTCACAAATTTTGCTTATATGTGTGTGTGTGTTCCTATGTGAATTTATGTATACCATGTATGTGCCCATCGAGGCAAGGGGAGCATGCCAGATCCCCTGAAACTAGAATACAACTGCCCACAGTGGGTCCTGAGAACTGGACTCAGCTCATCTGCAAGAGGAGAAAGTGCCCTTCCTCGTCAAGCTACCCCCTCCCCCAGCCCAGCACCAATGACTTCCCCCAAGGTTCCGTACTTTACATTACATTTCAAAGCAAAAATAAAGTCATGTGCAACAAGAAATGTTTTTAAAAATTACATCCAAGTCCCTAAGTATGCACTGTATAGCAAAAACGGTTTTGCAGTTTGGGGTTGGTGAGCTCCTAGGGACACGTGAGATTCATTCTTTTAAAGGTATTGAGACCAAAACCTCTACTTACCTTTATATGCAAAGGGCATGTTACATCAAACATTATTAAAATGTTCCATCGTCTTCTGATATTTAACACATTTACGTTTGGTTTTCGTTCAGCCTCATACAAGATTGAGTCCTCTAGGAAGAGGAACCTCAGTTCATGACTGATGTAGGAAGGCCCCGCCCACTGGGAAAGGTACCTCCCCTGAGCTCCTGGATCCTTGATTGTGTAAGGAAATGGGCTGAGGAAGCCATGGGGAGCAGGCCAATGAGAAACCCTCCTCCCTGATCTCTACTCCAGATCTTACCTCCAGTTTCTGCTTGACTTGAATTCCTGCCTCCACTTCCCTCTACAATAAACTGAGATTGATATGTGTGACCCAAATAAACCCTTTCCTCCCCAAGTTGCTTTTAACCATGCTGCTTTGTCACACCTTAATAGAAACCTAACTAGGGTAGAGAGCAAGATTTTCTTTGTCTATTTTAACTAAAAGATAGGCAAGCCTATGTTCCATTAAGCCTGATAGTAAGAGATCGGTTAAAAAAAATATTGATGGATGTTTGTGAAAATACAGATATTGTTTATGAACATGTTATGCTTGTTCATGTATGTCATGTTTAGTTTTTTAAATTCACTTACAACTGTTATTTGATAAATTCAAAGAATCAGTGTGATAAGAGCTTATCAGCTTTGGATTTTAATTTAAGACTAGATAGAAACCTAAATAAATAAACTCTCTTCTTAATAAAGTCATAGAGTACAAGGTCCTCAAACAGAGCTCATTCAGGGAAGAAAGTAGAGCAAGAGGCATCACATCTCCCTAGTCTTAGGCCGAGGTATGGAGAGCCGTGTGTGTAACTCAAGCATTCCTAAGACAAGTACAAGGAAACACTAGAAACAAGAATGGACTTTCACATCTGGAAATCTTGGTCTGGGAGAAGCAGGAAAGCACCCAATATAAATGGCAAATATAAGGAGCAATAATGTTTTTTATAAATATTCTGCTATTCCTACATTCTCAATTCCACTGCATCTGTTTTGCTAAAGCCAAAATTCCATGCTCCATAGAAGAAAAGAAGCCTATTAAAAAAAAAAAAAAACCAACCTACATACTGATCATTTTTCTTCTGAAAATAAAATTCGAGCTTTGTTACTGTAGAATATATACCAAGTACAGAAAGACCCATGGCAAATATCTCTTAATAACATGTAGATCTATTTACTGTAGCTTTAGAAAACATATTAAGGTACCTACACAGTGCTTTTGATCATAGACATAACTCATTTCTGCTTCCAAAACTAAGGGGGTGGGGTCTTACTTTCATCCCTATGGAGGCTAATTAATCTACCAGTGGATGTTATAAATGGCTTTGAGGTTGGTTCTCTAACAATGTTATCTTGTCCCAACTTCAATATGCACTTAGAGAAAAAGGGAAATCAAGTCCATTTGAGACAATCACTGTTGTTTTTCACCGTAGAGTTTGGATGACTCGCAACATATAACAGAAAAATCAGGGCTGTGCCAAAAAGTGATCAAATTGGAATAAATATTGGATATGCCACATATAAAACAGTAAAAACTGAAGGGTGAGATTTAATTCTTTATCCACAGATAAATCATTCTACAACAGTTATCATAAGGTAAGTATCTCAGGAAGGGCCATTAACGATTTGTTTGATGTTAAGAACTGGGTCATTATTGTTGAAGACATCATACAGTTTGGTTGCAGGATATGGAAAAATGAAGCTGGAACTGTGCTGGAAGCTTCCTCCTTGTTGGCTAGCTTTCACAGTACCAGAAGGTGTTATGCAGACTGCTGGGAAAAGACAAGTCATCCACAGTCTTCCCCAGATGTGCGCCCTGTGAAATGCAACGGCAACTCGATTAGGCAAGATGCATTCACTGGAACAACAGGGATAGGAACGTGATGGCGGAAACCAATGCCTTTGCACTTGGACTTGAGGCCAGCTCCACAAGAGGGACCTCATGCCTTCTCCTGTAAACCCGGTCAAGAGTTTGTTTTGCTAAGAGGGTGTGTAGTCAAATTACTTCTAAATCCATTTGTATATTTATAGCCACAGATCACCGCTGCTCCAAGTGTTCTTCAGAGAAGCTCCTTACTGCAGTGGACAGTAGTGAATGCAGAGACTCCAAGTCTTTCAAGATGATGAGAATGAATGATGTGAGGTTCTCAGTCCTTAAATAAGTTGTCATCTAAGGTTGCTTATCCAAAGCTCAAGGAGCACAGGATAAGACTGGACATCTTCTGGATGTGGCATGGTCATGAACCCCAATGTACACCATGGACACCAAAGAACTCACAGCAGCTATGTTACCTGCCCAACACCTGCGCAGCATTGAACTCCTTAACATGGCTCCTACCATAGCATGGTAGGAGGGCCTTGTAAGGTTCTGCCCTTCTCCGAGGGACAATTGACAGTGCTGACTGAGAGATAAGATGTCACTTCCTTTAGTGACAGAGCCATTGATACACATTCTTCCCACCCATGCTCACACAAGGCTAAATTCTTTGAGTCACACATATACAGGCACGCACCCATCATGCACAAAGGCACACAGACACGCACATGCGCATACACGCACTCACACAGGCACACTTCATGAACGTAGAAGACCAACTTGTTGGGAAGAAGAATGGTGTCATGGGGGAAAGGGCAGGGTGAAAAGAGAAGGTGAGAGAGTGAACATGACTAAAATTCACTACACACATGTGTGAAACCATCAAAGAATGAAAAGAAGTGTTGGGTCAGAAGCTACATGCAGCAACTGTGATGCACATCTGCCATCCTAGGACTCAGGGGGCTTCGAAAAGGGCCTTAGTCCAAAGTCTGCATTACATCGTAAGAAGTTGTCTCAGACACAAACAAAAACCATACAGATAAACCAAAACACAAAGTCCGTTAGATATACCTCAAAGCCACCGGTATTCTTTATACTAATGTGCATTAGTGAGGTAGAAATTGCCACACACTTATCATAAGACACATATAGCAGGAAAATCAGAGCCATGCTAAGAAGTGCTCAAGTAGGAATAAATATTGTATATGCCACATATACAACAGGAAAATGAAGGACAAAGGATAAAAGGTAGTGAAAGGAAGCCAGGAGCCTCAGGACACATAGGGCCTCAGGACATACAGTAAGTGTCAGTCCTTTGAGTTGTTATGTATCACTGATGTGGTTTAGAAAAACCTAGCATCTCTAGAATCTGAAATATCAATAGGTACACATTTAAAAATAAATAAAAATAGAGTATGCTGTTTTTAGTCAAAGTCCCAGTAACAGGTCAGCCAAGGGAGACAAAAATAATCTTCTAGACAATATCGACAATAGTGGCTGTGGTTCAGCCAAAGACACAGGGCGGGGTGGGGTGGGGTGGGGAGGGGAGGGGAGGGTATTCAAGACCAACACAGCCATGTTCACCCCAGGTTAAGTGGAGAGTCTAGATTTCTACTCTCTCAGAGGGCTTTGGAGTGTCTCTCAACATTTCCGTGTGAGTTAAAAACCCAAGCAGTGAGGTGGGGGCTTCATACCAGCTAGTAAGTAACCCTTCTTGACTCTATTGTGTTGTCGGTAGGAGAAGGCTGAAGATGATGCTCCAATGTCGTAGAGCGTTTTGGGTGACTGCTCAGATACCAAACTGCCTCTGTCCTCCTTTCATTTGGGAAGCTGCTAACCTGCAGCCCCTGTATACTCAGGTAATCAAGTTTATTCCTTCTCAAGCCTCTGATGGGGTTGAAGACCAGATAGTTGTGTAGGGGTTAAGATGTTTTTAGGTCTAGATAGATGTTTTAAGTTGATAATGATGAGGCATGATAGATAACTGTTTTACATTCAGAATTTTAGATTCACCAAGATTGGAAAGATGTTTTCTTCAAGGCTGCCAAAACAAATAGCCAAAACACTAAGAATGTAATATTTATATAATCCCCAATTGTTTC
>OU015756.1:27361857-27373028 GCA_907169655.1 Acomys percivali | reverse complement strand
GTGTGTGTGTGTGTGTGTGTGTGTGTGTGTGTGTGTATAGCAAAAAGATGGAAACACAGTGTAAACCTCCACATCAGGAGAGACTTTTCACTGAACCAATTCTGCATGGGAATCCCTACTTCATTATAGCACTATTTCCACCGTTTCTGTTGTGCACACAACAGAATGTGTGCAAATACAAATATATGTGTATGTGTGTACAAATATAAACATACACACACACACATTCACACACACACATACCAGTGTGCTAGTTGTTAGGGAGCAAGAATTTCTCCTCATCTTATTTTTTAGTGAATTATCAATTTATAAAGAAAGTTGATCAGACTTTGCTCCTGTAGTGCTCATCTCCTATAGTGAGAGCCCAAGAAAGGACATCCGTAGTCATTTAGTAGGAGTGTTTAATAGTTTGTGTAGTTTCCCCATCATATCTTCGGCATAATTAATTGAGTGCTCACACTTTGGACGTCAGCTGGCAGAAGCAATATTGGTCAATAGAAGTGTCCGCTTTGGAGATGTTTTACTGTGCAAAGTAACTGCGTGGTAGGTGTCACAAACAGGGCACCCAGTGCCCACCTTTCATTTCACAGACTAGATGAGGCTGACTCTTCCGAGGCTTCACTGTGTGGTGAAGGCTGGTTCTGTGATGGATACTAACCCTCACATGCACTGCCCTGTCAAGCACGGGCAGATGAAAGTGTCTGCCACCTCCAGCATCCACACACTTCATCTCTGGAGGACTGACTCCAAGGTCCGCCTCCAAGACCCACACAGCAGTACCAGGGGTCATGGATTACACTAGGCATGCATGCTTTTAGTTGCACTGCAATTTCTATAAGGAGAACAGTGAGTTAGAGTCCAGTGTATGAGAGAACAGTGACCCAATGGCTTCTTCATTTCATGTGGACTGGTGTCCTTTCTGTCAGCCTTTCCATCAGTTCCTAAAGATGATGACTAGAGTTTTATATAGTTTAGCTTAGAAATACCTCCAAATAAATCTCTTTATCAGCAAGCACTCAGGAAATGTTTCTATGTTGATATCATATCTTGAAAGTTCAAATCCTAAAGGGGTTTTCCCCTCCCATCCATATGTTAGGAAGATAAGTTCCAGCACCCAGCATGTCTCCCAGGTATAAATCCAGTCCCCATTGGTGGTCAGCATTCCAAATATGTAAACCAGTATCACATCAGCCCTTCGTAGAAGGGATGTCATCAGATGCTAAATTGAGGCCCCAACAGAGAAATGACTTCCTTCCTACGGAATCCACAAATTCTAGATGGGAGCAGGGCAAAGCTGTTGGAATTGTTCGATTTAAAGATAACTGTAAAAACAGAGACCTGTGCTGTGGAAGTGAATATCCAGACAGTGCCACAAAACCCCGAAGATTATATCTCTATCATGGTTTTTAAAAAATAGAATATGTGAAGTCTAAGAAGTTGCATCACTAGTCCCTTGGCTCCTAACTTAGCTGCAAGTTATGTCACATGTCAAAGAGCTACAGACAGATGCTTCTGGAACACTTGGAGAGCCCTTTACCTTCCTCTTTCTTTCACAGAAAGGCTACAGTTGAAGGGAGCATTGCAAACTTTTAATATAACACTGTGCCAAATATTAGAAATAGCTGATCAGAATACAGCCTGGGTAGTACAGGGAATGGCAGCATCATTGACACAGTAAGAAAAAGACACTAGAGTCCAACCATCTGATGCTGAGATAAATGAGGCATCAGGGGCCAGGGGAGGGACTTTCCCCAGCAAGCTCTGCACTGGGTGGCAAAGGCAGGGAGGTGGCTAAACTCAAGAGACACAGAGCACACCAGACAATTTTAGCAAAAGCTACTGTCACACAGGGAGGAGGAAGAGCTGCAGCTTCTTCTAAACAAGCCTGGAGGGGCCAACCCACTTCCTTTTGGGGGGAAACTATATGCATAGGAATGTTTTGATGGGAATATACAATGAGAAGACAGGCAGATTTCCAATCAAAGCAAAGGAAACAGACAAAACATCATGTATCACTGGAATTTCTCTCTCTCTCTCTCTCTCTCTCTCTCTCTC
The DNA here is from genome assembly GCA_907169655.1 of Acomys percivali. Classification (NCBI taxonomy): domain Eukaryota; kingdom Metazoa; phylum Chordata; class Mammalia; order Rodentia; family Muridae; genus Acomys; species Acomys percivali. Next base: position 27,370,973 of record OU015756.1, on the reverse strand, counting down.
TCTCTCTCTCTCTCTCTCTCTCTCTCTCTCTCTCTCTCTCTCACACACACACACACACACACACACACACACACACACACACACACCTTCATGATTGGGAAACTAGAATGTGACTTCAAAATGTAAGCTTTAAAAAAAGTAAGTGTACCTTAGTTTGAGGAGGACCCCAGGACCCAGATCTGCCTGTCATATAGGCAGTAAACTTTGAATCCCTACCAAGACCTAGCTGATGAACAGGATATTCTCCACTGTTGAGTGGAGAGTAAGATCTGACTCTCACACGAACTCTGGTGCCCCTTTTCTGACCACGTCCCCTGGATGGGGAGGCCTGGCGGCACCCAGAGGAAGGATAGCAAGTTACCAAGAAGAGACTCAATATTCTAAAAGCATATATAGGGGGAGGAGGTCTCCCTCAATCACAGACATAGGGGATGGGAGAAGGGGGGAAGTGGGAGGGAGGGAAGAATGGGAGGAAATAGGGGAAGGGCTAACAATAGAGATGAAATATGAATAAATTAATTAAAAATTAAAAATAAAAAAATAAAAAATAAAAATGTATAAAAATAAAAGTAAGTGTAAGCATCTCCTCTTTTTGAAGCACAACAGAATTTTTGGTCCCTTGGGCAAAAAGATGGTTCTACAGTAAATGAGCTCAGTGTTCATGCACTATCCTCACCGAATCCCTCTATTCCTGATGTTACTCATAGGTTGACGTCAGATCACCTGCAGTGTAGGGTTTCCTAGAGTGTGGTCACAGGCTACTTGCCTCGACTCAGATGAAGTATTTCTGTTGAACTGGACCCTCAGCCTCCATATAAAGCACATAGTGGACATCTTAGGTGCCTGTGACCTTAGGTGTGGTGTGTCTCAGGGGATTATTATTTGGACACTGTGCTGAAGATTTGGTTCTTATCAGTGGCTCTTCTGCAAGGTCTTTGGGTCATTAGCATTATCCTGAAAATGACTATAGAATCACAGCCCATCTTTCCTCCTTTCTTTTCACCTCCCTCCCTTCCTCCATCTTCCCTCCCTTCTAATCCTCCCTCCTAGTGTCTGCTCTCCTGTCACATCATTCCAAGCTGGCCAGAGACCCAAAATAATACCTGATTTTAAACTGTAGGCTCCAGAACCACAAGCTAAATAAACCTTTTTATATTTGCAAGTTAACTGTCTCAGGTATTTCATTATACCAGTGTGGATCCCCAACTAATATACATATCAAATAAAATATAAGGAGCAACAAGCTGGAAACCTACCTCAGAATGTATTTTCTTTCTTTTTTTTTCTTTTTTGGTCTTAACTGAAATGAGAAATGTCTTACCATTATTAAAATACAAAACTACATCTAAAATAACAGATTGACAATTAAGTGTGAATGTGGAATTTTAGTAGCACTGTAGATGTCTTTACTTATAATAAGTAAAAATCTTGATTAGAAACCAAATAGTATCCCAGCAAGAGAAGCAAGAGAATCTTACTTCAGTGGGTCACTCTCCTGCTAGTGGATAAAAATAGTTATTCAAGTCAATACAAATTCCTCTCAGACAAAATGTGAGAGTGTACTTAAAAAATAAAAATGTATAAAAATAAAAGTAAGTGTAAGCATCTCCTCTTTTTGAAGCACAACAGAATTTTTGGTCCCTTGGGCAAAAAGATAGTTCTACAGTAAATGAGCTCAGGTTCATGCACTATCCTCACCTAATCGTTCACATTAAAACACACACACACACACACACTCACAGACACACACACACACACACACACACACACACACACACGCTGCTTTATCATCATCTCCAAAGTAATTTGCAACATCAGCTGACCTTGGCATCTGTCATGCTCTATAATAATGTATCTATGACAGAGCTTATCACACTGCCTTACCTTTTTTTTTTTTCTATGCTGGAGAGAGAAGCAGTCTATATGTCGATATGTCAACTATACAATAGTGAATAAAGGGGGTATGTGGCAGAAACTATTCAAAACCGGTGTGTAAAAAATACATACATATACATACATACACACACACACACACACACACACACACACACACACACATATATATATATATATATATATACACACACACACACATACGTGGGTGGGTGTGTCCATCCGCCTGTGCGAATGGACAGACATAGATTCGGTTTCAGAAGACTCGAGCCCGCCCTCTCACTTCCTACGGAGCTGAAAAGCACCAGGGATGTCTACGGATGGCCTCTTGTGTTCATCCACCTAGTAGCCTTTGTTCTTCTTGTGGCAGTTGTGGCTCACAGAAAGAAGCCCCCCAGAAGATTATCACACATAACAATATGGACTGTGCTGGCTGCTCCTTGCCATGCATTATAATGGATGTCATTAGTCATGATTAGGAAAGCACATCTTTAAAGGACAATAAACAAACCATGTATTATAAATCCCACTACAGAGACACACCTGCTCTCTACAAGTCTCCTCCATAAGTAACTACTGCCAAGAACCTGGAGTGTCAGGTTCTATGCTGTATTCTGCAATGACTCATTGAAAGTAACAGTTCTGAATCGATGGATGGGATAATTAAAATGGGTTGGTGATGGAAATCTTAACTAGATGAGATGGCACAGCAGGTGAGGGCACATTCTGCCAAGCTTGGTGACCTGAGTTCAATTCCTCCCAGAACCCACATGGTGTAAAGAGATGGCCAACTTTCTAATGTTGTTCTTTGATCTCCACACAAGCTCCATCACACACACACACACACACAACACACACACACAATATCATATATATATATATGACATAAAATAAAATAAATGCAAAACTTAATCAGCTTTTCTTGGATTAAAAACCTGGATTGTTTTTTATTTCTTTTCCTAAGACACTTTTCACAGCAACTACAGAAAATCGGGAATATATCCTATTTTTCCTTTTAAGATTGTTAGAAAGGACCCCAGGGTGTTCTGATAGCAGGAAAAAACAGAAACTGGAAGAAAGTACTTTGTATTCATTCCAAGTAACTGAAACAACTAAGCTGATTCATCAGTGAGCAAGTGCTACTTGAGGATAGCCACACTTTGGTCATATTGTTCCTAACTAGTTGTTAGTAGAATCTGTAAGTTTTTTTTTTTAATTGGGAATAATATTTTGAGCTGAACTGACTTAATAAAATATTTTAAACAAAAAAGTGATGTTTTAAATCAATTTTAACTTCATCATAAATTCTAAATTCTTTGGTTTCTATGAGGAGTCTTTCCAGGGAGTTCTCCATTGGTTAAACACACATCTCTGGAGTCTTTTTTTCCCTAGATCCTCTAAAAATAAAGACTGTCTACACATATGTGGGCAGAGGTCTATGAGAACTCCCAATGCAAAACTACTCTAGAAACTATCTACTGAGAGAAGCAGAGCTCTTTCAGGACTCTGCGTGCACACTGCCTGGCTCCAGTTGCTGCTCTAATCCTCCCATCTGCAAGCACCTGTCACTGGCCATGCAATCTCTGCAGAGAGTCCCTATCCCAACTGTTTACTAAACATCTCCATTTTCAAGTCCTGTCCTGAGTGCTGTGCATATGCAGTGTGTCACAAAGAGATGCATCTTTTTTTTTTTTTTTAGAAAAAAAATCTGTTTTCTGTATTTCCTGATCACATGAACTCAAAACTTGCAGCTCTCTTTTGATTCCCCTGTGCAAGCTTGCAACTCTCTTTTGTGCGAGGTCAGTTTCCTCTGCAGCCACATCACTGGCCCACCACTAGTACCAATAATGTCACGGAACCTCTCTCTTCTCTCCATGCTCACAACCAGTCCTCCATTTTTTGCATAGCTACAGTATGGCTACTGGTCCAGGTTCTAAACTCTTCTCTGATGTGACCTTTCTCTCCCTTTCCCCTCTTTATAACTTTATAACATTCTAGACTGCAGACACGGCTGGCACTCTGCCGTTCATTGCCGCAGGCAGCTGTCTCTGCGTTCTACTATGAAGTTATGTTGAAGCTCTTGGCACCCCCTTCTTTCCCTGTTTTTGTCATGTCTACATCCATACCTCTATAGCTTCTTCCATAAGACTGTCCTTCCTTCTTCCCGTCTCTATGTGCTTAGTCTTTAAAGCTTTCTCTTCAGCACCTCTCTTTGCTCTAATATGGGAATAGTCATTTTTGGTCCGTCCTCTACATGCCCATCTCTCTCTCTCACTCTCTCTCTCTCTCTCTCTCTCTCTCTCTCTCTCTCTCTCTCTCTCTCTCTTCTCCTCCTCCTCCTCCTCCTCCTTTCACTTCTCCATCTCTCAGTCTCACTGCATCATTCCTGCTATCTAGTCAACACTTTTTATCCTATAACTGTTGCTTCTGTAAGCTCTGCATACCTAGGACTCTCCCATCTGTGATCACCAATGAGACCCATCAACTGTAATAAATATCATGGTGATACAGGACCTCTAAGGCCATATAAGTCACCAAACGTTCTAGGAGAGTCCAGGTCATGTTTCCCATGTATGGAAAGCGTCTCTCAGCTTCTTATGCATGACTCCCCTGTTTCTGTGGGACACAGATACAAATCTTTTGAGATCTGGAATACCATAAAGTCATGAAGAAAATTATTTCCCCATGTTCAGAATTACTTTGACTCTCTGTGTTCCAAAGCAAATCAAGATCATAGCATTTAGGCCTCCTCTCTGAGGTAATTTGTCTCTCCAGATATGCATCAGATTTGCATCCAGCTAGCTGGGACTTGGGCAGCAATTCTATCACCTATACCCCCAATACATCTACACTTCTGTCAGGACTCAAGCTTTAAAGGATGGTGGTGTTTCTAAGAGAGCAGTCTATACTTCAGAATATACATTTTTAACCAAATATTTTACATAGTTTCTTTTATACTGGAAGCCTTTAGTTCAAATATGGATCCATGACAAGAAATCTGATCCCTTTCTACTTAAAACCAGTTCCTCACCATGAGGAACAGTTCTTCTCTTCTCTATTTAGCCAACCATTACACTCTCTTACAAAAAGCAACTAACCTCTGAAATTAGTTTCAAGATGATATGAAAAGCAGTGAAAACACTGACTTTGGCTCACGAGGTTGTCTTCAAGAGTAACCTAACACACATAAAGCCCTTGGTGTGCTGTTTGGGACTAACCAAGACTAGATAAGCATTAATCTTATATGAAAGCCAGATTTAAACCATAATTATCCCCAAGATTCACAAAGCTATATCCTCAAAAATAAGAGTTAAATCAAACAGACAAGTTCCCCCAAAGCCTGGCATGGTAGCGTACACCTGTGATCCCAGCACTCAGGGAGGCAGAGACAGGCAGAGCTCTGTGATCTTGAGGCCAGCCTGGTCTACAAAGTTAGTCCAAGACAGCCAAGGCTACACTGAGAAACCCTGTCTCAAAAAAAAATGTCCCTCCAAAATGCTGTGCATTTCTTATAACTTCTGCTACATTCTGCCTGTCAATCTTTCCACTTAAACTGAGGGGCTTTGATTACCTTATACAAGAAAAGCCATGGCAACCACACACAAAGGAATGAAGTCAGTAAGTAAACAAGATGAGTGTTCAACAGGTCCCAAGACGCTCAACCCAGATCTCGTTTGAAACAAGGTCAAAATGGCTTGATTTCTATTTGGGATGGCTTCCACACGCCCCACTGAAAACACATCAGGAGGCTTTCTCTGAATCAATCAGGGAAGGAGGCCTCATGGGTTTCCTGCCTCTCATGATGGAGGCTGAGGGCAATGGAAACCGAATTACCAAAACCGATGAGAAGAGAAGGAGGAACACACTTCATAGTAGAACCGGAAATGGTACAACCTTTCTCCTACACACAAGTGCAGAATCCGAAAACAACACTGCGAACATCTCTGCCCACCAGTGGCCTTCTGAGTGGGTGTAGCGGGACAAGCCTTGTCCTCAGCATGCACAGCAGACCCTGATCTTTTCAACACCTGTCAGGATTTTCACATGCGTTACATGAGTCCCCATCCAATTAGTTTCTCTTCAACCAAGTAACTTTTCAGTTCCATGAGATGTTGTCCTTTTGCCAAATGAACTAAACAGCACCTCCTACACTTTCCTCACTGTACCCCTGATGGATGATAGTGCTTTTGCTTGGTTAGTTGCTCATGGGACATCTTAGGAGACTGCAGACTCAAAGACCAGAAACTGAGGGGAGACTGAGAGGTCACCCCCAAGGCCTAAGTCTACATTTCATTTCAGGTACCATGGAAAGGAATTTTTAACAAGTAATTCTCTGAAACTGGGCCATTCTCATTACTAACTTTAGGCTAAATTCAGGCTTATTATACTTATCAAATGGAATTCTTAAGTCTCCCACACAGGTTCTGTTCTATTCAATCACCTCACTTATGTAACCCTCTCCTTGGGAACTGGTACAGAAATGAATTATAACCAAAAGAGAGAAATCTTCAATTCTGACAGCATGAACAATGCTTAAGACACTTTTAAAAGGTTATAACCATTACAAAAGTTAAAATGCTAACCTCAAGTGGTGCTGGGGTTGGGGGTGGGGATACCATAAACTGAACCAATATTAAAGTAAGCTGTTTTCTTATGATACTGACAACTGCTTCAAATTCAGCCTTAATACCTCAAACAGAAACCATATTCATATTTTCAGACTGTTTGTCCTATCCAAATGGATGAGAGAAAATAATAATCTCTTTACTGAATGGACAACTATTGGTTTTATAAAGTTGGACCTTGTTCAATAATATCTTTTATAGCAAAGAGATGGCAATTCACTATTCCAAAAGTTCAATAAAAATAAGGGTGCACATATTCAGTCTGCCTTTGAGGATCCAAAGGCTCTGGTGTTGAAGGCTTTGTCTCCAGCTGGTGACACTCTTCAAATGACTGGATTATATGGGCGTGAACTTTATAGTGAGACTATCCCATTGAAGAGTCCAATGCTGAACTGGCTACCTGAAGTGAAGACAACTTGGAGGAAGCAGTCACTGGGGAAATCTATCATTGGATGATACACCTTGTCCTCAACCTCTTGCTCTTGCTCTGTCTTCTTCCTGGTGGTAAGGTGAGCAGCTGTGCCCTCCCACCATGGCACTACATACCACAGGCCCAGAAACACATACCTCTATGGTCAATGGCTGAAACCTTTCGAGTCATGAGCCAAAACTACAATCCTCTTCTTTAAGTTTTTTGTCAGTGATGGAAAACTGACTTTTATTTGGCTTTTAATGAACTCTGAAGCAATTTATTCACTTTGGGGGAAAGGGAAAGTATAGTTTTTTGAGAATAAGTCTTATTATATAGTCCGAGCTGACCCTGAACTTGCAATCTTTCTGCCTTACCCTTCCAAGTACTAGGACTTCAGACACATACAACCATGCCATGCTAATTTCCTTAACAACATAAAACAAATCTGAGAAACCAACTGTATTTTTTTTTACCTGAAAATTACAATCTTTATAGGTTGGGGTGTTTATCTATGTGACAAATGTTTTGAAAACAAAAGGCTTCAGGCTGAGAATGAATGTTGCCTTGCAACCATGGAGAATGTCACCACAAACAATAAAGAAAATAAAATGTAGTCAGACATGAGTTAGCTAGAAGTCCAATACTCCGTTACCTACTGTGTGTAACTGGAGCTTCACCTATTTAAATGTCCTTGCTACAGCCAATGATAACTATTTGAAGTAATGGGTATACCCAATTTGACCATTTACTGTCTCCTTTTGTTTGGTTCAAAAACATGCTTGACTCTGCACATAGGCATATTAGTCACTCAAGGAAAACCCATCTAAAAATCTAGCCCGGTACTACTACGCTGAAATCACGGAGACAAAAGCAAAAACAGCTTCGCATTATCAGCCTTTGCATCACATTCCAGACCTCTAAGATGCCTCAAGGTAGCTATTCTTCATTAATAGCCCTTTAGTCACCCAGGTCTCTGTTCCAGGAAGAATGAAGCCTTCCCAACAGATCACCATGATTCCATGATGAGACCAGCCTTAAGCTTAGGCAGTCATCTCATATGAACTGGATTGTCACACCAAGCAACAGGGATATCTCCACAGTGACCTTGCACAATAGGACCTAAGGTAACACCACGAACCACAGACTAGGATTGTTTTGTACACACTCCTTGCTCTAGTCGTTCCCCTATTCAAACCGAAGCTTGTGCCTCATCCCTAAGATGGCTGGAGATGCTTCCTTTCCATCTATCCAAAATTTCCATTTTTGTTAAAAATCCTTTTTATTTCTGCCTTTTCATCATTACTTTTGTTTGCTGTCTTTAGGGCAGGTAGCCAGACCTGACATAGTGAACCCTGCCATCTCAAGCTCGGGACTCCTGTTATATACACATGAATCAAAGAATCACATTTCACCCACAGAAATACAAAGTGATGGCAACTAAAAACGAAGAGAGTCAAAAAATAATCAAGTTTTGTGGTACAATGCTTTTGCCACATGTTTTTATAATTGTTTTATATTTTTGGTATAATGAAAATAAATTAAGCCAAACATTAAAACTGTATACACACACCAGTGAAATTAAAACCAAATACATAGGAAAATGTATCACTTGGCATATGTAGCATGTCAAACAATTCTACATGTTTTCTTATGTTTAAATTGAGGATTAAACATGAAAATTCTACATTGAAAACTTCTCAAATGCTTTTAAAAACAATTTTATGATGTGTCTATTGCATCTGTTAGTTCACAAACTCAGTGAGGCTACCCATGTGCAGCCCACTCAGCAGTGACTCATCATAACATTATTTCCAGGCATAACCTGAGCAATATCTTTAACATATGACCCAACGTAATGAGACCATTTCAAATGACGGAAAGAGTAAGAAGGTACAACTTGTTCAGGGCAGGGGTTGAGGTGTCACCTTCTTAAGGACAGTTTCTTGGTCAAGATTCAGTATGTGCACAATGAACTACAAGACTCCTAACTTCAGTTTGATTCTCTTGGAGAAAATGCTTTGGAACAGCAATGTGTCTTGTTCTGAACTGCAAAACTAAAAACTAATGTGTTTGCTTTTTAAAGCTTAACAGCCACAAACTTTAGGGCAATTTTTATTCCCTATGTATTCTCACTCGTATTCTCTCTCTCTCTCTCTCTCTCTCTCTCTCTCTCTCTCTCTCTCTCT
>OU015756.1:27350276-27361847 GCA_907169655.1 Acomys percivali | reverse complement strand
AACCTTCAAAGTGGAGAAATGGGCAACATCAAGGTTAGACTAAATAAACCCATGAAAAATAGAAAACAGAATATGTGTGGCCTTTACTCATGCTTCCATCTGTTGGTCTGTTGTCCCAGGAACTCCCCAGTTTCTCTCACCTTTTTTTCTGATCTGTGCTCATGTCCTAGTTCCAGTGCCCTTTCTGTTTCCTCAGACCTCTGGGTCTTCAGGAACACATTGACTCAACTGCATATGCAATGTTGTCAAAGCTAGGGAAATCTGTAACTCAGAGCAAGCAAGATGGCGCAGCTACCGCTAAGCATGGCAGTCTGAGGTGGACTCCAGAGACTCATGTTGTATGCAGAGAGATCTAACTTCCACTAGTCCTCCTAGGTCAACATGTGTGCCAGGCGTGCATGACCACATACACTAACAAACAAGTCTAATAAAACATGTTTAAAAGGAATCCACAATGGCAGGGTGTGATACACATGTTGTCTACTAGTGGAAATCCTAGGCAAGTAAAGAAGAACTGGACAGGGGAGAAGCCTTTCTGATCTCCTTAATCCATCTCAATGAACCTGTGAACAGCACAAACCAAAATCTCCCTTGAGAGACAGCATTGGGTGGGAGGGGAGTGGGCAGTGAAGTATCGCAGAAGAATGTGAAAGCCCATGCTAAGCCAGCACTAGCCTTTCTATGGCTTCGCCCAAAGCAGGAAATTGCTGTGCTGCTCCATGACTCCCCTGCACCAGAGCCCAGGCAGTGGGCCAACTCACTAACCCCTTCCCTGGCCTCGCACAGACCGCATAGTCAGTGCTACCCTGGCCCCACCGTAACCCTAGCTGGCTCGGGGAGCTGGCAGAGGCCACGTCTGTGCTATTTAAAGCCATAAGCAGCTACTGTGGCTGGAGATGAGCTGCTTTCACAGGAGAGGATAAAGGCCTGAGGCATGGATTTTTCACAGACACTAACAGATTCCCTCACCTGCTGAAACGAGGCATCCCAAACAGAGAGGCAACAGCTCAGCTCCATTTACTAATTCCCAACACTCATCTATATGCCATATCTAGTAATTCCGTTCAATGTTAAACTACTTGATTACAGACCTTCTCTGTGCTAAGTTAAAAATGAGAGTGGAGCCCTACAAAGTCAAGTAGCATGTCTCATAGAGCAAGCCGGTGCACAGTAAACATCTGAATTACTGAATGTATGTTTAGACTCAAAATACAATAAAATAATATGTAATATATAGTAACTATATAAATATATTATAACATCATAATATCTGTATTGGTTATTTTGTATAATACATGGCTTTGTATGCATTATACACACAAAGCATATATATATATCTATATACATACATATACATATATATATACAAGGAATACATTTATGCATAGAGATATGCATAAATATAACTGTGTTTAAGTTGCCTAAGTGAAATAGTAAAAAACTTCACCAGGTATCAGAATAAAAAAAAAAAAATGACCAAAAGTGCAGGCTCTGAAGGCAAGTTTGGGAAACCTGATAAGACTCTCCCTTCTCTGGATTCCTCACTGTGGTGGTTTGAATAGGCCTGACCCCCATAAACTCCTGTGTTTGAATGCTTGGCCCATAGGGAGGGGCACTATAAGACGGTGTGGCCTTGTTGGAGTAGATGTGGCATGGTTGGAGGAAGTGTGTCACTATTGGGGCTGGCTTTGAGGTCTCTTATGCTCAAGCTGTGCCCAATGTGGCACCCAGTCCCCTTCTGCTGCCTGTGGATCAAGATGTAGAATTCTCATCTCTTTTTTCAGCTCTATGTCCGCCATGCTTCCCACCATGATGAGAATGGACAAAACCTCAGAAACTGTAAACCAGCCCCGATTAAATGTTTTCCATTGTAAGAGTTGCCGTGGTCACAATATCCCTTCACAGCAATAAAAACCCTAACTAAGACACTCATCTACAAACCAGAATTTTGACAAGATTGAGGCCATTTCTGCAAAGGTGCTAAGCGTGGTGCACATACATTTTAGCTAGAATAAATGGTATAACATTTGCAGTATCTGTAACAAATGAGCTCTCTCCTACAGCTCCTGTTACCTCCCCCACTGCTGACAATTAATCTGACTCTATAATCTCACTGTTCTTTTCCTTCACAAAGATTATTTCTAAAGAATATCTTCTGATCACTTAAAACAGCTCAACTGCCCTTGTCCGAAGAGCCCTCCTCTGACCCCCAGCCCAGGACACTTAACCTTATACTTCTTTCATAAAGTAGTGTCCCTTTCTTTATAGCACTAAGACACGTTTTCATTATCTGTTCTGCTGAGTGACGAAAGTAGCATGGCAATGTTCCTCATGCTCCGAATTCCAAGGCTGTAAATTCTGCACCTACTTTTGTTCCCTGGTGCATCCACAGCATGCAAGATTCTAGACACCTATTTAGGTACTCAATAAAAAGCGACTGACTGGATGATCCAGCCCAGCATAATCAATCAGTCTCCTCACGCCTTCTCAAGAAGCAGAGAAGGTGAACCTTCAGTTACAAGGACATAGGGAACCATGAGTTACTCCAAGTGATAAAAGTTAGGGAAGAAACATGGCCGCCTACGAGGCCTGAATAAGGACAAGGGCATTGGACATGCTAACGTGGGTGGATGGGAGGAGGATGGCTCACAAGGACCCCTAGGCAATGAACTACAGCATTCCTGTTCTTCTGTGAGAGGATCTATTGTGTTATCTCAAGGAGAAATAGTCAAGGAAGCCAAGAGTTCCAAACGCACGGATCTATGTACCAAAGAGGAAGGAGGGAGAAGGACCGTATGCTCGGGAAGTTTCATTCAGTTAAAGGTCCTGAACCTGGGGGTGCAGGGACAGGTGACCATGCCAGGGGTTGCTGTCCTGTGTCTTCAGACAGTCAGCACTTCTGATATTCGCTCTACTTACATGTAGTTCAAGACTACATGAGACGTTGGCTTTAAACAGTAATATATGCATGCTCAGGACTCAGAAGGGAAAACGTCACATGACATTGCTGTCGTAACAACCTTAACTGGGAAGTTAGTACTTCAGCATATAACATTACTTCCAAAGAATTAGTCCAAAGGATAATGTTTTTTTATAAAATGTAAACAGTTATCTCATTAAAACATCAAACCCAGAACAGGTTGTCATGGTGATTTGCTGTGTTTCCATTGTTTAACAGCAGTAAACTAATTTAGTGCTGCCTTTACCTACTAAAAAACTTCACCAGGCATCAGAATAAAAATAAAAAAAAAAGATCAAAAGTGCCATTGTCACTCAGTAGTTCATATGGGAAAGAAAGGAAATGGAAAGTGAAAGAGGAAAAAGAAAGAAAACCGAAGCCCTGAATGTTATTAATGTGGATAGCATCCATTCATACTAAAAGTCTAGAAAGTCTAAGTTTTAACTACTTCAAGGTCACACGTCTTTCTTCATTTTGTAAGCATTTTATACAGGTGAAACTTAAGATAACAAATAAAAGGTTTTTTTCTCTCACATTGACAATCTTCAACTCCAAAATTCATACCAATGACTGTTAACATTAATTTGTTGAGCAGAGACTGTGTTATCAACCACTGTCAGAGATCCAAGGGAAGAGTTTTGTTCTAGGTACTGCAAACTCCACCCCCAGCAAACTTCACCAGAGACTCCAAGTGACAGTAGGTCAACAAGAAAATTAGAGGCACAACACACTAGACTAACTGACTCTTCTTGCTACAATGGCTAAGAAGCCCCGCTTTGGAAACAGGATTCAACACATAGTGGTGTGTGTTAACTTCTAGAGTTTGTACTTAGAACTTTAGAAAAGACCATTCTGAGGAGAGTTAGTAAACCAGACACAGGAAGAATTAGACTGTTTGAAAAATAAAGCAGAAATGAACAAAAACAATTAGAATGACCAAGTATAAAGTAGCAGGTGACGAACAGATTGTGCAGTGCTACCCTAGAAAGACAAACTCTGAGATCCCTGGTGACCATTCCCACCCAAGGCGCCACAGTGATGCCCTTCAGGGAATTCTGGTGCTGACGAGTTGACCTGTAGAGGACAAGAGTCTCCAGCTGTGCTGCACACTAGACTTATCATGCTGGGCTTTACACAATCCAACTGATCCACTTCTCTCAGGGGAAGGGTTGGGGATGAGACACACATGCCTTTTAAAAGGCTTATTATATATAAGACAGCAATTTCTAAACCATTGACTCAGGGTTTAAAAAATTACGGCATTTAGTCTGATATTACTGGGAAACCACTTGGAGGGCTTATAAACAGATGAATATTTACTGAATCCAGACACAGAAGAATTGAAGCTCAGTGATAGATGAAGAAAGGCAAGAATGGACCAAAAGAGCTAGTAAGCAGGTGCCTATAACACCCAGAGAAGATATTACAGTGGTTTTTAACAAGGCTACAGCCCTTGAGATACAATAAGTTTCAAATCAGAATTTCTAGAGAAACATCAAATGTAATATATATTTACTAGGAGAGAGACGAGCTTAGAAAGAAGAATCTAGAATAGGCTTCAATTATTGAGCTGAGTAAAAAGTGCCTTCATTTCTTTTCCCACTGGACCAAGCATCAGTCTTTAGCCTTATTGAATTTGCGATTTGGGTCCGCTCCATTAGATGTGTCAGTAGAGACACAGAGAGTCAGCAACATAAACACATGAGTCTAGGGTTCAGAAGAGCTGCCAGGGTCAAACACATCCAAGAGCTACCACTGTGTAGACAGTACATAAAGTCAGGTGGAATGGTATAGACTGCAAGTGCAGACACAGATGACGCTGAGTAAGGCATAAAGCAGGTACGTCAGCAGACTGTGTAGTTGATACACAGGGACCTGAGAGGACAGATGGCCCTAGCCTGCTAAAACACAGGATGACTGACAGCCTGAAGAAAAAGGATGCTCATGCACAATCCGCCTTTACTCTGTGGGAAAGCAAAATTACTTTGGAGATTCACAAGCACATCTCAGAAACTCGTGCCCACTAAAATGACACAAATAATCAGCTCAGAGCCACATCAGGAAATACTGGCCTGAGTCAGAGGAGGAAACCAAGGCTCAAGACATGTTAAAAGACTGGTTCAAATGCACCAAGTTTCTGTATTCTACCAGAGCCTGGCCATACCCCTAGGAAGATGGCACTTGTGTGGGATTCCAAAGAATGTATAGCTTCCAACCAAGGGGGCTAAGAGGAAGGCGGAGTTATACATACTTAATTCAGTCTGAAGCGGACAGGTGCTGAGTCAAGGTGGCTGGAATTATGACAGAGCACCAAGCAAGAGCCAAGACAGTATTATAGACAAAAAAATAAAATAAAATTCCTACCAGAGAAGAGAGAAGGCAGGCCAGCTGGTGTAATGGCTGTTTTTTGGTTGTCAACTTGACCACATCTGGAATCAGTTAAAACCCAAAGCAGTGGGTACACCTGTGAGGGATTTTTCTGAATCGAACCATTTGACATGGGAAGAATCACTTCTCATCTGGTTCCTTTGAGGTGAGGAGATATGCCTTTAATCCAGACCTTTTGAGGTGGGAAGATCCAGCTTTAACCTGGGCCATACCTTCTGTTGGCAGCCTATATATAGCACAGTGGAGAATGAAGCTCGTTTTGCCTGTTTGCTCTTGCTCTCACTGGAAATTCCATTCCTTCACTTCCACTAGAGTCTACTTCTTTGGGGATTCCAGATTATACTGAAGACCAGCTGAGACATCTCAAGGACTGAACAGCCCCTGAATTCTCGGATCTTCCATTGGTAGACGGGGGCCCTCCGGACTTGGTAGATCTGACACTCTGGGGTTGTGCCTATGAATATGTCTTTATAAGCCCTTCAAGAGGTCCCAATGCCCTCAAAAACAAGGACTATCATTGGCCTGGCTGGACAATCATCAAATGTAACATGTGTGAAGCTACTACTGAGAGAAGGATGCCTCCATTCAGAATCATGACATCACAACCCTGAAATGACTGGCATATCCATAACAGCCCATGTGAGGGAGAGTTCCTTCCACTTAACTTTCTAATAAACATCATTTTTTTTACATAATAATGGTTATATTTCCTCATCCCATTCTGAGTCAAGCTAAAACACATTCCAAAACTGTAGTAGCAGTTAGGTTCCTTGAAGCCTTTAAAAACACAAAACTTTTCATGTTTAGACGATTAAAATCACTCTCAAAACAATGATAACCCATTGTTAGAAAGCAAGCCTATCTCAGAGCCTGGAAATATAAACACTCATTCATACAGCTTCCACTCCAGACCATGAGCAAACAAGTAACTCTTGTCATTACTCATTCCCAAAGGTCAGCATGATGCTTGGAGCGCTCCCTCGGCCAGGAATGCACTATCCCTTAAGGACAAAGAATACAAACCCTAACTACAGAGTCATGGAACACTGGTCCTAGAAGGGACCGCCAGAAGTTAATAGTTACATTTCCAAAGTTTTGTTTCCTGAAGCCACAGAGGTCTGTCCATAGTTGAAAACTGAGAATGTCTGAGACTGTGCCACCAGACCCAATGCAACAGGGGAGGTCCATGAACGCACTAACCGTTTCACAAGAAGGGTAATCAGAGAGAGCAGACTTGGTGCCGTCTGCACCCATCAGGATTTAGACCCGCAATTTATAATCTTGATGATTAAAAGGTGGGGAAATGGGCCAATGAGATGGCTCAGCAGTTGAGCTGCTTGCCCTGTAATCTTGAGTTTGACCCCTGGAACACATATAAAGGTGCAAGAAGAGTATGTATTCTAGCAAGTTCTCGATACACACACCACTGGAAAGCATACTCTCACAATAATAATAATAGTAATGACAATGATGCAGGAAAAACAATTCACCATGTAATTTGTCAGGTTTAGAAAGTGTTTCAAAACATAATATTAAGCAAGTAAACAAAGAACACACTGATCTAAGTGGCACTCTAGTTTTTAAATATATAAAAGAATAGCAGCACGGTAGGATGAAAACTATACTAATTTCAAAGCATTCCCCAAATTAACATTTGTCTATTTTTTTTTTCTAAGCATGGATTATAAAATGAGATCCTTCCCTAAAAACTTTTTATCAGTGGTTAGGGGCTAGGAACAAAATGGCTCAAATTCTCTGCTGTCCTTAAATGGCAAATGCGGTCCCACAGTTGAAGCCAACATTAGCAGTGAGGCACAGCTGACCAAACAGAGATCTCATGGTGACTTAACTTTATCTGGATGCACATCGCTACGTCAGGTCTGTACTCTTGCCCTGGCAGCCAGTGAATACCCTCCTCAGAGCCAGGTATGCAACTAGAAAGACTGTACAAAGCCAGTCAGAAAAGCTTGAAATATTGGCAAAGTCTAGGCAAGATCAAATATCCCAATTTTCCAAAGGCAGTATTACCCTAAAAGTCTAAACATCATGTTGAAAGCACAGTTTTTCACAGGCAGTGCTAAATAAAACATTTCCCACTGTACTTGCATTGCTAAAAGTTGCAAATTCTCTCATTAATTTGGCTCATTTTCTTTCAGGATTCACTTGTTCTAAAGCCAACCTTGAGACAGGACCTACTGTGGTCAAACACACCTAGCAAGAGGCAACACAGTCCTCTTATCCCATACACATCTTATACCTTTAAAACAATCACCTGATGGAAAAGTAGGCCTTCTAGAAATTGCCTACATTTTAAATTGGCACTAGAAAAGTCTGTCAGGCCAGCAAGAGCTCCCTAAATCCCCCAAAGCTCACCTTGATAATATCATCATTCAAGTTGACAATTGAATTCCTCCATAGTTAGAGCTATGTCGCCCCATGCTACCTCTGTCCCTGTACTCCTAAATACAGGATACATCCAAAGAGGTCAAGAATTCACATCCTTTGATCTTCCCAGGGAAGACCACACCAACTGGTTATGCAGTGCCAAATAGTCAGCCCTGAAAACATACATACAAGTAGCATTATACAGACTGAACAAGTTATATTTAGGAAAATATATGTATACACATTTACAAATGTGCATGTAGTAAAAATTAGTGAAAAAAGGCCGTGAATTTGAAAGAGAGCAGGAATGGTATATAGGAGGGTTTGGAGGGATGAAAGGGAAGGGAAAATCTTGTGGTTAAGTTATAATATCAAAATAACAAAAATAAAATAAATTAACTGTAAAAAAAAAGTGTTTTATGTTGATATTGAAAACCAAGAATCTTGTCATTATTTCCATAATAATAAAACAAGTGAGGGAAGAAAAATATGCACACTTCTTGCCATGTTTTTGGTTGATTTTATTTGCCATAGAATACTCTATATTAAATAAATATAAAATAGAGTGTAATGTTAACTGCCATCACCAAAGAAATGAGATACAAAATGAGTACACCAAGGAAAGACCATGAGAATATATGACACCCAAGAGTTGGGCGATGGCTTAGTCCATAAAGGACTTGACACATAAGGATAAGGAGCTGAGTTTGGACCCTAAGTGCGCACATAAAAGGCAAGAATAGCAGTGCACACCCATAGCCTCAGTGCTGAGGATGTGATAAGAAGAGGAGCCTGCAAATCGAAGTTCAGTGAGAAACTGCCCCAAAAACTCAGGTGGAGAGTGACTGAAGAAAGACACCCAGTGCATGTGCGTGCACACACACACACACACACACACACATACACAGAGACAGAGAGAGAGAGAGAGACAGAGAGAGACAGAGAGAGACAGACAGAGAGACAGAGAGAGACACAGAGAGACAGACAGAGACAGAGGGAGGAAGGGAGGGAGGGAGGGAGGGACAGAGAGAGGGGGAGGGAGGGAGGCAGGCAGGCAAAAATATATAGAGACAGAGAAAGATGGAGAAAGTATAACATCCAATGCCATAGAATTCTTCCTATATCAAAAGCATCCCACTCTATGGATTCATAACTCGAAATGCATGCCTACAGTGAGCCTTGGAGGAATAGCAATATAATGACCTCTACTTCACTAACATCTCTGAAATTAGGAGGTTGAGTACATCACACCACTAAAGGAAATTTGTCTGCATCAGCGGCTGCTTTGCGGTGTGATACATGGAAGATAAAACAATCAACTGTATCAAACCCAAGTATTGTTACAATGCAAGCCCTGTCTCAGTTGCCTTCCCTCTGTTAACTGAAGAACCTAATGAAAGGAAGAAGATGTCTTACTTCGCGTTGCCAAGCAGGACCTAAATTATAATGTCCTATGTAGCAAGAGTGAAGTCCAAGTAAGATGCAAACTGTGGTTTTGTCATGCTTTCAAGTCTCCAGGCTGACAGAGGTTGGTGTGCCCTTCCAAGGGACTGTTAACACAGGCCTGCTTGCATTGGGTGGAAAGGATACCCGAAATTGACAAGCATTTTTCCCCTAAAGGCTTTACTTCATAGCAGTCTGTGTTCTCTACAAATGAGTTCATGGACTGAGTTGGGTGATTGCAGTAGATTTCATTTTTCAACCTAATTATTAATTTTATTAACCATGAAATACTAAAATAAATGATCCTAAGCAGAAAAAAAAGAAAAGATCTTGAGTAACAGTCTTTGGTTTCCTGGGGCTCCACTGATGTTCTTTTCCAAAGCTTTGACCCAACAGCAACCCTTCTCATCTCACTGAAGGAAAGAGAGATGGAAAGGCTGGCGAGCTTGATGAAGGTATTGAGAAGAGTAAACGGTGGAAATAGAATCAGTCTGATTCTAATACAAAATTATGACCACTCCCAATGGGACTCAGCCATTTTGTAAAAGGTTTGATAGTTATCAATGCTATTTTTCAAACTAAACTCCTATAAAATATAACTTAGCAAAATTTAGCAGCTTTTCATTCCCGCTAGTTTCTTGACTCTAACTACAAAATTCTACATTAGTATATTCTAAACATTAAAAACAAACAAACAAACAAAGATATAACAAGTGGCATCAAGGACGATGGAATAAGAAACAAAACTCACCTCGTGAACCCAGACGCTAAGCACACAACAAACTGTGCAGGATGACAGGACTCTGAACTCTGTTGAAGGCAAGCAACTTCCAAGAGAAAGCAGGGCTACACTGAGCTCTCAGCAGAAGGGCAGCTGACACCACAGGTCAGTCCTGAATCAGGCAGCGCAGCAGCAGACATGTTAATGCACATGGCTTACCCACACCAGGAAGCTACAAAGGACCTTTGCAAATGCTTAGAATCTGCTGTGATCACAGAGAGGCAGAAGCCATGGCTGCCATTGTTCCCGGAGCCACGCTCATTGTCTGGCGCCCTTCCCATCTGGCTGAAGTGACTTCAAAAAACCCAGCACATCTGTTTTACATTTCATTTGTATCTTTTACCTTGTGGAGGGCCTGACATTGGCTGTTCCAAAGCAACTGCCTATGTGGAGAAGATTAGAAAGTCACTATGTGTGCATGAGGAACAGGGAGATAGTGAAAAGCAAACAAGAAAATGCTCAAGTTTCCGAGTGAGGAAAGATAGTATGGAGCTACATAGCTCCAACCACTGAGGGATTCAATTATGAACTTGAACAACATTATCGAGGTGGACTCTGGGGCATACAGGAAGCTCTGATTGACCTGACAGAATTTTCTCATGCCAACCTAAAATGTAGGTAATTTCTGGAAGGTCTACTTTCCCATCCAGAGATGGCTTTAAAGGTTGAAGATGTGAATGGGACAAGAGGAGTGTGTTGCTGCTTGCTCAGGTGTCATTTGACCACAGCAGGATCCATCACAGGAGAGGCTGCAGAGCATGTGACTCCTGAAGAGAAAGCATTTCATTTGAGGGGGGGGTGAAAATGAGCAAACTTGGCCAACTATAGAAAAGGAATAAATCTGATTTTGAGAACTGCTATATTAGTAGATTGAAAAATATAATAGAAAGAAAGTCACATGGAATACTAAGAAATAAAGTATGGTTTATTCAAAGGAGTAAAAACAAAGCCAACAGATACTATATCCAAAAGCACTGATGGCAAATCTGGTTGACAAAGGCAAAGAGAGGGTGCAGGAAGCACCTAGGCAGAGGAGATGCCATACATAGCACAGATACAGTGTGGTTATCAGCATCATTTCTCATAGGTAGTCCTGTTACTTTGCTAGGCCAGCATGATTCCCAATTGCAGTAACACTTAGCTGTATAACCACAGATAAGTGTAGTTCTTATCCCTCACCAAAGAACCTTCTGTCCACAGCAAATGGAGAAACCATTCATTACAGGAAACCACACCAGATCATAATGCAGATACCTATAGACCGGGTGGAGCCCAGCACCAAGTGATACATGTACAGCACAGATCCTGCACTGAAGGCTCAGAGAATTTAGTACAAGTGGGGGTAGGGTGAGCATAAAGAACATTAAGAGCCAGAGAACCATTGAGTCTGAAATGAGAACATGTCTTCTAGAGATGCTGGGAAAGCTTGACTCATGATATGTTACAAGATGGTTTCCTAAACCAGACCTGAACAATGATAGTATCAATAGACGTCTTCGTCTTCACAGAGAACAGGGGAAATCTCATAGGGTCCTCTCCCTAGAGCAACCAATGAATGGAGAGAGAAAGAGAGAGAGAGAGAGAGAGAGAGAGAGAGAGAGAGAGAGAGAGAGAG
>OU015756.1:27333492-27350266 GCA_907169655.1 Acomys percivali | reverse complement strand
AGAGAGAGAGAGAGAGAGAGAGAGAGAGAGAGAGAGAGAGAGAGAGAATATGAATGAGCCTCTCCCAGGAATGAGAGTCTGGATAGTAAAAACAAAGTGGTCAGCCTAAAAGCATATGTCCACAAGCCACCTTAAACAGACTCAGCAAGTTTATTTATATATGTATGTATTTAAATATATGGGCAGTAATACTAGCTGGTGGGGGAAAGGCCACCAATTTCAGAGGGAACTGGGGGACATGAGAGGGATGTCAGGGAGGAGACACGGTGGTGTTGGAGGGAAGAAAAGGAGGAGTTATGCTTTAACTTTTAGAATTCAAGAAAGCAATTTTAAAATAGACTAAAAGGTTAAATTTTTTTTTTAGTTTAATTTTCCAGACACAGAATGCATTTCATGATATCCATAACTGAAAGAATGGAAGGAGCTACTAAGGGAACAGTTTTTATATCTGAACATTATTAAAATAAGTTCAAAACAAGAAGTTATAACTCTCAAGATGCTAAGTGTAACCTCCACTGTAGCCACAAAGAAGACAGCTAAGATAGATAGATAGATAGATAGATAGATAGATAGATAGATAGATAGAGATATATATGATAATGAAGGAATTAAAATATTTCCCACAAAAATCTCCTAAACATAAAGAAAAATAATAATGCAGGAAATGAGACACAAGACCAGGTATCAAACCCTTGAGAGATAGGTCAAAATTAGGACCTTTCCTTATCAGTAATTAATTTAAATATAAATCCTCTAAATTCCCCCCAATAAAGACAGAGATTGAAAGAATGGATTTTCAAAGTAAAATTAGGGTCTGGAGAGATGGCTCAGTGGTTAAGAGTCCTGGATGCTCTTCCAGAGGAGCCAGGTTATATTCCCACCCCTACATGGTGGCAGACAAGCATCTGTAATTCCAATCTCAGAGGGATCCAACACCCTCTCCTGAACTCCTTCGGCAATGTGTGCACAGAACATATATGCAGTCAAACACACATACACATAAGTGGGTTATTTTTTCAAAAGAAAATAAATAACCAAGGCTACCGGCATGGTGTAGGCTATCCAATGGAGTGTGAGTAAGACACTGGGGAGAAATCAAACCCATGAGCCCCACAATCCATAACTGAACACGGACAGGCCCAGTGTGTACAGGTACAAGCAGATGCAGATGCTATGAACTGATGGTTAAAATCAGTTGGTCACAAGACAAAGAGGCACACTAATGGGAGAGAGATATGTTTGGAAGATAGGGGTGATTAAGATGAGAGTACATTAACAGAGGGGAGGGCAGTGAACATGAACAGAATGTATTATACACAGGGAGGGAATTGCCAAGATCTAGTCATTACAATAAAGAAGAATTGTGTCAGTGGTACACTGCGTTTGCGGCATGAACTTAGAATTCCTGGAGTCACTGTACCAGAAGAGCATGGATGAGGCTGTTTTAGCAGCAGAAGTATGTGGTCTCAGCTCTGGAGGCTGGAAGTTCCTCTCATAGAGCTGGTAGTGTTCATTCTCCTGGGGCCTTTCTCCCTGCCCTGCAGACACGTTCTCATCCTCATATGCTCCCATGGTCTCCCCTCTTTGCTCCCCTCTGAGCACTTCTTTTCAGAAGAGTGGATTAAGGACCACTCTGATGACCACATTTCTTCTTACTCACCTAAAATGTCCTTTCTCCTAGTACAGTCACAGTCTGTAGTATTGTGAGTGAAGACTTTAGGATAAGAAATTTGGATGGATACATAGTTCTCCAGATTGCAATGGGAGAGGGGGGCTGGGTCTTTACTACATCATAAGGAATTTCTATCCAATTTATGAGTTTAAGAAATACCTTGCTAAGCCTTTCACAGCCTATTATGACTCAAATGAACACCACACACAGAGTTCTCTGTTTCTTAGAGGCACCACAAAGGATTCCTTACCCATGGCAAGGATTAGGCAGTCAGACTTCCCTCCTAAATTAACCCAAACCTCAGACACTGGGTCTCATCTGTGAATTCCAATATTCTGCAGTTAAGACCTGGTAGTAGAACCCCACTAGGCCCTTTAGAGAAGGATGGAGGACAGGAAGGAAGAGAGCCCTGGATAGATCATTCAACTTCATCACAGAATCCTTTTTTAAAAGTTGTGTGTGCTGACATTTGCTGCAGATATCAGTGGTCATTTGAAAAAATTTGCACAAGATAGAATGAAAGAAAACACATACAAAAAATAAAACAAAAAGCATAATTCAACTATATTGTGTTTACAAGAAAATAACTTTAGATTCAAAATCAAATTAATTAAAAGGAAAGCACAGCCTATATAGTAATAATAATGGGCAACATAGGCTTTATAAAGCAAATTAACAGAGACAATAGAATATGTATACTAATAAAAACATTTAACAATCATAAAAACTTACATATGGAATAACTGGCCATAAAAATATGTGAAAAGCACTGAAGGGAAGAAAACAGTTCTATAATCATAGTTGAAAACATCAATACTTCATACTCAATAATGCATAGAATAGCCAGCCCCAGAATGAGTGTGAAAGTTAAAACAACACACACAGCTAGAGTTGACCCTTGCACTACATGGGGACAAGGGATATTAACCTCTAAACAACTGAAAAGTCTCATGAGGCTGAGGTTGTAGCTCACTGAAAAAGTACCTGTCTAGAATGTAAGAGACACTGGGTTCAATGCCCTAACAGACAAAGGAGAGAGAGAGATGGAGAAAAAGGGAGAGAGAAAGAGAGAGAGAGAGAGAGAGAGAGAGAGAGAGAGAGAGAGAGAGAGAGAGAACTCATATAAAATCAACCCCACAAAAATTTAATTACTGGTAGCTTTCAAATGACTGGAAATCTTACCAAAAACATTCAATTACCACATATTTTACTTTAAATATATTAAATATGATGAAAAAATTCACAGGAAGCTGGAGGCTGGTTTTCTTTTTTCTGAACTACTATAATTGAATCCAGGGCTCCACATACAATAGGCAAGTAATTTTCATCAAACTAAATTCCCTTTTAAATGTTTATATTGAAACAGAGATAAACCTTTTTTGTTATTTGAAACTTATGAAGAACACAGACTGCTCAAGGGAAAATTATTAACATCCCATCACCTTTTAGGAATTTAATTGGTAACTCTCTAGCTCACTGTAGGGACAATAGGAAACAGCTGCAAAATGCTTCAGCAATATATATGTATATGTGTGTGTGCATGTATATATATACACACATATATGTATATGTATGTGTATATGCACTACAGTTAATTTTATGCAACTATAACTTAATAATGCATCTTTAAATTTGGTTACATTTCTCTTGACTGCAAATGATGCCATGTATAGCTGACTGTCCACATTATGTAATATGTGATATATATGTATATATAATACATATCCATATAGAAATACATATTCTATATATGAACATGCAAACATATATAGAATAGACACCACAACATAAAGTATGAATGAATATCAACTCCTTATTAATAGAGGTATCATGAGTTTGTCCTCAAGCCACACTAGATAAAAATTCTATTATCTTTATCTCCATTTTACCCTCTGTAAAGCAGAAATCATTAAAGACATTAGAAATTCTCTTTTCAGAGGTAAAATGAGGAAATGTGGTCAGAGAGCAAACACATGGGAAGGTGTAGGAAACACACCAGACCAAATAAACAGATGCATACAAATCTTCCTATAGAGTGGGATTTAACTTCTCAGATTTAAAGCTGGGCAGCCTGAGATTATGAGAATCAACTCTGATTCTCCAACACCCAAATTCCACGTTTCTCACATAAAACTCCAGGAACTCTAGAAGAACTGGTTATTTGTACAATCCTGCCTAGATGCCCACATACCTCCAGAGGATATGTTCTATGAAGAACACTAGGGTCCATCCGTCTTTGCCTCGTCATCACCCTGACCATCCAGGTATCGCTGACAGCATCAGCCTGCATTTGAGCATTTTTGTAAGGCATCTGTCTTTTTCTTTCTATCTGCCTTATCCTACATTCAAGTAACTATGAGCTGACTCTGTGTTGACCTCCGCTCCCACCTATATTTTTGTTGTATGGGCTACAACCTTCATGAAATCAATTTTCTCAAACTCTCACCAGTCATATGGCCACACAACTCTCCCGGAGTTTTTTCATTCTTTCCTCCCCTTCCCTTCACTGCTCCTTGATTATGTTAACATACGTGTTCATCTTCTCAACTCTCCTGCATTAGAAGCATAGATTTTTCCAAACCAGTCTACTATTGTCCAAGGCAGCCATAATCTTTCCATCATCTAAGCTCTCCTATTTTCCTGCTCTAATCTTATGGCATCCCTGACATCATCCTTATTCTTTGATGATGTCTTTCCATGCATTATTTCCAGTCCTCACTGAAGACACAGCCAAACATGGCCCATCTCAATATTAACCTCGGCCAGGAAAGTACAGAGCCTGACATATACAAGTGTTTCAGTACTGTCCTAATTTGTAATGGTGTTTCTCCAATCAGATTAAGTGAACACCAAGTGGGCAGGACTCTTGAGGCTAGGCTTAGCTCAAAGGGACTGGGTCACCATAAAGCATCATGACATTTCCATGATGTTTTTTAAATTCTTGCGTCACGTATAATTTGCCCAGAATTAATGTAAGAGGCTTTCCCAGTTACTCAGGTGTTTCTTCAGTACCTTCAAGAACCTACTGAGATATAATAATTATTAAAGACTTGGCTAACCAATCACTCTTTGTACTAAGTACAAACTGGCTGCCTGGCTGCATGAAAATGGAGGTAAAGAGGATGGAGGCCAAAGCTCACATGGGTCACACAGAACTAGATAGTATCAGCTATTATAGGGCATGGAGGAACCAGGCACCCGATAGGCTAAGAAGCAGGCAAGCAGCAGTTGTGGTGGGTCACAGACTAGATACATGGGGAAAGTCTTACTATCCCCACAGCACTTTGTATGGAGCCTGCCATGCTAAAATAGCCTCATGTTGGCCTAGAAACATGGTTTCAGCCTTCTTTCCTCAGAGTCTCTATGGTCTCTTAAATTAGTATGTAAACCAGAAAGGCTTTGTCCTCCCCTCTGTCCCATGCCCAAAAGGTACACAGCGGCTTCCATGGGCATCTATCTCCATGGAAGAAAAAGTAAGAGGACCCTGGCCTGTAGAAAACAGGTTCAGCTCCCAGAAGCAGATGTCCACCATTACCTCTTTAAAGGTCAGCTCCCTACAACTGGCACCTCGAAAGTACCCTGCAAGTGGCTACATATCATGCCTATTTTTAGTGCCAAACGTTTCATTTACCAGATTGAGCTGAATCTACAATCACCAAATGTTCCCAATCACATGCACGCTGTCAGATTCTTTCGAAATCAGACTGGGTTAAACAAGTGCCTCTGCAGCCAGACTCACCGAAGGAAGCACAGCAACAGTATGCTCCTGAAGGGACTAAATCCCAAGGTAGAAGTTCTGAGGAGACATTTTTGTTAGAAATTGGCAACTGCCCACCGAGTTCATTTGGTCTTGCCCAAAGATCCAACTAGGACAAAATGTCTGTGATAATCACCAGCTGTGGATACCTAACATTTTTTTTTAAAGCCATTCATCTATCACTACTTTTACTAGATAAACCCAAGTCCTTTCATCAGACATTAGAAGTAAAATTTTCCTTAATGTGGAAAACCTAAGCACTTGGTAATCTCCCATGATCTTAAAAGCTGCCCAGAAGGGAATCACTGACCTCCAGTAACCCAGAAAAGCAATTAACTTCCCTGTTCCTCCACTTCCAACCAGTCTCCCCTCTGATGACAAGCCCAGAGAATTAACAAGGCAACTGTGTGTTAGTAAGTCTAGAAAAATGTAATGTCTTCCTATGGTTAAACTCGTGAGACATAAAGATTATATCAAACATCTTTGTGTTTTCGTAAACTTACAGACCACAGAAAATCAGTATGAGCTGCTGCTACTCAAATGTGTAATTTGTTCCTGAGAGAGAGCACATGGCAGGACTCCATGGAGAAAATTAATTTACATCTACAGTTTCCAGCAACAGTGTCTTCCTACCTCGGTGTAAAACACATGACACCGGAGGGGTAGGGGTGGGGGGGTGGGGGAGTGGAGAGATGGCTCAGCCCTTAAGAGTGCTGGCTGCTCTTCCAGAGGTCTTGAGTTCAATTCCCACCAACCTCATGATGGCTCACAACCATCTATCTATACTGGGATCTGATTCTCTCTCCCAGCATGCATGTGCACATACAAATAGAGCACTCACATAATAAATAAATAAATAAATAAATAAATAAATAGATAGATAAATAAATAAATAAATAAATAAATAAATAAATAAAACAAGAACACCTGAAATCATCATGGATTCTCCCTGTGAACTCACTCCAGAAAAGAAAGTGAGAAGAGAAAGTGAAGCAGCCCACCCGCCACCTCCTGCCAAAGGCCATCAAAGGCTGGACATATTATGGGATGGCAGGCTTGGGGGCCATGGTCATCTTAGGGATAGCTGGAAAAGAAACCCAAATGACGGAATTGTGGCCATAGTAGGCTAGGTAATGTGGGGATAAGAACTGTCTACCAAAGCAACAGTTTCCTGAAATGCTACAGAGTTGGGGATAATTCTGGGGCTGTGTAGCTCAGTGTTTCTAATGTAGAAATAGACTGGCATAGCAAGACCAATGCTGCCGAGCGTGGTGGCGCACACCTGTAATCCCAGCACTCGGGAGACAGAGGTGGGTGGATCTCTGTGAGTTGGAGGCCAGCCTGGTCTACAAAGCAAGTCTAGGACAGCCAAGCCTACCTAAAGAAACTCTGTCTCAAAAAAACAAAAAATACAAAAAGAACATCACTATAATTTGTCAAGAATTATTATTCACCTTTGTCTGCTTGTGTCCTCCAAATAGGATGAAGCTCCTGCAGCCACAAGGCTCAGGAAACCCAGGAGGGTGTAAGATTCACAAGGCTGTATACATAAGCCAGAACAGTTATAGGCAGAGGGGTCCTTCCAAATCCACCAAGCTGCCCATGAACTGAGGTGTCTTTCCATCTCCACCTTGCAATGCTAAAGACACACCAAATGCCAACACCTGCACCCTCCAATGCTCACACAGGAAAGGAAATGAGTCTTACCAGACCATCACAGTTGCTAATGGCAACAGAGGTTCCTGGAATGTCCATGATGTCACCAACATAAGCACAGCTAGTCTGCAAAGGGTCCGATCTCCAGATGCCTTCTGCAGCACTTCCACGGGGATGGCCATTTCCGAGGTCAGTTGTATCAGTTGTATTCCCGGGCGTTGGAGATGTCTCATGCCATTCCACCACAGCCCCAGGAGCTAGGAAGTGAGTGTTCGGCCTTAGTCGGAGATGAAAATCTCTTCCAAATGCTGTGACGTTAAAGAATAATTGCTCTGAGGTGGACGACAAGTCCCTAGGTGACCTCCTTTTGTGATTTGCAGAGAGAATATTGGAAAGATAGTGTCCTTTTAGATTTGTGCTAACTGGTGTCACCAGCTCATACTCTCTATATCTCTTTATTGGTAAATCTGTGGGGTAAAAAAGAGAATTGTATGATGTCAGACAGTAGGATAATACAGCATTAAGTCCCACCTCACAGAGCTAAGCCATACTTTGCAATGAAATCTATGTCTGAGCCAGATCACATATAACATATTTTGATAATTAAAATCATTTATTAAGTATACTTAGATAATTCAATTTTTTATTTTAAAAAAATGTATTAAATCATCAACATTTATATCTTGTTGCTATATTTAAGAGCATGGATACATTTCTATAAACTATATGTAGTTTATCTGAAATTAGGACAGACCCCTAAATAACTCAGTATGCCCATAAGAACTTTTAATGAAGTTGCTATCATATCAAATTTCTTGATTTTTTTCCCCCTGTAGAATTCTAGAATTTACACCACATTCAGTATCTTCCTTATGCTGCTTCTACCACAAAGTGAGGGTTTATACTCTAGTTTATTACACTACAGTTTGCTATTTTTCAGCCTAAAAACCCTGACAATCATACACCACTGATAAAGAAAGGGCCTGATTCCAAACTCAGCCAATTACAAAGCTTGGACATAAACCCAAATTATACTGGAAAACCTATACACTCCCCCTCCCTCCGTTGTACTGTGGTACTATGCCACAATAGTTAATTCTGATAAAAAACAAACAAACAAACAAACAAACAAAAAAACTAAGAATAACCAAAACTGATGCAGAGGCTTACGAGTATACTATTCCCATTTTATATTGTATTCCTTCCAAAGAACAAGTGTCCATTTGCATAAGTATTTGGGACCCACCTTACAACATAGGTAGCCATTTACATACTAAATTATCTCAGTCAAGACTACTTCCCTGGCCAGACAGGTATACAAAATCCGGGGCAGGGCAGCTGCAGAGCCAGATATCAACAACAGCTGGTCAGCGGTGGCCACAGGCAAGGACTACTACCAGAATCTGGGCCTGGCCTGCAGCGCATCTGACTGCAAGGGGCAAGGGGGCCTGCCGCCAGATGCTGTGCTACCACTCCAACAAGACCAAGGAGCCCAGCACCCAGGAGAAGTTCAAGGAGACGGCGTAGACCGATGATGTGCTCATGATGGGCATAAGCGTCAGATTTTCAGATTTTCAATTGCTACGAAGAAGGAAGCCTAAAGGGGGGTGGCCACAGTAGCAGTGGGTAGTGCTAATGGTACCTCTTTCAGCTACATACTCCATGGAGACCCTTGTGACATGTTTGCTGAGTTCTTCGGTGGTAGAAAGCCCTTTGATCCCCTTTTTTGGGCAACGCAAAGGAGAGGAAGGCATTGACATCAATGACCTATTCTTTGGCTTTCCAATGGGTATAGGTGGCTTCACCAATGTGAACTTGGGACGTGCTGGCCCTGCCCAAGAGCCTACCCGGAAGAAGCAGGATTCCCCAGTCACCCATGACCTGGTCTCCCTTGAAGAGATCTACAGCAGCTGGACCAAGAAGATGAAAATCTCCCACAAGAGGCTGAACCCTGAAGGGAACGAAGATAAGATACTGACCATTGACGTGAAGAGGGGCTGGAAAGAAGGGACCAAAATCACCTTTCCCAAGGAAAGTAAACCAGACCTCGAACAACATCCCCAGCTGACATCATCTTTGTTGAAGGACAAGCCACACAATATCTTCAAGAGGGATGGTTCTGATGTCATTTATCCAGCCAGGATCAGCCTTCAGGAGGCTTTCTCCATAATTGCATGGTGAATGTCCCCGCTCTGGATGGCAGGACCATCCCTCCTGTATTCAAAGATGTCATCAGGCCTGGCACGTGGTGGAAAGTTCCCGGCGAAGGCATCCCCCCCCCCAAACACCTGAGAAATGTGGGGACCTTGTTATAGAATTTGAAGTGATCTTCCCTAGGATTCTCCTGATATCCAGAACCATCCTGGAGCAGGTTCTTCCCCCTAGGGACTGAGCCTGCATTCCCCAAGGACTGAGTCAGGGAGCTTTCCAGAGCTGTGGGCTTCCAGACCATTCCACTGGTTGCATAGTGCGGGAGGGCCCAGGGAGGGCTTTTGCTCTGCCAAATGTTCTCCACAGAATATATTACAAACTTTCAAAGTCACACACTAGACTACAGCGGTTTTTTGGAGCGATAGGCAGGCGGTGGGAACAGCAGCCCTCCTGGGATGGACCTAGCCTCAGCACCGCAGCTCCTGCTCAAGGGTGTAAGACAGGCCTGCAACTGGACTCGACTCTTTACTGTTCCTTAGTCTCTGGCTGTCATGTGGCAGTGGCCCACCATCTTAGTTGCCAGATCCTGTGCACTAGTCAGTCTCCATTGTGTGAGAGGCTCTTGCTTTATTCTGTATTTGTTCCATGACTTTTTTCCTCCTCTCCAAAAGAATCCTGTCTTGTCTTGGCCATCTCAAATTGAGCCCAATTCTGTAGGACTGCCAGGCCAGCATCATAAGCAATACCTGCTTATGCAGGACCACAGGGCCAGCCTCCCTCTAGGACAACCAGGAGATCCCCCAGAACCCTGGCTCTGTTGGAGTCAGATGGCTAGCTTACAGTCACAGTATTTGATGTTTCAAAGGTAGTCCTTGGCCACACTTGGGACTCCTCAGAGGCATGGGTGATTTGTGTGTGTGTGTGTGTGTGTGTGTGTGTGTGTGTGTGTGTGTGCGTGCGTGCGTGCGTGCGCGCGCGCAACAGAGTCTGAATTCTTTCAAGGATATAATCCTTTTGAATTTTGCACAACCCTAGATATAATCCCTTTTGATTAAAGGGTCTTTGCTTCTGATGAAAGGAACACTGTGGGTCATCTGTAAATATGTTTTTATAACTCCATTCGAAGCTAGTGTGCACTCAGATGAAAGCAGCCCCTATCAGCTACTCCTGTCAATCTGGGGCTGCCATGGAGGTGTCTGTCCTTTGAAGCTAGGCTGGTGCTCTGATGATTTGACCTGTTGTTAAGTTGCCACTACCCACACAAGACCAAAGTGTGTGACTTGTCATTATGCAGTGTGACAGCATTAAAGACTGATGCTAAATCTTGAAACAGGCTATTTCCCCTATGTTATCTGAATGCATGGACTTGGGAAAGATAAAAGGACAGGAGATATTGAGGAAACAAACAAGGGGGTAATAAGCAGGAAAAGAGCAAGCCTGGGAAGGAGAACCTGTGAAATTTCAAGATGGCCCCATTCAGAATTCTCACCCAAAACTAATCCTATAACATGTTCATTTTGCCCGACAAAAATTAACTAAATTACAATGATTGTCTACAGAAACTGAATCCTCGTCATCATCCACTCAAGGATTTGGAGCATAAGATCCACCATGAACCAATGATGTGCACATTTAAGTGTCCTTATAGTGCCATCAAGCGCAAGGCCCCAGAAGACAAATAAGGCGGCAACTTGGATATTTTTGGCATATATGTCAGTGTCCTGCCACCTACATTGACAAATGCATTTAAACAAAATACCACTCTCGGTTATGCACATAAAGCAAGCAACATATTAACGAGTACCATTAGGAACAGCGAAAACTCTTCTGACACTGGGTGCTCAGCTACACATCCCTAAAGCACCTAAGTGAGCAAGGCCATGATGCTGGTCTCCCTTACAACCGAACCTATAGTGAATGTTCCTGTGAATTCCGGCTTAGAATGGGGCTGCCAATTTAGGGAATGAACACAAGAGCTACAGGGGCAGAGTGATGGGGGAAATTTTTCATAGGCAGGTCTGAATCAAGCCCTCGAATGTGGCCTGAGAAGGCCAAGTAAATTCACTAAGGACAATGGATGACCCTTCATTCACCTGAAGTCCTCCAATCAATATATAATAACCTAATATAAGATTTTCTATGTACCAGACTCTGCAACCAGGTGGATTTGTGCACTGTGTGTTAGTTTTTGGTAACCAGGCAACTTTTCTTTGTCTATGCTGCTAGTCATACTGACTAGTTTTACTCAGGACCCATGAGCATCTCCCTATACCCATAACATAATATAACTCTTTCTCCATCCATCAGTTTACTGCTTCAAGAGAAGGGGAGAACAACACCTAAACTTAATGCATGGATTTCCCATCTCATCTGAATGGAATTCACACAAGGAAGTCTAGACAACATACCGATGCCTGGATTAAGAGACTGGAGAATACGAATGCAGGGAGGCCCCTCCACATCCAGGAGGATAATGAGAGCATCACGTAGACAACAAGCCATACATCCTAGACCTCTGAGACAGTTCCAGTTCAGACAATGTGTTCTGAATTTGTATTTAAAAGAAAGACGCTACCTAAAACCTCTTCCCTGGATGCTAAATAATAAATCATTTTTAAGTGTTCACATAAGAATAATTTCTGAAATGCAACCCCGAATTGGTCATTGTCCTGTTTGGAATGAATGAAACTAGGGAAAAGATGAACTCAATGGCTCCTAACACCCTAGAGCTTACTAAGGAACTCCCCGACTGTCTGCTATTTTTTGGCAAAATCCTTTGCTCTGTGAATTGTGCTTCGGAAATGTGTCGTCTCTAACACAGCAACCACAGTAGGTTAGGATTATTATCCCTATTCTATAAACTAGGAAGTAGAGCGAAGCCTAACATAGCAAGCAAGCTACCTGGGGAAAAACTCAGTTCTGACCACGTGGGCTTCAAAAGCACACTCCGCGTTATCATCCACTTCAGTGTGGATGGAACATCTTGCTGTCAATTTCTTACTTAAGATCTGTTCTGTGAAGGAAAGCTAGTACATAATATAGCTTCAGTAACTTATGTAAAAGGCTATAAATTCTAGTTTGGGCAGGGCAAGATGGGAAAAGTGTGTAGAAACTCAAAAATACCAAAAGCGTTTAAATCATAAATTACAAATATATAAGAAAGTAAAATTATATCCAATATTCATTTATTGAATTTAAAAAGTATGGTATGAACTTGACAGACTCAACTTCTACAGAGCAGTACTATGTATGGTTAGGAATGAACAGCAATACAGAAGACACCAACAAGGTGAATTAAGTATTGCCTTGATCAAGGTCTTTCTTTTCCATGAGTTGTCTCCTTGGTTATCAACTAGACATTAGAAGTAGTTATAACATCATGTATTTGTCAAGAAGTTCACCAGTTGTCAACCAGAGATTAAGTGAATACTAGCCACTAAAACCATAAATATAAATACTTACTAATTAAAAGAATATCATGTTCAATTTTTAAAAATGAAAATTATATAACTGTCTGACCAATAGACTAGAATAGAAGATTGATCCAGAAATAAGCTCACAGACATTTGAAGATTTTTAATAAAGAAACCAAAATACATACTGGAAAAAAGACAGCATCTTTGACAAATGGTTGAAACTAGATGGTTTTATGTAGAAGAGTGTAAACAGATCTATACTTACCAAACTGCACAAAACTCAACTCCAAGTGAATTAAAGACCTCAACATAAGGCTTGGTACACTATATATGATAGAACAGAAAGTGTGAAATAGCCTTGAACTCATTGACAAAGGAAATACGAATGTCACAGAATCCCTATATTACAGACGTTAAAAACAATAATTAGTAAGTAAAAGACCTTATGAAACTTAAAAGCTTCTCTATGGCAAAGTACACCATCGTTCAGATACGGTGGCATGCTACAGAATGGAAAAAGATTTTTACCGATTACACATCCAATGGATAGCTAATAGCTAAAAAATATTTTTAAAAGAACTTTAAAAATTGGACATCAAGAAAACAAATAACCCAATTTTAAAATATGGTACAGGTCTAAACGGAGAATTCTCAAAAGAGGAAACTCAAATGGCTGAGAAACACTAAAAGAAAGGTTCAACATCCTTTGTCATCAAGGAAATGCAAATCAAAACTACTTTGACATTTCATCTTACAACCAATCAGAATGGCCAGGATCAATAAACAAATGGCAGCTCATGAGGGAGGACACAGAGAAAGCAAAACACTTTTCCATTGCTGGTGGGAGTGCAAACTTGTATGGCCGCTATAGAAATCAGTGTGGTGGTTCCTCGGGAAGCTGGGGCTTGGTCTACCTCAAGATCCAAGCTATGTCTTTCTTGACCATATATGCAAAGGATGCTTCATCCTACCGAGTTGATGGGTGAGTGGATAAAATGTATGGTATATTTACACAATGAAATATTACTCAGCCGTTTAAAAAATAAATGATGAAATTCATAGGTAAATGAATATAACTAGGAAAAAAAAAACCATCCTGAATGAGGTAACCCAGACCCAGTAACAGAAATATGGTATACATTTGTTTGTATCATGTTAGCTGTTAAGTCATTGACAAGCAAGCTATAATCCATATAACCATAGATGTTAGGTACAGAGTAAGAGATGAGGGGTGTAGAATGGGCCTTCATAAAAAGGGGAAATAGCATAAATAGTTATAGATGGTTGCCAGATGTGTACTGGACTAGGAGGACCAAACACGGAGCAGGAGGAAAGAGGGAGCAAGAGAAGGAATAACAGGAGAGATGCTAAAAGGAAAAGCCATTTGAGGGGTCATGTGGGAACCTAATGCCTTAGATGCCTCCTATAATATGTACATATGTGAAGGTGATCTAAATGAAATTGCCAAATAACTAGGGAGATGATACAGAGCCCTAGGTGGGCATCTCTTGTCATCAAAGAAAGCTTCCAGTTCAGGGAATGGATCACAAATAATCGAGCTGTTGGCTAAAGGGACCCAATGGGAACTTGCCATTTGTGGGAGGCCATCTATGGCTCTCCATAAACTGATGGTAAGGCCCTATCGCTGAAGACAACACCTACACAACTCGTTGAGCACGCAGCAGTGCAGATGGAGCCGACATAGAGCCTTCACTCTTACATGGTACTAGAAGGTACTCTGCATGCTACCAAAGGGGAAAGGTAGAAGCCAATCTAGCTATAACTCTTTTAATGTTTAGGAGTGACCTTCCTGCAAGATACACTGGTTCAATAGTGGCACATAGTCTGTGGGAGTAATCAACCAATATCTGATTTGACTTAAGGCCCACTCAATAAGTTGGAACCCATATCCAACACTGCTTGGGCGGCCAAGAACCTGAGGCTTAGAAGGCCCAGGGACCTAGAGAAAAACAAATGTTACTGTTATGCTAAAAGAATGTGGCAATAAAATTACTCCTAACAATATTCAGCTATACTCATAGACAAGTGCCTTGCTCAACCAGCATCAAAGAAAGCTTCCATCTACAGCGATGGGAACATACAGGGACCCACAGGCAGACTAATATGCATAGAGTGAGAGACCTTGGAACACTGAGCCCTGAAAGGGATCTCTCCATCAGATCCCTCCCTTCAAGGCTCAGGGAACTCTGCAGGAAGGAGATGGAAAGAATGCCAGAGCCAGAGGGGATGGAGGACACCAAGGAAAAACAGGCCTTTTAGCACAACAGGGATAACACACATATGAACTCACCTATGCATAGGGCCTGCATAGGTCTGCACCAGATCTGGTCCAAGAGCTGAGAGAAATACACAAACACCTTATCTATAACCCAAAAGCTATCTCTAATTGATAGCCACTTGCAAATGAAAATCTGTTTTTCCAAGGGAGTCTTACTGGGAAATAAACCATTCTTAAGGGTTAGGTCCCACCCTCCCCTTTTCTGAAGAGAAAGGGAGCAGGAGTGAGTGTGGTGGTGGGAAGAACAGGGAGGAGAGGTTGAAGGGAAACTGCGATCCGATGTATAGTAAACTAACTAATTAATTAATTCCAAAAAAAGAGTAGCACTGTGTCTAACAGTAGATGGTCAATACAAAAGGAGATCAATAGTATCTTTGGAGGTTCTTTGTCTTGCAATCTTAAATCAGGGCAATTTTTTAACCTTACAGGTCCTTTGCCTTTATATGACACCTTCCAGTTTTATGTTTTTATGGGACTCTTGTGCGTGCAAGTGTGGGTGACCCTACATCTATACGTGTGTCTTGTGCTTTTTCTTTAGCTCGTTTTCTTATTTGGTTGTTTTGTCATATTTTGGGGGTTTTGTTGGTGGTAGTTTTATTTTTTGATTTTTTAAAATATAACTTATTGGATATTATCATTATTTTTCATATGTTTTCTGACAAGAGACAGAAAGGGTGTGGATTGGGATAGGAGGGGAAGAGGAGGGGACTTGGGAGGAATAGGGGGAGGGGAACCTGTAATCAGAATAAAAGGGAAAAAAAAAAAGAAAAATCATACAATTGTCAAAGGTGGTGATTGACAGGCCAAAGCATTAACTATGAAAAGTTTCTGCGGGCCTAAAGTTTAACAAATATGGAGGACTTGGACCACTACAGAGTCTTACTATTGGAAAACCCTACTGTTACTCATTCATGACCCCAGCATCATACAGGAGCAGAGCTTTTCCCACAGCACACTGGCAAATGTGTATAAACAGTCCATCCCTCTCCTAGTCCTATGGATGAACTGTGCATCACATTCCTGACAACAACCATTTCCGTAAGTATCCCATACCTTCTCCATTTTCCTCTCTGCTTCTTTCCCTTTCCTTACTAATTGTGCTAACCTTTGACCTCTTAGAATCTTAGTTAAATGTTTATGATTTTTTTTTCTCCTTATACATAAGCTTCATGGGAACAGGAAGTGTATCTGTTCTCTTCACTACAGAACTCAAATTGTGTCAATAGTTTTTGTGGACACAGAACTGAGTGAGAGAAGGTCGAGACGAAGGAGTATCTAAAATTAGCATACATTTTTCTCCTCAACAGTAACATTAGCAGGAAGCCATGGACAAGGACAAACTGCAAAGGCTCACACAGACCTAGAGCCAGAATTCTGTCTGCAAAACATGTGTATAGTTCTCCCAGATCCTACTGACCTATAAATCAAACATTTCACAGCATTTCACGCCTTACAACTTAAGCCACCAAGAATAAGTAATGGGCACAATTATTAAACCAGACCTCCAGGAAGGCAGACATGGAACTTCTCATTCGAAGCAGTTCATTCGCACACTATGCCAGTCAAAGAAAAAAAAAATTAAGTTTAAAAACCCATTAGGTCCTTGTCTCTTTTGACATACTAGGCATCTCGGATAGATTTTGTTATTGTTTCCTTAATGAAGACAGAGTGCCATTAGCTTGAGCTTCCTCCCTGAGAGAGAGGTTTCCTCAGAGGACTTCAGGCATCTCTCCACCCCTAAGTTTACCCTTTAGTGGTGATGGGGAGCGATGTATGCAGCTATAAAGTTGGAATGGGTATGAGGTTTGCAATGTGCAGCAAAT
>OU015756.1:27321292-27333482 GCA_907169655.1 Acomys percivali | reverse complement strand
CTCTCTCTCTCTCTCTCTCTCATTCTTTCTGAGGATAATGCATTCTCTTCTGCTTTATTGGGGGCAGTCCCAGCTCAACCTGACACACCAGGATGGGAATCTATAGTAAGACTTAGTACGACTTCTCTGCCACAGTGACACTGGGCCCCATCTCAGCCTCTTTGGTAAAGAACATCTTTGTTGTTCCTGTTTCACAAAGCATGCTCAGAACCTAGGCAGGCAAGAAGGAGATATTCCTGTATAGTATTTTCTCAGCACAAACTACCCCTAACAAAGCCCTTCTATACCTTTTCTGGCAGCCTATTATAGCACAAGTTTTTAGGGGGAGAGGGAAGTCTCTCATATATAATTCCTCTTTTTATTTGTACAAAGTTCCTTATTAGGATATATTAATTATACAAACTAATGGTGTATAACTTTTTCACCTGCACTCTGATCACATACTAACCCCATGGCTCTCTTCTTCCTTCCTCCATTATTCTCCATTTTGTTTTTCTTATTAATTACTCTTCTTTGCATTTGCACTATACTATAGAACTACTTTTGCAGGTACTCATTTGATAGATATATGCACATCTGTAGCCAGATATAATCATTGTACAGCAACTACATCAAAGGCAACATTCTGTTTCCACATAGGAGCCAAGTATTCAAATACCAAAACCCATAGAAAATGGACCCAAAGTGCTCTAAAATCTGATACTTTGAGGGTTAATGAATTGTTAATTTCACCCCATGTGACAAGCCAGTCAGAATGCTGGCACAATAAAATGTATGGGATCGACTTTAAGCTATCGGATATATATGGTATATAAGTATATATATGAAGCATATGAAGCATAAGGAGATGCCATGTTTTCTGTTGGTCTTATCCCTAAGATATCTCATTATGCAGATGCAAATCTTCCAAAAATCTGAAGCACTAAATAGTTACAGTCCTGGCATTTCAGGTAGTAGCCTCAGCCTGTATTTAGAATCATTTGATTTTCTGTTTGAATGCCAACAATGGTAGATTTTTCTAATAGTTTCAAAACTTGAATCACGTCCTCTGAGAGGCTTCACTCAGTGGAGGATTGGGGCTTGCTGTTGGGTAAGGGAGAATGGGAAGATAGAAGGACCCAGAAGGTTCAGGAACCCTACAAGAAGACCATCAAGGCTGGTGGATCTGGACCCAGGGGGCCCTGCATAAACTACTGTACCAACCAAGGACAATGCATGCAGTAAACCTACAGCCTCTATTCAGATCTAGCCAATGGACAGCACATTCTCCACAGTTGTGTGGAGATTGGGAACTAACTCTGACATGAACTCTGGTGCCCCCTGCTTGACCACTTCCCCTTGCTGGGGAGGCCTTGGTGTCACACAGAAGAAGGAAAGCAGGCTATCCAGATGAGACCTGATAGGTGGTGATCATATGGTGGGGGAGAAGGTCTCCTTCTGTCATAGGTTTAGGTGAGGCAAATAGGGTAAAAGAGGAGGAAAGGGGGGAACAGGAAGATACAAGTGAAGGCATAACAATTGGGATGTGATCTGAATAAAATATTTAAATTAAAAAACACTTGAATCCTTTCTGAGGTTTTTTTACTCTTTTACACATGTCTGTGTTTTCACGTGATCTCTACACAAATAAACAATCAAGTCAAAGTATTTTTACAGAAAACAACCAGTAGTTCACATGTCATCGAAATGGGTCTGTCTTCAGCTCAGACTCCTTAACTCATCTAAATAAAACTGAACATCCAGCTTGCCCCTTTGACGTCACCATTTCTGTTCCCAGTGTGCTGATGGTCATAAATCAAAGGCCAGGAAGTTGTATCGCACCAAGTGTTTCCCATTATGGTATTGTTCGAGCCCTAATGATTTTCCCTGCAAATTGCACCCTCTTGTTTTCTAGTCACACCTAAATTCTCATAACCTCACAAAGCCGTACTGCAAGGGCCATGTCCAAATCCCCCACATATAATCTCCCTTACTAAGTATTATGTAAATTATACCAACATACTGTCCAAGTCACTGCCAAGAGAACTATTAAGAAGCCCAGGTCTAAAATGATTAGGTGACATCACCCCCTTAAGTGATATTAGTAACCCAAGATGCTCTATGTCTACAAAAATTAGGGTAACAGTATTTACTTCACAAGGTTATTATAAAAATGAAATGACCCAATCAATTAAGTGCTTAGAACAGAATCTGCTACTGAGTATGTATACACACACATATATTAGAAGAGGTACCAACCCTGAGTTCAACCCTCAGTACCACACAAACAACATAGACATAGTAGTTCATTTTACCATGCTGTTCTCTCTGAATCACTTGCCAGTATTTCCTAATTAAATCCATAACACTGATATCTTTATTCACATTAAACCCCAAAACTGCTAGCCAGATATCCTCACAGATTAAACACAAACCTGGTGTTAAAACAACTTAACCTAAATCAAAACTTAAGTTGGGCATTTAAGGCCCTCTGTAGTGTGCTCTCAGCATCATCCACACTGACCTCTGGGAAGCACCATCGTGCTCAGTGGGCCTGGCTTACTCACCCTGCCATTACAGCCCACTCAGCTGGACTACCAGAGAAAAGGACCAACTAGGTGAATCTATCTGAGACCCCAAGACTGGACACAAGCCCCATTCTTTCAAGAAAAGCGGTGCAAAAGGGGAAAAGACTTCCTGATCCAAGTTTCTACAGTTCTTACTGTCAAGTCATGTGACACAAGTCAAAGTCATTAGTATGAAATGTTTCTAGATAACATGTTTTGTGCATTATGATTCCCAAAATGTTAAGGACTCTGGGGTGGAGGTATAATAGAGTAACTGGGCCTAATGTCCGTTCTCAGAGAATAGGGAGGAAGAGAAGGCTGGCTCTTCCACAGGTATCTCGGGAGTGAATTTGTCAGGTGGGGCTGACAGGTGGGGTCAAGATACCAAAGTGTCACAGTGACTATGCCCTGGACTCATCCTACTTCCTTTATATATTTAACCACAGGTGCTACAACAGGGAAACTGGGACAGCTGGCCTTCAAAGTATGTTATAGAACATTACACAAATGTCTCCTAAAGGATACCAAATGTCCCCAGTTCATGATAAAGCTTGCATCTCAGTGATGCTGTGTAAATTCCCCATACCCCACACATGTTTAGGTGTTCTAATCAATATCAAGGTTTCCCCCCAGCACAGGGAGTACAGAGACAATTAAGACCAATGCTTGTGTCCCGCCTTCCCCAGGCAAAGAAGCGACCTGGGTGGGGTGCCTGAGCACTAGAGGTCTGGAGTCACACAAGCTGCACTGAGGACTGGGCTGGAGTTTGATGAACACTTTGGCATCTTGCGAGCAAACTGTGAAAACTAAGGCTCACTAAGGGAAATGTGTACAGCAGGGATCACAATGCTCAAAAGGAAGCGAGCACTGTGAAGATCCTGCTCCGCTTCCCACAATCTGCGCACATGAAGAATGACTTATTGTCATTGTCATCCAGAGAAGGAAGCTCGCCCCCTGCCCCAGCATCTCTTCCTTACACTCCCACTCCAGCCTGGAATGTCTGGTGTGACCAGAAGGAAGGACCGTAAACCTAAGATGACAGAGGACCTAAAATCCAGGCGAGCTGTATAGCAATTCTTGCCCCATGATCCCACCTAGGGACCTGGGATGCTGTGCCAAGAACTGCTGATCACTGCACTACAGAGCAACAGCTCACATAGACAATTTCCTTTATCGGGTACAAGTTCTCAGAAACATGGTAAGCTGGCCTTAAGCGTGATATCAAACCGGCATTTCTGAGACCAGCTGAAGAAACAGCTCAAGCAACAACACCCCCAAATTCTGAGCCCAGGGTAAGGGAGTAACTTTCATCATCACAGCTGACCGCGGCCAGCTGTTTTAGCAAAGAGGCAAGCAGGGTGAGGAGTGGACATTAAAGCAGACACCAAATGCCAAAGGGCTTAGCAAGGCTGTAAACACTCACAGGGATGGACGGGAACACATCTTCTCTCCAAAGCAATTATGAACACGCTGAAATACTGAACATAGCCAAGTCCCCCGCCCCCACCCCTTTTTTTTTTTTTTTTTTTTTTTTGGCCTCTCAAATTCATCCCTCTAGGCTCTTATCACCACTAGAAAGATTATTCTCAGCGGGTCTTTTCTTTTAGCTACACATCTATTTTCATAGTTCAAGATACTTCATAGAGCTATTTGAAAAATGAAAAGACAGTGGGCCAGGGACTCATTAAGAAAGAATAAAGAACTGTAAACTTAGAATCCTTCTTGGGCTTTTTAATCTGCCTTTTAATAAATATTTGTTGCAACTGCACAATGTTTATGCGCTATAAAGTCACTTAGGAGAGACTGGCACATACTTCAGGATTTGAGAATGTTAACACAGGTAAGAGAAGGAGATATGTGCTTTGAGGAGAAGTATCCAAGTGTTTTCTGGAATACATCTTAAGATAGCCAAATAATAACAGGCCAAGAAGATGAGGAGATTTGTTTTTTTAAGTGAGAAACAGATGTCAAAACCTAAAGATTCTTAGCTTACATTTCTAAGAAACACTCCAACCAGCTGTCTGTCACTATTAGAAATTGTGAGCCTGAAAGTGATAGCAGACATGCGCAAATCAAATATTCCTCACACTTCCTACTATAGGGGGGTGCATACAGAATGACTAATACTGGGTCTGGAATTTAAATCCATAAACATTACAATTTGTATTAGAATTTGTTCACAGTGAGGACTCTGAAGGCCTTCATTGAAACTTTTTTTTTTTTTTTTATGACAAAGCTTCAAAATCTACAACAGTTTGGCTTATGAGTGGCAAGAAGCTATGTGTTTTCTATTTCTGTATAATGAATTATTGTAAATTTAGTGATAAATGGCAGGAATGCTCAAAAGACTAAGCCACGTCATCCTGGGCTAAAAGCAAGGTGCGGGTAAGGTCGCATTGCTCCTGGAAGCTCTTGCCTTCCTCAGCTTCCAGAGGGCACTGGCTTAAGAGATCATCTCCATTCTACAGAGCCACCTACTTTATGAGCCTGTCTCCATCTGCAAGGCCACATCAGACAGAGGCCTTCTTGTGCTGCCATTTCTCCAGCACTCTTTTGCCTACCTTCCTTCCTTCCAAACACTGACACCCACATAATCCTGGATAATCTATATTAAGGTCACTGGATTAGCAACCTACTAGTACCTGCCAACCATAACCTCCTTTAGCAGAGGTGCATGCTCCAAGGGTTCAGATGCAGGTCATCGGGGGAGGGGTCACTAATCCACCCACCACAGGTACCAATCAAGGATAAGCTTGTGACTCTGTCAGTCTATATCTTCAAATACTGAAGCTATCCAGACAGAGATATGTCTTTAGCGAAATAAAATATGAACTGGTTCCCTAGAGGTGCTGATGACAAATTTAACCGTGACTTGTGAACAGCAAGCTAATCCTAATTGGGGGGCGGTGGAGCTAACATGGGGGCAGAGGATGAAACAGGGGAAGGGGAAAGAAGAGACGGCTAGGGTTGGGGGGACTGCTAGAAGTGGGGCTGGGGATGAGGTTATGGGAATAATTTGGACTCTAGCTTCAGCTATGCCTGAATTTGATTATCTTATCAATCTGGGTTTTGGTTTTGTTGGTTTTAGCCAATGAGAATTGGATTCCTATTACTTATATATAAAAGGCTGGGTCTACTATATGAAGTTTTTTAAATTTTTTTAATTAATTTATTCATATTACATCTCAATTGTTAGCCCATCCCTTGTATCCTCCCTTTCTTTCCTCCCTCCCTCTTCCCCTTCTACTCCCTTCCCCTATGTCTGTGACTGAGGGGGACCTCCTCCCCCTGTATATGCTCCTAGGGTATCAAGTCTCTTCTTGGTGACTTATTATCTTTCCTCTGAGAATTTTCAATGAAATGAGTTTTCAATGAAATATCAAGGGACTCCAATAAATAAAGTAGGGGAAAATAAAGAATTGAGCCAGGTAAGGTATAACATCCCAGTCAATAATTCCAAATCTGATATGTTCAGAACCCCTACATTTGCTGAGAACTAACACGACCCTCAAAAGTTTCACAATCTTGGATTGACTTTCACATGAACTCTGGTGCCCCATATTTGACCACGTCCCCTGGATGAGGAGGCCTGGTGGCACTCAGAGGAAGGATAGCAGGCTACCAAGAAGAAATTTGATACCCTATGCGCATATACAGGAGAAGGAGGAGGTCCCCCTCAGTCACAGACATAGGGGAGGGGAGTAGGGTAAAAGCAGGAAGGAGGGCGGAATGGGAAGATACAAGGGATAGGATAACAAAAAAAAAAAAAGAAAAGAAAAGAAAAGAAAAGAAAAATTTCACAATCTCACGAACTTTCAGATTTGAGGTATTTGGGTTAGTGATACACAGCAAAGTATGTCTATACAAATAGCCTAAAGGTTCAAAACTCAAATCTAAACATGTCTGGTCTCGAGGATTTCAGATAAGAAAGATTTATCCCAAACCACAAATATGGCTAGTGAGTAATCCAGATGGAAGAACTGTTCATCTTGCTCCTTACTCAACTCCCTTTGTTTCTGTACTTCAATGACTTAAGCAACCCTGCACTGAGAGATCTGCATGAAGACAGTATATGAAATTAAAATGCTCAAAGAGCCATCACATGGGATGCTACGTGGTTGGATGGTTTACAAGGCCATGGCACGGCACCTTGATGCTCCTGAAAATTCATGTTTTGAAGAAGGTATGTAAGAAACAGAATAAAATACCCCTCTTTAAGTTAATGGGTGGATTTTTATTAGCACATTGGAATGTCATATTTTTTGCATAGTAATAACATTTTAAAAAATGCTTTTCTAAACCAGGTTTGGTGGCGCACACCTGAAATCCCAACACTCAGGGAGGCAAAGACAGGCAGACCTCTGTAAGTTCGAGGCCAGCCTGGTCTACAGAGTGAATGTAGGACAGTCATGGCTACACAGAGAGACCCTGTCTCAAAAAAAAAAAAAAAGAAAGAAAGAAAAAAAAAAGGAAAAGAAAGAAAGAAAGAAAAGAAATGAACAAAACAAAAATCTTTCCTAAGTACAAATCTGTGACATTCAGCTGTTGGTCTGGCTTGCTTAC
This sequence comes from Acomys percivali, assembly GCA_907169655.1. Taxonomy (NCBI): domain Eukaryota; kingdom Metazoa; phylum Chordata; class Mammalia; order Rodentia; family Muridae; genus Acomys; species Acomys percivali. The sequence goes on along the minus strand of OU015756.1, from coordinate 27,326,373 downwards.
TGTGGGGCAGCATTTTAGAAAACTTCAGAAAAGAATCACACTTTTAGGAAGTAAGAAGTAGCATCCCATGGGCACGTTGTACATGGGAAAATGACACTTTGAAAGGTGTGATAACGTCAGGGTTTAAACCACAGTTCCCACAGACCATTCCCTGGCCACTTGAGAATGTGAAGATATAGGACACCATTAAGTCCTCAGAACAGACTTTGCATGTAAAAGAGAGGTTTTTATATGCAAAATAATGGAGAAATTTTTTAAGTCGCATCGCTAATAATTTCAATCACTGTTTTTATTTATAGTCATGTGTCCATAAATATATTTACTCAACATGAAGAAAAAAAAACTATAAGAAATGCGAGATAATACCCAAGTCCACAAGGTTGAGGAACTCCTTTTTAATTCTATTTGATTTTCTGCAAGTTTCCCAAAAACTATTTTTGTTTTTATGATCAACTCAAAAGCAGGATATATTGTTTCAAGCTGCTTACAATCTGTCTAAAGTCCACACAGATTTATTATACTGAATTTGTGGCAGTCATTTTTATAAACAAGAAAATGACATTTTACCACAAAAATCTGTCTTCGGGATTACAGTTAGTCAGCAAGCTCACGCACAGTTACTTGGGAAATTAAGATGGATCAATTACATGTGAAATCGGTGATTCTTCATGCTAGGAAACTCCCCGCTCGTTGCTATCCATTTTCAGGATGTTCTGAATTTTATTTTGTCTCTTCTCTCCATCTAATCTATAGCTCTCCCCAAAGTACTAATAAGATGACAAAACCATGCTTATATAGTTGTTCATATTTATTGGATACTTGCAACAACAAAAATGATAAATAGCTTGCATCTTTCAGAGACCCTATATTTTAAATGTATTCTAATACCTAAACAAAGCCAATGTTAACTTTTTGGGTTTTTTTGTTTGTTTGTTTTTTTGAGACAGGGTTTCTCCATGTAGCCTTTGCTATCTTGGTCTCACTTTGTAGACCAGGCTGACCTCGAACTCACAGAGATCCTCCTGCCTCTGCTTCCCAGGCCATAATTAACTTTTAAACAAAAATTTCAAAAGCCAATTCACTCTTAAACTGCAAGGAGTATATTTCATACTTTTTTTCAAAAGCCATTTGTCAAAACATATAGCGTGTACCTGCTTAGTAACTAACCTCTAGTTAACCTCCTCGTTAAGGAGTCATTTCACATGCAGGTAATGATGTACCTACAACACCACGTGGCAACATTCAACGCTATGGGAAAGCAAACACCATAAGAAAAATAATGATACCAAGCTATGGACGATTAACATGATGGAACTCAGTGGCTTCTGCAAGAAGTTTGTGATGATATAGAACACAACAACAAGCATACGAAAACAGTTTTTCTTCACACTAAAAACATATCACCACGCCAGTTATCCAACAGTGCATTGTGTATACAGGTTAATCATTCCTTATCTGAAATGCTTAGGATTGTGGTATCTATGCATTTGAATTTTGGAAATGAAAATCTGTTGAGCATCCCAATCCAAAAACCTAAAATCTAAAAAATCTGCAATTAAAAAAACAGTGAGTTAAAAAAAAAAATTGCTGACCTGTCAGTTGTTCAGGCTTCAGATGACTTGTAGAGTTCCAGAGAACACACAAATGGTAAATAAAATATCCACTATACACACATGTAACACGTCTATAATCGGAATCAGAAAATGACAGCATGCAGGGAGAGGCACCAGTGGAGTTTAGGAATAAAGCTGATCTGTATCCCATTACGGGATTCCTAAGGAGAAGCTTCCTCGCTAACAGCGAGCCTCTGTCAGAGAGAATGAGTTCCGTGGAAGTCATCCCCGTAGACAGTCCAAGCGATATAACCAAATTCTTCATCTCTAAAACCACTCATAATTTTACCAGGCCATTTGGAACCATCCCTAATGGATTTCCAAGGCAGGCTGAGCTGGCCTCTCACAGGCAAAGAATGCTTAACGCTCCTCATCCTGAGGCAGGGGTGACCTTGAGGGTTTTCTTAACATTTCTGAGCACTGCCGGATGACTTGAGAGAGTAACAGGAGAACAGCAAAGCATGGGCAAGGAGAATTGCAGCTCAACAGCAACAGTTATCTTCAGTTACAAGGGAGGGCAGGCAAACAGGGCAATGACGGCAAGTGGGCTGTGGGAAAACATAAGCAGACCTTCCGAGACTCAATTGACCACATCTTATGCACAGGCATACAAAAAAAAAAAAAAAAAAAAAACCATACAAAATCAGCAGGCCAAGGTCCCTGAGCTCTGTGGTATGACAGTATTCACAAGATGCTTTGATAACATTGAATTATTAACTGATAGCCATTAATGTAGCCACCATATTCTTGTAGGCTCCCTTAACCTGAAGAAAGGCATAGAACAAATGCATTTGTTTAAGGAAATCCAGAACACAGATCCCAATGTGATAACAGCCTGCCTGCTACATCTACTCACCGAGTAACAAGTCTCTAAGGACCATCGGGTACCAAGCATGCCTTTATGTACCAAGATGCAGCCATCTTCAAGCTAGAGTCATTGCTTTCATGACATAATCAGTGACAGTGCCTGCTCACTCCATGTCAACCATTGGGTAAGTAACTCCCACTAAACTCTAAAAACTATGTATAGTTATAGATATAGATACATCCTAATGATGACAAATCATTTCTTAGTAAACTAAATGTCTGAGTGAAGAGAGATAAGCTACTTTCTAAAGAATGAAACACAATGGAAGATTTGGCAACTGAAGACTAGAAACAGAGCAGAAAAACAAAACAAACAAAAAAACAAAACAAAAAACAAAAAAACAAGCATACCCCAGTCCCACCAAGGGTTGCTGAGGAAAGACAGCCTGATCCAATACCATGATCCTTCCTCAAACGACACTCAAGAGAGTCACAAAGTGATGGCTTCAAAACAAAGAGACTGAAGATCCTTTTTCAGATTTTCCAATTTCTACAGAACTCTAATTGTTTCCTAACCCTCCGTGTGTCACGGAGCAAGCCTCCTAACCCAATTAAGCCAGCCAGCCAGATGCCCACAATTACTCCCTCGCATCCCACTAAGACCATGTGCTGAGTCAGGCAATAGGGAGTTCCACAACAGACAACAGAAACATGCCAATGAGCTCATGAAACACGCATGACCATACATACACAAATACACTTCACCATGTACAGGTCCAGCAGAGGGGCAGGTAGGTTCTCCTTATTTGTCTAAGAGGCCCCAAAAGAGACTAGAGGTCAAAAATCTATCCCTGCAGTGAGTCATTCTTCCCCTCATACCAAGAATGTACTTTTCCCACTGGCTAAGAAAGAATTCATATCCCCTGTGAGATGCTACACAGGTAAGAAAACTTAATGTATTCTAACCAGCCATTGCCTCTACTGTAAACTGCTTTCTCTCTACCTAAATAAAATCTACCTCTTACTCTAGTGGGCTAAAATATATCATATAGAGTTTTTAAATTGGCATCCTGGGCCATATACTACAGAATAATATGGTCCGACTTCTTTTATAAAAAGAAGAATGCCAGGCAAAATTAACCTAAGCCAGTTAGAAAATCAGGAGTGTGGCTACCTTTAATGAGGGAATAGCATCAGGAAGGTGGCGGGAGAGGCCTAGGGTGCTAGCTGGGAACACCCTGCCATTGATCTGTGTACATTAGTACACATCATATGAGAAGCAACAATCTGTACAGTGAATACACACTCTCTTGCCTGCATATGAATCTTCAATTCCTTTTAAAGTTAGCTTCTCCACAGTTTGTGGTTTGTTGCTAAATTGTGTCTGTCTCTTCTAGAAACATACTTAGAAACCATTCAAAGCTATAGAATTTCTCTAGCCAATTAGCAATACAATAGACATAAATAATAAATACATAAATAAATTGTACAGACTATAAGTCTTTCCAAATGTATCGTTAATCAAACAGCACCTCCAAGCTGTTGCATATAACCACTTTTCAAGTGAATGGCTATTGAAAGAAATGGGTATATGCATAAAAGTGTTCCAGATCTCTAAGTCCCTTTTCAAATGGAGATAGCACAGAATTCACCACTATGGGTAAGATTTTATGAAATAGAGCATTTTTTAAATGCTTGGCAATAAATTTCTTGGCTATAAATGATGGTGATACTTCATTAGCACAATCTTTTTTGTTGTTGCTGCTGCAGTTTCTGTCATTAAACTTGAATGTGGTAAATAAAATGACAATAGCAAAGAGGAATTCCATAGAACAGGAGTAGAGTGGCAGCTACTATAAATCTCCAGAAATGCAACCTAAGAACACCAAAAACATCCTTGCCAGGCTGCTGACTCATCACCTGCCAGCTAAAATTCAAGCACACCTGCACTGGTTTCTTTTCTGCAGAGAAAAACAAAAACAAAAACGATTCATGTAACTGTTACCACCAAAAGGTCTGGACCAAAGTCCATCCTGGGTCTCTTTAAATGAGAGCATCCCAATTCTATCTGAAAAACTTCATCAGAGAAATGCAATGCACTTTATAGTGTGAATAGGATGTGCCCAAAGAAAGGGTCATCTTAAGACACCTTTTAAATTACATATTGAAATGTTGCAGTATCTGATGAAATGAGTAATTAAAACTGAGACTGTTCTCCTATTGATTTGGGGTGGGGGTGGGGCAGCTTAAATCCCTTAAAAAGATAGACAGATGGCTGAGTGCCGTCAATCACCACAAAACTAATGTCTCCTCTTAGGCAGCCTGCAGTGCATTCTCAGCCACCCTTCTCCCTCCTGTTCTGCTCTTGCCATTTAAACTCTAAGAGGGGAGAGGAGCCACCACGACACTAAGCCCTACGTAAGGAGATTTCCACACACGCATGCACGCTGCACGCTGCATGTGTAAATGCTTAACAGCTCCATGGTGTTAAGAAAAGTGAACTGGACTCAGGAGAAACTACACAATTTTGGATTTTGGTCCTTCTAAGAATAGCACTAATAGAGCGAACTAGAACTAGCTCTCTCTCTCTCTCTCTCTCTCTCTCTCTCTCTCACACACACACACACACACACACACACACACACACACACACACACACAC
>OU015756.1:27289784-27321282 GCA_907169655.1 Acomys percivali | reverse complement strand
CACACACACACACACACACACACACACACACACACACACACACACACCCCGGGCAGCAGTATAGAGGCACAGAGGCCATCTCCACCATCAGCAGTCAACACCCATACTCACCCACTGCACTTGCAGCTAGGCTATCCCACCCCCTACGTTGGGTGTGCCAAATGCACCTTTGACTTGTACTATTTCCAGTTCATTATAGGTCTATGAAACACAATCTCATCCTGAGTCGGGGGCATCTGTAACATAGCTCAGGGCCTAGAAGTCAGTTTCACCCATTACTTAACAAGTATGGACCTCCCTGGGCACTGCAGCAGGCAGCTGTGCTGTAGCAGAGATTTCTCAAGCTTTGTGTTCCTCATCTCTGTTAGAGACATGCCTACTCATCCTGAGTCTGTAAGAATCAAATGAAATGATGCACATCAAGCAGTTAACACTACACTCGGCATTAGTTGGTGGTCAGTAACTTGTAACCAATATAACCAAGTAGTGGGGACAACTTTCCTCTTTAAAAAAAAAAAAAAAAGACTTTACAGCCTGGAGTGATAGCACATACCTCTAGTCCCAGTGTTGATAAGTTCAAGGACGGCCTTGCCTACATAGTGAGTTCCAAGCCAGCCTGAGCTATGTGAAATCAATTTTATACTATCACTTCATAAATACAAAATTCATTGTGAGGTATGCTATGCCCAAACTAAGATTATCTTCTAAAGCAAATTAAATAAAACATGTTATTTTAGACGGTGTGGTGGTTTGAATGACCATGTCCTCCCATGGGCTCAGATACTTAAAGACCCTCTGTCCCTAGTTGGTGAAACTGTTTGGGAAGGATTAGGAGGTGGGCCTTATTGGAAGAGGTGTGTCACTGGGACGGGCTCTGGTTTCATGCCATTCCCAGTTAGTCTTTCCCTCGTGCATCTCAGGATGTGAGCTCTCAACTACTGCTCCAGCATCATGCCTACCTGCCTGCCTGCTGCTCTGCTTTGCCTGTGAAGATATTGGTCTCTAACCCTCTGACACTGTAAGCCCCAAATAAAACTCTTTCTTCTATAAAGTTGCTTTGATCATGGGGTGTCTTCATGGCAATAGAAAAATAAGTAAAACAGTGGTTAAAAGCACTGGGTGCTCTTTCAGAGTGTCCCAATTCAATTCACAGTAACCCACTTGGAGGCTAACCCTCTGTATCTCCAGTTCCAGGGGGATCTGATGCCCTCTTCTGGCCTCCTTGGACACTGCACACACACGAGCAGACAGAAGCAGGTAACATACCCAATGCACAAGGTAATTTTTAATATGTGTATTATAGAATACTGATTGGAGCCTGGCTTTCCATTGTGAACACTCAAAACAAACAGTATTATGAATAACCTCAAGAAATGGCCATTGTCTTTGCAATAACCTGTTACAAACCGCATACTCACTTACAAAATGAGGTCGTTGATAGCCCCCCTCCCCCAGCATTGCGTATTACCTAATGTTACTTGCTAAAGGCTCTCTCTGATGGTATCTTTCATATTTGAAGATAATTATTTTCAAGCACATGGAATAAAAGAAGTCACCCAAGAGTGTAGACAAAGCAAACTTAAGGAGGTGAGGGAAAGCATCACCACCACCAACAAAACCAGACATGAAATTCTTCTCTTCAACCTTTCTCCTTCTTCCCAGCATTCCTCCAACAGTCTTCAGCTATAAGCGAATTTGTTTCTTCTTATGTTACATAAGTTGAGGGTCTGACTTTACACATCTCTTGTGTTGCAACTCAACTATGACCCTCCCAGTACATACAGATGGCTTGCACCAAATCAGTAATAAATTAATGCCTGAGAAGTGGAACCTCTAGGGAAGTTATTGACACCACTATAATTTAGCCTGAGGAACCTAAGACCCTCCCACAGAAAGCAGAAGAGTAGAAAGGATTCCAGACTATGGATTATTTTAACCACTAGTTAGAAAACTTTCAGAAACGCTTGTTTTTGCTTGGCTTACTTTGTTCCCTGCTCTCAGCTAAGATAAGAGTGACATTTGAGAGGGAGGCTTACCTATTTGCACCGTTTCTTCAGTACCAGCCTGGAAAGGAGGGGTGGGGAGTAAGAGAAAGAAACCGGTTACTAAGTTTCATCTTATCACCCTGTGCGTTTATTTCCACCATCAGTGCTTTTCGGGAACTGGCTAATCAGGAGACCCAGAGACTGGAATTGTGGCCTAAAGTCTGAACCTTGGTTCCTAGAAGGCTCCAGTGACAGGAGCATGAGCCAATTCAATGACTGAGAACGGGACTGTTGGCCAGCTTTAATTTTAGTATCTGTGAAGCCAGTAAAATAAGTAGGGACCCTCTATGGCCTCTTTAGGGAAACTCCAATACTAGGTCACTATTGAGGAAAGCAGGGGGGGGGGGGGGGGGATCTGCATTTCACCAGGTGAGAAGCAGCCTGAATCCTAAGAGTCATCTGGAGAATGCCCTACTTTTAAAGCCTTAGGGTCAGACCAGATAGACCAGAGAAGCTACAAAAAAAACTCCAAGAGAAATGCACTGAGAGTCTTGCTGATCCAGTGTGGTTGTGATTTACTACAAAGGGCCTGCCTGCCTGAGCCTCCTTCAAGGACCTTTCTGGGAGCATCAGCTTCACCTTGAGTCTCCAAAGGGTGGGGGCAGGGCCGAAAGGCACCAGAGCTGCACTCAATTTAGCTTTAAAAAGAGGAGGAGTTGTGCAGAGGGGGAGGGGAAGAGGCGGCAGACGCCTCCAGCTTTGGCTGCCCGCGGAAAAGGCGAGGGCAGGAAACGTCCCAAGCCCTCCCCAACTGTCAAACTGCAGCCCGGCCCGCGGTCCTCCCAGGACACGTGTCTGCTGAGTAGCTCCGGGTCCAGCCTGGGGACTTCTTGAAATCCCTCGTCCCTGGCTGCCCGCCGGAGCAGGGAGTCAGGAGGAAGGAGAGATTTTCTTCAGGATCCGCGATCCGTGACTCGAACTTCACCAGAGAACCTGGAGCGCCCCCGCTAAAGGGGGACAGCCTGATGGCCCCACTAAGGATGCGATCTGGCTGCACTCTGACACCTGGGCTGTTCCTGGTCGCCGCGGGCTAGGGAATCCCCAGGAATGATGAGCCGGGGAGAGTCCAACCTCCCTTGCAATGGGCCCCCAGCTCCCCAGCCCCTATCCCCGCGCAGCACCCTGCCCTCCACTCGCCGCCTCGGACCGCAGAAGATGCCCCAGAAGGGTGGCAGGGGGAGGAAAGAAGGGGACGGAGGGGAGGAACTCTGTCAGGAAAAGGTTGGGTTTGAGTTTTTTTATTATTATTATTTTCCACTTACTTGTCCATCAGCTGATGTCCTAACCTCTACCAGAGAGGCTGCTATCAACCAAAGTGACAGGAACACCATCACGAGTCGAGTGCACTTCGCAACTACTGGGCAAAGCAGCTACCCCCAGCGCAAACGACCCCCAAAATAAGTTTCCTTTAAAAAGCGCAAGGAAAATGGAAGGGGGGGGGGACGCGTGCAGAGCTTTTAAAAAATGATCTTGGGCTTTGCTCAATGAAAAGGCAACGTGAGCTGTGCGCCTGGCCCCGTGCCCTGTCGGTCCTTTCCACTTCACCTTCTCACCCTGTCCTCCCAAGCCGACTGTGAGGGAGCCAGGGGTGCTTCGAGCCGGGCAGAGGCTGACCCGAGCGGGGGAAGGAACCAGGGCGTCCCACTCTCTGTCCCGGGGCTGCTTTTGACGAGGCTCTCGGAGACCGTGGGCCGCCGAGGCTAAGCACGGAGACGGCTAGAGTCAGTCCCAGGAGCGCAGCGGCGGGGAGAAGTGGGAGCCGGAGCCCAGCGAGCGGGAGAAAGAGGCAGCGCAAGCCCTGGAGCCTCCGCCGCACACGCAGTGGGGGCGGGAGAACGAGGGGAGGAGGCGGCCGCCTAGGAGGAGGGAGGAGTGGGCCGCTCGCCCGCTCCAGTTGCTCGCGGGCCCGGGCCGTCTGCTCTCTAGCCGAGACCCGCCGGGCGCTAATAAGGCGGCCGAGTCACCCCCCTCTCCCGGGCGGCCCCTCCCGCCACGCGCCCACGTCACGCGGGGCCCGCGCCCCCGGAGGCGCAGGGTCAGGACTAGCACAGTCCCGGGGGCTGCGAAAGCACCGCCTGGACCCTGCACGTCCCAGGTCTCCTAGATGGGACGAGGGGCGGGAGGGTTCAGGCGCGCCTCCCATTCGAACTGGCGATGGGGGGGGGGGCGCTCCCCTGACTAGCTAGACTTGTGCTGAGGAAATCACCTCCTTTAGCCTCCCTTATTCCCCCTCCCGCAAATCAGGGGAAAGTCACCCCAGAGAAGCCCAAGGACGTGGGGACTTTCCCCTCCAAACACTCATCCCCCTCCTATGCTTGGATGGGCGCGGGGGTGGGGGACGGGGATGGGGGGGGCTCTCTCTTCTCCGCAAAGCTCTTGTTTATGCTTTATTCGTTTATATTAGTTTTCAAAGATACCGCGTTCCCTTTCTGTACTCAACCGGATGTTTCCGTTTATCACTAGAGTACACAGGCCTCAGGGTCTCCTGCCTACAGCCAGATTAAGTTATCTAGTGGCTTCTGCTATTTGCAGCTTTCTGGGACTAAAGGACACAGACCTGAGGGTTGCTGGAATCCCAGACCCACATCGCTGGGGGAGACCAGGGTGCCCTTGGCGCGGGTGGGAATGGGGGTGGGGGACCAAGAAGAGGAGGTTTCCCCTTTCCTGGAGGATCTCCCTCACCCAGGATCAGACCAGAGAGAAATGAGGTTCACATTGAGGTGGAGTGTTCCAGACTTCACCTGGAGATAGGGAAGTGGAATCAGGTCCTGCTGAGACATTCCTGCTCAGGTGTAGCTAGTTTTCCTGTATACCTTCAGAGATTTTTAATTCCTAGAGAGCCAAAGGAAAGGCTATTATTCTCTGGCGTGCACGTTGCACTGCTTTCCTTGCTGTGTTAGCTCTGTCTTGTTAAAATCATATAAGGAGGACGTTTACAGGAACATATGGGAAGTGGCCTCACCTAGTAACACAGTGTATGGGGTTAATTAGTTAATTATTGCTTAGAAATAGGGTTAGACCCTCAGGACTGAAAAACCTCTAAATCGACTCTACCCTGTCAACTCTAGCCTGCGGCATTGTAGTGGGCTGTCCTTGACTGGGTGGTCCAGGATGAATGCCTGACTTTGTATCTGGGTTTACCTATCGGTTAAAATCAAAGAAGCCTCAACGTTGCAAGTAAATGGAGCACAAACAGACATGGGTTCTAGAATCCTCCCTGGTCCCAACAGCTCTCTAACTCTGGCAGGTCCTAGAACTCCGTTTCGGTTTCTCTCCTTTGAGGTATTTCTACTCTAACACTCTCTGATCTTAATTGATGATATGAATAATGCATTATCTATGCTGCCACCACAGTGGTGTGTGTTCTGGTGTCAGTTCACAACACTGAGACATTTGTTGTCACTGAGCCCCTTTTATGTACAAGCAACTCGGGGAACTTTCAGAAAAATGTACCTCAGAAAGTTTGGCCTTGACCGTGTGTGTGTGTGTGTGTGTGTGTGTGTGTGTGTGTGTGTGTGTGTGTGTGTGTGTGTTTACAGTATCACTCATTTAAAATTCCATTATTTGGCTTTTGCTTGTTCTGTCTAAAACAACGCTGGTGTTTTCTTTCTGTTCGTTTGTCTTTTCTCTTAAGTTCTGGTTGGGATTCCCATGATTTCCCAACCTGCTGAGTCACGCATGACCCTCACTCTGACAAACATTGATTCAAGTGCATGCCGTGAGGTCTTTATTTATCTGATTCTAAGGTGAGCTCTCATTAATGAGGTTCTCCCACCATAATCCAAGGCAGAACTTCACAAACTATTCCCTGGTTTGTTTTCATTGCCAGAGGCAAGGAGGGGCTGGGGGGTGATGGTGGTGTTGGTGTTGGTGGTGAAGATCAGTCAACTAAAGTTTGTGGAATAAGCATATAATGAAAGCGAAGTTAATTTTTTTTATTTCCCACTTCCTAAGGACATCATGAAATCACCTTGGTTTTACTGTAAGCTGTCTAGCCTGGTGCTTAGAACATGGCTTACAGAGAACATAGCTTACATTTAAATGTTTGTAGGGTGAAGGCATGTGTACAGATATTTTACTGGAGTTAGTGAATTTCTGTCACAAACTGACCCGTCCTGCCTGCCTAGAATTAACCTCCTACCCTTCATAGGCCTCAGTGGTAGCATAATATTGATCCTTTTTAAAATATATATATTTCATTAATTTATTCATATTACATCTCAACGGTTATCCTATCCCTTGTATCCTCCCATTCCTCCCTCCCTCCCATTTTCCCCTTATTCCCCTCCCCTATGACTATGACTGAGGGGGACTTCCTCCCCCTGTATATGCTCATAGGGTATCAAGTCTCTTCTTGGTAGCCTGCTATCGTTCCTCTGAGTGCCACCAGGCCTACCCATCTAGGGGACGTGGTCAAATATGGGGCACCAGAGTTCATGTGAAAGTCACACCCCATTCTCCACTCAACTGTGAAGAATGTCCTGTCCATTGGGTAGATCTGGATAGGGGTTCGAAGTTTACTGCATGTATTGTCCTTGGCTGGTGCCCTAGTTTGAGCAGGACCCCTGGGCCCAGACCTGCCTGTCATAATGTCCTTCTTATAGGTTTCTAGGACCCTCTGGATCCTTCTATTTCCCCATTCTCCCATGCTTCTTCACTTATCAGGAAAGTGGGACAGAGGGGAGGACATCCTATTGGGACTCTAGGTGATAATATTGATTCTTACACATTCTCCTGCTCAAGTGGCCAAGAGCATTGTATACAGGAGACCATAAATTTACAACACAAAATTACCAAATGCTTGGAGGCATGTTTTCTCTCAAAATATGTTTCTCATTTATAAATAATTTCAGCAGTAATTCTATGTCTCATCAATGCCTGGCAGTTTCCATCCCACAGGGGATGCAGAGAACTTTACCATATATACTCTCACCTGTCCAAGCAGAAGAGTAACTTATTTACTCTAACTAATGCGAAGCTGAATTTTGGGTCTTGGGATTTTTTGACACCTGGTCTTAATTATCATCCACTGTGAAAGTTAGTTTTAATTACCAATTTAACACAATCTAAACTCACCTGGGAAGAGGGATTATCTTGATAAGGCTGGCCCATGGGCAGGTCTGGGGGAGGGGTTCTCTTCATTGTGTTAATTGATATGGGAAGGCACAGCCCACTGTGGGTGGCACCATTCCCTGGGGTTGAGTCCTGGACCTCTAAGGGTGGGGAAGGTACACCAATTAGCAAGCATGTATGTGTGGATGGATACATTTCTCTCTGCTCTTAAGTATAAATGTGAAGTGTCTACTTGTTTTAAGTTCCTGCCCCCCCCACCCCCCATTGCTTTTCTGCTAGGATGGGCTGTAAATCCTTCTCTTCTACGCCTTGCTTTTTGTCCAGGCACTCTGTCATAGCAATGGAAACAAAATTAAATATCTTTTCCATTTTAAATTGTAAGCTGAACAGATGTACCAGATTCTCCTTTATCTCAGGTTTTGATTCTCAAGATTTCAGTCACCCACTATCAACCTCAGCTTGGATTAAACAGAAATTCCAGAAATGAACAATTTATACGTTTTAAATAATTTTCAACACAATGTATTGCTATAATTTCTCTGTTACTAGTTACTATTACTTTCCCACTATGCCTAGTTTGTGTTTCCCACAACACATTTTTTTTCTTTTTCCACTTCTGCCTATATACTTTTCTCACACTTTTAATATATCTCACTATCACTAATCAATGACCATTAGATGCCTCATATTTTTTGGTTGAAGAAGTTTGTGAAGTTCAGTGCGCAGAAGTGGCTAGATTTATGTCTGTCTTCTCCTCTAAATTCCAAGTTCCACTGGGCACTGATGTCTGCCTTACTCACTTTCCATCACCAGCTCCCTCTATCATGAGGCATTGCCCTGTCCTCCTGAAGAGTTCTCAATTTCAGGCCCCAGCACCAACAGGTATTGGAGTAGGTACAGGGGACCTGTTACTATGGGACAGTGGATGCTGGGTTTACTTGTTTCCTTCACCACTTGGCCTCCTGAATCCTCAGAACACAGGGCTTGCAGCATGAGAGCACAGAGATGACAGTAACTCCCACACCTAGCATCCACTTTCAGACTCTTTCTTCTTTGTCTAATAATACTTCTTTTTCACTCACGGATCAGTACACAGTATATGTGCCTTGTTTGTATTTTGACCAAGACACTACTTGGTATTGGTTAGCGGTCCAGATGTTGAGCTGTCTTACTCGGAGGCAAACTCCTGTTACATGGCGTACATCGATGGAACATTTGTTGAGCGAATGAGTGAGTGGCTATTAATCGTTTCTACTAAATAGAGTAAACCGAGTAGTGTGGTTTCTCTAGTACAAATGATTATGCTATTTGCAATTTGCTTCTCCTTTCATACACATTCACAGGAGTCTCTCTGAAAAATATAGAAACCAAAACTCAGGAAAACTTATGAACATGGCGATCAAGAAACTTTTCTGATGGGGAGAGCCCTGTGAGGTCACCCAGCTCTCAGGCTCTGGCTGGCAGTTGAGTGACACCACCCCGAAGTCTTTTCCTTAGGGGAAAACTAGTATCTTGCAAGGATACATCTGAGTGTGTGGGGTTTCTTACTCACTTGCTTTTAGAAGAATAATTCCACAATTGGACGAGTCCAGAGGGCAGCTCGTTCCTCATGCTCTTTGGCTTTCCTTCTGTTTTTTGAGTGGGAATTACTTCTTGCACCCGAGCTATGATTACCACCACCTGTCCCTCTGTTCCCTCCACACAGTTTCCTATGACAGGGAGCATCTCTAGCTGTTCATCTCTGTGTGTCTACTATCGGAACGGGTCTCACCATCTCCCCTCCTTTGTTTTTTATAGTCTTCCTCTGTTTCTTCAAGCCTTCTAAATTGCTTCCCCCCACCCTCTCTCCCTCTCTCTCTCTCTCTCTCTCTCTCTCTCTCTCTCTCTCTCTCTCTCTCTCTCTCTCTCTCGGAAATTCTAAGTGGTAATGGAAGATCATAGCCTTCCTAGGGCCCCCGGTTTAGAAAGAAACAAGGAAGCAATTAAAATATAAAAATCCTTCAAATGTTCCTTGTAAGGGTCACAACCTAATTGCCATAAACTATGTTAATGGAAAGGCATTTAAAATTATTGTCAGATTGCTTGGGTTGATGTCATTTTTTTTGTTGTTTTTTTTGTTTGTTTGTTTTTTGGTTTCTTTTAACAGTTCAAGGAACTTTAATAGAGAATTCTGGAGAATACAGATGTATATTTAGAACTATTAATCAATAGTCATATTCCCCTAGAGAGGCAAGGATTCAAGGTCAGAGACATGGCCTAGTACTTTCCACATAGTAGATCATTCCACAAATATATTATAAATAATTATTTCAATCACCAGCTCCAAATAACTGACTATATACAAATCTGCACGTCTTTTTCCCCTATGAAACTCTCAAGTTAAAATTGCAAAGGATTTAGGAGGTATCTCAAAAGCTCCAAACCTTTAAATTATCTGTCCTAGAAACTATTCTAGAAATCACAATTTTCACTTGGATTCAAGAAACTTAATTAAAAGTGAGAAAAGTCTCTTAGCAGTTATTGCTCCTAAGTATTTCCTCATAGGTGAGTGTGGATAAGTACAAGTCAGAAATGTAATCAAGTGTTCTAAACATATAACTAAAGTCAAAACGAGATGACATAGTTTGGGAGGGCATGGTAAAATTACAGCTGAGATAATCCTTTCCTGTAAGGGTTGTTTCTCTTTAACAATGCCAGTTGTGTGAGGACATTTCCTATGGGTTCCCGAGACTAGAATAAGGACAACTGTTCAGGCTGTCAGAAGGCAGACAAAGAGTCTTCTGAACATTAGCCCCAAAACTGTACGTACACAGTAAAGCCCAGTTCTGCATGAGGCATGCTGCATCACTAAAATCACACTAAAGAGTTGATATTTGTATTACTTCCTCAAAGCCTCATTTACAACGGTCTTGAAATGTTTTCCTAAAGAGTTTTTGTTGTTGTTGTTGTTGTTGTAACCAAATGATCGAGCAGCAAGATGGTACCTTTAACACAGTTTGGAAATGTGTGGCACATCACCTATTCTCTAGTTTACATTGCCTTTATCAAGAACTCCCATTATTTACAGCATAAGGTTATACAGTTAATACTCAAATTGTTGCCTTGGTCACCAAAAGGTGTTCCAGTGTTTGAACTAGGGGCCTGCTTTGTAACACTCATCCTGAAAACATGTCACCATTTACTATGCGGTTTTCTTCCTACCATTAGAAGGAATTCTAGGTGCACATAAACAGTTAACCGTGTGTGTGGGGTGTGTGTGTGTGTGTGTGTGTGTGTGTGTGTGTGTGTGTGTGTGTGTGGTGGGGAGGGGGTGTGGCAGTAAAATCACCTATGGAGCTGCCAGCCATTCAAATCCTGCAGATCTAGTGTGGAAGGAAGCTTGGCATCTCTTTCTGAAAAGCTTGAAGGACAGGTCAGTCTAAATAGGGCCCTAAGCAGCGGCCAAATGTATGTGCTGTTTTATCCTAATACATACACAGTTGGGTTTAGTGAGCTTAGGGGTTAATTCCAGCAAGTTCACAAGCAGTATTGATGTCTCTGTTCTTGAGAAAACACTTGGAGTGGCAAGACCAGAGGATGTACTATTCACAGATAATTGCACAAAATAGGAACCACCTGACATTTTTAAGAGTCAAGCATGAACTACTTAGAATAACAGCTAATGTTTTTTCCCAATTTCTTACTAAATGCCCATGATATATGATCAGCATAAAATTCAGAACTCTGAAGAAAACAGTCTGGAAAAGTGGCACTGACATTATTTAGGAAACTGTAATCTTTTCAATTTTTTTTTTTTTTTTGGAGTCACTGAGCTTTGTGTTTTTTACACAGTGAACACCCAATAAAACCAATTTATAAATTGTTAATTATTAATTTTAAAAAGCATGTCGCAATCTGCAATCTACAATCCCTTCGAGGATGTTTGCCGCCAACACCACTAAATGGCAGGCCATTGCAGGTGCTGGCATTGTGAGCACTTATGCAGTGAGTGATATGGAATCCGGACACTGCCCTACAATTTGTCATCCAGTCCATTAACTGTTCACCCAAAACAAGTTAAAGTTCAAGGAACTGGCTGGGGCTATTTATAAAAGGAAAGGAAACCAAAAGGGCTGTTTCATTGGTGCTTTTATTTCAATGATAATCATAAGATTAAATGTGTGTTCCATATTCCAAGGGACTTAGATTAATTACAAAAGCATTTGGTTGATGCACAAAAAGTAAGTCTTAAGGATTTATACTAGTCCAACCTAAGTTTTCAAGGCCACACAGACTGAGCATGTGTTCCGGTTGCCATTTTTAGATAATCATGCAATAGAACCCCTTCAAGTCTTAGGTTTTATATATAAAAATGTCCCATAAATCTCTTTGGACACACTAGACTAATGTATTCTTTCATCTTCTCTGCAAATAGAAATGCTATTGAGGTTCAGATAGGTGTGACCAATATCAATATCTCATTCTATACAAGGCTCAACCGGCCCTTTGATGAAGCAGATAGCTCATGTTATACCTGTAAGATTGTTCCTGGCCTGATCCAAGTTGCTTCAGGTGGCCAGAGAAAGAAATGCCCCATGTTCTAGGTTCTCTGAAGACTTGGGAAGAGGATGTCTATTGGGATAGTCAGGCATTGCAGAGAGACAACTGCTGGTATACCTGAGGAGCCAAAGCCTGGGTCTCTGTGCTTCTTCACAACAATCCAGGAAAGTTTAGCTGCAAAGTGTCTCCATGGTTACCCGCACTGCACAAGTCTAAAGAGGCTACCCAAGTCTAAAGAGTCTACTCTAGGGCTTTCAGTGAATGGAAGATTCTAGGGAGAAAGAGCAGGTAACTGCGATGAACGCCCAGTAGCCCCAGATCTGGCCATTACGGATGCTTTAGAATTAAATAAAGCAAAGAAGCAATAAACTTGAATGTGTTCAACCAAAGCATAAAATTGGTCCAGGTTCATAGTGCCCATCACTATTTATTGCGACAATAGAAGAACTTGGTTGAGACTTACAGCTTTTAAAAATTATTTGTTGAGAAAAAGTAAAGCTCTCTCATGGATGGAAAATCCAGATGTATTTTGTCTCACGGTGACTGCAATCACAGACTGCCACTTGCTTAGCACTAAGGATCTGCAAGACTCTTTAGACTGGCTAAGAGCATGGTGCCTTCGGGTCAGGTTTGGATCTACCTCCCTGTGTTGTTCTTCAATCTTGGCTGATTATTTGCCTGAGTCACAGAATGTGTTTCTTGTCTTGTCTGTCTAACACCAATTAGTGACAGATTGTATCATTTGCAACTGCAAGTGTTCACAGCCACCTCTAAGAAAACCACAATAAACCCCGTTAACATGTGCAATTAATATTCATGGATGGGGGTGGGCAAGAGGAGAAAAAAAAATAACCAATGAATAAACTTACAAGAATTCTAGAAGTAGCTAGGCACAATTCAGTAACCCTCTTTCTCTCTCTCTCTCTCTCTCTCTCTCTCTCTCTCTCTCTCTGTGTGTGTGTGTGTGTGTGTGTAAATATGTTCTGCTAATGTCTGCAACATTTTGCTGGTGTGATTGTTCTTCTCCCTCTTGTTCCTCCCCTTTTTTTTTCCTCTTCCTCTTTCTCCTTCTCCTCTTCTTCTTTTTCCTTCAGTCCCCTCCTCCTCTTTCTCCCCCTCCTTCTTTCCCTTCTCATCCTCACTGGTTTTCTAAGGAAGAAGTCCAATTACTTAGCTCTGCAGCACACTTAGCCGAAACCACTCTGTCCCGAGTTATGGCACAGGCAGGTCACACTAAATCCCACTTGGGGGAAAAGTATCAGTTAATGTCAGATCAGCAACGCAGATGAAAAACAAGTCTGTCTGCAGAGAGAAGCAGAACTGTCATCCCTGGGGCCGTTCGTAAGGGATGATTTTCAGTAAGATAGGACCAGTGAGACAGAGCTTACCTTCTGGGTGTTTCTTTCACATGTGTTATATGTATGGATAATGTCAACCAAGTATATAAACAAAGCCCCATTATTGACAAGGAAAAAGAAACTGAAAATATCAAAGGCAGATTAATCAATACCCAAACAAAACTATTCAGAAAGCTAGGCACAATTCAGTAACCCCCCCCCTCTGTGTGTGTGTGTGTGTGTGTGTGTGTGTGTGTGTGTGTGTGTGTGTAAATATGTTCTGCTTAATGTCTGCAACATTAAACATGGAGTCTTGGGCTAGAAGATGGCAGAAAGGACAAAGTGTTTGCACATGTGGCCTAGAGCTTGGCTCCTAGAATCCATGTAAAGTTAAAGGCAAGCACAGATCTGTACATCCAAGAGCTCCTATGGCAAGATGGGAGGCAGATGTAGAAGAATCCCGGGAAGTCCGCAGGTCAGCTAGCCTGTGATATGAAGCAGCGACCAAAGAAAAGCTCTGTCTTCAACAGGGTGGAAGGTGATAACTACACCCAAGGTCCTTTGGCCTCCACACCCACGCACTACACTTACACATATGAACATACTCATGTGTTCCTACACGTGTGTGCACACACACAACATAAAAATAAATCTTATTTTACTCAGAGAAAACTCAGAATGACCCAAATATCTATATGCATGAAAGTGAGCCATCCCGGGCAGTTTTCTGAAACAACCAGATTATTAATGTCAGTAAAACACACTGAATCAGCACAGTGCTGTGAGAGCTCAGCTCCTTTCTGGTCAGGGAGCCTGGGAAAACAAAACAATGACCTTATACATCATGCAAGGCACGGGCTGCTCAACTGGCTAAGTAATAAAAATATCTGGGTATGCAGCATCAATTTATCTCAATGAATAGAGCTTTCAGAAAAGCCGTGAGAACTGCAGAGATAGCATCTAATCCCAACCCACTTTCTGCTGGTCCCTTTTGGGCGACATGGGTTTCCCAGTCCTACTAGCTACCTCCAAGCAGGACAGAGGGTGATATGAAGTCTTCTCTTCATTAGCTAACTGTGTGTAGTATACTCTTATTTTTAAACCTATTTGGAATATTCTACACAAACATATGTAGCATGTTTATAAAGGGTACATACACACACATATATGCACATAAATAAAAAAATATTATTAAGTATTGTCTTAGTTGGGGTTAATATTTTTGTGATGAAACACCAGGACCAAGAGCAACAGGAGAATGACAAGAGGGTTTATTTGGCTTCCATGTCCAGATCACAGTCCATTGAGGGAAGCCAAGGCAAGAATTCAGATCCAGCAGAAACCTGTCTGGAGGCAAGAGCTGATGCAGAAAATGATGCTCACTGGCTTGTTCCTCATGGTTTGTTCAGCCTGCTTTCTTCCAGCACCCAGGGCCACCAGCCCCAGGGTGTCACCACTCACAATGGGCTAAGCCTGCCCTATCTATTGCTACCTAGGAAAATGCCCTACAGGCGTACCTACCACCCAATGTTATAGAGGTACTTCCTCAACTTTAAGGTAACTCTTTACTTGCATTAAATTGCTATTTTTAAAAAAACTGTTGCTGAATATTTATTAAACTCTTGAGGGCTATTCTATAACCCAGCTAGCCCCTCATTAATTGAGACAGACACCTATCAACTTATTTAAACAGCTTTATCTCAGTAACTGGGCAGGTATGATTTAAACTAATTTTCTAAGCTAGTCTGGCTACTTTCCAGCTGCCTTCCCCAAGTTACTTGCCAATAAGTCATCCTGTCTGAGCTGGATCTGCACCATCAGGCCATGTTCTCATTCTCATTCTCCTCCTCCTCCTGCTCCTCCTCCTCCTCTTTCTCCTCCTCCTCCTCTTTCTCCTCCTCCTCCTCTTCCTCCTCCTCCTCTTCCTCCTCCTGCTCCTCCTCTTCCTCCTCCTCCTCCTCTTCCTCCTCCTCCTCCTCTTCCTCCTCCTGCTCCTCCTCTTCCTCCTCCTCCTCCTCCTCTTCCTCCTCCTCCTCCTCTTCCTCCTCCCCACCCCCTCCTGCTTCTTCTGACCTCATGGTCCCTACCTGAAACTCCAGCTCAAGAACCAAAGCTCTTCCTACCTCTATTCTGCCCAGCTACATGCTCCAGCCTTTATTAGGCAACCAGGAAAAAATAGAGGAGCAAAGTTTACACAACAAGGTTCAGTGTATGTGAGAATGTATTTGTCTTGACTGCAACCAAATCTTGGGGCCCAGAATTTAGCATCTGAATACACAGAGCACCAGACTAACACCCAAGAGAACCCACAATGACAAATATACAGCCCCAAAAACCACAGTGCTATAAGTAAAATTAAATAGCTGGTTGTTTGTATTGTTATCTCCTAGCAATAAAGCATCACATATATAGGCTCACAGCAACACACATAGTGTGTGTATACATATACACAAAAAAAGAGACGTGAAAAGAGACATTTTGCATTTGCATTTTAATCAGTTGCATTAAAATATATTTGAGATACCTTCCAATGTTTGGGTTTGTTGTTTTCTTGTTTTGGTTTAGTTTTTTGGTTTGTTGTTGTTATTGTTGTTGTTGTTTTGAGACAAGGTTTCTCTGTGTATCCATGGCTGTCCTAGTCTTGCTTTGTAGACCAGGCTGGCCTCAAACTCATAGAGTTCGAGCGCCTTCTGCCACCCTGAGTGCTGGGATTAAATGTGTGCACCACCACACCTGGCTCCAGGACTCGTTTTTTGAGGGTAGTTCAAACCATCTTAGCTATGCGTTCTTCACAAAAAGGAAACATACAATCCAAAAGAACAAGAGAGAAGGAGGAACTCAAAGGAGACAAAAAGAAGAGGGGTGACTCGCCCTCACTCTGACTCAGCCCCAGAAAATAATTAGCACTTCCTTGTAGAGAAGTGTATCATAACACAACTCAAAACCACCCCTTACTTCCTATCTTGTGGGGTTTTTTCTTCCTATCCAATGTTTTAGGAACCTCAGTATTTCTTTGCCCTAGACCCATTTTCTATTTTTAAAATTATTCTTCCTGGGGTTCCTCAGTGAGTTGTGGACATTCAAGGAGGCCTGTGTGGAATCCAAGTGGGTTCCACGATCAGACTCAGTTCTCCAGGCTGATACCGTCAATTGCTTCACCCACGGGACCATCTCAGCACCCCAACTTTTTAAGCCTTATTTATACTTTTGTTGCAATTATAAGTTATCCCCTGTTTATAATTTTGTTGTTACTGTGAATTTGATATTTTTGTTTTGGTTTTGCTTTTTTAGCTGGTTACAGCCTAGAGCGATCTGCAGCTTTACCTCACTTCCCAGTGGAGCCCAGTCCCACTCCTTAGCCTACATCTCACTTTGTGCAGGAGGTGCCATTATAAGGGCAACACCATTTCCTACTGCCTGTTCTCAGAGACAAACGAATGTTTGGATCAGTCTCCTTCTGCGTGGGGGCGGGGCATGAGAAGCATTACCTCCTAAGGGTCCCAGCACTAAGTCATTCTTGCTTTCTGGTATAAAATCCCTTCTCAATCATGGTTCATGTTCCCATATCAAAATCCTGTTGTAGTAAAGTTGCCAGTCTCTAGTTTAGCATGTACATACTATCATAAGCCAGGGGGAAGTGTGATGTTTTGCCCTTTGTCAAGTACTCTTAAATAGATTCTGCTAGCTGGGCCAAAAGGTTTCCATTACCTCTTCACTTTCTTTCTTCCAGTAAAGTTTTTAAAAAATTCACCTGCAAAACTATTTGCACAGAAGCCTTAAAGAACAACATACAATTTTAAGTTATTTATCTGATCGCTGATTGGTCTTTTCAATTACTTTATATGCCTTGCTAATTTATATTTTTGTCTAAGATAACACATCACTGACCTTTTTACTGCTGTTAATTTAACAGTCTCTTACGGTTTCAAGTTATAGCCATGCCGTTACATTAGTCTCCTAATACATCTTTGTTGCTGTTTAGTTAGATTTGAATTTTATATATTTTTAATACTTTTTAAAGGACAACGTTTAAAGATCTTTAAGTCTGTGGTTTATATTGCTGAGTATGGTTTGTCCCCTCTAAATCCCATGAAATCTGGTCCCAGTAGCAGCAGCGAGACACAACAAACTGTAAGACAGGATTAGGTCAAGGGGTATCCATGCCCTCTGGATGCAGTTGGCCAATTCTTGAAATTGGGACAGTTACTAGAAGAGTGAGGCATTACAAGGCAGGGCCGCACCTCATACTTTTCCCTTCTATACACGCCAGGCCAGTGCCTGTATGAAAGCTTTTATGACATCTTCACCAGATGCAGTGTCCAGATCTTGGGCTTCCATCCTATAGCTAGAACTGAGCAAAAATAATCTCTTATCCATTATAAATGACCCAGACTTGGGAACTGTGTTATAGTAAAAGATTTTTTTAAAAGTCTAAGATATTTATCTTTCACATAAATTACTATCTATCTCTTTTCCTCAAATTTGACCACTCACTTCTGAGTGTTTTGGGGGAGGATATTCTTTAATGTTTATTTTCATCCATTCACGTTTAGTAATAGAAACTTACGGCCCTTATTTTAAAACAATAACTGGCTATTTACTGGTTATTTACCAGAGACCTAGGATGAATTATCTTCTGGGTAGTCTGTAAACTATCTGCAAATATTCTCCCCTGTTATGAGTTGCTTACATGAACCTTCACTTATTTCCTTTAAACACACACACTGTTAATTTTGCCTTTTTGTTTAGTTTGTCTTGTGCTCAGTTCCAGACTTTCTTCGGCTCATAAAGATTAAGATTTCACTTGCTAATCACTTCACTGGCTGTCAGGTATCCACGCTGTGTGTGCTGTGCTCACCTTCTACCTTCTGGTGGTCATTGTCTTAGCCTTCACTGTTTCTGTCTTGGTTTCTCTTTATTTGGAATCTCGGAGAAGTGCTGAGCATATGAAACTAAAAATTCAATTTTGCTATGATAGGCAAGCAATCCTCCTTATGTTGCTTTTGTTTTGCCATTCTTTATTCTTTTCAACTCACCTTTAAATTTTCTCTTAGACAACAGCCAACTACTATTGTGTTACCACCGATGGCTATGTAGATCTCGGTTCGAGTCTTTGTAGCCTAAAATCATGTAAATTATGAAAGTTGGAGATTTACTGTGATCATACTTTGCTGGTTCAGACACACAGTGGCCCAGGGAGGAAAAGGAAGCATCTGCGGCCAAAACCAGCACGTAGCAGCCAGGAGTGAGTTGGCAGTGGGCCACGTTCTCCGCCTGGCACCATCATATTTGTTAGGAACCACAAAGAAGAGCCCCACATCATGCTAGTGAGCCAACTAGGCAGGGAATAAATGCCACCTTGGGCCTTTCCACATGCCATGGCTTCCTGGAACTAACAGCATTTCCCAGAAGCAGATAATAGGATCCACATTCCTCCTACCCCCAACTTTGGATGAGAGAGAAGTGTAAAAGGCTGGTAGCTTAAAAAGATTCAGCCAGGCTCTTTGTACAAATTCCCTGAACTTTACATCCAGAAGATGCCCCGGTCCACCATTTGTCATTAAAGCAAGCAGAAAACCTATCACGTTTCTTGTGTGGGAAGGCCACTGTTTCTATTTCCTCTCAGCCATGAGTATACCATCACCAGTCATACCTGCTTGATAAGGAATGACTTTATAGCCCTTTGTTATAAAGGGTTTTTTATAATTCTTCAGTGCTAACAGGCCTTCTCGTGGCATCCTAGGACATAGCCTTAAGCTTTTAGCTTTATGTGTAATGTTACCTGCAATGTATCTACAAACAGTGTTCAACAGCCCAGTCAGTTGGTCCACTGACATTTGAGAAAATGCTAGTCACTTTGGTCTACAGTTGGAAGAAAAGTCACGTTGAAGCATATGCTCTCTTCACATTTTCCCAGCTCCAAGCACTTTCCAAAACAGCTACAAAAAGTTTTCCCAATGCTTCTGAGGTCCCTTTAGTCCTTTGCATCAGGGAGGACACTTTTTCTCTATATGGATTAACAATGACCCATTCTACCACCACGTACACAGAAAGATTGTATTTTACGTGTAAAGTGCAGATCATCCTAGAGGCTCATCTTTTTTACAAAGGGTCCGATCACACCTGTAAATTGATACTGTTGAATAACATTGCTGTAAAGGATGTGGAACTTCTTCCTAGTAAAACCAATGTAACTAGATAAGAAAGAGTCGAATAGTCTCATGTAATATTAATTATAAGGACATTCTGAGGAAATGGATGATACAGGGTCTCTCAAAAGAAACCATTAGAATGTCTTTTTAAATTACCTTTTATGTTTTCTACTCATTTCTAGAGAAATATCTTCCTCCTAAAATCTTACCATACAATCCCTTCCAAAATATCTCAGATGCTTTTATGCAAAGGAAACACTCATGTGAATGTGATGCATAAAAAAAAAAAAAAAAAAAAAACATTCCTCACTGAGCCTTGGACAGTGACATACTCAAACGAAATTGAGAAATTTATTTGTTACACTGGTGTGACACTTCTGAAACAAGGGGGTTGGAATGTGGACACATTTGTGCCCAGATGTTGTAATTTTGGTTTTGCTTTGTTTTGTTTATCTATTTTATGTTATTGTATTGCTTTGGAAAGGGACTGTAAGTCACCTTCCAGGTATAAAGAATTCCTCTCACTTGTATATCCCAGAATGTTATCTGAAATTAGCATTTAATAGTTTGTGTTCTAATAAAATGAACTTGTCATGAATCTCTTTTAACAAGCATTGGCTAACAACAACAAAACAAAACAAAACAAAAACAAAAACAGACTTGATGATGATCAACAAACCAGTGCATTCAATAGAATCTCCTGTCCTCTTACACCAACCAAGAGCGGATGTTTTCTACATTAAAGGCCAGGATGCTGTAGTCATATGTCGAGGTTAAGTATTCTGGTAATTGAGCATGAACTGACCTGATCAGGAAAGCAATAATCTCTTCTTCATTCACTTCCTGAGAAAAATTTCCTCAAGTGTCATGATAGGTTTACAGCACTTCTCAGTAAGAGAAGCTTCTGATGGATGCAACAGAGTCCAGTGAGTAAGACACAGATTGTTCCAGATAAGGAAATGATAACTATATACACCAGGGCAACAGATCAAAGCTGTTACCACAACAGGACTGGAGAGATGGCTCAGTGGATAAGAGCACGTCCTGCTTTTGCTAGGACTGGACTTCAGTTTCAGCACCTACTCAGACAGCTCACAACCACTTGTAACTCCAGCTCTGGGGCATTCAACACCTCCTTTTGGCCTCCATAGGTGCACACACGTGCATGTGCACACACACACACACACACACACACACACACACACCCTTACACACATTCATACACACATACCACACACACCACACACACCACACACACACACACAAACACACTTGTACACATACATACATGCATCCCCCCCCACACATACACCACTCACCACACCTACACCACACACACACACACACACACACACACACACACACACACTTACTTACACACATACAATTAAAATAAAAATTTAACCAGGAACCTGGCTTTCCACCTTCCATCTGTTGTCCTTAGTATCTGGATCTTATGCCCAGGTTAGACCCATAGCCACAAGCTTCAAAGAAGTGATGTAAATTATCTCAAATGGTGTGCCCTCTACCAGACTAGAAATCCTCTAATGAGGACTCTGAAGATGCTGAGTAGACAAAGGACCCTATCTGCTAAGCAGCCTTCCTGGGAGGTGCCTCCTCTTTTATGTAAGAAGCACATTGTTAGAGAGGCCAAATCTATTACATCCTATCAGGGTTGATGGGTGAAATGAGTTTGTTCAACATCTGACCAATGTGAGGGTTATCCTTACCTTAAACCACCGATCTTGTTTCATGTATATGCATTTTGTTTCATTCCTCATGTTGATGAGTGAAGCAATTTTGCTCAATACACTCACTGATATTACTCTAGACTCTTTATTGAATTTACTGCATTGACTGTTTCATAAAGGCTCCAAGGACACAATGTTCTTCAGCCCTCCAATATGTCAGATTATCCCCCCGTGATTGACGGTTTCCTTACTCAGCATACTGGAGCCAGCCCTCCCCTCTAATTCCATTCCTCTCCCAAAGCCCGGCTTGACATACTTCAAAAAAAAAAAAAAAAATTCACTCTCCATTTCAAAGCTAACTGTTTTAAAGATTATTTTAGAATACAGACACTGCTTCACTTAAGAGCTTCTGGCATTATAATGGTGTGAAAGGAATCCCTGTACATTAGAACTACTTCAGAGTTAAGCTTCCCAGTATACGAATAAGAAGTAAAGGAGACTTTCATGGTGCTGGGAAGCCTCGGAGAGCCATAACGCCATCAGCCCCGTGATGATGATCAGTACTCCAGTGTTTTGTGTTCCTGAGTAATGGGATTTAGTAGGTTTGGTTTACTGCAGTCATTTCCTACTTATGGTACACCTAGGCTGCAACCTATTGACCGGTTAAACTTCAAATCACATTTATTGTTCCTTTTCTATTTCTACTGAACACTGCTAGGCTAGGCACACCTTAGTTCACCATGCAAAATCTTCCTAATGTCACGGTGTGTTTTCCCAAGTTCTTTCCCATTACTTCCAAGTCTATAGTGTGCACTCATTCCATTTGTACGGTTGCTCTTCCTGAGCATTGTCAGACTGCTTGTGCTGTTCTCTCCTGGTAGAAAACCTGTCACTCATTCTTGTGTGTCAGTCAGGGTTCTCCAAGTCACCAATAGCCTAAATCCAATCTGGGAGAAAGTAAACAGGAAGACCTTTGCTGGCTTAGGTTGTTGAAAAGATCCAGTTACAAACTTGAGAAAACAACCAGGCAGAGGAAATGATGTTATCAAGTGTGGCCTCATCTTCTTTTTGCTTTCCTTTTCTTCTTTCCATCTGCCCCCCCTCCAAACCCCCCCTACCCACCTGCTAGCTTCACTCATTTCTTTTGCCATTTGCCTCTATTTCTCTCTGTGTGGATTCTATTTAACTTCAAGATCTTTCCGTGTACTATATTTGCTTAATTTTACATTTAGGTCCTTTCCACTACATGAGCCATATATTCTTCAAGGTGAGACTGTCTAAGCTTGGGCTTTGTGCTAATGCTGGGAACAGGGATGGGTCAACCCCATGCAAATCATACAGCATGAAGGAGGGAGAGAGGTTGTCACTAGAGGAAACTCAGAGTAATTGAACCTGGAGACAAGGAACTAGCTCTGACTAGGCTAAACTAAGACATTTGGTACTAGCAAAGCTATAGTTCTTCAAACTGCTCTCAGATGTTCTCCCATCAGGGAAATCTTTCATGTGTCTCAAATTAGGTTTGATATTTGTACATGTTTAAATCTCTAAGTCATGTTGTTTCTATCTCTCTTATAGCAACTGCAACATTTTATTTTGTATGATCCCTGTGATCACATTGGTTTCCTTTTCTATAATCTTCCTATTTTATTACAATATCCTAGCAAGGCCCTCATAATCTGTCGAGTGAATAATAAAAGCTTCATATTTATTAAACTAAATAAATTTGATATTTAATATTGAGTCCCAAAATAAATCCTAGGCCATAGGTAAAAATAGTAATGTTGTGCTTTAGTAAAGTAAAAAGTAACCATTTCTTTAGTTAGAGTAAGTACGCAGAAATTTGTATATTCTAATACATCTTTTAAAATAATTTTTATTTTATATATGATCATTTACAGAGTATAGGAGATAAATAATGTGGGGGAAAAGGAATGACAAAAAGGACAAAGTCAGAGAGGGAAAAGAATGAACAAATTAGACAAAGTCCTAAGGAGTAACTAAAAATAGAATGTTACAGAAAATAGAGCCGCACATGAAATAGAAGGAGATGAAAACCCACCATCTCTTTGCTTTAAAAACAAACTGAAGGCTCAGTAATCTATGCAGAGAAGAAGGCAGGAAGAGTGTGAGAGCCTGGCATGAGGGATGACTGTGGGGAAGCAGAGTCTTCCAGATAAACAAGACTTATGATGCCTGTTTGACATCAGAGAATGTGGCAGGTCGCAGGCATATGGCATGCTAGCACCGAAAAGGGGAAGTGGACATGGGGTCCCATCCCTAACCAAGAAGCTATCCCAGAACAGGCCCATGCCTAGGGGTAGTTGGCCAACATAAAACAAACTCCACCATTTTGTGTGTGTGTGTGTGTGTGTGTGTGTGTGTGTTTCTTGGCCTTTTGCCTGTTTATTTTGATGCCCAGTGTCTTTTACAGGGGGGTTGTGTTGTTTTGTTTTGAGCAAGAGAAAGAGGGAGGAAACAGTGTTGGGCGGGGAGGAAGACGGGGAGAAGCTAGGAGAATTTGGGGGAGAGGAAAACATGATCAAAATATATTGTGTAAAAAAGTGAATTAAAATAAAGAAGGAGGGGGGACTCCAGAGGCCAAGGCAAGGGCTTGGAAGTTTGAGACCAGCCTGGGTTGCAGAGTGGGTTCCAGGCTAGCTTGTCATGAGGTCTTGTCTCAAAAACACACAATTTTAAACAACAAATAAAATTAAAAATAGAGGGGGGAACACAAATTTGATCACATGGAGTTTTTAAAAAGGTCAGGGAAACTCAAAGGCCAACAGAAACTGTGGGGAAGTTGTCTGAGAGTATTCAGAGAACGGTGTCTAATGCATAATTGGTTTATTGAAAGAATCAATCAAGTTTTGTCTCGCTTATATAGGAGATTTGCAAATGAAACTATAGCACAAAATTGCTGGAAAAAAAATGGTCAAAGGAGAAACAGAAAGTTCAATGCTAATGTGTACTGTTTTTGCTTGCTGAATAGCAAAAATATTTATTTTTCCAGGGCTATTAAAAAACAAAAACAAGTACAACAACAACAAAACCAAGCCCTTAGCTCCCACTTACAAGGTTTCTTGAGTAGCCAAGGTGTCTCAACTTGATGCTGAAATTTTCCTCCATATGTGTTGTATGCTTCGGAAGTCAGATGCAAACACATTTAATCCTTCAGACCCAGACTTGGTTCTCAGGAGCTTAGCATATTGGAAATGGCACATACCAGGAGCCCTAGCAAATTACAGGGCCAACCTGAACCTCAAACACAAAGCCGCCTACTCTATCTAGAATGGAACCATCTCAGAAAGGAGTGGGCCACAGATACTTCTGTGTGGTAGAACCATGCCATCGCAGGAAGGAGTGGGCCACAGATACTTCTACATGGTTTCTCTGCTTCTTTTGTTGAAAAACAAAAGTCCAGAAATCTTGAGCTTGCAGCTCAAATGTCACGTGTCTCCTGTCCGTTGTTAGCTCTGGGTCTTGTCTGTGGCTGGGCTTTGAATGTGCTTGTGTGGTTCACACATGTCCTGATATTTATCACACTTTCACTGCTCCATTGAGTCCCCTAATGAGGACTTCCCTTCACCTTCCAATCATAGCAGCTTGAGTTCTCTAATGGAGAACTATACGCTTCACCACTGATTCTAATTTTGAAATACTGAACATTCTCAAAGCCTAAATATTTAAAAAAAACTAAAATTCTAATATATAACCACAATAAAATGGTTACATAAGTTAATTGCATAACATTTAGAAATCTTTTAATATATAGAATTTAATAACATGTTATTATAATTAAATATAGGTTTATAGTTATACATTTTTTAGTTTTATAAGCAAATGCATGTGTATGTATAGTACTACCTTTGAAAGGTACAATTAACCAACAATTGTTTTTTTTCCCTTTCTAATTTTCTGTGGTTTACTCTCTATAATATTATTCTTATAATTAGAAAAGTAATTATGAACAAATTTCTAGCTTCCAAGTCTACACAGGACATTTAAACACTAATCGTACTACGGGGGCTTGGAAGTGATGACATGTGCACCATCCCTTTCAGTTTGTAAAGCTGAATATAGTGACCCCCATGTTCAGGCAGCACTCTTGTCACTCCTGACTCTGCACAGTGTATTCCTTCATTCATTCTTCAGTGTTTCCACCCATCAACAAGTTATATACAACTTTCAGAGAGTAGGTGGGCTGATCATATTCTTCACATCTGGACAAATATGATTTCTTATATATAAAAACATGAACTCATCTAATGTTCCCCAGGCTTACAGGTTATATAATGTCTTTCTCCCATGGTCCTCAGTTCATAGATAAAGAAGATAAAAATTTGAAATTATGATCCACAGAATAAGTAGCAAAGCTAGGATTTCAGCTCAAGGACCTGGGTTTTGGGGGCCAATATTGAATGGAAACATTTTTTTCTCAAAGTTCTTGGTCTGTGTCTATCAAATTCACCTCTCTTCCTTCATCTACATCAGTAGTTTTCAACCTGTGGATCATGATCCTTTAAGGATCAAGGTATGCTTTCACAGGATCCCCTAAGACTAATGGAAAACACAGATATTTACATTACAACTCATAAAGTAGCAAAATTAGGGTTATGAAGTAGCAACAAAAACATAACCTTATGGCGGGGGTGTCACAACAACATGAGAAACTGTATTACAGGGTGGCAGCATTAGGAAGGCTGAGATCCGCTGCTCTACATCCATCCTAAGGGTCAGATTCCCACAGCCTTTGTGTTCTCAGATTCTGTTTCCTTCAGGTTCCTTTCGCTTGACCGGAGGGGAGCATTAGAAAGCTATTGGACTTGGGAACTGGAAAAAAGTACATTGACTGGTTCTTTCTAGCCCTTCAGCACCTCTACCCAAGTCTCTAGCTTCAATACTCTGACTTGCTGTGCTTCCTGCTTCTGCAGTCTGGCTGTGGCTTCTAAATCATCCCCTGTCCCCCACAGCCAGTTCTCACAGCGTGTTGCTAACCTCTGCCTCCTGACCTCTGTGGGTCTCCTCTTCCCCACCACGCCACACACTGCGTAAATCCACGGATTAAGTTTCCTCTTGCAGATACTGTCATCTCACCACAGAGCATCTCCTCAATTGACGTTTTCCCAGAAAACCACCTGCTGGGGTTTGTAGCCAAATGGTATTAGAGTCTAAGACTTCCTCCATTCACTGTCTTTGCAAGTGAAGCTTGTGAAGGAAAGAGTTGTTTTTCTTTTTTTCTTAGGTCTCAAAATGTTATAAATTGGGCTGGAGAGCTGGCTCAGAGGTTAAGAACACTGTCTGTTCTTCCAAAGGACGTTTGCCTCACAATGCCTCTGACTGCTTTGCATAGTAATCAATTAACTGTTAATACAATCAGTACTTAAAATGTCGATAGAACTTACATAGCATATGTTGCTTCGGAGTCAGTCCTCTAGGCCTCCAGGAGATGGTCAGAAGCGCAGCAAGGGAGAAAGGACCTGTTCTAAAACCACTTCGGGGAGGGGAGTGGGGAGGGGAGAGAAAGTGGGTGGGGGCACGAGGGGGAGTGCAGAACTGAGTCTTGGAAGACCAGAAACACCCACCACCACCACCACAAGAACAAAGGGTCAGGGGACTTGGAGAGGAAAGGCAACTCTCAGCAGAGAATCGCAACTGTGGACACCCATTTAATCTCCATTTTTTTTTTTCCGTAATGTAAACTCTGGTTAACAGTTCTTACCCAAGATCTATAATCTCAGGGATTAAGAGAAGCTAAATAATTATATATATATATAAAATAACCTGTGTGAACGATAGCGCATTGTCAGTAAGGAAGGAGCTGTAAGACTGAAAGTGCTTACAAATGATGGAAATGTCCCAGGCTAACTGGAGCACATGTATTGTAAATGTTTCCATGACTGTGGGTCATAGCATGACCTAAATATTGTCAAAACAAATGCTCTCTCTAAAAACCTATTCACATACAGGTGAAAAGCTGAAAATCTCTGGCCAGGCCACATTCTTTCAAGTGGGGTAACAGAAGTGTTTTCAAACGTTCACTGATGATTGCCTGTAGCACGGGACCAGCAACCGAGGAACCCCAGGGTTGTAAGGCAAGCAGCATGGCACTTCAACAACAGGACACAGACCATCTAACATAAAGCCAACCAACCAACCAACAAACAAACAAACAAAAAGCAACAACAAACCCTACTCTCCCGCAAAACAAAAACAAAACAAAACAAACAAACAAAAACACCAGAAAGTCAAAAGTACCAAAGGCTCAGCTACTCCAACTGTAGAGTACAAGTGAGCTACCACACTCCAAAACCCAAACGAGCTACAAGCATTGTATTCTTCCTTCCTACCAACAAAGCCTCGTTTCTTTCGCTGTGTGGAAGACCCCTGCAGAACAGCAAACGCTAATTGGTTTCATCTGTACTTATTCTGAGTGAATTTTTTTTTTAAGTTGTTCCGCGTGACCATTTCTTCTCCTCCCTGCGTATTTGATACGGTTTATTTTCCCCAATAATCTCTGTGGGTTTGCACCAGGCTTGGCTGCAGCTTCCTGAATAGATCCAGACTCCAGGTAAGTGACACTGAAGTTCTTCTAGCTGTGAGGTCTAGGAGAGACCTCGGATATCCCAAGAAAAGATCTGCTTTGTCACTTCGGAGCTCCCTTTTCTCACGGTAGCCTGGCAACCACACTGCAGCTCTTTGATGGAGGGCGTTCCTACCAGAAAACAGCTTTATGAAAAGCGTCAGGGTCATCTTTAGAAACCCAAAGAAAACAAAACAACCCCCCCCCGCCAAAAGCCTACCACCAAGAAGGCAAAGGGGGTAAAAACAGCGCACAACTTAATTATTCAGCGGCACACAACTGCGCCTGTCAGGTCTTGGTAACAACACTCACTTGAATTTAATTAAGTTTGTCCCTGTGGCCTATGAGCTTTTGGGCGGACCTGCTGGAGAGGCATGAAAAGCGAGCAGGCCTCTTGAGGCCATTGTTGATAAGGAAGGGCACAGCATTCCCAAGTGAGGTAAAGTCCCACCCCCTTGCACGCAGAGTGCCCTGGCGGGGATAACCTTTTGAAGGGAGAGTTAGAAAGTTGGGTGGCCTGAGAGGCAAGAGAGAGGACAGCTTTTCCCACCGCCAACATGCCCGCCCCTTCTGGAGGCAAGTGTGCTCAAGTGTGAACGGCCTCCCCTTGGACCTTGGAGATCACTGAGATTCAGGTGCCAACTCTGGCACCTACTAGTTCTGTCACTTGAGAGAAATTAACTCACCTCACGGAGGAGTCTCCGTTTCCTTGTTCGTAAGCTACAAAGTCAAAACCACCTGAAAGAATGACCCAGGAATGAGAGTAACAGGTGTAGATATTGTGGGCTCTCAGTGACTCCTCCATTTCCTGCCTAAATTGTCATTTAATATTATGGAACAATTTCCAGACTTTGTAGAAGGACAAAGGACGGTCAAAACCTTGTTCATAGCAACGTGTCCTCTCCTAATGTCCTTCAGGACTGTCTGTCTTCCCTCCTGTCCCCTATCCTACAAAGATCCACGCACGCATGCTGCTCTCTTAAATAAGGGATCTTTCTGCAGTCATTTTAGGAGACCTTTCAGATAGCCCCAACTATTCTCTTTTCATTACAATTACTAGCAGCTATTAATCACCCAATAAGAAAGAGGGTTCAACACCTCTTGTTCCTCTCTTTCCATCCTTCAGGCTCTTGGGTCATCCTCACCAACCACTTTGTTCAGTTAAGGAACTGTACGCACTCTGCTGGACTGCTCTTGAGTCTCTCCGCATACTGTGACTGATGGGATCCCATTTGTATTAATTTTTTTTTCTGTTTTTTTTTTTCCAAGACAGGGTCTCACTATGTAGCTCTGGCTGGCCTTTAACTCACTAGGGAGATCAGGCTGGCCTCAAAGTCACGGAGCTCTACCAGCCTCTTCCTCCCAAGTGCCAAGATGAAATGCATGCACCACTATGCCTGGATTTTGTATCGTGTGAATTTTTAAATAATTAATGAATAGACGATTTCTAGAGCATCTTTGAGTCACTTTAAAATGAACATTCAGATTTTTGTTTCTGGCAGCAGCTCTCTAAATTAACCTAGAGAGACTATATGGAAACGCCATACTGAAGCCACTATTTGGTACACTAACTAAAACATTGTTTAATTTACATAAAAATAAATTCATAAAATAAACAAGAATTAAGCCTGAAGGACTACAAAATGACTGAGATAAGAATAAAAGTGTTAGGAAGGGAAAAACTGCTGACTTTTAAATATATAAACAAACCTCAGAAAGTTGAAAGTTGCCTCCCAAGGAAGAAAAGAGATAATTATTAGAAACTTTTGCTATTCAAAAAAAACTGCTAATATTTTCATCCTGGTAAAATCAAAGTCATTTTATTTTGCTTTTATTTTGGTTAATTTGATTAAATACAACTTGATATTCTGAACTTGATCTTTATTGGCAAGTTCTTATCTTTCTGACTTTATTCTATTATGGGAAAAAATAAAAAGTTGTAACCCACATATTTATATTAGAACTCAAACCTGCCTTAGATACTAGCTGGCCCATCTTCTTATTTTCTACTAGTGGAAAAAAACCCTGAGATTTGGAATTGTTCGAAGACTCGTCTGTGTCTTATCACTATCAGAGGCAGATGGGCATGGAAGTCTTTTGTTTTCCCCGTTAGAACTCTTTTCCACCCGAGAACCAGCTCTTATCTACATGGGGGGTACGAGTCACCAGAGGTCCAGGAGCCAGGAGCTCTGAAGTCTGAAAGGAGCCAGATTCTCTGGATTTAAAAGAGAGACAGAGATCAGTCTATTTCATCTGCAGTTGATTAGATGGCACCATGTTGGTGGTGGTGCACTTCTTGCAGTCTACTGACAAGCTCACAAACATTGGAAAAACAGCATTTTGCCAACTATGCAGGCATCCCTAAGCCCAGTTAAACTGACATGTAAAATTATCCATCAGAGAATTAGTGCAGGTCTATACAAATTCCCCCTCCCCACCCCACCCCCCCCAAAAAAAAAGGTTCATGAAGGACCTGGGAACATCTCTGAGCACTTGCATCCCTGACAGAGTTGATGCCACCAAGCAGACGGAGGAGGCATTATGCAGTAAAATTGGAACAAGTATTTATGTCACAGTAATAGTTTTAAAGGAACTCCAACAAGTTATCATTTTAAAAAGGAGACAACTGGGGCCGTGATTCCTGGGGCCAACAGTAAACAAACACTGGAGAATGAGTGTATAATAGGTGCCAGCTGCTTTGAATTGCCACTGAGATCAGGTTAAGAAATAACTGGCTGAAGCTAGACCATGTGGTAGCTCATTTGTTCTGGACTTAGGATTCAAGACCTTACAGAGGGTGTGGTTTCTCCAAGTTTGTGTGTGGCATCTGTTGAGTAAAAAATAAAATAAAATACTCTGTCTGTCAGCTCCTGTGGCAAGCCAGGGTCAGCTTCAGCTACAGAACAAAAGTTTGCATTAGGGGTGTCAGAGGAGAAGATTGGATTTAGAGGCCATAGGCATCGAGGGATAACTTCTCACCATAATCAGAGGCAGGTCGTGATGGTTGACTGTATTTGCTCCTAAGCTGGGCATGAATGTTTCGATATCAAATTGTTCCCAGGGCCCATGATAAGCTGTTTCTGGGAAATATCACATCACTACAACCCATGCTAAGAGTCACAGCATACTCCAGAATATAAGGATGCTAATTGACTTGTGTAAGATTTTTCAATTTCTACAACCGAGACCACCCTCCCCCACACTCACAGGAGCCTACTAGCAGGCTGTAGAAGGGTGGCACTTTCTGGTGTCTGAAGTCAGTACGAATGCTTGACTAAGGCTTCTCTTTTGACTTCTGAAGAAGCACCTGGCAGTGGGCAGCATCTATCAAAGGCTATTTCTGTGGACTTCTTTGATGTGCAGGCTGACAAGCGTCTTGACTTGGGTTGTAGCTCTCTAAATATCAGCTGTTTCAGAACTCTGTGTGTGTGTCTGTGTGCGCATGGGCTCACATACATGTGCATATGTGTATGTGTGCATGCTCACTACACTAGACAAGTATCGACTACTTATGTCTCAAGCCCCTGAAACTAGAAGTGTTAATATGTCAGCAACCATCACCACTGTGGTATATTAACTTAGACACCAATGTCTACATGGCTACCAGCTAGTTTGCTGTAGTAATATGGTAAGCCTAGAACATTCAGTTCTGCATTTAATAAAAGTCATACCCCAAATGATGGCTGAGCCTACTATGGATACTTTTGAATCTGGAAAAAAACAAAAAAACAAAAAACAAAAACAGAAACTCTAGCTCACCACTAAGACCTTTCTCAAATGAGTTGGCTTTCTCTGCAGATTTTCAATTGCGTTGACTAAATTATATTCATGACCTTAGATGTCTTCTTCAAAATTCTTTTCACTTTTTAAAAAAATTAATGTCTCTGGGTTTGTTAGATGGCTTCACAGGTAAAAGTGCTTGCCACAAAGGATGGTGCTCCGAGTTCGATCCCAAGATGAACATGAGAGAAGAGGGAGAAAAATCAACTGCCGCAAAGATCCTCTGACTTCCACAGACACTGTGACAGGTGTGTACACACACACACACACACACACACACACACACACACACACACACACA
>OU015756.1:27260972-27281834 GCA_907169655.1 Acomys percivali | reverse complement strand
ACACACACACACACACACACACACACACACACACACACACACACACACACAAATACACTACACAGAGAGAAAAAAAGGAAGAAAAAGGACAGACTGAGTATATACCTAAACCATAAAAGTGAAGGTGCAGAACACCAAGGACAAGGAAAATACTAATTTAAACAAATTTTATACAATAAATACCATGAGTTGTCAAAGAGCCTCTCTACCCTTCCTGCAATTACCAGAATAAAACTGTACAAATGAGGGAGTCAACAAATCTCAAAGGCTATTTTTGTTTGTTTGTTTTTCAAGAAATTGTTTCTTTGTGTAGTCTTGGCTGTTCTGGACTCAATTTGTAGACCAGGATGGCCTTGAACTCACAGAGATCTGCCTGCCTCTGCCTCTCCAGTGCTTGGATCACAGGTGTGCGCCACCTCACCCAGCTCAATTGTTTTAATGCTATTTACACTATACATGCCTTTGCTCACTAATCACTCCTGAGGTTTTTCTCAAACTAAGTTTAACATTTACATAAAAACCACATACACTGTTGTAAAACATATACATTATTATTTTTTATTTATTTTTTTGCCATTTTAAAAAATTCACTTTACATTGTGGTCATAGGCTCATACCTCCTCTCCTCCCAGTCCCTCTCTCCCTCTCCTCTCTCTTCTCCCTCATCCCTCATAAAAGGGGGGGCCCCACTTCCTACCCACCCCAGATCATCAAGTTGCATCAGGACTGTGTGTATCCTCTTCCCCTGTGGCCTGGTGACATGGTAATACCAGGGGGTAGTGATCAAAAAGGTAGTATCAGAGTCCATATCAGAGACAACTCTTGATCCTCTTACTAAGGGACCCACATGAATCCTGAACTGCCCATCAGCTACATCTGTGTAGGAGGCCTAGGCCCGGTCCATGCATGGTCCTTGGTTAGTGCTTCAGTTCCAGCAAGCCCCTCTGGGCTAGTTGATTCCGTTAGTCTTCTTGTGATGCTCATGTCACCTTCAGGTCTTTTCCTCCTTCCCCCTACTTTTCTACAAGACTCCCCATATATCACCCAATGTTTGGCTGTGAGCCTCAGCATCTGTTTCAAACCACTGCCAGGTGGAACCTCTCAGAGGACATCTCTGCTAGGCTCCTGTCTGCAAGCATAGCAGAGTACCATTAACAGTGTCAGGGGTTGTCTTTCTCCCATGGGGTGAGTCTTGGGTTGGGCTAGGTTTTGGTTAGACATTCCCTCAATCTCTGCTCTGTCTTTATTCCTGCATATCTTGTAGACAGGGTACATTTTCCTTCTAAGTTTCTGTGATTGTGTTGTTGGTGTTTCACAGGTGCATTACTAAATAAAGACGAAGAAGCTTAATTAAGCTAGCAAA
Organism: Acomys percivali; assembly: GCA_907169655.1. Lineage (NCBI taxonomy): Eukaryota > Metazoa > Chordata > Mammalia > Rodentia > Muridae > Acomys > Acomys percivali. Next base: position 27,280,471 of record OU015756.1, on the reverse strand, counting down.
TAAAAACTACCAGTAACTAGACCAATGCTGCAAATATGTTTTAACATTAGTAGATCCATTAGTAAGCTTTATCACAGTAAGAAAAAACATATATGGAATTAGAGAGAAACATGAGCCATAACCAAAAGGAAAGGATTAATTTTTGTTTGCAGATAAAATTGTTGACTAATAATAAAAACTCATCCTACAAACAATAAAATATTTTGTAAAATAAAATTAGCACAAAACCAACAACCTCCAAATGCATACAAACTACATTTGCAAGTAATAGTGAAAAAGAAAATTCCATTTTCACTAGAAAAAGATAAAATTAAACAGCTAGGCACAAACCTGTCAATGTGCAAAACCTACAGAAAGAAACTTTGATGCACTATAAACCATAGGAATTATCAAAAGAAATGGGAAGACAAATGTTCTTATCAAAAAGAATCATTAAAATATCACTTTTCTCTAACTTTTTACTTATAACCCAACTCAAGCTCTTTAAAATCCATTTTTCTATATGCAAAAAACCCTCTATTTTTTTTTTTTTTAATTAGGCAAGGTTATTTCAGAGTTCAGCTGTGAAACTAGGTGAGCAACAATAAAAAAAAAAAGTAGTTTGAAAAAGTCAAAGTATGGGACTCAATAGTTGGGAGATTTATCAACTAGTCACTATTTAGTAAGCAAACTAACAATTGATACAAGAATTAACAGATACGGAAAACTCTAGAAACAAAACATTTGACTCACACAGATATGGAAAATTAGTGTACAATAAAGATGGTACCTCAGATCATTAGAAAAAGAGAATTTTCAAATACGAAATAGATACCTATATAGACATGGAAAACTGGATCTACCCCTTAAACCATACACCAACATGAATTCCAAAGAGGTCAGATACATACATGTGAAATATTAGCCCCTGGGAACCTGAATTAACTCCAAATTCATCATATAAAATCAAAGAGAAGTAGCAAACTGCAAAAATATTTGTCACTAACATTATAAAAATATAATATCATTTATGAACATTTAACTCCCAACATTTAGAGGAAAAAAACCAATAACAACAAAAAATGTGCAAAGATATGAACAGACAATAGGAAAAAGTTACAAATGTCTTGTCCCAAAATAGTAGTGTTTCTCTTAAATTCAGTCATTCGAAACCCCATGATATGATGTTATTTGAAAGGAGAATTACTTCAGATGTGATTAATTAAGATGAGACAATAATAAATAAAACAAATAAATAATAAATAATAAATAAAGCTCCACATCAACTAGATAATATATATTTGTTGCATGAAGACACCAGCTCTGTGAACAACATGTATGGTAGCCTGGGAAATGAATACATGGCCCAACAGAAAAAAAGACAAATTCAAATTTTATTTAGAATTCTCTTTATCATCGAAATGTTCTGCTTCAGTCAATAATAGCACATACTGATAAGTAGCAACTTTCACCCATTGCCATTTCTGAGCATACACTAAAGACTAACTTGAAAACCCCTTTAAACAGGTATAAGCATCACATTCCATCTACTCTATCACTAGATCCTTAGAACAACAGAGGAAAGTGTGTCCAAGCCAACAAATACTGCGTTTCACATGACAGGAAGGATAGATATTCATTCCATTAGCTCTGGTACACCTGAGAGGGGATGGGCAAGTGCCTGTATCAAGGATGACTCCATTTGCTTCTGTCGGTGAGCTATAGAGTGAATGTTTGAATGATAGAGCATTGTCCTAGCACTCACGAAACCGTAGGTTCTAACCTTAGCAGCACACACATACACATAATTTTGAAATAAATTACTACTTCAGAATATGTATTGTTAGATAACTTGGGAATGTATGCAAATCAGAAATACAAAAGAAACTATATAGTTGTGACATGCATGAATCTGAGAAAGGGAGATTGGGAATTGCATTGAATCTGTATGATTTTGGTAAGATCGTCATTTTCACTATGTTAGTCCTACTGATCCATGAGCATGGGAGATCTTTCCATCTTCTGATATCTTCTTCAGTTTTTTCAGAGACTTGAAGTTTTTGTCATACATGTTTTTGACTTGCCTACTTAGAGTTACAACAAGGTACTTTATACTATTTGTGGTTATTGTGGAGGGTGTAGTTTCCCTAATTTCTTTTTCATCCTGTTTGTTGTTTGTACACAGGAGGGCTACTAATTTTTTGTTAATTTTGTATCAAGCCACTTTGATGAAAGTGTTATCAGCTATAGGAGTTCTCTGGTAGAATTTTGGGGGTCACATATGTGTACTATCATAGCATCTGCTAATAGGGATACTTTGACTTCTTCCTTTCTAACTTGTATCCCCTTCATCTCCTTCAGTTGTCTTACTGCTCTAGCTAGAACTTCAAGTACTATATTGATGAGATAGGGAGAGAGCGGGCAGCCTTGTCTTACCCCAGAATTTAGTGGAATCGCTTTGAGCTTCTCTCTATTTTTAGATTCAATACAATTCCCACCAAAATACCAACACAATTTTTATAGACTTTGAAAGAACAATTATCAACTTCATTTATAGATTCAATGCAATTCCCATCAAAATACTAACCAATTCTTTATTGACTTTGAAAAAACAATTTTCAACTTCATATGGAAAAACAAATAAAATAGCAAAAAAAAATAATCTTATATAATAAAAGAACTTTTAGAGGTATCTCCCATACCTGACATCAATCTATATTACACTGCAATAGTAATAAAAATTGCATGGCACTGGCATCAAAACATACTGGTTGATCAATGGAATCAAATCAAACACCTAGAAATAAACCTATACACCTATGGACACTTGCTAGTCCATAGTCCAGAGGAGCCAAAGCCATACAATGGGAAAAAAGAAAGCATCTTCAACAAATGGTGCTGGTCAAACTGGATTCTACATGTAGAAAAATGCAAATAGACCTGTATTTATCACCCTGCACAAAACTCAAGTCCAAGTAGATCAAAGACCTCAACATAAAACTTTGACACACTAAATCTGTTAGAAGAGAAAGTGGGGAAGAGTCTGGAACTCACTGGCACAGGAGACAACTTCCTGAACAGAACACCAACAGCCCAGGCTCTAAGATCAACAATTAATAAATGGGACTTCTTGACATTGAAAAGCTTCTGTAAGGCAGAGGACACTGTCAATAGAATGAAGAGGCAGTTCACAGAATGGGAAAGATCTTCACCAACTCTACATCTGACAGAGGGCTAATATCCAAAATACATAAAGAACTCAAGAAATTAAACACCAGCAAACCAAATGGTCCAATTGAAAAATGGGGTACAGAGCTAAACAGAGAATTCTCAACAGAGGAATATCGAATGGCCTAGAAGCACTTAAAGAAATGCTCAATGTCCGTAGTTGTCAGGGAAATGCAAATCAAAACCACTCTGAGATTCTATCTTATACCTGTCAGAATGGCTAAGTTCAAAAACTCAAGTGACAGCACATGCTGCTGAGGATGTGGAGAAAGGATAACACTCCTCCATCGCTGGTGGGAGTGCAAACTTGTACAACCATTTTGGAAATCAATCTGGAGCTTTCTCAGAAAATTGGGAATATCTCTACCTCAAGACCCAGCTAGACCACTCCTGGACGTACACCCAAAAGATCATACAACAAGGGCATTTGCTCAACTATGTGCAGGCACTATTTTAAAATATATTTTAATTTTGGTTTCTTATATCACTTTCTCTCTTTTCCACCCCAGTCTCTTCCAACACCCCAATATTAGGTAAGAGGAGAACAAAGGCAGAGTTCTCCTTAGCTACTTTCTGCTCTTTAGGGTCCTTGTGGCAAGTCCAATCCTCATTTCATGATATCTCCACTTCTCGGCAAACTGTATCAACAGCAACCAGGAGCAGCATGGGGGAGTGCGGTTAGCACCAGAACCCTTCTTCTTTCTCAGAGCCGCAGACTCTCTCGGGGTCTGGCATCTATTCCCACTGGCAAAGACCATGCCCCTGTACAAGGCAGTTCCCAGCTAACAAAGATCACTTGCCCTCTCATAAAGTAGTGATCAGCTGTGGACAAACTGGAGCAGCCCCCATATCCCACATCTGGGATTAAAACAAAAACATGTTTATGTATCATAAACCAAAACTTCCACAAGTATGTTCATAGCAGCTTCATTTGTAATAGACAGAAACTAGAAACAACCCAGATGTCCCTCAAGTTAAGAATGGATAAAGAAAATATGGTACATTTACACAATGAAATACTGATGAGATCCACCCCATTGAAGAGAGCCAAGCCCTGACACTATTAACAACACTCTGCTATGCTTGCAGATGGGAGCCTAACATGGCTGTCCTTTGAGAGGTTCCATCCAGAAAAGGATGGAAACGGATACTGAGACTCACGGCCAAACATTGGGCAGAGCACAGGGAGCCTTGAGGAAGAGGGGGGAAGAATAGAAGGACCCAGAGGGAGAGGAACTCCACAAGAAGACCAACAGAGCCAACTAACCTGAGCCCAGGAGGGGGCATGTAGATACTGAAGCACCAACCAAGGACCATGCTTGGACTGGACCTAGGCTCCCTACACAGATGTAACCAATGAGCAGTTTAATCTTTATGTAGGTCCCCTAGCAAATAGAGTAGGGGCTGTCTCTGGCATGGATTCTGTTGCCTGGTTTTGGATCACTTTCCCCTGGCAGGGCTGCCTTGAAAGAGGATGTGCTCATTCCTGATGTGACTTGATGTGTTGGGGTGAGCCAGGGGCCTCCCTTTTCTGAAGGGGAGGGGAGGGACAATAGGGGGATGAGGGAGGAAGGGTAGGATTATGAAGAGAGGAAGGGGGGAGCTACCATTGGGATATAAAGAGAATAACTAAATAAAATTTTAATGGCAAGAGAAGAAGAAGAGGAGGAGGAAGAGGAGGAGGAAGAGGAGGAGGAGGAAGAAGAAGAAGAAAGGGAGACTGAAGCCACAGGTAGTGGCATGTGATTTATCTAAAAGCAAAACAGGAATGTTGAGTATAAAAAGGAAGTTATGATAAAACATGGATTATACCAGCTCAAGGGTAAATAGATTATTTGTTAAAATGGACAGTGGACTCCCAAAAGTGCTTTATTATTGAGAAGTGGTAAGAAATGATTGTGGCATTTATAAATAACTCTTCCATTTTGTATTTATAAAACAGAGTTCCCGGACATGGAGGCACATGCCTGCAATACCAGCACTCTGGAAGCCGAGGAAGAAGAAATTGGAGTTTCAAGTCAAGTCAGTTACCAGAATTAAATGTAAGCACCTCCTCCTCTCCTCTCCTCTCCTCTCCTCTCCTCTCCTCTCCTCTCCTCTCCTCTCCTCTCCTCTCCTCTCCTCTCTCCTCTCTCCTTTCTCCCCCATCAGCGATTTAAATTATCCTCAGAAACAATATTTCTTGTAATTATCCTCTAATCATGTCATCTTTGAAATAAATGTGGCTTTGGTAATGTACAAACAATGGGCTCATGTTCCATTTTTAATAAGCAGCACTCTGCTGAGGAAGACCATGCTGCATGTGTCTGTAGACAACCACACCCACTTCAGACTGTGTGGCTCACATTGTTATAATCGCCAACTAAAATTGCAGGCAGCGTTTTAGAGGAAAATGCCTTCTCTAGTGATGCTGATTATAAATTTAAACTGATTAAATAAAAGACAATATAGGGGTTGGAAATATGTTTTCTTGTCCCAGGGTTGGCTGAAAGTCTGTGACTCCTTTTTAGTATACAAGTCTGTGATTTTGAAGCATAGATCACCGCCTTTCCAATGCTTCATCATTTCTCAGTAAAAGAAATGCCAGTACCTATGTGTCAATACACAACTAAATGATGGCCACTTGTGAATGTGAACATTCACACGTGTGTATTGGTCCAGAGGGACTACACTACAGGAAGGAAACAGTATCTTAACAGATACTGATTTGTATGTGGTCTGTTACAATGATGCTGATCATAGAACCATGTCAGAGACTTAGTCTAGTTGCTTTCCTAGCTGGCCCTCCGTAACCCTGTCATAGTTGTGGCTACTGTCTCTCAGTGGATCTCTGCTACCTCTCTGCCAAATTATGCCATGAAGTATTTTTTTAATGTTACTTGCTCAGTTATCTGCAAAGGCACTTCTAAACTGGCTCCTCTACTTAGAGTTTGAGAAGACTGAAATCGTGGTACCCAAGCAGCTGGATTCTCAACCTGCAGATTCTGCTGAGGAAGGCTGAGCCTCTAAGCTTCTTTGGGTCATTGGTGAAAGCCACCATAGAGCCACTGTGGAGTTGCAGTGGAGCCATTGTGGATTTCATCTTGAAAACTAGCTACGGAGAAAAAGATGGAGCCAATATTGCTTGTCATTTATGACTTAAAGAAAGGTCTAGGCTCCTTCTCTCTCTCTCTCTCTCTCTCTCTCTCTCTCTCTCTCTCTCTCTCTCTCTCTCTCTCTCTCTCCCCCTCTCTCTCTCTCTCTCTCTCTGTGTGTGTGTGTGTGTGTGCATGTACGTGCACACATACATGTGTGTCTATCTGTCTCTGCGTTTCAAGGTTATACAAAAGTTATACAACAGTGTTACACATTGGAGGCCAATCTCTGCTGTATCTTCTGCAATACAGAGGTCACATTTTACTTTACCGGAATTATTATAAGATTCCTGGTGGGTGCCTGAAAACCTGGATAATAGAAAACCCCACATGTGCTAGGTTATACCTACAGACCTATGATTAACTCTCTCCTTTCCATCAAACTGAAGCATCCTAGACCCTCTCTTTGGCATGCCCCTGTTTCCAGCACTATTACTCTCAGGCTTTGGCATTGGTATTAAGTAAAACATAGATTACTTAAATGTCAACACTGATACACCACAGTCATCATTATGTTAGCCTATAAGGCTACATGGTAACTAGTGAGTGAGTGGTCTACATAACTGAATATCTTCACGTCACAGGTGGGATAGAGGGGGCAGCCAGCGGCATCTCACTACCTCGAATGGTGTGCACTTTGAAATGAATGAGTTATTTATTTCTGAGAGTTTTCCACATAACATTTTTAGACACTGTTGACCATGGTTAAATGAAGCTGGGGAAACTGAGACCATTAGCTGGGGAAACTACTATAGTCTCAAATAAAGATACAATTGACAAAATGCAAAGCAAAAGAGAAGCAACCACTGCATTCATTGGAATGCCATCTATATCTATACAGCCATGCCCACCAAGCTTGTCCCATATTGGACCACTCTGCTCACATCTGTTGACTCAGCAAATGTCACCAATAGTGAGAAACAGAACTCTGAAGGGAGCTGGGATCGCTTGCCAGGACATCAGGCAATGATTTCTGACCCTTTCTTCCAGTATGTGCAGACTATATGAGACTTGACATGTTGAATGTTATAATCCCTCACAGCTTCAGAAGTAGAGGCTAGCAGAAGAGTCTGAGAACAGTTAGTGAGCATCCTTAACACACCACTCCCTATGCTTTGCTCTTCTGCTGCCCTGCCTGTGTTTCCTCACCTCATCATTCAAAGAGAGATTTAGTGGGTCCCACCACATTATCAAAGTGGTGGATGCCTTGCTCTACCATTTTTATTATTTTCCTTCCACTCTTACTTTTAGTTTGACTCCTCCAATTTTAGTCAAGAGTAATAAAGCCTAGACATCTACTTGTCAAAAACATTGCCTGTGAAGATCTGTGCTATGGGTACAGTTCATTTTAGAGTCAACTGAAATAGTTCAAGATCAAGATTTAAAAATTGGTACATCATGTGTCATAGGAAAACAGGAAATGTACATCTCAGTTTCCTCTTGTTGATAGATGGTAAGTGTCCCAGTACTCACCTACTGTCACATAATTGTGTGTGAGTGTGCATGTCTTTTTCTCAATTAACTTGTCACTATGCCTATATTTTTAATGGAAAAAGGAAGATAATTTTCAATTATCCTAAATTGTTTAAATAAATATTGCTGCTGATCTATAGAAGCAAGAAAAAATAAATTAAATAGATAATAAAAATTGGCACATAGTTCTCACAAACTCAAAAATACAAACTCAAAAATACAAATTCAAGACTATATTTTCTTCCTACCCATTTTTTAAAATATCATCAGGTTCCCAGAATAATGAACCAAGCCAGGTATCTCTGTAAAACAGAACTTTACTGGGCCATTTAGTAGACAAAGCTCCTGAGTCCTGAGATTTTGGTACCTAAGTTCCCCAGACATCCCTCCATGCTGGAGATGAGCATACTACTCCCCAGACCCCCGGTCTGTAAAACTTTGGCCTCTAAACTTCTCTCAATTTCAAAACAATAGACTAGGAACAAGATTGTATTTTCTAGGCTCTGGATGGCCCTCTGCTGGGCCATAGCAGTGGCTAAGGCACACAGACAGACATGGGTCTAAGAAATTGTTTAGGAAAGGCTGCTGCTGCAAATTGTCACAACCACCACCATAGCTCAGAAGGCCATAGCTTTTGTATTTCCATACCTACACGCTGTATTTTAAGGGGCATTTACTGAGAGTTTTTTGACATCGGATACAGAAACAAAGCTTTTAGGCACTGTAGTGATCTCATGCTTGGAGACGAAGTGAGGCCTTGTCACTCTACAGAAACCCTGTGCAGAAGCAGCTGTGTTAGCCCAGGGGCTACCCCGCTACCTCTGCTGTTTTCCCTGTGTGTTCACCCTTGGGTCATTCTCCTGCCTGTTCCTCGGGCATCATCCTGTTCGCCCTCTGACAACATTCCAATTCTTGGCTTTGGCTGGCTTGATACCTGCACTAGTTTTCCCGGGCCAACCTGGCAAGGCTCTTGTTTTGACCCAGGGTAACCCTATACCACCAATGGGCTTGAGCATTTTTTCAAAATGAGCTTTGAGAAACAGGGATTACAGGGTGGAGAGATGGCTCAGCACTTGCCACTCTTCCCAGAAACCCAGGCTTGAATTCTAGCACCCCACGTGTGGTGGCTTACAACAAACTGTGACTCAAGTTGCAGGAAGTCTAATACCCTTTTCTGGCCTCTTCAGGCACAGTATTCATATAGTACATAGGCATAGATGTAGGTAAACCCCTATACATACAATAAACAAATAAACAACAAGGAAAAAATCCAGCTATTAACCACTTCATGCTTTTTAAACATCTCTGCCTACCCTTCTTGATCTCTTTACTTTTTGCCAGATTTTAGAATATATATCTGAATTTTTTAGATGAATTTATTTACTTACTTTATATAAATGGGTGTTTTTCTGCATGTATGTCTAAACACTAGAAGAGGGCATCAGATCCCATTAGACTGCAGTTATATATGGTTGTGAGCCACCACGTGGTTGCTGGGAATTGAACCCAGGATCTCTGGAAGAACAGCCAGTGCTTTTCACCACTGAGCCATCTCTCCAGAATATAAATCCTAATCTTAAATTTAGTGAACATTTAAGTAGCAAAAGAGAAGGAAGCGTTGTTAGTAAATAAGAGCCAATATAGTTCAGTAAGTAAATACAATTCTGAACGAGTCCACAAAGGTACTCACATTGGTGAGTACTGACCTTTTTTCCTGGGTCATCGGTTCAAAGGCAAATCCTTTGGAAACAGATGTGCCTGATTTTATCTGACATCTGAGCATTTTTCATCCTATCAAGTTGATATATAAGATTAGCCATCTCAATAAGTGACCAATTATTCCCAGAGTCAATATACTTCCAGGCTTGTTATGTTCTTATTAAGGCAGGCTGTGACCAACTCCGTCTTCCCCAGCAATCTCCCTTATTGCCCATCAGACTTCTGTCAAGTTGCCCCTCAGTTCATGGAGGTGTGTGGGGAGGGTGCCTACGCTCCAGCGTATCTACTAGACTCTCTCAGCACAATGAATGTTTGTTCTAATAATGAAGATCAAAAGAGAGATCATAAACTATTTAAAAGGAGAAACGTGCTCTGACCTAGGTTTACCTTCCTGGTGGCTCCTAATGAATTTAGGGATTCTGGATGAGCTCATTATTATAATTAGAAACAAAGCTTGTAGCGTTTCAGCTGCCAAGATGCTCAGTGTAATGGGTTATGTCTCTAGATGTTACCAGTTTTGGATGAAATAATCTTATCGTTTCAAAAAGCATATCCATGGTTTCAGGTCCTCTGGCTGCTCACGTGGTTTCTGGTGGAGCACTCCAGGCTTCTTAGCTACATTGCAGGTCAAACCTGGCTGTCTCTTTTCAATATTTACAACCAGTCTGGGTCTCTAATGTTAACTGCAAGCCTCTGGCACGTCACATCTCTTGGTTCTCTATCCCAGATATTTTATAAGGAGGAACATAGATCCCTTAGTTAGTTCTCTGAATGTGGCTAGGTCCCTGACTGCGTTATTTCATGAACTATTGTATGTGAAAGGGACAAGAAAGTGCACTTTGTCAGACCGCAGATTGCAGATTGCCTCTCCAGCGGCTTTCTCTCGCCACTGCAGTGTCTCCCTGTAGACCTAGTTGATAAGAAAGCATGTTGAGCCATGAGCTTCTCAGGAGTTCAGTTCTCTCCCTCCGCCTGACAGCTGTAAGATCTGCTCCCCGCTCCACAGTTTCTACTGCCTGGAAATATGGCCTTGAGCTGTATGTAGCTAGACCTTTTTCGGTGACTTCCTGACTTCTCCCTCGTAGGTTAAATCACATGGACATCCACTCCCTCCCACTCGGAAACCCCGTTTGATTTACAGAATGAAAGACTCCCTTTCTTCAGGACCCCTGCCTTACTATACACGGTGCCTGTTTCTTTTAAATGCTCTCCCACTTCACGGCTTTATCATGGCAGTCTCTAGCCATGAACCTATAACTTTCCCAATAATGCTCTTCCAAAAGGGAATTTAGGCTCAGTATTCATCTTTCATTAACACAAGTTTTGTTTCTAACAGAGTTAACAGATGTGTGTGTGTTCTATAGGAACTAAAAACAGCGCATGCGCCTTTCCAGGGGATCCTGGGAAGTTTCCCCACACCCATAGCAGATTAATGTCCACAAAATTCCACAGTGGGACTGTTGTTTTCTTGTTTGTTGTTGTTGTTGTAGTGGTGGTAGTGGTGGTTGATATTTACACGTCTCCAAGTATAGTTTCGTGGCTCTCAAAATTACAAAATGGAGGCCTGGCAAATGGGTACAGGGATTTGCTACCAAGCTCAGTGGCCTGAGTTCAAACTCTGGAACCAACATGGCAGAAGGGAAGAACCAACTTCGAGTTGTTCATTGGCCTCCACGCATGCACCATGAGACATAAGGATGCATAAATAGATAAATGTAACAAAATTTACTTTAATTACAAAATGGAATACTCCACGCCTTTAAAACATCTCGTTTCCTGTCAAGTAAAGTCAAAGGTGGGAATAGCCACTGCCTCCCGGCAAATCATCACCTCACAGAACTTAGGGTAGCTTGCACTTTGATCTGTAGGACCCCACAGGATAATAGCGTGTCTTAATAGCACACTTTCTGAACTTTAAGGTATCAACCCTTAAACAACACTGCATGAGATATCTAGAATTTTACCAAAATCTATAATTGATGTGGTTATTACACTAATTTTTCAAGGGAAAGCCCCAGAAAAAGAAGTACACTCAACTCTCAATAGAAAACAACAATAACAACAAAAATCTCCATTTGGGGCATCCACATTCAGATTTCAAATGACCTCACAATATTTCCTAGAAAGTGGAAAGGTGTTAATTTTACAGTAGGATAACTTAAGAACCTACTTGCAATTTGCTTATAATAGAGTATACGTGTTTTTCAAAAACTGTGCCTCCATTCTTCCAGAAACCCAAACCCCCAGCAACTTACAAAAGGCACTTCTCTTATTAAAAATATTAAACTTTGAAAAGTATCAAATAACCTAGGAAAGCACCAGAACGTCTCCTACTACTGTTATTTATAAAAAGAAATATTCAGTAAACACATAAGCGTCTTTCCATGTCTGGGGCACAACCATGGTTGGTGCTTCTGTGGTGTGGTGAGCAGAGAGTAAGTCGTGGTGTTGGGTGCACACAGCCTGAAGAAAGAAAGGTGTCTGTCAGGTTACATCATCTCAACAACAGCTGGTTGATCATCAGGTTCTGCCTGTCATCTTATAGACAGAAACTAGGGCTTAGCAAAATTAGATATGTGTGTGGTGTGCATGTGCACGTGCATGAGATGGCCAGGGCAGGACACTGAGTTTTTTCCTCTATCTCTCTCTGCCTTGTTGCCTTGAGAGAGCACCTCTCACTGAACTGAAATCTCGCTGACTCTCATGGTCTTTTACAGATCTATTCCCCAGTGCCAGGGTTCCAAGCACAGGCTCCGCTTTTCATGTGGGTACCAGGGATTCGAACTGAGATCATTATGCATAACAACTCAGCCACCTCTGCAGCCCTCATCGTAAGTCTTCTTTCTAAACCATGAAACTGAGCCTTTAAGACAAAACCCCCTACTTGCTCTAACACAGCCCCGTGACCACCGAGAACACACAGCAACTGACTTTAATCAGATAATGCCAGTGAGGACATGAGAGAGAAGCCCAGCACCCAATTGGCCCTAATTCTCTCAGAATATGTAACTCCCAAGGACTCAAAATTTTATAAAAATGTATAAAGAAGATTAAACTGGGTACAGTGTGAGTAGTCTCAGCTTAAGAAATCTCTGTTTTTATCTTTTTATTCCTCAGTTATAGTTGTGCAGACTCTTGCCTTTTTGCACTGACACTCCACCCCTCAGGCTTTATGTACTTTGCATGGTTATTTAGTTTTTAAAAATGTGTGTGTTGTTAGATATTTTAGTGTTTCATAACAGCACTTTTTAAAACTGGAAGATTAAAAAGTTCTTCCAAGGTGGACTTAGCGTTAGCAAACAAAAACTCAAATTATAGAACACACAGTTAAATTTGAAATTCAGATGAACAATAAATACTTTTTTAGTATAAGTATGTCTATGCCATGTTTGGGGCATACTTACTTTGAAAACAGAACCACTTTTCTGAAGCTCAGATTTTACTGGATGCCTTGTATTTTATCTGGCAACCTTGGTCTTAGGACACAGGCTTAAATCACGGAGCTGCTACTTTCACGCTGTGTACTGGTCATTTCAGGGCACTGTGAGAAATGAGCACTTGTTCTTGTCTGTTTGGAAGTTTCGGTGGATGCTGCTTCAATAGCCGCATGGCTTGCTGGATCCCCTATAGTTATTTGCCATTACAGAGACTTGCAGCATATGTGGCCCTTGATCTGAACTATAGTCAACTCAAAAACTGTGATACTCTGTTATTTTCTGCTGTGCTGAAGCCAAGGTAATTATGGATTTCTCCAGAGGAAAACATATCCATTGATTTTGAGTTTTTTTGGGGGAAGGTTAATTTAATGTAAGTTTCCTCCTGCAGTCACTGCTACTTTCTTTGAGTCTACACTACAGTCAGGTAGCAAACAAAACGTCTTTTGTTGAGAAGCCCGCACAGCGCTTTTGCTTTTTTGGTTTGTTTAGTTTTAAGGAGGCAATTTTGGGAGGGGGGTTGGTGGGAAAGCGAGGGAATTGGTGGAAACTTGAAGCAAGGTTCCATAACCTTAGGTCACTGGGCTTCTGAGGGGCAGGTTAACTTTTGGTTTGGGGATTTTATTTGCCCTGAAGTACCCATCTGAGCAGTCCACCACAGACTAGACAGAAACATGAACGCCCTTCTGTCACTCCGCTGATGTTGGCTCCTGATCCTTCCTCAAACCAGCTCCACAGGAAAGTCTAATATTTGAACTTTTCACTCTTGATTCGTTTTATTAGACAGCAGTGAAAGTCATCCTTGTACTAGATGCTGAAGAGAAAAATGTAGACCCCACTATTAATTACCCTTCGTGTCAGTCCTGTCCTCTCTTTAACAGCATTTCTCTAAGACATTCTTTCCCTTTGCCACCACTCCTTGTCTGTTGTTGTAACATATTTAAAGAAACCAATGATAAGGAAAATAGAAAGGATGGGTTACAGAAGACCACCCAGGGAAATGTTTTTATATGCTATTAAATACTTTCCAGCCTTTAAACTCAGTCTTACTTGTGACCTGAACAGACTAGAACTGAATTTCTCAAAACTTAAAAGGAAAAAAAAAATTACAAGAGGAAAACAACAAATCTGCATGTAGCCTTTTCACAGAAGTTGTAGGGGAAATCTATATTTTATAACATTTTAGTTACATCTTAAAATGTTTTTCCATAAATACATATGTTTGGAAAACGGGGATTTATTTTAAGAAGGAAGCCTGTAATTAAATCCGTGTTCTACTCTTCCCTGATGCTCTATAGTCAGAGCATTATCCAAATGCCAGAGAACCTCAGAGTACAGCAGCCAAACCTGGAATGTCAAACACTGTTGGAGACTTTGTTTTTCAGGGCAATGCTAGAGTACAATAACTGGGCAGAAGACCCAGTGATTTCTCCTATTGCTTCAAGCCCCCATGCACACATATATACACATACAACTCATCCTTTTATTATCAATATTACCTGAGTGCTGTTACTCCCTTACCTGCAAAATGAAAAGTCAGAAGTAACATAGAAGAGTATGATAAATGAGTCTACAAATAATTCTTAATTTTGTTATTAATTTCTGTATTGTTGATGTATATGTACGTACACACACACACACACACACACCATCGCTGAGGGTGTATTTTCATAAAGCAAATTCTTTGTTTATCATACTAGTAAAACACTTGCAAAAATTTCAGATGGCCTACATTTAAAAATAACCCCCACTTTCGGGTTACCAATTGATCATTATACAAATGAGCTTCCAGTTGACATTTCCATAAAAGCAATTTAATTACATACTCTCTTCAGACAGTGGAAATACCATGTGTCATGGCGGATGAGGATGGAGAGTCAAGAGGATAATGGAGACACATTTCAAGCACGCGCTATTAGGAACACGGTGTTGAAATAAACATTTGGGAGGTCACATCTACCCGTGGTTTGTACGTGAAAGGTAGACATACTAACCCCGATGAGCTCAAGGGTCCCCTGCATGTCCACCAGATTGTGGAGTTACTTTCAGTGGGCTTCCACATCTGTCATATGACGAACGATGCACCATCCTTCCCTGTGAACACTGAGCTTGCACGAGTAAATCTGTAGTAGGTATCCACGTTTTAGGAAACGACATAAAGAACTAAAGGGGGAAATGATTGTTTTTATTATGCCTTTCTTCAAATATCTGAGGGGGCCAGCTCATTAGAAAGAAGAATTTATTGTGGCTCTTGGTTTGAGAATGTTAGTGCATCGGAGCGTGGAGGGCATAACAAAACACGGAAGCCTGAATCAAGAAGGCCAACAAGCAGGGACTGCCGGGGCAGGAGGGCAGGACCACGTGGGGACTGCTGGGGCAGGATGCCAGGATCACACGGCTTCTTTTGTTTTATTCAGTCTGGGACCCCAGCCTGTGGTCCATACCATCCGCACCTACATTCAGGGTGGGCTTTATCTCTTGTTACTGACCCTCATGTCAATCATTTCCAGAAACGCCTTTATTGATGCTACCAGAGTGGGGCGGTGCTTTGCTGATCTCTTGGGCATCTTTCAGTTCAATCATGTTGATAATCACAGTTAACTACCACACCATGATAAAAGCATGCAAAAGACATTTCTCTATAGGTTGATAAATATGATGTGTTATCACTAAAATGAACGGCTGTATAGTACATGGTCCTAGTCTTTAAGGAACGTTCTCCCAGTGGAGCCTGCAGAGCTAGGCAAGTTTGATGCGTGAGCAGTCTCACCACGCAGGCTCAGAGACCGTATTAAGAATGCCCAGCTTTGCTGTTCTCAACCCATTTCACAACAGTCTTGTCATCCAGAAAAGCCAATTGAGTGTTCGCATGCTCACGGCATTACTCACTCAGTGCCTGGGTTTCTTATCAATGTTCTGTGGCTGTCCTGCATACTGTAGGACAGTGGGCAGCATCCCTGGCCTCTCTCTCGGCACGGGAGAAGCACTAACTCCTGTCCCAGCTATGTTGAGGAAAAAAAAATATTTCCAGATGTTGAATGTTCTCTCAGGGGTCAAGTTGCTCCTAGTTGAGAATAGTTGTTTTATGTTAGGATAGTGACACCCAAACTGTAATGAAGGTAGCGCCTTAAGGTGCTGGTTTAGAACACAGGTACCTGGCAGGCCTTTTATCCTAAAATGTAATTCAGCAAAGTTGAAGGAAATAACCAATAGTCTGTGATTTCTTTTTTTAAGTTATTATTTATTTATTTATTTAAATAATTTATTCAGATTACATCTCAATTGTTATCCCCTCACTTGTCTCCTCCCGTTCCCCCCTCACTCCCTCTTTGACCCTATTCCCCTCCCCTAGGCCTGTGACAGAAGGGGACCTCCTCCCCCACTATATGGTCATAGCCTATCAGGTCTCATCTGGATATCCTGCTTCTCCCTCTTCTGAGAGCTACCAGGCATCCCCCACCAAGAAGAAGTGGTCAAAAAGGGGGTACCAGAGTTCGTGTCAGAGTCAGTCCTTGCTCTCCACACAGCTGTGGAGAATGCGCTGTCCATTGACTAAATCTGAATAATGGGTCTAGGTTTACTGCATGCATTGTCTTTGGTTGGTACAATGGTTTGCACAGGCCTTCCTGGGTCCAGATGTGCTGGTCTTGATGGTCTTCTTGTAGGGTTCCAGGACCCTCTGGCTCCTCATATTTCCCCATTCTCCCATACCTTTTACCTGGAATCCCAATAGCAAGTCCCAGCATCTGTCCCAATCCCCCACTGAGTGAAAACTTTCAAAGGACATTCAAGTTGGGCTAGTATCCAATTATAAGTGAGTGTATGCCATGTGTATCTTTCTGCTTCTGGGTTAACTCACTCACTATGATCATTTCTAGTTCCATCCATTTGTCCACAAATTTTGGGATTTCCTTGTTTTTAATAGCTGAGTAATATTCCATAGTGTAAATGTACCACAGTTTCTTTATCCATTCTTCAACTGAGGGACATCTAGTTTGTTTCTAGATTCTGGCTATCATGAATAAGGCTGCTATGAACATAGTTGAGCAAATGTCCTTGTGTGGTGGAGCATCTTTTGGGTATATTCCAAAGAGTGGAATAGTTGGGTCTTAAGGTAGCCCTATTCCCAATTTCCTGAGAAAGCACTACATTGATTTCCAAAGTGGTTGTACATAGACATCCCAGATGATTTTGACGAGCGAGGTCTACACTATAGCCTTGCAAAACAGAATGCTTACAGAAGAGAACTCACAGTTTCCACGCTGGAAGAGACAGGGAGCAATGCAGATGTGAACTTTGTGTTCTTACAGGAGAGCAGCTAAGGCAAACAGGAGGTGCTAGATAAAGACTGAACATACCTCCCAGACATGGTGGTGCATGCCTGTAACTCCAATACCTGGGAGGAAACTGAGGCAAGAGGACTGTGAGCTCAAAGCCAGCCTGGACTACACAGTGAGACCCATCTCAAAACAATAATACATATGTATTCATATTTACGTACTTGTAAATAATATCAATATATGTGGTTACACACTCTCATATACACACATGCTGGAGATTTAGAGAACAAGAGATCAATTTTCTCAGACTGAACAAAGTTAGGAAAGTCAATAGACACCAAACTGTGAGGTATGAATGATAAATGGGATTTTCTCCACTAGTTTGGAGTGAAACGAAGGGGCTACACTGAGGAAGGACCATAGTCAAAGGCCGAAGTACTTGGAGTTTTATAGTTCAAATCTAAGAGGCATGCCCCCGCCCCTTGATGCCTGAAATGTATTTTGAAACAATTTGGAATGAACTGCTACTGGGATTGGCACAAAAACAAGTGACCACCAAGCGGCTGTCCCTTGGTGGTTACAATGGCTGCCTTTCTGAAAGCCCTGCAGTAACTCCCTTCCTGGAGAACACTCCTGGCATGCCTGAGCTCAACTGTCTGCCCACTCCTCTGTCCCATTCTCACTGTGAGAGTGACGCAGAGATTGTTGCATGGTTCAGATCTGTGTACGTTAAAGGCTGGACAGAAGCTCATAAAAACGAAAGAAGAGTAGATTAACCCTAACACCTTGGAAACGGATGCTCTTCCATCCCATCATTCTGCCAGCCCTGAGTTAAGATGGACTTAACAGTAGCTTCAGTTCTCGTGTGAAGGGATATCACAGAGAAAATAAACTATGAATTTTCTCTTTAGTTCAAGTTCTGCTTTTCTAGGCTTACAACTGTTGGCTCCCTACAGTGTCCCTGAGGAGGTCGCATGCTAGATCTCTCTAAGCCTGTTGCTTTAAAGAGCTTCAGGTTATAGTAAACTAAGTGAATAATCTCTTTTTATTTCCTCCTTGGACAACAGATCAGTGAACAGAAGGGTGTTTTTTATTTGTATTTATTTGATTAATTTGGGGTTGTTTGTTTGTTTGTGTTTTTTATTTTATTTTTTTATTTTTTTGAGACACTTTTTTTTTTCCTGTGTAGCCCTGGATGTCCTGGAACTTGCTCTATAGACCAGGCTTCCTTTCTTGATGATGAAATTTCCCTCTGTAATTATGTTTTATAATCTCTGTCCCTGTCCCTACCATGGTACATAGTGCAGACTGAAAGAATGATGCAGTTGAAGCCTCACATGGAGGCCTGTAGTCTCAGTCAGTGAGCCGAAAGGAGATGGAAGGAGAGCTGAGAGGGTAGTCACATGTTTCAGGTCAGCCTGAGCTACGAAGCAGGTTCCAGGCCGCCCAGGGCCACATAGCAAGGGCCTGTCTCAGGGGGTAGGAGGAGGAGGGAGCTTAAGCAATTTAATACATGATTTATTAACCAGTTCCTTTCATCACTGCTCCAAAGCACTTGACTTCTACTATAAACCAGGCTGCCCGCTACCCCTGGGTCCCTGCCAATAGAAGCCAATGATAGCCAGAGCTGTTCAGATCTGGATTAACTCACAGAGCTGTGCAAGACGGTGGTCTGCCCTTTCAAGCCCTGCTGCCCTGGCTGAGCACTAGCCAGTCCTGCTACCTTCTGAAGGGTCTCAGCCCGAAGTGTATTCACAAAAGGCACAGCCCTAAAGAGCCTTAAAGGTCATCAATTCTAACCATGCTCCACTTGTCTCTGTTAGCAGCCCAAGCATTATGTAGATTCCCAAAAGCAAGGTGGTGCTCTCACAGGGGCTCTTGGCTAATGTTCCCATGAGGCATCACAGGCTATGGGTTAAGTGATGTAGCCTGATTCTTAGACTGTTGCTTGTTCCCAAGAGTACCCTCACTACCTAAGAGCCTCCTTCTTGGAGACTATCTACTTCCCTCTCATTTGTTTGCACTGAAAATTGTAGACCAGGTGGCCAGCTTCTTTCCCCTTAGTGCCCTACAGTAAGGTTTAGGAGAGATAATTGTAAGTGTAAAGGGATTTTTAAGAACTTGATTATTTTTACAGCTTGATTCACTTACCAGATTCTGAAGTGGTCACAAGTAGAGCCATGAATGACTCTTGCTCTAATGGACACACACACACACACACACACACACACACACACACACACACACACACA
>OU015756.1:27244488-27260962 GCA_907169655.1 Acomys percivali | reverse complement strand
ACACACACACACACACACACACACACACACACACACACACACACACAAAACTGCTCTGAGAGACAATAGTCCTATGGAAAGTGGTCTGATGGTGAAAGAAGGCAGTCTATAATTGAATGCTGGAGTCGTGACTTCGGAGGTAAATTCTGCAGGCATGCTGTAAGTTTAGAGAGCAAAGAGGACAAGAGCAACCATGTAAAGGGCAACTGAGGAGGAAGTAAGGAGATTCAACAGGGTATACTAGTCAAAGAATGGGTAGGAAGCGGGGAGGGAAGTTCTCAGAAATGAGATGAGCACAGAGACTACAGAGGAGGCTTCAGCTAGTGGGCTTGCTTGGTCAAGACTTCCTCCAGGGGCCATCTATGGCTTTGGCTATGCCAATAGCTGATGTCACAGCTGGGTCACAGAGGAGAGCTGCCATAGGCTGGCCAGGAAAAAGAGGAAATGTCTTGAAGAGTATATAGAAAAAGAGGAACCTGAAAGCAGGGAAGCCAGTTAGGAAACAATCACAGATTCTATTAAAATCTGTACATAATATTATGACCCTCCCACAACTGAGGAACTGTTGTTCTTTTAATATTTCCAAGTGGATAAAACCTAAAACCTCACCCCAGCAATGCTGATAATGTAGCTCGAAATCTGTATAGTCAGAAAGTGTCTAAGACAATAGTCTATCTGTTTCACATTCTTGCCACGTGCCCCCATGTAGTCACGGTGCCATTAACAATGTCTGTGTTCATTCCTGAAATCAACCCTCTATTGCAGAGTCCAATGATGGGATCAATTATATGATTGCTTAAACCTCAAAGCTTTCCCTCACTAATGTCCTTACCAGCGGACATAAATAGGCAGGTTTTTCTCTCTGGTTGAAGTAAACGCCTATGTTGTTCAAACCAGCATACTGTACATTCCTGTGTGATTTTATGTGTTTGATCATTGGACAGACGGAAGATCTGCTTTTCACATTGGTATCAATTGAATGCGGGCAGTGCAAATTCTGCCCAAAGCAGACCTGTTTTGTTGGGCAGAAGTCATGGCTCCCTGCCCTGAGACAGTGCATTTCTTGGAAATGCTCATAGGATCTTCAGTTTCCCTTCTTGAGGTGTACAAGGAGAATATGGCCCTGGGGGAAATATCAAAGGATTTCCTGACACTGGCCAAAGAAACAGGTGCACTCATATTTGATGTGATAAAAACAGGACCTACAGCAGTGGCCACAGTCCAAGCACATCAATTGCCCTGCTCTGCAATTTCAGTGGTCCACTCCAAAATTTTCTATGTTCCATAATCACTGTTGCCATAATAAATTTGAAAGTCTTTGTCTGGAATTCCAGTTCCTTCACAATCTGGCCTCAACTGACCTTTCCAATCATTTTGTGCGCTACACCCATTTAAGATGTGCCAAGCTAAGCCATTTACTGCTCCTCAACCTAAGCCCTACCCTTGTTTATATGTGTTACTCACTTAGTCTTACCCTATAATCCAAATGTCCCAAAAGTTGTGTTCATTCAGCAGTTTGTGAACACATCTCCACCCCCTGATGGAAGCCAGCTTGGCCCCTTGTTCCCTCATGGTCCCTCATATGTATTTCTTCAATGCTACTTCCAATTTCCCTCTGGAGTCATGGCCAGGAAATTTGCCTCCAGGCTGTACTTCTGGGGAATCTGGGCCTGATTTGTGTTTGCGTGCTGCCAGCCTCTGATGCCTATGACATGGTGGAAAATATCCTCATACGGTTTAAGTTCATATCCATCTCTACCTGGCAATTTCACGAGGATCAAGTGGCCTACCTTCTCTGGTTATTAATTTTAAATTGCAATACTTTTTAAAGATGTGATGAGGGCATAAAAATCTATTTTTGATCTCCACAAGATAGTTTCATGTACTCTGTAATATAGATTAATATTAACATATCACAATCACAAAACAGCTGCTTAAAAAAAAAAAAAAGGTAACTTTTGGCCTTGCTGGGGAAGGTGATTTACTTCACTGTATACCATCACATACTTAGATAATTGGCTTCACAATCAGGGCACTCTGAATTGGCTCTGCTTGTGGGCAAAAGACAACTTAAGAAGAAGACTATATCATCTTTGCAGATGATATGTTATTATACATGAGAGATCCCAGAACTCCCACTGGAAATAATGAACATTTTCAGCAAAGTGAGAGTATATAAAAATCAGTAATGTTTCTGTACACCAACAACAAACCCTGAGGAGAAGATCATGATACACCTCCACTTGCAATAGCATCAAAGACAGTAAAATATTTTGGAATAAACCTAAGTAAGGAGATGAAAATATTTACAATGAAAGCTTCAAATCTCTGAAGAAAGACATTTGAGAAAAACACTAGACGATGTCTTGCTAAAATTAATATTGTGAAAATCGCCATCCTACCAGAGCAATTTACATAACCAGTGTGATCCTAATCAAAATGCCTGCAACACCCTACACAGAAATAGAAAGAGAAAAAAAAAAACTCCAAAATTTCATATGGAACCAGACAAGACTGCCTATAGCCAAGTCAACCCTTACAAATAAGAGAAATGGAGGGATTGCCATGATATATTTTAAGATATATTATAAAGCTATAGTAATAACATGATATTAACACAAGAACATATATGTAGAGCAATGGAGTAAAATAGAAGGACAATGCATGAGTACATATAACTTTAACCATCTGATATTTGACAAAGAGGCCCAAACATACCTGGGAGGAAAGAGAGAGTCTTCAACAAAAGGGTTCTGGGAAATCTGGATGTCCATATAAAAGAATGAAATTAGATCCATATCTATCACTCTGCATGAAAATTAACTCCAATGGATCAAAGAACCCAATTTAAAAGCCATAATAATAAAATTGCTTGTAGAAAATATGAACAGTACCCTGAAAGATATAGGCAGAGGGGACTGGAGAGATGGCTTAGCAGTTAAGACAATTGGCTGATCTTCCAGAGGACCTGGGTTCAATTCCCAGCACCCATATGACAGCTCATTGTCTATAACTCCTGTTCCAGGGGGTTCGATGCCCTCACATAGACATACATGCAGGCAAAACACCAATGCACATAAAATAAATTTTAAAAATTGAAAGGATATATGGTAGGGAAGGAATTCCTGAATAGGATTCCATCTCTTGAGGAGTTAAAGCCAGCAATTTCCAGGTGGGACTTCATAAAACTAAAATGCTGCTATGCAGTTAAGGAAACAATCAAATGAGTGAAGAAGAAACCCCAAGAATGAGAGAGAATCTTTGCCAGTTGTACATCTGATAGAGGATTAATATTCAGAATATATTTTTTAAAATTCAAAAAGTAAAAAGTAAAAAAAAAACCCACCAACAATCCAAAAATTATTCTAAACAGAAAGTATTTCAAAGAATAAGTTAAAATGGCTAAGACACATTTTTAAAGGTGTCCACTGTTCTTAGCAAGTAAGAAAATTCAAAGGGAAGCAACTTTGAGATTTCATCTCACCCTAGTCAGAATAGCTAAGATCAACGAAACAACTGATAATAAATGCTGATGACAATGTAGGGAAAGGGCCAGGTGCAGTGCTGCATGCCTGTCATCTCAGCACTTGGAGGCAGAGGCAGGTGGATCTCTGTGAGTTCAAGGCCAGCCTGGTCTACAACAAGTTCAGGACAGCCAAGGCTACACAGAGAAACCCTGTCTCAAAAAACAAAAACAAAAACAAATACCAAAAATACTGTAGGGAAAGAAAAGTCCCCATTCTCTATTGATAGGATTGCAAATTGCTCTAGCCACTCTGGAAATCTGAGTGGAGAACCTTCAAAAACATAAAAATAAGTCTACCCTACGATTCAGCTAGACAGCTCCTTGGCACATGTCCAGGAGACAAAACATCCTACTCCATAGATACTTGCCCAGCCTTTTTCATTGCTGTTCCGTTCATAATAGCTAGGAATAGTTTGGGATAAATATCCATTAACTGACACATAGATAATTAAAATGTAGTACACATACACTATGGAATACTATCAAGATGTAAAGAAAATGAAATCATGAAATTTTCAGGTAAATGGTATCAGACAAATAGAGCTAGAAACGATTCTATTGAGTGAGGTAACCCAGACCAAGAGAGAAATGACATAGTCTCTATCATCTGTGGTTCCTAGCTCCAAACCTTCAGATAGACTATACAACCTGGCATAATCACAGAAACCAGGAAAGAAAACAAGGAACCATCATGTGTTCCTGGGGGTCGGGGTACTCTGCAAAGGGGAATAGTAGGATATGAAGGGGAAATTTTAAAATGGGAAAACGTGTTGTGGAAGTTTTTGGGTTATATGAAAACATGTTTTTCTTTAATCCCAGGTGTGAGATATGGGGGCTGCTCCACTCTGTCCACAGCTGATAATTGACTCCTGAAAGGGCCCATGATGTTTGTCAGCTGTGAACAGCCTCATGTGGGGGCGTGGTCTTTGTTAGCGGGTTTAAAAGCCAGACCCAAAGAGAGACTGGGGACTCCGAGAAAGAAGGCGCGGCTGCTGGTGCTTCACTCTGGTCGCTGCTGATGCAGTTTGATGAGTAAAAATGTTGAAGATATCCTGAAATGAAGATGGGACTTGCCCGAAGGAACCTGATGACCCTAAACAGCAGGAAACAACTAAGGAAAACTATGCCCCCTTTTTACACTAACCTTCTTTCTCCCCTACTAGGTGTGGGGGTGTAGGAAGGGACTGGGATAGAGAAGGGAGAAAGAGATTTAAGGAGCCCAAAATAAAAATAGTGTTTTAAAAGTACGTCAACAAAAAGGGGCTTTAATTAGTGAGTGGGGGAGGTCAATATAGTAGAAGGCTGGAGAAGGGATAAATAACACTAAGGATGCTTGAAAAATACATAAGAAATCACTTTATATTTACCTAAACTTACATATAATCATATGTATATATTTATATACATATATATACATACATACATACATACATACATATATATAAATACATATATAAAATCCCACCACTTGAGGTAATAGTCTTCTTCCCAAGAGCCATAGACTATCTAATAAATGTCCCAGTGCCAGGCATTTCAAATTGTTGGTCAGGAGAGTCCAAAAGACTCCCAGAGCAATATAACCTATTGCTGTTGCTTTTGGTTGCCTCAATATTTTGAAATCTCCAAGGCTGATGATGCTATGTGCTTCAGTCCTGACACGAAGCAGTAATATACATAAATACAAATAAATAAAAGGTTGGGAAAACATATAAACCTGAATAAAAATGTCAGTTGTCCAGTGAAACCTCCATATATTAAAAAACAAATTGAAAGAAAAACATTAGTTTTTTAAAAAATGTTCCCCTTGTATGGTCTAAACCATCCTCATAGCTTCATCCTGGAACCCCATCACAGGCCCTACATATGCAGTTGGAAAATGGATGTATAACGGGAGAAACTTCGCAGGTGCACATGTCCACTTTTGATATTGTTTTTGCAAAGTTTCCATCTGCAAAATTCATTCTCAGCAATGTTCAATCTAATTACAAGAAAAGTAAACATCATCTCAGAATTTTTAAAGCACATTTGCATCAGTCCTGGGACACATGTGGCCTGCAGGCTGGAGGTTGGACACAGCTGTCATGGGTCTTGAGTCCTTTCCCCTTATTAGTGTCACTACCTGAAAACTGGCCTGTAGTGACATCAGAGGAACCACAGAGGGACATCAGACTCCTCAGTGCCAACGGCCAGCTGAATGATGCTGATGATTTTCAAGGCATGATGCTACCGGGGATGCATATCTGAGACACCCTAGTCCACCTAGAAAAATTCCTTTAGAATCCATGTCAACTCAATTTCCTAACCGCCTCTCCCAGCTGGCAGCAGGAGCATTCCATGCCTGTGGTTTAGCTACCAGTTGTTTGAGTAATGACTTTTATGATGCCACAGGCTGCCGAGCCAAAACAATATGGGCTGGTAAGAGAGGCAAGCCTCTGCGGAAATCCACCCCCACACAAACAGCACATGAGCCTCACAGAGGGGAGCTGAGGGTGGCATTGCCTCATCGACATCAAGGCTAACGGGGTAAGCTGATAAGGGAAGCCAGAACCCTATATGTTCTTTCTCAATGCATAAAGGCAAAGTGGACCTTGCTCCTGGGACTTTCCAAAGTTTATGATACCTGCCTCTGCCTCTGGCACATGCTTTCTGGTGTTTTAAACCAGTTCTCTTTCTGTTGCTGTGGGTTTAACCAGCACTTTCTTTGCAGGTGTCTGCTTGCCTTCTGACATATGCTACAATGCCAGGTTCAAGAAAAGAGGTACAGTTAGAGAGCTCAAGGTTATTGCCTCTTTTACAACGTCTCTATGGGCAAAACCAGGCTTTTTATTCCTGATACAATACAAAAAAAAGAAACAAAAACAAACAAACAAACAAACAGAAAACCTTGCCTCTATTTCCTTTGCTGTGGCAATCCTCCTATTCTGTTTAAGAGAAACCAGAGCACGAGCACCACATGCCATATCTAGAAACCAATGAAGTACTATATGGTTTGATATAATCACATACATTATGATATCACTCATGAGATTTGTGGGTTATGTATATGTTCATGTATGTGTGTATATATTTACATGCATGCATAGGCCATAGGATTCAACACCAGGTGTCTTCCTCTCCATGCTCCACTTTATTTTTTGAGGCAGGGTCACGCACTGAGCCTGAGTTTGATAATTAAGTGGACTGGGTGGTCAGCAAAACCCTGAGATCTGCTCATCTTTGTGACCCAGTACTGGGCTCGCTGCTGTGTCTGGCTTTTTGTCTCAACACTAAGAATCTAAACTCAGGTTCTAATGCTTGCTTAAATGGCAAGCACTCACTGGCTGAGTCATTGCTCCTCCTGTGATATTTTTGAAACAAGAATGTCCACTCTTGCCTTTAAAAGTAAGAATATTGCATTATACCTGTTAGGGTTCTGCTTCAGTCTGCCTACCTGTGATGTCATTGCTTACCTGACACAGGGGCATGGCCCTGCCCAGAGCTATATAAAAGGACAAACCCTCTTTATAGTTCTCTCTCTACTCCCTTACTCTTTCATTCCCCTTCTCTCTCTCTCTCTCTCTCTCTCTCTCTCTCTCTCTCTCTCTCTCTCTCTCTCTCTCTCTCTCTCTCTTTCCCTTACTCCTTCCTACTTTTCCTCTCTCTGTCTTTGTCTCTGTCTCTCTCTGGGGTACTCCTCCCTTTTCCTGCTCCTCGCATGCTCACTTAATAAACTCCTCTATAACATAATATCTGGCATCTGGTATCTTATTACCTTATTATCTTATTGCCTTATTATTTTATTACCTTATATCTTATATATTAATTATAAAATTGGTGACCCATACAAAAATGGCTCTTCCATGACTAACAAGTCTAGAATCCTCTATACCAAAATCCATTCTTCTAAATTTCATTCTAAATCTCGATTCATTCCCATCTTAACCCATCACTGCTCTGCCTTCAGACCGAGAGTCTAAGCTGAGATGAATATCTGCTGCTTCACTTTCTCCCCAGGACACAGAGCACAGAAAATTCACTCTGCCACATGCCTGCACCTACCCCCAATGGCTATTCCAGGTGAACCAAGGTGTGGACTAGCAGACTGACAGATTATTGGTAAGCAAATGCCAACCTCAGAGTGTGACTAACTTTAGGTCCCTCTGATTGGAGTGACGTTCAACAGGCCTTGTTCCACCAGCAGGCACACTGCTATCCTTTCCACTCTATTGCTAAGCTGCTATCACTAATGCCCATCCTGGTCACGACTCTGTTTGGGTTATTCCTGCTGTGCGAGCTGCACAGAGCCCCAGAGCTACCGCTGCTGCAGGCGCAATTCCCTGTGGCATTTGTTGGTTTGGGATACAAGAGGTAGAGCATTTGCCCTCTGTGCCATCCACGTGACTGGCCGCCCTCTTTGTTTTGGACAACCACATGGCTAGCCGCCATCTTTACAGGCAACCACATTACCACCGCCTGCTTCCACCACTGCCCTGGCCCCTCCCCCTTTCCCCAGGCAGATTTGCCAGAGATTCACTGGAAATGCACATGCATGACTCCTGCACCTTAAGTCCCTCCTGCCCGAAGGTGGGCCAGGGAAGGCCACGGGTGGAATCAACCACCAACATGCAGTGGCTGGGTCCAGTGGCAACTGGAAACAGTATAAATTGTGGCCTAAAATAGTTAAATACACCTAGCTCTCAGCCAAAAAATATCCCTTTTTCCCTAAGACTATACTTTCCAACTCCTAAAAATAAAATTTTCTCTGATTTCTTTTTTCTACTCAAAAAAAAAAAATGTATTATTGCTTTTTGTCTTTATAAATTCCTAGACAAGGGGGATCCAAGATGGCGACGAGCAGTGTGGACTGTGTTTGGAAGCTCCAGTGAACAATTCAGGGAATTGCACAGATTTCTGATCCAGAAACACCAAGGTCCCCACATCACGGCAGCAGGAGTGCTCGGCGGTTCGGAGGGACCAGGATGCGGAAGACCTGCATGCTCCTGCACATGGGAGGAGCGCGGATTTTCTCGAATCGGAGCAGCAGCAGCGGCAGAGACAGCGGCAGCAGCTGCAGTGGCTGAGGTTTGCAGCTCAAAGCCTTCCAGTGGAGGCGATTGGTGTGGTGGCTGGTGGGAGTAGCTGCGGGAGAGGGGACTCTGGACGGGATTTGGGTCACGTGGTGCTTTGAGACCCAAACTGGACTCGGCGGATAGTTCAGCCCCAGAGTCCCGGGTTCAGCTCAGAGCGCAGTGCTGTGGAGACGCTGGCTCAGCGCAGCAAGCAATTCTGCCTGAGGCACCAGCTCAGCTCAGCCACAGCTCCCCTCCTGTGATGCAGGCTGGGCAGAGCGCTCAGTTCTCCCTAGACACCAGATCAGTGCAGCCACAGTTCTCCGGCTGTGAGTGCTCAGTTCCACCGGAGGTGCCAGCTCAGCGTAGCCGCAGTTCTCCTGCTGTGACACAGGCGGGGCGGAGCACTCAGTTCCACCAGCGGCACTAGCTCACCTCAGGGAGCAGTTCTGCCCAAGACACTAGCTTAGCTCAGCGGGCAGTTCTGGGGCGCTGATACAGGCTGAGGTCAGCACGCAGATTCAGCCCAAAGGCCCTAGCTGGACTTGCTGGGAAGTTTAGGTCCAGAGACTCTAGCTGAGCTGTGCACATAGGCTCAGCAGCCCCAAGACTCTAGCTGGATTATCCATACAGTTTAGGCCTGAAGTCCCGGGCTGAATTCAGCATGCAGTGTGGGTCCATAGTCCCTGGCTGAGCTCGGTGCACAATTCTGCCCTGGAGACTCTGGTGGAGCTCAGCGTGCAGTTTAGGGCCAGAGTCCCTAACTGTGCTTGACAGACAGATTGGGCCCAGAGACTCTAGCAGAGCTTTTGGCACAGTCCCGGCTCTAAGACTCTGGTTGGACACAGTGTGCAGTTTGAATCCAGAATTCCTGGACTCAGGGCTAAAATTAACAAATTAGAAACTAAGAAAACAGGCCAAAGAATCAACAAAACCAAGAGCTGGTTCTTTGAGAAAATCAACAAGATAGACAGACCGTTAACCAAACTAACTAAAAGGCAGAGAGACAGTATTGAAATCAACAAAATCAGAAATGAAAAGGGAGACATAACAACAGACACTGAAGAAATACAAAGAATCATAAGATCCTACTTTGAAGGCATATATGCCACAAAATTTGAAAATCTAAGGGAAATGGACGATTTTCTTGCTCAATTTCACTTGCCAAAGTTGAGTGAAGAACAGATAAACAAGCTAAATAGTCTCATTTCCCCTACAGAAATAGAAGCAATCATTGATAGTCTCCCAACCAAAAAAAGCCCAGGACCAGATGGTTTCAGTGCAGAATTCTACCAGACCGTCAAGGGCGAGCAAATACCGATACTCTTCAAGCTACTCCAAAAGATAGAAATGAATGGAACATTACCAAATTCATTCTATGAGGCCATAGTCACATTGATACCTAAACCTCACAAAGACTCAACAAAGAAAGAGAATTTCTGACCAATTTCTCTTATGAACATCAATGCAAAAATACTAAATAAAATTCTTGCAAAACGAATACAAGAACACATCAAAGATATCATTCATCATGACCAAGTAGGCTTCATCCCAGGCATGCAGGGATGGTTTAATATACGGAAATCCATCAATGTAATCCACCATATAAACAAACTGAAAATAAAAAACCACATGATCATCTCTTTAGATGCAGAGAAAGCATTTGATAAAATCCAACACCCATTCATGTTTAAAGTTTTAGAGAGATCTGGGATACAAGGCACTTTCCTCAACATAATAAAGGCTATATACAGCAAGCCAATAGCCAAAATCAAAGTAAATGGGGAGATACTCAAGGAAATTCCTCTAAAATCAGCAACAAGGCAAGGCTGCCCACTCTCTCCATATCTCTTCAATATAGTACTCGAAGTTTTAGCCAGAGCAATAAGACAACAAAAGGAGATCAAGGGTATCCAAATGGGAAAGGAGGAAGTCAAATTATCCCTATTTGCAGATGATATGACAGTGTACATAAGTGACCCTCAAAATTCCACCAGAGAACTCCTATAGCTGATAAACACCTCCAGCAAATTGGCTGGATACAAAATTAACTAAAAAAAGTTTGTAGCCTTCCTATACACAAATGACAAGCTTGCAGAGGAAGAAATTAGGAAAGCCACACCCTTCACATTAGCCACAAGCAATATAAAATATCTAGGAGTTACTCTAACTAAGCAAGTGAAGGACTTGTTTGAAAAAAAAAATTCAAAACTCTGAAGTAAGAGATTAAAGATGACATGAGAAGATGGAATGATCTTCCTTGCTTATGGATAGGGAGAATTAACATAGTAAAAATGGCCATCCTACCAAAAGCAATCTACAGATTCAATGCAATCCCTATCAAAATACCTACACAATTTTTAAAAGACATTGAAAGTTCAATTCTGAACTTCATATGGAAAAACAAAAAACCCAGAATAACAAAAACTATCTTGTACAATAAAAGATGCTCCGGAGGAATCTCCATACCTGATCTCAAACTGTACTATAAAGCAATAGTAATTAAAACAGCATGGTACTGGCACAGCAACAGGCTGGTTGATCAGTGGAATCGAATTGAAGACCCAGATATGAATCCACACACATATGGTCACTTGATTTTTGACAAAGAAGCCAAATCCATTCAATGGAAAAAGGATAGCATTTTCAACAAATGGTGCTGGTTTAACTGGAGGTCTCTGTGTAAAAAAATGCAACTGGACCCATATTTGTCACCTTGCACAAAACTCAAATCCAAGTAGATTAAAGACCTCAACATAAAACCAGAGACACTAAGTCACTTAGAAGAAAAAGTGGGGAAGAGCCTGGATCCTATTGGCACAGGAGACAACTTCCTGAACAGAACACCAACAGCCCAGGCCTTAATGTCAACAATTAATAAATGGGACCGCATGAGGCTGAGAAGCTTCTCTAAGGCTGGAGACACCGTCAAGAGAACAAAGCGACAGCCTACAGACTGGGAAAAGATCTTCACCAACCCTACATCTGACAAAGGTCTAATATCCAAAATATATAAAGAACTCAAGAAATTAAACACCACCAAACCAAATAACCCAATTGAGAAATGGGGCTTGGAACTAAACAGAGAATTCTCAACAGAAGAATATCAAATGGCTGAGAAACACTTAAAGAAATGCTCAACTTCCTTAGTTATCAGGGAAATGCAAATCAAAACAACTCTGAGATTCCATCTTACACCCATCAGAATGGCTAAGATCAAAAATTCAAGTGACACCACATGCTGGCGAGGATGTGGGGAGAGAGGAACACTCCTTCATTGCTGGTGGGAATGCAAACTAGTACAGCCACTTTGGAAATCTATCTGGTGCTATTTCAGAAAACTGGGAATAGGGCTTCCTCAAGACCCAGATATTCCATTCCTTGGAATATACCCAGAAGATGCTGCAGCACACAACAAGAAAATTTGCTCAACCATGTTCATAGCTGCCTTATTCATAATAGCCAGATCATGGAAACAGCCTAAGTGTCCTTCAGTAGAAGAATGGATAAAGAAACTGTGGTACATATACACTATGGAATACTACTCAGCTATTAAAAACAAGGAATTCTTGAAATTTGTGGATAAATGGATTGAGCTAGAGATGATCATAATGAGTGAGTTAACCCAGAAGCAGAAAGACTCAAATGGTATATACTCACTTATATCTGCATACTAGTCCAATGGGCATGTCCCACGAAAGCCTTCACTTACCAGGAAACTGGGACAGAAGGGAGGACATCCTATTGGGACTCTAGATGAGAGAAGCATCGGAGAATAGCAAAGTAGAAGGATCCAGATGGTCCTAGAAACCTACAAGTAGAACATTAGGCAGATTTGGACCCAGGGGTCCCGCTCAAACTAAGGCACCAGCCAAGGACAACACAGGTGGTAAACTTTAAACCTCTACCCAGATCTAGCCAATGGTCAGAACAGTCTCCACACTTGAGTGGAGAGTGGGATATGACTTTCTCACATACTCTGGTGCATCACATTTGACCATGTCCCCTGGAGGGGGAGACCTGGTGGCACTCAGAGGAAGGACAGCAAGTTACCGAGAAGAGACTTGATACCCTATGAGCATATACAGGGGGAGGTAATCCCTCTCAGGAACAGTCATAGGGGAAGGGAATAAGGGGAAAATGGGAGGGAGGGAAGAATGGGAGGATACAAGGGATGGGATAACCATTGAGATGTAACAAGAATAAATTAATAAAAAAAACAATAAAAATAAATAAATTCCTAGACAAGTAAATAAATGTTGTTCTTCCTGTCACCAGCTAACTTGGAATCAACCATTCCTGGCTGATAGGTTTGATATGGTTTTTAAAGTATTCTATAATGTTCTGCTGTATTAACATTCATTTGCTTAACTATATTTTCAAGGTCAAACATAAAATGAGATCATAACATTCTATTTTATGTTGACAAAGTATAGTTTAGAGCAGATAACTAGATACAAAGATCGCTTAACTCAAATATGCTAACCCTCAAACTTATCAGAGATCTGCTGGATATGGCATTTGACATGTGTAAGTTTATTAAACAGAGATAACCAGATCACAACAGTAGTTCCCCCAAGGTCTTAGAAGATCTGGACACAAGAGCAGGTGACTTCAAGCCTGGATTGTGGTTTCTGTCCACTGAGCAAAACTGCTCCCAACATCTGCTATAGATCAGCTTAACTCTGGATAAACTGGACACTTGGAGAGTCATTGTCTCACACTGATGAATACAAAGTGAGGTGAGTCTCTGCCATGTTTCCCTTCCACAGAAACAGCTTCTTGTCCTCTGTGCCTGATGCAAGACTGTCTGCTCATGGTGCCATGATGCCACAGGAGACAAATGGGACACTGTCTTTTTACTGCGATATAACTAACTAGTCATCTCTACCATTTTTATTAACACACAGAGTCCTTTAGGTTACAATTTATCCTTCTCAGGTCTCTGATCACAATGATGGCTAAGCTGATGTTAGCTTAACAACCAGAAAACAAACAATGATCTCCTCAGCCCAAAGTAATGTGCCATGGTAGTTCATTGGTCAACTCAGTAACTAGTTAAAACTACTAGATACAGTCTACCTTGTTACCATTCTTTTAGCTAAAGGACAGTGACTGCTTACAGCAATCTCACCTATTGCTTGACATTTCAAAGAAGGTGTTCTAATGTTGATATATGCAAGTTGTAAATATTAGAGGATCTAAAAAGGTGTTTTAAGGTTGATGCATGCATGAATGTTAGAAGGCCTAAGAATGTGTTTTAAGTTGAGTAAATGTGAGTTATGAAGTTCAGCATATCTAAAAGGATGCTTTCTTTCTCCATATTGCTATCCTGTTGCTATGATATTGGGGTATTAACTGTTCAGAGCATTGACACTGATCAATAGAGCTCTAATTTATTAATCTATCTATAGAAAACATTCCACTGTATGATCCTATCATAGTTCGAAGCTCAAGATTTTAAATTGCCTTTTGTTTGTCATTTTCTTAAAATGTCTCTCACTATGCTACAATTATATACACCCAGTCTTCT
The DNA here is from genome assembly GCA_907169655.1 of Acomys percivali. Taxonomy (NCBI): domain Eukaryota; kingdom Metazoa; phylum Chordata; class Mammalia; order Rodentia; family Muridae; genus Acomys; species Acomys percivali. The sequence continues at coordinate 27,246,855 of OU015756.1, read as the reverse complement.
GGAAAGACAGCTCTCATGATGTGTACTGATGCTAAAGTGAGCTTCTCCCTTCTGTTCCACGAGAGATTTCTGTCCTCCCATGTTACTGTTCCAGAGAGGCCATAAGGCTTCTGCCTTTCCTAAGCTCGCCTCAGAGTATTTGCTTTTAGCACAAAGTTCTTTTCCCAAGTCTCTACTATACTATATGTCTACTGACTTTTCCTACGATGTATTCATGTCTAATAATGATATGTATTTCACTGCAGACTTCTTTCTTTCTTTCTTTTTACTTTTCGAGTCAGGGTTTCTCTGTGTAACCTTGGCTGTCCTGGACTCGCTTTATAGACCAGACTGGCCTCAAACTCACAGCCTCACAGCAATCCACCTGCCTCTGCTTCCTGAGTGCTGGGATTAAAGGCATGTGCCACCATGCCAGGCTCACTGCAGATTTCAAACAGTGATGATGCTAAATTTATCTCCCTTTATGAACTTAAAAGGATTCCTGTAAGTTACAGGAAATCCACCTCTCAGGTCAAATGGAATCCAGATAAGTATTGTCAATCCAAAGCCTAAGTTTCTCAGCTACCACCTATCTCTAAGGGTGGGATTTCTTCCCCTTTTCATCGATTTCGGGGCTCCCTCATCTAACTACCTGATTGCCACCTTTTTGCACCCAATACCAGCTAAATTCCCCCTCCTCTTTGTGTAAATGCTGCCCATTGTCTGAGAGACCATTGACACCTCTCCAGTTCACAGGGAGTGGAGGTACCCAAACCCAGTCCTTCTCAGTGACCTACAACTAGGACTTTTCCTATTGGGTGAGTTTTCAGATGTAGCTTCTCTCCCATGGCTGTCTTTGCCATTGCAGCCGTTGTCCAAACCCCAGTGGCTACGTGTCTGGGGCCAGCTCATCTGCGGTCGAGCTGTGCCCTTGGTCGATGGTCAGGGATGATGAGCTACTGACCAGTCTGTACCTGTCCCTTGGGTGACTATCCATTTTGGGGCATGCCCTAATGGGTCACTGACCTCACTTCCCCATGGAAAATGTCCAGACACCTGCTCCTCCTAGCATGCCTTTGAGATGTCAAATCCCTACACCCACATTAAGGGCTTCTAAGTGTACATGCCTCTGCAACCAAACTTGGACAAACCCAAAACTAAACCATTTTATGTATTGTCAGCAATCAGGTAAAATGGAATGAAGCTCCATATATCTGAACTTTTTTTTTTTTTTTTTTTTGCTCTCCCATGTTCAAATCTTTTCTAAGGTAAAATGGAAGGAAGTTCCCCATATTCAAACCTTTTTTTTTTTTCTCTACCAAATTTTTCATGCATTGTCAGCATTGTCTCTTGCCTTTTCTCTTTGCTCTCCCAAGAATTTCAAATGTACACCTAAAGGGAATTTTCTCCCTAACCTACTAACTTTGTCTTCTGCCCACATATATATTCCAATATCTTTCCAGACTTCCTACATCTGGGACATCCTCAAAGCAGCTACCCACAAGTGCTCCTGTTCAACCTCAGAAATCATGCCAGTTGAACCTACATTGTTCCTCCTAGCTGGGCAGGCATTGCCCCTCACAGCTGCAGGTGTTCTCAGACCCTGGACAGCAAATCAACAGCCTGTTTTTCTGGAACCTGGCCAACATTCAGCCTTTTAAAGCCCCTGTTGCCACCCTACTGTCAGCAAAATGTTGAAATGGTGTGCTCTGGACATTTTGTTATTGCTTTTTGTCTCTCTTTTCTCCATTACCTACATTTATGTACTTTAACTTACCTTATATAAAAACAATCCAACATTACTCATTTTTTAATTATAGGAAAAGGTAGGAATGTTAGGTTTCTGCTTCAGCCTGCCTATCTGTGATGCCATTGCTTATCCAACATGGGGGCGTGGCCCTGCCCAGGGCTATATAAAAGGACAAATCCTTCTCATGGTTCTGTCTCTACTCTATGCCCCCTCTCTCTCCTCCCTTATACCCTCTCTCTCTCTCTCTCTCTCTCTCTCTCTCTCTCTCTCTCTCTCCTTACTCCTTATTTTCCTCTCTCTGTTTCTGTCTCTCCCTGGGGTACCCCTCTCCCCTTTCCTTCTCCCCCCATGCTCATTTTATGAACCACATATAATCTAATATCTGGTATCTTATTGTCTTATATCTTTATTATTGATCATAAAAATAACTAATATGTCTAGTTAAAATTTCCCCCTTTCCCTGATAGACCAAATGTAACAGAATCTCAGTGATGGAGATGGGATTAGGAATGAGGGCTGAGCCTTGGCACGAATAAGTCAGGTGAACGGATTTATTTATGTCCTTTGTTCTTAAACATAACACAATTACTGGAGAGAGAGAGAGAGAGAGAGAGAGAGAGAGAGAGAGAGAGAGAGAG
>OU015756.1:27232700-27244478 GCA_907169655.1 Acomys percivali | reverse complement strand
GAGAGAGAGAGAGAGAGAGAGAGAGAGAGAGAGAGAGAGAGAGAGAGAGAGAGAATTGATGGCTAAATTTCCAAAGCCCTTAAATTTATAGTTATTCCTAGAAGAGCTGTGAGCTCAGTGAAGGGACATCTCGAACTTTGAGAAGGGAAGGGTTGCAAGCAAACAAACAAGACATGACAGCCTACCAAGTGGAGTCTATGTAAGGTGGCATGTAAGAAACCTGAATGCGATGGCCAAGCCATATGTGAGGGGCTTCATACATGATGGAGGTAAGAAGAAAGAAGTGGGTAAAGAAAGAAGAAAAAGAGGAGAGGCTACCAGAGGACAGTGTGCGTGGACTCCAGTCTCGTGAGATGAGGCACTGCTTTTTAAACACTATTAATACCACACCTTTGTTTCTTCCATGCAGACTTGGGAGGTAGAATGAGGAAAGGATATGAAGGAAAGCATAGCCATACATGAAATCTACAACTGATTCATCAACTGAAGATTGCTCTTACCCAACCATCTAGATGTTCATGCAATATTTCAGAGGCACATAATTTAAAAACTAACACAGCCAATGCTTGCATTTGCCTTCCTCCTTCAGGTAGAGAGCTCCAATTCACAGTGCTAGCCCCATCCACCTTGCTGAGAGCGGTTGGTTGGCCCCATTCCTAATCTGAGACTCTAGACATACTCTCTAATTCTACCAATCCTTGCTGCATATAGTTGGTCTCATCTCTAGATAGACATCAGACTTGCCTATCAACTATACCTATCCCCAATCTCAAGGACCACCCCTCTCCAAGGACGGACATTTGTCCCACACAAACACCACCACCTACTCCTGAGACTTATCTAGAGACCATATATCCATCACCTGCTTACCCCCTCCTTTCTATGTAGAGATGCAGGGCTTATACCATTACCTCCACAAGAACAGATTGCCCAAGAGAAAGTCCTGAGCACTCACAGCCCAGACTCCTGCAGAGAAGATCTGATCCTGGCCTGTAGAACCTCACTTTACCTGAAATGAGCCATGACTTCTCTTGAAACCTGCAACCCTGACTTGGCCAAAGACAAAACTCTAAGCCCCATACAGCTAGCTGGTCAATCACCTGACAAGGTAGAGAAATAGTACTTTAAACACCAATTATAAACAATAGAGAGGCAAAATTTCTATACCAAGAAGCAGGACCAACTACCTAATTCTAGATGTTGTCCCATCACAAATAGACAAACACAAATCATCCAAACAATTCTCCACCAAAAATTAGCATCCCCATAGTAATGTCCCAGAGGAAAAGCAACTTAGGTGACATACAAGATCCCCTAAGTAGTAATAAAGCCCATCCTTCCCTGTGCTGGGACACTCTCTTTATTCCCATAGGTCCAGCTCCAGACATGCAGCCCACTAACCTACTCTGTTCACAAATGGTTTTTTGCATAGAAAGAAATCCCTTCCCTGTCCCATTCTTTCCCATGTCTGCCACCATTTCCATACCCACAAAACTTGTCCTAAAGTGAGGCCCTAGAACATGATTTCTTCATGAGTCTCCTTTACCTAGTGGAATGAGTTGCTTCTCTCTTTCTCATCCTTCTCACTGCTCATTTTCATATCCACACCTACTGGCAAAGCTCTAGGCCAGTGGCTCTGGAGCCATGTTTGCCTGGTCCAAATAAATAGTTCATGCACTAGCTTTATCTGGCCTAGATCCAGTCATGCAGCTACTGCACTGGTCCAATCTAAGGCATGCCAGTGCAGAAACACACAGCACACACCCAAACACATCAGACACACAAAGACAGAGAAGTCCACATTGCTAGGTCACATCTCAAAATCAAAACCAATATGAATGGCCAAGACATTGGGTCTCTCACCAAACCCACTAGTCCTATAAAAATGTTCTCTAAATTAATAAAAATAAAAAAAAAGAATTACTTAGATGAACCTCAAGACACAGAATTTAGAAAGAACAATTGTAAATTTTATCAAAGAATTCTAGGAGTTTAGAGAAGACACAAACAAATGCATCGTTTGATTTCAAAAAGATATTAACAAACACCTGATTGCTGTAAAGAAAATAAAAAGATACAACTGATCAAAGTGATAGAGATGATCAGTATTTGAAATAAGAATTCAGTAAAGAGATTTAAAAAAAACATGACAGAGGACTTAGGCTGAAATGAAAAACTCAATAAGCCAACTAGAAAACTCAAGAGAAAGCCTTACAAGGGGAATGGACCAAGTAAAAGAGACTGTATTAGGGTAGGAGAAATTAGAGAAGAAAAGCAATAATTATAAAAAGCACAGAAAAGCAACATGCAGGAAAGGTGGGACATCATGCAAAGACCAAATCTTGAATTATAGGCATAAATGAGAGAGAAAAATCCTAGGTCAATGGTATCAATCAGATATTGAACAAGATCACAGAAGAAAACTTTTCCCAAATTAGGAAATAGTCATACAGATACAAGAAGCACACAGAACAACAAATAGACAAGACCATAAAAGAAACTCCCTGTGGCATAACATAACTAAAGCACTAAATATACAAAACCAAAAAAAAAATATTGAAAACAGCAGGTGACATATAAAGAAAACTGCATCATAATGACCTGATTCCTCAATGGAAACTTTCAAAGCCTAAGTTGCCTAGAGCAATGCCCTCCAAATTCTAGTAAACCATGATTGTCAAGCAGGACTTCTTTTTTGTTTGTTTGTTTTTGTTTTTGTTTTTGTTTTTGTTTGTTTTTGAGACAGGGTTTTTCTGTGTTACCCTGGCTGTCCTGAACTCACTTTGTAGACCAGACTGGCCTCGAACTCACAGAGATCCATTTGCCTCTGCCTCCCAAGTGCTGGGATTAAAGGCGTGCGCCACCATGCCCAGCACCAAGCAGGACTTCTATACCCAGAAAAACTATCTGTCATAGTGGAAGGAAAAATAAAAACTTCCAGTGATAAAATTAGCCTAAAAAACTTCATATCCAACTTAACAACCCTACAGAGCATATGGGAAGCAAATCTTTGAACTAACCAAAGTGAAGATTAAGCACAATCAAGAGACTCTAGGAAAATAATGAAGCTATAATTAGTGATGCATGAAGCACAACTAAGGGCAAAAACTAGCAAAACATCGAACTGACTGCAATCTATAAACCACCTCTCCAACCAAAAGACACAGACTAGCTGAGTGGATTAAGGAACAAAATATATCTAATTGTTGTCTACAAGAAACTCATCTCAGCTTTAATGATGGGCACCATTTTAAAGGAAAAGGATAGAGGAAAAAGATAGAAAAAAGTATTCCAAGCAAATACAATCAAGAAGTAAGCAGGCATTGCCATCCTAACATCTGACAAAACAGATTTCAAATTAAAACTAGCCAGAAAACACTTTTTTCTTAATTCTTCCACTCCCTTTCAAGAAGGACACTTTATTTTAATCAGGGGAACAATTAACCAAGAGAATATTATAATGCCAAACATAATATTCACCAAATTTTGTTGCGGTTGATGTTATAAAACACATACTACTGCAGTTAAAGACACAGATTAACATCAACCCAATAGGTGATTTGAATACTCCAATTTCTTCAAAGTTAGGTCATCTGGCCAAAAATAAATAGAGAGGCTTCAGAACTAAAGGACATCTAATATCAAATGCATGTAACAGATATCTACAGAATATTCAACCCAAATACAAAAGGATATGCTTTGTATGTAGCAACCTTCTATAGCTGCCCTAAAATGTAACATATCCTGGAACATAAAAAACACATAATAAATGTATTAGAAATGAAATAATTTCATGCATCCTATCTTGTCATTGTGAAATGAATCTTAAAATCAACAGCAAACAAATCTCTAGTGAGTGCATGAACACATGTGCATTTCACAGCTCATTACTGAATGGTGGATGGGTGAAAGAAGAATTCAGAACAAAAATTTTAAAAGTTCCTGCCACTAAGTGAAAAGGGAAACACAACACAATAAAAACTCTTTGACACAGTAGAAGCAGTGCTAAGAGGAAATTTATGGTCTTGGTGTCTATATTTTAAAAAATCAAGAAGAGCACAATTCAATGACATTATGATATAACTCAAGATTCAGAAAAAACAAGAACAAACCAAACCCAAACCCAATAGATGGCAAGAAATAAAACTCAAAGCAGAAATTAACAAATAGAATCTATGCTCTGGTTTATTTGAAAGACAAACAAGATTGACAGGTCCTTAGTCCAATTAAAAAAAAAAAAGACATGACTCAAATTAACAGAACCAATAACAAAAATGGAAACATTATAATAAACACCAAAGAAATTAAAAATATTACAAGGATACTTTTAAAAAGCTATACTCCATTACATTTAAAAATCTAAAAGAAATCAACAAATTTCTCAATTCATCCAAAGAACCAAACTCAAACTAAGATGAGTTCAATAACCTAAAGAGATTCATAAAAAAAATAGAGAGATTGAAATAAAAATAAAAATCTTCTTTTAAAAAATCCCAGGCCCAGATGGGTTCACAACAGAATTCTTTCAAATAACTGTAACCAGCCCTTCTTAAGTTATTCAAAAAGTAGAAATAGAAGAATCACTCACAAACTCGTTCTATAAAGCCAGTATTACTCTACCACAAAAAAATCAGTTAAATACACACTCAAAAAAAAAAAAAAGACTAGACTGATGTATATACCAAAAAGATTATCCACTATAATCAAATTGGTTTTATCCTGAAATGCAGGAATGGTACAATATACATGAGTCAATAAATATAATAAGTGATATAAATGGACCTAAAAGCAAAAATCACATGATTATTCAAGATATGCAGAAAACACTTTTGACAAACCTAACATGCTTTCATGATAAAAGTCCTAGAGAGAGTTTGACTTGAGGGAATATAGGTAATAAAGGTTGTGCAAAGCTAACCCACAGCAAACATCATTCTAAATGAAGAAAATCTCAAAGAAACTCAATTAAAATAACAAATAAAGCAGGGCTACCTACATCCTTATTCTTTTTCAATACAATACTCAAATCATTAACTGGAGCAATAAAGCAGGAAGGAAATTAAAGCAATACAAATAAGATAAGTAAAAGTCAAATTATTCCTATTTGTAGATGATGTAATATCATACATAAAAGATCCCCAAAATTACACCAGAAAACTTCTAGAAATGGCCAACAACTTCAGCACACTAAGAGTATACAAACTCAATTTTAAAAATTCAGTAGCCTGTCTATATACCACCAAACACACTGAGAAAGAGATTATTGACACAATCCTGTCTACAAAAGCATCCAAGACAATGAACTAACCTGGAAAAATCTAACTAAGGATATAAGAGACCTCTATATTCAAATCTCTGGAGAAAGATCAAGAAAAAAAACTAGAAAATAGAAAGACATGCCATGATCATAGATCAGAAGAATTAATATTGCCAAAAGGGCCATCATACCAAATGCAAATTACAGAGTCAATGTGATCTCAATCCAAATACCCACAACATTCCACCCAGAAATAGAAAAAAGTCCTAAAATTCATATGGAATCAGACATCAGAGAGCCAAAGCCATCCTTAGGATAAAAAAAGACTACAGAAATCAACACCCTAGACTTCAAGATATGTTACAGAGCAATAGTAGTTATTTTTTTTAATTGACCCAAAAACAGACAGGTAGAACAGTGTTAGAAGACTGTTAAAGTTAAAGAAGAAGTTAAATACACACACACACACACACACACACACACACACACACACACAATTTTGGCTCTCGGGCTGACAGTGCTTTCCACAAGAGCTATGGACTGTCTTAATAAAATCCCAGAACTAAACTGGGTATGGTGATGCACACCTGTAATCCCAACAAAGCCAGGCAGATCTCTATGAGTTCGAGGCCAGCCTGGTCTACAAAGTGAGTCCAGGACAGCCAAGGCAACACAGAGAAACCCTGTCTCAAAAAACAAAACAACAACAACAACAAAAAAAAATCCCAGTACTAAACATAAAGAACCTCAATTCATATTGTTGTTTGGGGCAGTTTGACGGAGTTCTAAAACATTACAGGCTATTGCTGCTGCCCCTGGTAGTCTCTAAAAGATTGAAGGTAAGTCCATATTCCTAAAGACATCACACACTTGGGGCACAGGACTCAGATAACCTGAAAGTCTCCTTCAAGTGGTCTACCTTCCATAGTATTAGAGAGTAATATTAAAGTTGCAAAGGGAAGGATGCAATCAACAGTCCTAGCCACCTGCGATTCCTATGAACCCCAACAATGACCACCATCATAAGGTATCGCTAAGATACAGTAGTGGAATTCATATTTTGGTGATAACCAACAGCTGTCTTGTTTGTTTGTTTGTTTGTTTGTTTGTTTTTTCAAGACGGAGTTTCTCTGTGTAACAGAGCCCTGCCTGTCCTGGATTCTCTTTGTAGACCAGGCACCAATAGCTGTCTAATTGTGCTTAAGCCCCCCTGAATGGAGAGGAAACCTAGCCAACTACCTGTTACAAGTGAGGTCATGGACCTTAGAAGAGAACCTACTACTGCCAAGTCAGTAGTTGAGCATAATTCCTAACTATATTCTAAAATGTATCCTTGTGCTCCCAGATAAGCATAGCTCTCTTTGCTTATCAAAGAAGCTTCTCTTTACATCACATGCAGATTATCACAGAAACTACAACTGGATGCAGTGCAAAGATTAACAGATTGTGGGGCTACAACATAACCTCCATAACTAAGTCCCACGGAACAACATGAAAAGGTGGCAGAAAGATTGGAAGAGCCAAATGATAAAGTTTGTGATATAGTGTCTCTAGTAATAGATCCCTAAACAAGATCTGAATAATATCAATAGACAAATAGAGGAAATTCTTAGTGTCCAGTCCATAAACAAAGGGACACAGGCAACCAATGACTGTTGTAATAGGAAGAATTTGCCTCTCCCAGAGATGAGTCCCCTTATTGGTTCTCCAAAACAAAGGGGCCAGCCCTATAATCATATACACATAAACAACAAGAATATACTTAGCAAGTTATATCTATATATTTTTACATATATAGACGTGTGTATGTGTGGCAATAATAACCAGAGATGAAGAGGCCACTCTTGAGGGTATATGGGGAACCTAGGAAAGGCTTAAGGGAAGAGACATGGGAAAGAGGAAAGGGAAGGGGAGTAATGTAATTACCTTTTAATTAAGATATATTTAAAAATAACTACCAATAATAAATGTGATCATAGAACTCAAAGAAGCTATGAATAAATGCTGAAATGAAGACCTTGAAAACACAAACAGATCCATGACATAATGAAATAATAAAAAACAATTCAATATATGAAAACAGAATTTAAAAATACATAAAATCTCTGAAAAAGTAAAAATGAAATAAAACTAGAAATGAATGAAAAATTTAGACATTCAAACAAAAAAGTTCAGAAGTCCTCACCAATAGCTTAGATTAAGTGAAATAGAAAATGCTGGGTCCAGGAAACATAATAGAGGAATTGGATTACTCTAAGAAAATATCAAATCCAAAAAAAAAAAAAAAAGATAATCTGAAAATGAAATATGCAGGAATTCTGGGACACTATAAAAAGGCAAAACATACGAATAGGCACAGAAGATGGAGCAAAGGCTCAGGTCAAAGGCCTAGAAAACATATTCATCAAAATCATAGAAAAACAATCTTCCCTAGTCTAAGGAAAGAGATGCCTACCAAGATATTAGACAAATATAACAACAAACAGACAGGACCATAAAAGAAACTTCACATCACGCAATAGTCAAAACACTCATGTACAGAAGAAAGGAAGGATTTTGTAAGCAGTAAGAGAGAGAGAACAATTTGTGTACAAAAGCAAACTCATCAGAATAACAGCAGAGTTTGCAATGATAGCCATGAAAGACAGAAGGAATGGGATCCGTGTTCTACAAGTTATGAAAGACCACAGATGCCAGCCCAGACTACTATTCCCAGCAAAACTATCAGTCATAATCAAAGGAGAAAGGAAAGTTTTCCATATTAAAAAACATCTAAGGAATTTATGACCTTTAATCCAGCTCAACAAAAGATTCTGGAAGGAACAGCTAGTTGTAAAGAGAAGGTGAGCAGCAGTGTCAGGCACTGCAGGGGTACGGGGAATAACCACATACCACTGCCATAGCACATAGCTATGAGTGACATGGATAGAAAAGTGGGAGGTTTCTACTTAGGAAAGAAGAGTCGGGTGTCGCTCAACAGGAGGGTGTTTGCCTGGCAAACATGAGATCCTGGATGTGATGCTCACCTTTGAAAAAGCAATGGGGCATTTTAACATGTGTATTTGTGTTCACAACCTGGAAAGAACCAAGCATTCTACTAAGAGTTTTATTCAAATATCTATATCTATATAGTTTTGTTTTGTGTTTTGTTTTTGTTTTTCAAGACAGGGTTTCTCTTGTAGCCTTGGCTGTTCTGGACTCGCTTTGTAGACCAGGCTGGCCTCAGACTCACAGCAATCCACCTGCCTCTGTCTCCCAGGTGCTGGGATTAAAGGTATGCATCACCACGCCCAGCTCAAGTATATTTTTGTGTTCAAAATATTTCTTAGTGAAAGTGGATCAGCCTAAGGCAGCCACCCTTCCATATATGTTAAGTGTGTATCTATGAATGTTTTCATGTTGTTGAGCTCTTTCAGGGTTGCTCAGACAACCTAGAAAGAACACAAGAATCTGCACTGCCCCAGTGTTTAAGAGACACAAGTGGCACAGCTTCCTTTGTCAATAGCATCTTCGCATCACATTTGTATTAACACTTAGGAAGAAGTTGGGTTTTCTTCCCCACTCACATTTTATCTCTAGCAGATATGCAACACTGCCAAACCTCTTTTGTCAGGTGAGTTTCACTGCTGGCAGGAACAGCATTGGAGAGTGGCAACTGCCAGCATCTCATAAGCTGAGCTAAAACACTAGGAACGTGAATGAGAAGTGGCCTAGAGCGCTGAGCCAGTCCTGGAATTGGACTCAACTTGTCTTCAAAAAGCAGAGAGCACGTTTGCTTCCAAATTCATGAGATTTTTCACATTTAGCATCCAAAGTCTCATTACAGTGTGTCCTTCTGGCGAGCAAACTGCTGAACAATAAGCAACTCACCAACCTCAAGAGACTAAGAAAAGTGTGGAAGGTGCTCTGCTTTAGCAAAAGCGCAACGGTTTGGTTTTTTTTTTTTTTTTTTTTTTTTTTTTTTAATAATCTACCAGAGAGTTAGAAATAGATGAAAAGTTTTCATTTGGGCTTCAGAAGCATGCAATGAGTAATACAATGACATTTTTATGATACTGTTTCCAATGCTGGAGACTTACAACATTTTTTTTTTCTTCCCAACTAGCAAACATGGCTTCCTAAATCCACGTGCTGTCTAAATCCCATCAGATGTCTCCTCTTTAGCGTGCATTATACTATGAAAGCTCAGCTTTCCATCAGAGTGGTTAGGCCGAATTGAGCTATGGGTTTCCCGGCGTCAAATAGTTCTGTTACTTTGGGATATGCTATGGGTAAAGATTATATCCCCTTTGTAGGAATCTTTAAGACCTTTCTGGCATTGGCCACAACTCTGAAAGTAAGTGCTGGTCTAGATACCCCTGCCTTCCTCGTCTGTACCTGCTTCCTTCATCTGTCCATCCTCTTTACTTTTCTACATCCCCGGTTGCTTCTCTTCTCATCGCTCTTCTCCTTTCTCCTCCTATGTCTCCCTTCCCTTCCCCCTCTCCTTTTCTTTTTTATCCTCTCCTCTCTTCTCTGTATTGTTATATTCCTCTTTCAAGCTTTCATTATACAAGGTATTGTGTGCATGCTGGAAATGTACAGATGAATAAGTCATAATCCCACAGTGTCAGTCATGACGGTCATTATCATAATTATGTACAACATAATAATGGCGTAATAGAAGACCGGTTAATATAAAGGCTACAGAAGTATGGGGGAACTGTGAAACATGCCCCAGAGGGACTTCCTTAGAACTCTGATTCTCTTTGTCTGATCTCCATGAGGATCTGTTAACCCCAAACTTCCTGGGAATTCTCTGCAAGATTAATTGGTCCCCAGGGCTAGATTAGAAATCAATAGCTTTAATGTCCCTAAAATTCTCTTGCAGGTTTTTAACAGCCAAATCTCTCCATTCTCTTTCTCAAATTACCTCTCACATTCCCGTGCATTTGATCTCAACCCAGAGGCCACCATCCTCCCTTTATGCACTCTATGCCTCACAGCAGGCATGCAGAGGAGGAAGACAGAAAACTTTTCAGTGTGGGCATCAAGCTGTCAGCCTGCTTCTGCCATCCCTCTGACCTGCTAATCCCTACCACAGCACACTTACCACCAAATGCCAGGGCGGCAGACAAAACACAGCACACAGGAGGCTTCTCCAATTAAAAGCAAAACTTCTTAGCGCACACACAATTTCCAGTGAATATAAAGGACGCAGTGGGGCCACTGGCCTGAAAGATCTCACAGCCAGGTTCCAGCACAGGGACACAACAAACGCAGATAGTGACTAATAGGCATTAAGCACATGGTCCGTATCAGGCTCACTCTATGCACTTCAATTCAGTCTGTGGACTCCTCACTTCTACCTGCAATGCACAGTGTGTACACAGAATTCTTCTACCCATTTTACAATTAAGAAAACTGAAGCACACAACAGTTACAGGTGTCAGAAGCAGAAAGCCTCTCAAGTAGCAGTAATTTGTCCTCAGAGTTCATATATATATAATTTTTACTAATCCTTCTCTCTACCGCAGCTTCCTCAATCCCCTTTCCTCTAAGTCCCTCCATTCCCCTCTCCCTCAGATCCACTCCCCTGTTTAGCTCCTCCCAGAACAGAGCAGGCCTCCCAGGGAGATCAACTGAGCATAGTCCACAGTTCTTAGACCCTAGGCAGAACTGCTGGCCACTTCAGTGTGATGTCATGCATTTACAGAGTGTGTGTAGTGTACTAATAAAGAGCAAACTCTACCTTCTAATACATCTTCAGTAACCAGCCCTCACTTGCTCGGGCTAAGGCATACTCTTTTGTGTTGGCTACTTAGTGATGGTGATGCCATTGCATGCCTGTCAGCCCAGCACCCTTATATTTGGAGGTGGCACCCAAAATACTTTCCATTTTATTGCCACCTGGCAAAGCCATTTATTCCTAGGTAACCTTAAGTCTCTGAAAGATGATTTTGCAGCTCCTAATTTTAGCTTCTCAGTTCAATATTCACTTTACTACAGTAGCCCCCCGCCCCCCCCAAGTCCTGAAAGCGTGTAAAGAGGCTCCTGACATTGCCACTTCTAAATTGCTTCTTTCTGAAAAGAAAATTTTGTAGAAATAATTAGAAATATTTGCAGGGCATCTTTTAATGAAGGCATTTAATAGCACATTGTCCTCTGGCACACATACAAAAAGAAGAGACTAGAGACATATAAGAACCAGTTGCATGCCAGGTCAATGTAGTTCCCTACAGTTAAACCAAAATCTGATAGCATTTTTTGTGAGGAAAATAAAAGTAATAGGATAAAATACTACATTATGCCAGTTTTTCTGGCACACAAACTTTTTTCAGTGACTGAATTTGGGCTATGTGGGAATCATTGACACTTGTTAAATCTGTGCCTAGCCTGGTGACCTGGGAGTTAAACCCTGCTGCAGACACACCAGGTTTGGTACTGCCCCACCACAGATTTGGCTGTAAAATCTGTGAGGTAGCCTCCTTCTGGAAGTCAGCTTTTCTAGTAATACTATAATTGGTTAAGTATGCATTGTG
>OU015756.1:27222019-27232690 GCA_907169655.1 Acomys percivali | reverse complement strand
ATAACTTTAAGAACCTTTAGTTCCTTCATTTCTTCATTCTTTGAATAAACATGGGAGGAAAATGAGTCCTTTGCTGGTATCAATTCTGGGTGAATAAAATGTCCTTGTTGCATATTGATCAAATATAATTATGAATGAGTTCCTGGTGTCTAGGTGTGTTATATGTATATGTCTGTATTTCAAAACCCGCAACACATGTACCTCCTCCTCCTTCAGAAGCATTAATAAAAGATGCTCAAGATCACATAATAAATAGTTAAGTGTTAAGATTTGGAATCAGTGCTATATCAAGTACAGAGTCAACCATCTTCCTGAGTTCTTAACCCAGGAAATGAAGAATTTCACAACAGCAAAAGGAGCACTGGAGGCCTATGGGTACAGTAAACATGTGAATGAGAACACACAGGTCAGTGGCCATCTGTCTGCCTCTTTACTTACACTCATACCCTTAGCTTATTTCCCTTTCATCCCAGCAATGACAGGGCTAGTCTTTAACTAGTGGAATCAGTATAGTGTATTGGGAAAGACTGAGAAGAAGAAGATGGAAATGAAGGGTAAACAAGAAAGGAAGGCAGAGTGAATATGCATACATGGATTCATTAATATCAGCACCTCAAACAAACTCATTGCACCCAGTCCTTTGGGTTAGCTGGCTTCTAACAAATATGAAAGAATCCTTAGATTTTTTTCATGTGCTTATTAAAAGTATTTTATATACAATATTTTTGCTTTCACTTAAGACTAAAAATATACAAATAGATGAATGCACTAAAATAACCTTATTTGAAATCAACAATGTTTTCAGATTTTAAGCTTGCCCAAGATACTGACTTTAGTTGAATATCCTGATACTATTTATTTTTATCATATCTAAAATTTTAAAATATAGGAAATGTTGAATTAACTATATACACTCTGAGTTGAAACACTTAGGAAATGAATTTTACTTTATAATGGAGGTGATTTATGAAGTGACCACGTTGCTTCAATTTGGAGCATGAAAATAGGCCAAGCCAGGCATTATGGTACATGCCTATAATCCCAGCACTTAGGGAGGCAGAGGCAGGTGGATCACCATGAGTTCAAGGCCAGCCTGGTCTACAAAGCTAGTCCAGAACAGCCAAGGCTACATAGAGGAAACCCAGTTTCAAGAACCCAAGGAAGGAAGGAAGGAAGGAAGGAAGGAAGGAAGGAAGGAAGGAAGGAAAAAAGAAAAGAAAATAGGCCAAAATGCAAATGAAATGCAAAATTTATTTATTTGTTATTTAATTTTTTATTACATTTTATTTGTTGTGGGAAGATACCATAGGCTAAGTGTGGAGGTGGAGAACAACTTTTGGGAGTCAGTTCTCTCCTTCCATGACGTGTATCCTGAACTCATCAGGCTTGGCAGCAAGCACCTCCAGCCACTGAGCCATCCCACTGGCCCTGAAACACAGGGTCTTCTAGACATGGCTATTGTTGTCAGGTTACTAGAAGCAATGGAAAGGAAACAGAGCTCTTGTTTTAATCTGTTTATACTAAAATTTCCTAATTTCCCTAGTTTTCTTTCTTGTTGCTGTGGCCAAAATCAACTTGAGGAAGAAAAGATTCTTTTCATCTTATAGGTTATGGAATGAAGGCAGGGTCAGACCTCAGGCAGGCAGGAACTGCAGAAACCATGCGGAGGTCACAGGGTGGGGATAGTGTTTTCTGGTTTACTTCATGTCCGTGCTCACCTAGCTTTCTTATGAATCCCAGGAACCCCATCCTAGAGATGATACTGACCACAGCGGACATCAATCCTCCTACATCAATCCGAAAGGGCCCCCACACATATGCGCTGGGATTCTGGGTAATGTCAAGTTAAGAGCTGAAGCTAACTAGTAGACCGATAAAACTGCTCTCAATTGTGTTAAAGGGTTGGTATGGTGTTATTCAAGGTAGAATGTGATTGTTTTCCATTTACTTTGCCTTTGAATTTTTCCAACATGATAACTGAAATAAATTCTCTGTGTATTAAACCTTTAACGGGGAGGAAGCAAGCTCTTGTGGCAAAGGAGAAAGCAATTCTTAAATCGTAAAAACAGACAGACAGACAAACAAGCAAACTGGAGGCTAGAGGGATGGCTCAGCCATTGAGAGGATTACTTGCTGTTTTTTCCAGAGGCCCTGGGTTTGATTCTCAGTGCCCACATGGTAGCTCACAGTCAGAATTCCACAGGATCTGATATCATCTTCTGGCACACATACAGGCAAAACAGCAATACATATAAAATTTCCAACATCTAAAAATATCAATTTGAGCTCATTGGAAAGAATTATACAGCAGAATGGGCTGTCCCAAAGTGTGTTAGGGCTGTAGGAAGTCCCCATAGGTGTAGAGCAGTGGTTCCCAGCCTTCTAACTGTGACCCTTTAGTGCAATTCCTCGTGTTGTGATGACCCCCTACCATGAAATTACTTCCGCTGTTACTTCATAACTAATTTTGCTACAGTAATGTAAATATCATAATTTAAATATCTTCTTTCTGTTGGTCTTAGGCAACGCCTGTGAAAGGGTCATTCGACCTCCCACCACCACCAAAGGGGTCGCAAGACCGCAGTTTGAGAACCACTAGTGTAGAGGCTGAGACTTACCCTGAGACTTTCTCTCATGTGAGTCCCAGTCTAAGAATCCCAGTGTAAGATTTTTACCTAGTTCCTTATTTGATCCATCATTTAGCTTTTACTTGTAAGCTTGCAGAAGCAGAGACAACAACATCATAGCCTATTTCTTAAGATATTTGGTTCTTTTTACCTAAAAGGCTATTTGCTAAAATAAGAATGGGCCAGATACCTGTGCTTGGCAGTATGCTCATAAGGAGTTCCATGCTCAGGAGCCTGTCTGAAAGTACACAGGCCTAGGAGACCACATCAGCTTAACAGGAAGATGACCACATTGACTTAATGAAATAGAATCCTGACTTGGTTCTCTAAAAATGGATTGGCCTCTAAGGAAGCCAGCAGCAAGACTGGACAGAAGAGAAGAACAGGTTCAAGGCTTTTTTATTTGAGGCCCCAGCCAGCTGGTCTCACATTACTTCGAGAGCTTAAATGACCTTTCAAATTTGCACCCAATCAAGGTGGAAGGTCTGGATTTTGCATCCCTACAGAAGTCATTGCCTGTAAGCCTGACTTTTTGAGGGGACTTAAAAGCAGACACAGAAACCCTCCACAGGTGAGAGGGAGGGTGTAAAATTAATTTTATTCTCCTGGCTCAATTGTTGTCTGGGTGGCTTGCTGCCTCCTTCTGCTAACCTAGGCCTAATACTAGAAGCTTCTAGCCTCCATACAATCTAACCTAGGCCTAGAATATTTTCAGCCTCTGAGACTTACTTCTTTTTTTAATATTGTATTAATTTATTCATATTACATCTCAATTGTTATCCCATCCCTTGTATCCTCCCATTCCTCCCTCCCTCCCATTTTCCCCTGACTCCCCTCCCCTATGACTGTGATTAAGGGGGACCTCCTCCTCCTGTATATGCTCATAGGGTATCAAGTCTCTTCCTGGTTGGCTGCTATCCTTCCTCTGAGTGCCACCAGGCCTCCCCATCAGGGGGACATGGTCAAAAATGGGGCACCAGAGTTCATGTGAAAGTCAGTCCCCACTCTCCACTCAATGGTGGAGAATGTCCTGTCCATTGGCTAGATATGGGTAGGGGTTCAAAGTTTACTTCCTGTATTGTCCTTGGCTGGTGCCATAGTTTGAGCAGGTCCCCTGGGCCCAGATCCGCCCGTCATAATGTTCTTCTTGTAGGTTTCTAGGACCCTCTGGATCCTTCTATTTCCCCATTCTCCCATGCTTCTCTCACCTAAAGTCCCAATAGGATGTCCTCCCCTCTGTCCTACTTTCCTGGTAAGTGAAGACATTCATGGGACTTGTCCCTTGGGCTAGTGTGCAGATATAAGTGAGTATATACCATTTGACTCTTTCTGTTTGTGGGTTAACTCACTCACTATGATCATTTGTAGTTCAATCCATTTGTCCACAAATTTTGGGAATTCCTGTTTTTAATAACTGAGTAGTATTCCATAGTGTAAATGTACCACAGTTTCTTTATCCATTCTTCTACTGAGGGACACTTAGCCTGCTTCCATGTTCTGGATATTATGAATAAGGCCACTACATCTGACAAAGGTCTAATATCCAAAATATATAAAGAACTCAAGAAATTAAACGCTACCAAACCAAATAACCTAATTAAGAAATGGGGCTCAGAACTAAACAGAGAATTCTCAACAGAGGACTATCGAATGGCTGAGAAACACTTAAAGAAATGCTCAACCTCTTTAGTCATCAGAGAAATGCAAATCAAAACGACACTGAGATTCCATCTTACACCCATCAGAATGGCTAAAATCAAAAATTCAAGTGACACCACATGCTGGCGAGGATGTGGGGAAAGAGGAACACTCTTTCATTGCTCGTGGGAATGCAAACTGGTACAACCACTTTGGAAATCTATCTGGTGCTTTCTCAGAAAAATGCGAATAGGGATTCCTTGGAATATACCCAAAAAAATGTTCCACCACACAACAAGGACATATGCTCAACCATGTTCACACCAGCCTTATTCATAATAGAGACTTACTTCTTAATCAGCTCACTCACTCTTGTTCTTTCTGAACTCTGGGCTGGCTGGCTCAACTCAGCTGTTCTGGCTCAAACTCTTCTCCCAGCTGACTTATTTAATCTTGCTTTTATCTTGGCCCAGAATTGCTCTGCTTGGCCTCAAACTAACTCAGCAATCTGCTCTAATCTTCTGGTTTCTTCTCATTTTCTGGTTCATTCCATTTTACCTGAGTTCACGCTCTCTCTGCAACCCATCTCTCTATTACTGTCCTGGTAAAATTGCCTCTTCTCTCTCTCTGAAAAACTGCCTAAGTAGCTACCCTTTCCTCTCTCTTCTTGTAGAGTTGGCTATATC
This sequence comes from Acomys percivali, assembly GCA_907169655.1. Taxonomy (NCBI): domain Eukaryota; kingdom Metazoa; phylum Chordata; class Mammalia; order Rodentia; family Muridae; genus Acomys; species Acomys percivali. Next base: position 27,227,739 of record OU015756.1, on the reverse strand, counting down.
CTATTCTGTCAAATCTTCTCTGATTTGTCACCTTTTCTGCCATTCAATTAGACATCACTTTCAAATATGGGTGTTTTCTTCTACAAACTAACTTTACCTTCATTTGGAATTAAAGACATGTATCACCATGCCTAGACCTAAGCTTTTCTTAACCTGATACTTGCTCTATATCAGGCTGGCCTTGAACTAGATCTGTTTGCCTCTGTCTCCTGGATCAAAGACATGCTTGTATTCCAACTGGATCGTACAGACATAGAAGGTCTTCGGATGTGATCTCTTGCCAGACAGCCATGTTCTGAATTAACATTCCTCTACAGGAGGGATTCTCAGTGAGTCACTCAGCTGTAAGTGATCCTGCTGCATTGCTCAATGTGATTACAAGATCTAAAAGTCTTCTGAGAGAGTTTTCAAGGCCTTTACAGACTAGAATCATATCACAAATAATGACTCTTTGACTCCTCCCCTCCCCATTGCTGTATTGCTCTGATAGTTTAAGAATGATTCTACTATTCTGAGCAAGAATGGTGGTAGCAGACAGTCTTGTTTCCCTCATTTTACAGGAAATATTTTCAGTCTTTACTTAATCAGTATGTTAGCTATTGGTATGTGATATAAACCCTACATTTCTAGTTCTTCAGGGCTTCTACCATGAGGGGAGGCTGCATTTTTGTCAGAGATGTTTTCTCTCTATGGAGGTGAGACTCTAACTTTTTGTCTTTCTCTGTTGATGTGATAAATTAGCTTTCCTGGTTTATGTGCATTTAGACATCCTTGTATCCTTGAGATGAATCCAACCTAACCATGTCTACAATGGTCCTTTCTATAAGTTACTGGATTCAGTTTTCAACTATTATATTGGGAATCATTGCATATATTTAGATTAAGGATATTGGCCTATGGCTTTCTTTTTTTATACTCTTTTCTGGTTTGTGTATCAAGGCTTCACATTTGTCCTTAGAAAATATTGTGTGGGGCTTTTTTGCTTTTTATTTTCTGGAAGAGTATAAGGAGTTCTCTAAAGTCTGGGAGAATTCCAAATTCTGTTTTGGATCTATCTATCATGGGCTTTCTTTGTTGTTATTGTTGTTGTTTTATTTTGTTTTTCTATTTCTTCCACCTCCTTGGGTACATTAATACATTATTAATTTTGATAACTCTCTTAGAGAATTTTGGTAATTCTCTTAGAATACCCAGCATATTGGAACATAGCTTTTCCACAATATTCCCTAGCAGTCCTCTGGATTTCAGTGGTCTCTGGTGCACTGTCACATTTGTCTTTTAATCTATGATTTTGTTAATTTAGGTTTTCGTTTCTTTCTTTTGGTTAGTTTGGATACAGGTTTGTCAATCTTGACATGTTCTTTCTAAAAGTCAACTCTGCTTCACTGATCCTTTGTATTTTTCTTTTAGCTTCCATTTCATTAATCTCTAATCTTTATGCTTTTTTTCTTTATGCTAATTTGAGATTGACTTTGAGATGTGTAATTAGGTTATCTGAGGTCTTTCTGATCTTTAATAACTTTTATGTAGTATGCAAAGCTTCTGGCTCACTAGCATTATTTAGGTATATCGTTGTATTTTCCTGACATTTGTACTCATTTCCATCTCTTGTCTTGTCTCCCCCTCCACGGTCTTGTTTCTCACATTCTGATTTTTTAATATAAGTATTTGACCCAAAAGCTATGTTTTTAGAATTATCTTCAATATAGTTCGCATATCTTACATGTTGTGTTTTTGTTTTCATTTGATTCTATAATTGTTTTAACTTTCTTCATGATTTCTTCAGTGACCCAGTGACCATTGAAAGACTATATTGTTAAACCTCGGAGTGCCTGTATATTTTCTTTAATTTCTCTTGTTACTGAACCCTAATTTTATCCCATTATGACCTGATAAAACACCAAGTTTTTTCTCTTTCCCTGTATTTGTTAACACTGGCTTCATGTCCGAAAACAGTGTGTATTTTGGAGAAAGTTTTGTGGATACTAAAAAGAATATGCATTCTGTGGCTGTTGGAGAGGATATTCTATAGATGTCTGTTAAATGCACCTCATCTGTACTGCTAATTTAACTCTCTTGTTGCATTGATGCTTTGTCTTGCCTGGGTGATCTATCCACAGGCTATTAGAGTCATCCACCAATACTGTGTTAGGATTTGTACAGGAGTCTATTGTAAAACACTGAATAGTGGAATTGAAGCTATTAGAAGGTAAAAGGACAACAGCAAAAGTAATCTTGTGAAAATGGCCACATAAAAATTCCTCCTACAAAATCACCTAGAAATAGTCACAATAAATCTAACAGTTGGAGGTCCTGAATGGCCTTAACAGTCGTGAGCAAAGAAAAATGTTGGAAGTATCAAAAGTACCCAGAGTCAAATTATATCACAGACCCATAGTAACAAAACCAGTATGGTACTAGCACAAATGTGCATAAACTAATGAAAGAGAATGAAATAGAGGGCCTAGTAATAAACCTACCTAGCTACAACTATTTGATTTTTGACCAAAAATACATATTGTAAAAAGGTCCATTTTCAGCAAATGGTACCAGGAAATTTGGATATCTGCATGTAGAATACTGATACGAGACTCCTGTCTCTTGATGTATGCAAAAATCAGTTCAAAATGGTCAAAGAACTTAATTTAAGACTGGACACTTATATATACCTAGAGAAAAACCCAGGGAAAATTTCAAGATATAGGTATAGACAAAGACTGTCTGCATAGAAATTCAGTAGCTTAGGATAAATGACAAGAATTGACTAGTGAGGTCATCTGAAATAAAAAAATCTTCTGTACAGCACAGGAAACAATTAGAAGAACAAAGACAGAGTCTACACAATGTGAATAGATCTTTGCCAATTTTACCTAGCAGAAGATTAATATCCAGGACATCATAAAAACTGAAAAAATTAAATGTCAAAGAATAAATAATCTATTGAATAAAGTAGAAGAGGAGGTATTCTATGCATTTTCTGGGAGAGCATGAACTAGAGAAAGAATATCCATAAAATACTGATAGATTCTTGGCTATGGGGTTTCACCTGATATCAATTCCTAGCTATCAAAAGTTTTACCATTCCCCCAGCACTGCTTTTAAGCTAAGCAACAAATGGTGTGGCCCAGGTCCAACTTGTAGCAACTTTACTGGACCCATGGACTCATCAGGGAGACAATTTCCTGAAAGCTGTGTGCACACTCAATGAACATATTTGAAAATGTGCATAACAACTCCATAATCTACCACCTGTGCGAAGAAGCCTATCTTAGTGATGGAGGCTCAACAGGTTGTCTAAAAACGGCTCCCTTCCAACAACATTAGTAAAAAAGTTTAAATTATCATGTTCTAAGAAAAATAGATAACTCCACTTTTAAAGATTTTTTAAAAGGAAACTTTGCAGAGAAATTTAAACCAGCAACATGGCTGCACTGGCAAAGGATGACATCCAAAGACCTTCTAGATCTATGTGATCCAGTTAGAATGATACGCCTTTAATCCTTCTAGCTGGAAGGCTTCTAACTGAAGGACAGACAAAATTATGAATCCGAGAAAGATTTGATAAAATGAATCAGAAGGAGGATACACTCAACTCTCAGGAGAACAGACAGGAAAGAGAAGCTACTTAAGAGCAGTACAGCAGAGTTAAGTGAAGAGAGAAGGGTACAGTAGAAAGAGAAAAGAAGACAATACCAAAGAAGTAAGTACAGTTCAGGCAATTCAGTGCACTGAGTGAAGTTAAGCTCATATAGTTCAGTAGAGTTCAGTTTGTAGAGTTGAGAAGCAGAGACTTCAGGAGAAGCCAAGAGACATCAGTTTGAATCAGTCAGATTGGAGAGGAGTTTTGAGCCAGTACTGCTGAGTTGAACCAGCCAGCCAGAGTTCAGAAAGAACAAGAAAGGGAGAGCTTATTCAGCAGTAAGCTTCCAAGACAACAATTATATCAGGTGAATAAAAGATGCTTGTACAAAACTTACTGCTTATAAATGTCTCATTTAATTCACAAATCTGACCCTTACAAAACCCAGATGAAAAACAAGAGATAAAGATGGATGAATAAAAGTTTGAGCACAGGCACCCAATTGTGTTGTGTTGAGCAAACTAAAATAGAATTAACATGTGCTATCCACCCATTTGTTCATTTTTAAAAATCCATCCTATTCCATCCCTGTAAGGAAAGAGGATTAGAAATAGTTTGTGTTCATGCCCATTTACTGTAGACCTATGTCCTTGCTCTCTGCCTCCTATTTCTTTTTATGATGCTGAGAATCAAATACAGGATATTGCACATGCCAGGTATACACTTTACTATTGAGCCACATCGCTGGCTCTTGTTTTTGAGGGATATTCTCACTGTGTATGTAGTACAAGCTGCCTCCAATTTGCCTTGGTTCTGTCTCCACCTTACTGGTGCTAGGATTATAGGCATACACCAACCTTACATCTTCCTTAATATAGTCAAAAAGGGTCTAATGATAGGAATCTTCTCTAAAATATTACACTGATCTACCAATCAAGCATTGTGTTGATTAAACAAGATATATAAAGAAATACTCTGGAGGGTAGTAATAAGCCTACATCATAAGTAAATGTTCAAAGTTCAACAAAAAAAAAGTTTAAAGATTTACTTTCCAAACTGAAAAACAAATTGTTGCATCTTTACAATTCCTAACAAGAAGAGATTGTTACTAAAGTATTGGTAAGCTTACCATTAGAAAAATAGTTTATTCTATACCTGAGAACCCTGCTCTTGTCCACATATTGAATAATTTAGAAAACTTCCAGGCTTGACCAAGAATGGAAAGACTGTAGATCTAAGATGTGGTATATGGATTCTGGTTGTGTGGGCCAAAAGCCAGCAGACCCTATGACACCAGAGGTATCTACTATAGAAAGTGATGAATCATAACAAAGACCTGCTTCAAAAACAAACAACCAAAACTCATAATGTCAAATTGCTCAGATCTGTGTTATTATGGAAAAAGGACATCAGTGGCATGCTATTGTTCCTCCTCCTCCTCCTCCTCCTCCTCCTCTTCCTCCTCTTCCTATTCTGCAACAACACCTGCCACCTGCTACAGAGAATAAGACAGCATTTATACACAGCTTTGGGGCCATGGTAAAGCAGGGCCATATTTTCTGTGCATCAGTTCTTTATTTTCTCAGCTCACTGAATAATCTTAAGCTAGTTTTCAAACTACTTCATAGCTTACATTAGTACCATAGAGCTCATGAATCTGACCTGTGTGTTTCTCCACCATCACCCCCTACCTGTCTTGTGAACTCCAGGCCTCATTGCCTAATTATACATGCTCCTACCCAATTACGTAAAGCCAAATTTCTCATTCAACGCCTACATACTTATAGGATTATATATACACATATAACATACGTATGTAACATTTATACATATATGAACACATTTTGCTTAGTGGCAATTGTCCAAGTTTAAAAAAAACTTGGGTATAGCTAGGCATGCTAGTGTACACCTTTGTTCTTAGCACTCAGGAAGGCAGATATCTGTGAATTTGAGGCCCTCCTGGTCTTCATATTGAATTTCAAAAAGCCAGGGTTACATAGCGAGATCCTATATCAAAAAAGAAGAGGAAGGAGAAGAAGAAGGAGAAGAAAAAGAAGAAGAAGAAAAAGAAGAAGAAGAAGAAGAAGAAGAAGAAGAAGAAGAAGAAGAAGAAGAAGAAGAAGAAGAAGAAGAAGAAGAA
>OU015756.1:27201734-27213451 GCA_907169655.1 Acomys percivali | reverse complement strand
ATATATATATATATATATATATATATATATATATATATATATATATAAACAGCCCAGACAAGCCTCAATGGATGATCCTCCTGCCTCTGCTCCTGATTACATGGGTTACAGGTGTGCCTTCATCCTTGGCTTACTTTGCTTTTTTGATAAATGTTACTGGCACATCATAATCAAACCTAAATGATTACTAAAAGGTTGTTTATATTTTCTTGGTAAAAATAAGACATTTAATGTTTGAAGGCTTAACAGAACTGAAATTTAATTCTGGCCTAGGATGTAGGTATGGGAAAGAATATGAGGGCTTTTGTTGTTTAAATTTGGTTTGTTGTTGTTGTTGTTGTTGTTGTTGTTGTTTAGAGTGTTCAAACCATTTTAATATACAAGGAGAGTAAGAAAAACAAAATGAATGGATAATTATTGGGACAAGCTGAGTGTTTTTTTCACTGAATGTAAGTACTCTTAGTAGGTATGTGTTGCACAAATTTCTCTGGGTCTTACCAGTTTGATGCCATGATAGTTCTAATGACTCGCTTTATAAAGAACCTCAAACATCTTTCATATGTTTGCCTGTTTATGTTAGAGAGTCTCTTACACACATCATAGCTATGCTGTTACAACATCACTGCAGAGAATCAGATTCTCTTTTTTTTTTTTTCCTCTGATGCACTCAGTGGGGCCCACTGCAGATGCTGTTGTTTGTTGTTTGAGACTTTTTTTAAACTTTGAAACTATGGATTCTAATGACTATACTAACACTGTTAACTCCAATGTTTCTTGTTTTACCCATCTCCGTGTACCATATCTGAGCAGAAGAAGAGAGAGAAACATCCTTAATTTATTACAAGTCTTACATTTGGATGCATCTATGCTGCCAAAGAAAAACCTGAATCAGTCTCATCATACCCAAAGCTAAATAGTTAGGACAGACACCTTATTGTCTTCTTCATCTCATCTTCTGTGTAAACTTTCTTTTGGCAATCAACCTGCTCCCGTAATGATAAAGTCATACCGATAGAACTCCAGGACCACACACTCTATTAACTCACTAAGTCCTCCATTGTCTGCCCAAATCTCAGTGGTTGGTACAACTCAGACTCAAGGTGGGAGAGGAATCTTTCTTTGTTTAGGAGGGTTTTAGCATGCAGTTACTGCAGACCTCATGTCTATACTATGCTTTCATCTTTACTCTCCCACCAAATGATCAGTTCATCATAGGTCTGAGTCCTCTCCAATATCTCATTAATCCCTTTAGTCATCATCCCTCTGGGCTCCAACTATGAAGGAAGAAAAAAAAAACTCAAATAACCTCCCACGTACCCACTCTCCAGCAAGCCAACCATGCCTCTCCCATGCCTGGCATGAGCAGTGCATGATACCTATTGGATGGATGAAGGAATGAGGAAACACCTTCCCACTGACTCACCACTTCAGATTCAAGGTTTATTAGAGTAGCAAAAGTGGAAAAGAAAAAAAAAAAAAGGCCAAAAAAATGTGGCATGAGTGGCTGGTTCAAGTTGCATGGTGTCCAGAAAATTTACACACACTCAAAGATAGGAAAAGAATATGACTGATATTAATGCAGGACCAAATATCATTCTTTTTTTTTCTATTTAATACCCAAGCTCTGTATTCCCCTCCACACAAGCAGTAAGTCTGTGTGTCTGTGTGTATGCATGCATGTGTGTGTGTGCATGGGTGCACACATTCACGTGTGTGAGTGTGTGATATCTAACGAGTACTATAACCACAGCCATATTTTGCTCTTTTCTATTTCTGAGTTTTAGCCTATTCAGTCTTGCTTACCCTGTATTCCCAAAATAATCTACTCCACCAGAGAAGTTATGAGAACATTCTTTTAATAGCTGATGGTAATGCTACTCCAATGGACAGCATTAGCAAATGCATCACAGAGCAAAATGACCAATTACAGCTTGGCATGATAATAAACTACTTTAACATTTTGTTAAAATATTAGCTGAGCTCTTATTAGAGGAAAAAACATCCCTTGCCTTTGGGACTTGGTAGCAGAACTCTTCCAGCATTGAACCAGTACAGGTGGGGGCAGGGGGGTAAGGGTGGGTGGGGGGCCTCTTTCTGCTTTTTCCAAGGCAGGCCAGATCAACCAAAGCCAAGTTTACAGAAGAAAGCCCTATGACTTCTAGCCAAGAATGCTCGAAACTCAAATCATTTTGGTAAATTTTATAACATCACAGAGTATATCCCAAAGATTTTAAATTGAAAGCTTAGCTCAAGACTATCTATTCTATGAATCCACTGGATTCACAGAGTCTTATGTTCCTGGATTGAATGCAATGGCATATTCAGTTTTACTGTGCAAGTTAAAAAAAAAATATGTCATGTGTCCTTGTGAAACAACTGGTAAGTTTAAATTGCCTTTTAGAGCTTGCCATAGCAGCACATGCCTTTGATCCAAGTTACTTAGGAGGCTGGGGCAGGAGGATCACAATTTTGAAAACATCTTGGGCCACCTAGCAGGCCCCTGTCTCAAAAATGATGAGTGACTTAATGAACAAATGAATAATATTTCCAGTTTTATAGCTACTAGAAGTTCAAAGGTCCTGACTATAAGCCTATAACTCTGAAAAGTCACCTCTAAAGAATTTAAAAAACGAGTTTCTGGACAGCGTAACAAGCTTGCTTTTTTTTTTTTTTTTTTTCTATAAAGTATTCTATCTCCTCCTAGGCTCATTGTCCAGTATCTAATGCCCTTATATGATAGCAAATCACATACTCATAATTTCAGGTATTTTACCATCTGCTCACCTTATCAAGGTGCTCAAATCTTCATGCAGGTCCTATCTTGGCTGCATAACAGAGGGAGAAAGCTTTTCCTAACCCCTAGCTGCCTTTCTTTCCATCTTTTACTCACCAGTATCTGGGAATTTATGCTCAAAATAAAATTAAGAATTAAGTAAAAAAGTAAGGAGTGGGCTGTAGAGAGTGGTAAAGAGCAGTTGCTGTTCTTCCCGAGGACCTGGGTTCCATTCCCATCACCCATACCAGGAAGCTCTCAGTCACCTGCTACACCAGGTCCAAAGGATCTGACGCCCTCTTCTGGCCTCTGTGGGTACTGCATAACCTCATGCAGGTACACGTACATATAAAGAAAAACAACCAACCAAACAAATAAATAAACCAAAAAAAAAGAAAGGAGAAACCATTCCAATGAACTTGAATACTGATAGTAGTTTTTAAAATGTGTTTTATTGCCTCCATTTATATTGAGAAATTTGGTCTCCAAACGATTGAGTGGCTCATTTAGGGCATAATTAGAGAGTGGGAAGCAAGCCACTGAGTATCATCCCCAGATGGCCTGTGTCTGTGTATTTTAAAGCTAACTTCAGTTATTTAACCTGGTGGCTTTACGATGCACTGCAGATGTTTGCAGAGCCTCTTGTAGAGACTAAATAAAGATGAAGTGGAACCTGGCTGTCTCTTTGATTTTTGTTCCCCACTCTGAAAATCTAAACAATACAGTCTCAACCAAAAAAAAAAAAAAAAAAAAAAAAAGAAGAAGCCAAACAGGACTTAATGATATTCAGATAGGAATTCAAATCTCTAACATTTACTGGAGTCTTTCTGTGCATTTTCCATTGCAAATAGTTTACATTAGTTGTTCATGGATTCTTAGGACATTCCTATGAAATAAACACATTATCACCTTGTCTTAGGCTGTTCAGGTTGCTGCAAGAAAATATCATAAACTGGCTCCTTATAAAAACAGACTAAGATGCTAACAGGCCATTCATCTGCCTAAAAGATAAGAAAAACTCATTCTATTTAAAATTGTAAAAATCACATCAAATGATAAGCAAAAGTATCATACTAAATATAGGTGGCATGGGAGCTAGTCTGAACTTTATGGGGATTTTCTTTTTATGGGTAGAAGCCTAAACACTTGCCTCTTCCTTGGACATTTAGTAATTATAGCCAAATATATCTGATTATCCCTACAGGAGAGGCACATATGAATAAGACATGCACTTTCTATATATTAAAATGCTTATTATGTCTTTACAGAAACTAAAAAATATATATGTGATAAACAAAATAAATATAAACTAGGAAAACTCTGAAATAAGACAAATAAAGAAAGTTTTTAAGAGAACTTATATAACCCAGGAAAGACTTAGAAATGATACTGATTTTGGTTTTGGTTTTCTGTTTTGTTTTGTTTTGTTTTTTCAAGACAGGGTTTCTGTGTGTATCCTTGGCTGTCCTAGAACTCACTCTGTAAACCAGGCTGACTGCAAATTCAAAGAGCCACCTGCCTCTGCCTCAGGGTGATGGGATTAAAGGCATGCTCCTCCACCACCTGGCATGATGCTAATTTCCTTTTCTTAAAGAAATGACTAAATTAAGAACAAGAGTGAGAAAATACCATAGTAAATATCTTAGAAACCCAAAAAAAGGGGAAAATGTTCAATCACAGTAGAAAGGTAAAGTTAAAGATGGGCATATACACACAAAATTGTGTTTTAAGGGAAAATATTCAATATAAAAATGCTAAAAACATAAATAGAGAAAATTTTCCAAATATAATAGATTAAAAACTATATCCTGAAAAGGAATACTTCACATCTGGTAAAACTGACCCCAATAGAAAATATTCTGCTAAAGCTGTTGAACTTTCAGGAGAAAGGTGAAAGTATCATTCTATTTTACTACAAATTACAGATTCTGGAAAACTATGCATCCTAAATATAAACTTTTCAGGGGAAATGAATATAAATAAAAGACCTCATACCAATTAAAGTCAGCATTCAAATATAAAAGCCAAATCCTTTAGGAATATTCAGGAATCCAGGCAATGTTACTCCTGAGGACTCTACCTAAGAAGTCTCAACTAAAAGGATGATACAGAGGACCAAAACCCTGGGCTGCAGAGATGGCACAGCAGTTCAGAGCGCAGCGCGTACTGCTCTTCCAGAGGAGCTGATTTTAGTTCCCAGCACCCAGACTACAACTGCTGTTCCAGAGAGTCCAACCTCTCTGGCTTCCATGGACACCCAGAGTCACATGCAAATACCCACACTCAGACACATGCAAACATTTACAATCAAAATATATACGTAGGTGGCAATGTCCTTGGTTGTTGCAACAGTTTGTACAGGGCCCCCCTGGGTCCAGATCCACCAGCCTTAATGGTCTCCTTGTAGAGCTGCTGACACCCCACCCCCACCCCACCTGACCCCTGTCCTTCCATCCCCTATCTCTTCCATACAACTCCCAGCTCTTGACCAAGAGTATGGCTTTGAAGTCTCAGCATTTGTCCCGTTCTCCCCTTTGGTGGAGTCTTTCAGAGGACATCTATGTTGGCTAACATCCAATTATAAGTGAGTATATACCATGAGTGTGAGTATATACCACGAGTGTCTTTTTGGGTCTGGGTTACCTCACTCAGGATAAAGGGGGGTAGGCTATCCAGATGAGACCTGATAAGGTACAATCAGGTGGTGGGGGAGGAAGACCCCACCGGTCAGAGGTCTAGGGGACAGTAATAGGGTGGAAGAGGGAGGGTGGGTGGGAAAAGGAAGATAAGAGTGAAGGGATTACATTAGAGCTGTGATGTAAATAAATTATAATAATACATACATTCTTAGAAGAGTAAGTACCTTGGGATGCTCCAACATAGTAGACTCACCACAGCTATCAAAACTATGAAAACATAGGCTAAGCTCACCAATTTAACCAAATAAGGAATCACATCCGTGTTGTAGATGTCAAAGCCTTTTGATGTGGGAGTCACGGAATATTTAAGATTAATAAGGGCAGTAAAAGCCATGCAGCTCTGTTATGGGGTGGATGTTCGTGCCCCAACCCCCAATTCATACACTGATGATCGAGCATTGGGAGTTAATTAGGGTTAGATTAGAGGTAAAAGCAATTCTCTCCCGGTGGGATCCATGCCCTTTATAAGAGAACAATCCATAATCTCTCCCTGCCAGATCTTTACTCTGCATTCACAGGGTAAAAAAGAAAAAAGACCAAAAGGCCTGCAGACCAGAACAGCCCTTAGGAGAATTTGATCTTGATGGCACACTGGCCTTTTCTTCCTGCTTTCAGAACTGAGAGAAAATATGTTTCTGTTACATCACTCATCTAGAATAAACTGTTATGGAAGCCGGGACGTATAAAACAGATACAGATACAATGTGGGTAAACTGTTTTATCAACTCATGTTCCATCTGAGCTTAGAACTGAATCCACTAGATGTGTCTGGAAGTGGTACATCAGTAGTACAGCATGCCCATGATCCTGGAAGCTGTTTGTACCATTTCTCACTGAGCACAAGCAGTACTCCTCCTTGGGAAAATGGCTGGTTTCACATTCAGAAAGCACACAATATGATCATGGGTAAACTTTTCTAGAAAAAGAGAGGGCAAAAGGCCAAAGGCTCCTGGGATGAAATTTAAAAGATTTACAAACCAATTTTATGATGTCTGGCCGGTGACAAGAGAGATAATTTGAACATCAATGAAGATAATAACAATAAAAGACCATACATGTCAAAGATGCTTGAATTCATGCATCCTTTTTATGTGACTAAAAGACTCTTATGGATTAACACTGGAAGATGCTAAGGACCAAATTCATACCTTTCTATATAAACTTTAAGCAAATATTTGATAAGAGGGATTTTCAACTATAAGGAACATTCCAGGGTAAAATGATGGCATTGCTGTCATAGGAACTGAAATATGTATTCGAGACATTGGTCACCAGTGGATGGCGGCAACAGGAAACAAAGCCATCTAAACACTATGATAAAACTATGATTGAAAACAAAGTGCCACCTATGAAGTAACCTTGCAAATGCCTCTGTGTGTGTGTGTGTGTGTGTGTGTGTGTGTGTGTGTGTGTGTATGCAGACGTATCCTAGATCTTACTAATTATTTAAATAAAATTATCAAATGACAGGAAATATTCCAAATGGCACTGCAGGGATGAAGGTACCAAAAGCCAAGCAATGGAAAACTAAGAAATATAAATCTGGTGGCTCCAATCAAAAAATTTATAGAGAAAAGGGATGGATCTGGAATGCCTATTTTAAAAAAAAGACATATTAACCCACCACAGTGTGTCAATCTTATTTGGAGTCCAGCTCAGATAGGTGAAATCTTTATGCCTTTAATACTGTTTAATTAAACTTTTGTGTTTCCTACAATTTTTATTTATATGTCCATGTTGCATTTTATTTATGTATCTTATAAATATATAGTCCGTGCACGTTATTGCTCATATTACCATATCATAATAAATGTTGCCATGTTTTCCAAGAGAAACGAGTCAATCATATTTTTATTTCACACATTCTGTAGCACAGTTCCTGTTACCAGTAACTGGTCACCCCTTCCTTGTTTCTTGGCCCAAGTCTCCACACAGCTCCCTGGTTAGTCCCACACAAAGAAATTGAAAGGAAAAGGAATCAAGGGAATTTTAAACACTTCATTTTATTATTTTAAGCTATGTGTATGCCTGTGTATCCATGTCTGGATATGTGCGCATGCATGCGGTTACCCCAGAAGGTGAGAGGCCTCAGATCCCCTTAAGGCCAAGAGTAAAGACAGTTGTGAGCCATGCCACATGAGTTCTGGGAACTGAATTTAGGTTCTCTGAGTCATCTCTCCAGCCCCGGAAATTTTTAATAAATGAGTGGGCAAGGGGGCGGACAGATTGTAGGACCCAGAGGACCTGGAAGTTTGTTGTGAAATTGTGTCTCCTAGCAACGTAAGAATCTGTACTTGTCACGTCTTCCTAATACGACTGTCTGAACATGAGCTGAACAAGGGTGACATCAACAAGCACGTCAAACTGGATGGGGAAAAGCCCATGAGGCCTCTCGCCTACACAAAGAACAACAGGCAACTGAGGAAAGCTGGGACTGTGATAAGTGGTCCTCCTCATGGAAGACCACACCCATTGGCTGTCCAAAAGGTCAACCCTGAAATCATAGATACAAGTAACATATGAACTCAGCAGGTTATATTTGGGAACATATATATATACATATATATACACACACACATACACACACATATATATACAAATACATGCATACATTCAATAACAATTAATAGAAAAGGGGCTATAAATTTGAAGGAGAGCAGGAAGGGGTATATGGGAAGGCTTCGAGCGAAGAAAGGGAAGGGGAGAAATGGGATTAAATTACAATCTCGAAAATAAACAACAACAACAACAACAAAAACAGTGAATGCCCACATTAGAGCAATGGTTCCAAAATGGATCACTAGAAAAAATCATGTATTCAAATAGATCATCAGCTAAAGAGTGAGTTTTTTCATTGTTTATTTATTTATTTATTTTTGTAAAACTGTTTATAAAAACTGGTTGGAGTCTGCAAAAAAAAAGCATAAGGTTGGGCTATGAGGTAAATATGAAATGCAATGCCTTCTCCCAATAATTTTTTAAAAGATTTATTTATTTATTATTAGGTATACAGTGCTCTGCTTGCATGTACTCCTGCAAGTCAGAAGAGGGCGCCATATCACATTACAGATGGGTATGAGCCACCATGCGGTTGCTGGGAATTGAACTCAGGATCTTTGGAAGAGCAGGCGGTGCTCTTAACCACTGAGCCACCTCTCCAGCCCGCTCCCAATAATCTTTAACATCCAAAGATATATTGTGTCTGGCCATGCCTCGCTTTCTCTACACCATGGCCACGGCAGGGTACTAGGAATTCTATTCATTTATATGTGCTGTTCGCAGCTTCGATAGTGTAGATGTTATAGCCTCAAATTTGTATTTTGAAATTCTAACCTTCAAACTTATGGTATGAGGAAGCATCTCCTTTGAAGATCACTAGGTGATTAAGGCAGGGCCCTCATGAGTGGAATGAACAGCCTTAGAAAAAAGGAAGTCCCTTCAGTATGTAAGATGGCGCCCTCCGTCAATCAGGAAACTGGCTTTCACCAAACACAGAATCCATTACTGTCTTGCTTTTGGACTCTCCAGCCTCCTGCAGTGAGTTCCTGGTGCTCACTAGACGCTCAGTTTAAGGAGTTTTTGTTATAGCAGCCAAAACAGACCAAGACAGCAAGCAATTCTTGTTACTGATCTCAATTGAATTTAGTTTGCCGGTGGCTGAAACAAAATCAACTGTCTACAGAAACCAGGAAGTAACTGCACTTTTAAAGGCCCATACTCCCAGAAGGTGGCGCTATAATGCTTGTAGCCTGACACAGTTACTGAAGTGTGAAGTTTGGACTAATGATGCCTTGGCCTGAATTTTGTCTTATAAATTAGTTCTCTCACTATACGTCAAAATCTTTACGCTGCCTTTTTAAAGTTTCAAAAACTTAGAGGCATGCCTAGAAAACAGGCATTCTTTTTCAAAGTGCTACCATGATTAACTGTTTTCTCCAGAGCCCGCAAGCGCTGGCTAGGAAGTGAGCATATGAGGGGAAGCAACGTGACAAAAAACAAAGCCTTGTATAAGGAGCACTTGGGAAATCCAGCATTTGATCTAGCGGCGAAGCTACTGAAGTCCAGCAGGCATTTATGAAACAGCATGGGGTCCTGGAAATAATTTCAGAAAACACGCAATGTTTATCTCATGGCTAAAATGTGCCATGTTAAAAGCTGACCGCCGCCTAGCGTGTATAACTTGTTGGTGCAATCCCGCCTCGGCTCCTTGGTTTCTTCCTTGAAGTTGAAGCGTGCATGTGGAAAGCCGTGGATGAATACTTTGATTGTTGGGGCCTCATTTTGGCTGAAAACCAAAGAAACGCCTTTTGTTTTCCTCCAGTTGTTAAAAGGAAGATCCTGTCCAGAGAGGAGAGTTTCTCCCAGAAGTACAGAGGAGACATGGGGTGGCCTCAGTTACTCTTTCTGTCTACAGGCTAGTATAGTGTTGTCAGAACAGCTAGGAACACCAGCCTACACTGGCATTAACCTTCTGGGCTTCGTACCACACAACCCCATCCTAAACCCTTATGAAGGGCTCTAAAAAAAGTTTCAATTTTACAAAGTTGGAATAGGTGAAAATTTTTACTGTAATAGACTAAGAATATCAATTCTTTCTACTCTGGTTTTTCCTTCCTCCCCTCCCTCATGATGGCTGATGCTGAAAGAGCCGAAACATTGAAGGTTTCTGGCTAAGACTTGAAGACAATGTTAGTTCATTGTAGTAGAGTCTGTGCCATGATTTTCAGTCAGGTCAGTGGTATAGTTAAGGTTCCGTTTGGTTAAGGTGACTTTGTCTGACCCTGTAATATGTTTGCTACTTCATTAGGCCCCATCTTCATTTGCAGTGACCCTACAGCAGACTTTTGAGATCATTTCGGTCCCCAGGTTGTAAATAGGATGCCACAACTCTTGCCTGTTCCTGTGACCTTTTCTGTCTTCTACTATTTTACCTGGGTACCACACCTGCCCCAGTTGTGTTCCTCATGCTGTATTAGGAATGTTGACTTGCTCATTACTCTTTATTCCAGGTCACTTGTATTATCACCTAATTATTTTGTTGTTGATTTGACACAAAAGAGTGGCAAAAATAGCATAAAGCTCAAAAGTCAGTGCTCACAGATCATTAGAGACACAATAATGACTCATCAATTCCAAAAATATATAATTAATCATGCCACAAAACACTAAAAGTTTATCTCACATTTGATTGGCATATGAAAGTTTTTCGCAAATGTCACAAAATGTCACAAAATTTTACATAACATTTCTAATAAGTTATGAAGACAAAAGAAAAAATTTTATTAATAAAATTGTTATCATTCATATGAGAAGGAAGATTAAATCACCATTCTATTTTTATATATTATCACAAAATTATCTTCAAGCTAGAATCATAACTGGTGAGCAACCATGGCTTAGACATGACTAAAGCTTCATTTCACTACGTTAATGCATAAGACAAAAATAAAATGAAAAGCATTTGTTAGAACTTAGCTAATTCATCAATTACATAAGAAACTTTTTGGTTTAACAAGAAAGTAAGTGATTTTTTCTTTTTTTATATGAACTTTATTTATTTATAATAAACTTCATACAGTAAGCTCAATCAGGAAGCAACCAGGAAAGCCATATGTAAAAGTTACATTCAAAATGTTTCGCTCAAGATAATAAGTCACCAAGAAGAGACTCGATACCCTATGAGCATATACAGGGGGAGGAGGTCCCCCTCAGTCACAGACATAGGGGAGGGGAGTAGGGGGGGAAGCGGGAGGGAGGAAAGAAAGGGAGGATACAAGGGATGGGCTAACAATTGAGATGTAATATGAATAAATTAATAAAAAATAAATAAAATTATTTTTGAAATGAAAACAAAACAAAACAAAACAAAAACAAAATGTTTCGCTCATTTGTATTTGGCAACCTTGAAGAAAATGCTATCTATCCTATCTAGGTGAGTCTGAAGTTTTGTACCTAAATCATTCTCTGTCATATTTTGTATTTATCAACTTAAAAGCCATCTTTCTAGACTTTAAAACACTTTCTTAAACCCTAAACTAAAGCCTAACTGTGAAACTGTAACTGTCTAGTCTTCAACCCCATCAGACTTGAGAAGACATAAGACATAAAATGATTACTTAAGTAGGTAGTGCCAGCAAAAACTAAGAGATGACAGAGACAGTTTACTGCGTGATCAGTCACCCATTCTCTCTCTCTCTCTCTCTCTCTCTCTATATATATATATATATATATATATATATATATAT
>OU015756.1:27147964-27190233 GCA_907169655.1 Acomys percivali | reverse complement strand
TGTGTGTGTGTGGTGTTTCTGAGTGCTGCTGGCAGGGTCTCTTCTGTGTGAATCCAGAGAATGCTCAGTGACAAGGTCAGGACTTGATCCCGTCAAGGCTAATAACTGGCCTAAGGATCTCCTATTTGAACATAGTGACCTCTAAGGGCTCAAAGCTGTATACTGAACAGGGCTCAATATGAATAAACATCCCAGTCATGTTATTTTCTAGAACATACACTAGCAATGACAGCAGGAAATCTGCACGGTATTTTAACACCTGCCTATTTCCCCTTCATCGGAGTCGTGTTCTGAATCTCCAAGCATGGATCTATTGCACATTACAAATGGCTGTCCTGCAACAGCATATGGGAAAGTGTTATTGGACTTTGTTTTTAGCTACAGAACCTTCCCTTTGGCAACAAAGAACAGGATTTTACTCTAAAATTGTTTCCCAAGTGTGTTTCCTATTATTGTGCATGCTCGCCACGCAAAATTTATTAAGCCAAAGCTCACAAATGTGTCTGTGAAGCACTGCCTAACATATTAATTGCTTTTATGATGGAAAGCTTTATTTATTTATTTTAAAGTTTTTGCTGATGTGCGTGCCTTGAGTCCCTTCGTGCTGGAGTTGCAAGCTCCGGCAAGCTGCCTGATGTAGGTTCCAGGGTCTGAACACTGGTCCTCTACTAATTCATAATCATTCTCTACCACAGAGACATCTCCCCATGCCCGTCAATGGAGACTTCTTAAAAGACTTTGTTAAAGGACTAATAAAACACTTTGGTGATTTTACATGTGGTTCAAAAATCTTAATTGATAGCTGGAAAACAATAATAAACAAAAAAGTTTCATATAATCTATCTTGATAATTTAATAGGGCATGGTTTATATTTATAATAATTTTCTAATATTATGGTTCTAGAAATGTTACATACAATCATAACGTAATACCATTTCATGCCTCATATTTATCTTTGTGTAAAAACATGAAAAATACAAAGCAGAATTAAATATATAAATCAAATGTGCCATTCACAAAGATGGGGTACCTATCTTCCTGTGACCTTTCTCATGTATAGTGTGCCGCTATGTGCCACTAATGCAATCCACGTTCATGTTGGTAGATAAAGGGCTGTACCATCGCTCTCGGGTGCCAGATGGATTCTGATATGTGGGTATATCATTTAGCATATTGCTTCTAATTTGTAAGTGGCAGAAGCATCTCAGAGCAGGCCTATTTGTGCATACATCTTTGGATACACGTATTTTTGCTTCCCTAATGTACATTGCCCAAAAGTGAATTGTTGGGTCCAAAGATATGCACACTTCAAATATGTTTATGTAGAGGAATCCAAATTGGCATTTGGAAGACTCAACCAAATTTACATCCCACCAGCAATTATGAAAGTTCTCTTTCATTCAAATATTTCACAATACCAAATTTCATTCTTTTTATCATTGCCTAGCCAGTTGGATGACAAACATTTAATTTTCACTTATTTTTTCATTACTGAGATGGAATTTTTTAATTGTTTGTAAGTGTTCCTTTTTTTTAAATTGTCTGCTCATGCTTATTGTTAAACTGTTAGGGTGTGAAAAATTTAAGAACATGCCAACTTTCTTATTAAGAATAACATTTCAATTGCTTACCACTCTGAACTCAGCCTGTCATGAACACTCACATGCGAAGACTCCCAATTGTATTGCTTCCTTCATAAGATTTGCCAATGTCTGGTTCAAGACAGTCTTGTATGAAATGTTGTATTTTGTTTGCCTTAGAAACAGGAGCAAGGGGAGGTCTATTGACAATAATGACGCTGACTGTATTTTCTATTCCTCTGAACAATGCCCCTTGAAACATCTTGAATTAAAATAGGTCATCGTAGCTGCCCTAAAATCCTTTACACATGTATAGTTATTCAAGTACTTAGCCAAATCTTTTCCAGTTTTTCAGTTTTGTTTGTTTTAAACTTCTCTCAAATATCAGTATTTGTTAAGCTTTCAAAGTGAAAGTTAATACATATAGAAATCATTTTCTTTCCTTTAATTCTCCTCTCCCTTTCTCATACCCGTTTCCTTGTGGCTGCATTTCTTCGTTGCTATAAATGAGTGGTGTGTGTTTACCATGAGCAAAGGGAGCACACAGTATTGTAAAAACACAAGACAGAGCTAGGCGTGGTGGCACACGCCTTTAGTCCCAGCACTCAGGAGGCAGAGGCAGGTGGATCTCTGTGAGTTCGAGGCCAGCCTGGTCTACAAAGCGAGTCTAGGACAGCCAAGGCTACACAGAGAAACCCTGTCTCAAAAAACAAACAAACCCAGACCCAAAAAACAAAAAACAAAAACAAAAAAACCAAAACCACAACATAGAATTCTATAACGTTGAATTGTGCTTCACCAAAGAGGTGTAGTGTAACATGCCTGATGTGTAAATGTTACTTTATTTGGGGAAGGAGATTTACAGATGTAATTAAGCTTAGGATCTTGAGATAAAAAGATTATCGTGGATTACCTCGGCTTTAATTTAAATAGTTCTTACAAGAACAGAGAAACCATGAGACTGACAGGCAGAGACCAATGTGACACCTGTAGAGTACAAACTACTCAAAGCTGAAAACCATAAGGAAGGAATCTGCCCCACAGTTATGGAGAACTGTAAAACACATACATCTGACGTACAACCTCTAGGACTAGGACAGAATACATTTCTGTGTTTGGTTTTTTAATTTGTTTATTTTTAATTTATTCACTCCACATCCCAATTGTAGCTCCCTCCCTCCCCTATTTCCTTCCACTCCCACCATACCTCCCTCATCGTCTTCCCCCCCTCCCCTAGTCCTCAGAAAGGGGGAGCCCTCCTCCCCTAGCATCTGACCCCAGCCTATCAAGTCTCTTCTGGACTGCCTGTATCCTCTTCCTCTGTGGCCTGGGGCTGCCCTGCTAAGAGAAAGCAATCACTGAGTGGGCACAGAGTCCATGTCAGAAGTAGCCCCTACACCCCATATTATGGGACCCACAAGGAGACTGTGCTGACTATTGACTACATCTGAGTAGGGGGCCTAGGTCCTTGGTTGGTGCATCAGTTCCTGCAGCCACCCCCACCTCCCCTACCCCACAAATACAAGTGAGTATATACCACACCTGTCTTTCTGGGTCTGGGTTACCTCATTCGGGATGATATTTTCTAGTTTCACCCATTTACCTGAATTTTTCAATTGTTCCTTGTTTTTAATAGCTGAGTATTATTTCATTGTGTAAATGTACCACGATTTCTTTATCTATTATTCAGGCGATAGACATCTAGTTATTTTCCCAGATTCTGGCTATTATGAATAAAGCTGCTATGAATATATTTAAGCAAATGTCCTTGTATTGTAAAGCATCTTTCAGGTATATGCCCAAGAGTAGTATAGCTGGGTCTTGAGGTATCACTATTCTCAATTTTCTGAGAAAGTGACAGATTGATTTCCAAAGTGGTTGTACAAGTTTGTACTCCAAGCAGCAATGGAGGAGTGTTCCCCTTTCTCCACATCCTTGCCAGCATGTGCTGTCACTTGAGTTTTTGATCTTAGCCATTCTGACCTGTGCAAGTTGGAATCTCAGAATCGTTTTGATTTGTGTTTCCCTGATGACTTAGGACACTGAACATTTCTTTAAGTGTTTTCCGGCCACTTGATATTCCTCTGTTGAGAATTCTGTTTAGTTCTGTATCCCATTTTTTAATTGGATTATTTGGTTTGGTAGTGTATAATTTCTTGATATATTTTGGATATTAGCACTTTGTCAAATGTAGGGTTAATGAAGATCTTTTCCCAGTCTGTAGACTGTTGCTTTGTTATATTGAAAGTGTCCTTTCATCCTATTGGGACTCTAGGTGAGAGAAGCATGGGAGAATGAGGAAATAGAAGGATCCAGAGGGTCCTAGAAACCTACAAGAAGAACATAATGACAGGTAGATCTGGGCCCAGGGGTCCTGCTCAAACTATGACACCAGCCAAGGACAATACGTGCAGTAAACTTCAAACCCCTACCCAGATCTACCCAATGAACAGGACATTCTTCACAGTTGAGTGGAGAGTGGGCACTGACTTTCACACAACGTCTGGTGCCCCATATTTAACCACGTCCCCTGGATGGGGAGGCCTGGTGGCACTCAAAGGAAGGATAGCAGCCTACCAAAAAGAGACTTGATACCCTATGAGCATATACCGGGGAGGAGGGCCCCCTCAGTCACAGTCATAGAGGAGGGGAATAAGGGGAAAATGGGAGGGAGGGAAGAATGGGAGGATACAAGGGATGGGATAGCAATTGAAATGTAATATGAATAAATTAATAAAATATTTTTTAAAATTTTAAATTAAAAAAAAAGAAAGTGTCCTTTGCCTTACAGAAGCTTTTTAGTTTCATGGGGTCCCATTTATAAAGCGTGGGTCTTAGAGCCTGAGGTATTAGGATTAGGGTTAGGGTTGAAGGTTTCCTCCATTATCATCATGGTGGGGAGTAAGGCTCCAGACATGGTGCTGGAGAAAGAGCTGAGAGTTCTACATCTGGATCAGCAGGTAGCAGAAAGAGACACTAGGCCTGGCTTGAGCACTTGAAAATTCCAAGTCTACCCCTAGGGACATATGTCCTCCAGCAAAGCCACACCTTTTCATAGTGCCACTCCCTATGAGCCTATAAGGGCTATTTTATTCAAATCACCACATTCCACTCCCTGGCCCTCATAGCCTTGTAGCCATATCATAATGCAGAAATGCATTCAATCTAACTCAAAAGTCACCATAGTCTATCAGTCTCTGTCCTGTTTAAAAGTCCAGTAGTACAGTCTCTTCAGAGACTTTTGTGGCGATCTATTAACTGTGAGCCCTTATAAAATCAAACTGCCATCTCAAATGGCAGATCACATACTTCCAACAAATAACGCCATAGTATATGCATTATGATTTCAAAAGAGAGGAAAGGGAGGATAGTGAGGAAATACTGGACCAAAGCAAGACCAAGATCCAGCGGGGAAAACTCCAAACTCAGCATCTCCATCTCTGATGTCAAAGTGCCCTTCAGATCTCCCACTCCTTTCAGCTTTGCGGACTGCAACACACTTCTCTCTTTTGGGTTGGTTCCACTCCCTGTCCTCAGCAGGCATCCCACACTTCTGGCATCTCCAGCATCTTGGCTTCTCCAAAGCAATCCAGGCTTCCTCTCCACAGCTTCACTCAATGGCCTCTCTAGGCCTCCATGCAGGGACACCTCTGACATATGCACGTGCACCATGGTGCATGCTTGATTTACCGCCTGTTTGCCAAGCATGACTTTACTTGTTACTTGGGAAAAAAATGATCTGATGAAATACCTGAGACAATGGGTTGGGCTGTGGCCCTTAACAGCATGCTGACTGCTATGCACCTTTCTGTAAAAGATTGCTTGGTTTTCTCACCCCGCCTTGGCCCCACCTTGTGGTTTTAGAGTATAAAGGGGGAATACAAACTGGATCTGATAGCCTTCAGGAGCTATCCTGGCTTTGGTCCACCAGTGGCAACTCCTCGCTTCCACTCCCATTGGTGGCTGGGTGCTCATTCCTGAATAATGATGCACTAGAAATCACACTTAAGCTTTTGTCTCAACTTGGCTATCTCTTCGGAGCTCATTTCCAACTGAGGTCATTTTGTTAAGTACTAGGGTCTCAGACACCAGCTCATCATTTTGGGGGTGGATTTAATGCAACCTCCAGTACATGCCCACATGCCTACAGTGGAATGTGTTTTCTTCTTTGGCTGCAATTGTCTTTATCCTTCCCAAGTAGAAATGAATATCATCACATTTAGAAATGAGGAAGTTTGAGCTGTAAACAACTGTGCGCGCGCACGTGTGTGTGTGTGTGTGTGTGTGTGTGTGTGTGAGAGAGAGAGAGAGAGAGAGAGAGAGAGAGAGAGAGAGAGAGAGAGAAGATAAAGCAGCTGTGTAAAATAGTTGGTGACATTCAGCTCAATAAAGGGGTTAAATAAGTTTTCCATTAGCCCTATTCATTTATGTTTACTTTTTCCTTAAAAAAAGTCTGGGTGTTATGGTGCATGCCTTTATTTCCAGCACTTTGGAGGTAGAGGCAGTTGGATTTCTGAGTTCAAGTCAACATGTCTGTTGCATAGAGAATTCCAGGTCAGCCAGGGACACATTCTGAGACATTGTCTCACAACAGAAATTACAAAAAGAGACTTCTCTCATAATTATTTTGACTTTGATGTTTCTTTAAGAAATTTTCTAGAAGTACCCAGGAGAACAAAGACTTGTAAAGCATAGGCTTTTAGGTGTAACCTGCATTTAATTTACTGATCCCATAAACAACAAGAGAAATGCAGGCATCTCATCTGTCTTTTTTCCACTGTGTAAGAACAGCTATGTTTTAGACTGCTAAAATGGTGGGTAGGTAAGACGGCTCAGCAGGAAAATGCCTGATGTCAAGCCTGACGACCTGAGTTCAATCCCCAGTACCCATGTGAAAGTGGAGAGAGAGGGCTGACTCCCGTAATTGTCCTCTGATCCTCGACACATGCACATGGCACACATGCCTGGCCACACACATATCACTCACTCACACACACACACACACACACACACACACACACATACACACACAAACATATACAAAAAATAAATAAGAAATAAATCATAAAATTGCCATTTCCAATTAACAATGTATGAATGTGCTAAATTTGCTGGGAAAGAGAGATAAAGAAAAATGTTCAGGCGAACCCAATTGAAAAAGTACATTTGTTACTTCAACAGAACTTATAAATTGTACAAAGCAACATCTACCAAAAAAAAATTCAACCTGTAGTATGTGGTAAGTTTTAAACTCTTCTACACTTTTAATTAAAATTTCCCTCATTTCTCTCTGCTTAACACCTTGTCTTGGAAACACTATGTGTGTACAGTACAACACAGCTATAGGGACAAAGAGGGAAATGCCCTTGTCTCCAGGCAGTATTTCCCTCAACAGACAAATGCCTCTATCCGAAAACTCATTGCAACAGCCAAACTCCATACCTCACGACTAAACACCAATATAACTATTTACTTTTAAATGATGCTCAGGCACCTACTGTGCACAGGACGTCAAATAATTATTTCCCTTTTTCAGCAAGTGACTAAAATTCTCATCTCTTGAATGTTTGACATAGGGTGCAACCCTAGCCATTTATTTAGCAAGCCTGAAACCTGTAGCAGTTGGCATTCTGTCAAAGAATCAAAGAAAGATAAAAGAGGAACTAAAACAACTCAAGACTTATGGACAAGGCTTGGAAACAGTGGTAACTGAACTCGTCTTTCTCCATCTCCAAACTCTTCATCGAAGTGTCTGTACAGCAGACTTCCTTTCACAAGGAACTTCTTCTCTTAAAAAGAAAAATGATACTCCATGGCCAGAATTATAAAAGTTATGCTTTAAATTAAGATGATCTCTAACATGTTCATAGTTTGTCAAAATCTATGACATGTACGCTAAGCATTAATCACCAACAATCAACAGGAACTCTAGAAATAAGCAGTACTAAATATATTTATCATTTTCATTAGTCATTATATTTATAGAGTGGGAAACAAAAATACAATGCCTATCAATTTAAGAAAGACCATGGAAATGCAAATAGCTTCGTTGCTAAGGAAGGACTTATTCTGGCTAAGTGTTTGAGAGCACTCAGTCCATTGTGAAAGTGGGGCATGGTGGAGGAGAACAGTTCACATCATAGTGGCTAGGACTCAGAGACAAGGGAACATAGGAAAGGACCAGGTAACCATGTATCCCAAATACCTGCCCTAGGTGCCCTAGGTGCATCTGCCCCCCTTCTCCACCTAGATTTCACTTCCTAAAGAAACTCCCAGAACATTGACTACAGCTGGAAACCTGGGTGTTACACTGGAGGCCGTGAAGGACTGTTTTATGTTGAAACCATAACTTTCTTCCCCTGTTCCCAAAGGCTCATGGCTACCTCATACTGCAAGATGCATTTGATTCATCTCCCGAAGTTCCCATGGTCCTGGGAATTCCAAACTTTTTTCTTTGTTCCACTTTCCCAACACCTCCAGTCTCCTGCTCTCCATGGCACCTTCATCTTCACCCTCAAAGCTTCACACATTGCCTTCTTGGGTTTACCTGCGGGAGTGATGACACTTCGGCCCCAAACTCTTGGATGGGGTATGTCTGCAAAGCCAGCATCCCGTGGATGATGCTAAAGCCTGGTGTCTGCTTGAGCAGCAGTTGGACCTCTTCAATCAGGGCCTGGTCTGTGAAGGTTTGGGTGGTTGGACTCAGGAATAGACTTCCCTGGGTGCTCCTGTGTGTACAAAGCTCCACAGTAGACTAGACCCTCTTCTCAAGGAAAAGTCTTGCAGTTGACTTTATGGTTTGTGCTCTCTGGAAGCAATGAAGAAACATGAGCTTCCCCTCAAGGCCTTGTTTCCTATCTTCCCAGTGCAGCACCTTTGGTGTTTCTTTAAAGAGCCTCATCTCTAACAATCACAACTTCCTTACTCATCACCTTCAATCAGTTCCTTTTCTGGCCAACCTCCACAATTTTTCAAACTTTTCAGACTTTTCTCCTGACTGTAAACCTGGCTAAAAGCCACCACCAGCTACTATGTCACAGCTCAGATACCATGCCATGTTCAAATTCTTCCAAGCAAGCTCCTTAATCTATTGCTGTAGAATTAAGCTTCCCATAAGTTTTTGGTGCACTGAACAGTACAAATAAATTGTTTGCTTCTTTACCAGAAAAAAATAAAAGTAACCTCATTCCCATGTGAAACTTCGTGAGCCTGGCTGGCTTCACTTGCCACATGACTGAGAGCATTATGGAGACGCATACAACAGACCTGCTAAAGCAAAGACACAGGCAAACCTAATTAAGTATACCTAGGAAGTTTTCCTATAATTCTTGCAACATTTTGGAAGGATTGAAATTATATCAAAATTTAAAGTATAAAGAGAGAAAGGGTGACAATCTCATATATGAAGGGAAAAAAAGGCCACTGAAACATACATACTAGAGAAATGGTATAACGTATAAAAAAAAAGCTACACTCTTTGCCTTGGAAAGTGATATTATATATTGCTGTGTGCTTCAGTGTGTGTAAATGTGGCTTGTAATGGTCCAGGAGTTAGATGCCAACATGATGCTGCTGTATCCCTAAATATTTCAATGTTTATCCTACAAACAAGGATGTTTTCTTACATAATCAGTATGAGGCCACTTTGGAGTATGATCTTCCACATTACCACACACATCTTTTATAACAATTTGTCTTTTTTTTTCTTTTATTTTAAATACCTGGGTTGAGGTAGAAACAGGAATGTATCAAAGTAGTCAGACAAGAGGATAGCAACTGTGGGAAAAGAAATGAAGGGGGGAAAAAACCCACTAAGAAACACTCTAATTATAAAGGCACATAAAAAGATGATCCAAACATAGGAAGCATGCCATTTCCATAGATACAGAAGAGTTTAGATTTTCTTACGACATCCCTGTGTACAGTTGTTAAAAAGGAATAAGGGCAGCCAAAGAGGGCTGAGTCTACATGTGAGTAAACAGATACACCTATATAATTAATAAACTTTTCTAATAAAATCATTTGTTCAACTAACCCTATAAATGCATTTCTAGGATACCATCTGTGGGACTCAGCTTCCACAATGGCTTCAGTATGGAGGACCACCTTTGAGCACACCCCTCCCACACTGGATAGGATGGCTTGTGTATTGTGTAAGATATGGAGAGAACCATAGAGCAAGACTTCCAAGGCTGCACTACAAGACACTGAACTTCCTGTCTTGTTGCCTAGTGACTACTCTCCTAGGAAGCCCAAGTGTTGTGGGCACACAGGCAGCCCATGGGGAGGTCAACAAGTCAAAAACTGAGTCCTTCTATCCCGGAGAAAGGGGTGATTTGGACATAGATCCTCTAGATCTGTGTTACAACTTCAGAAGACCTTATCCAAAATTGTCCAGCTCTGCCACTCTCAGTTTCCTGATCCAAAAGAAAAAGGTGAGGTAATAAATGTTTATATCTTAATATATTTAAGAGTAATTTGTTATGGTGTCAAAGGCAGCTAATAGATTCTCCTAAAGCGAGGCTTTCAGAAGTTGATGTGGAAATATGTTCAAGACATTGGTATGTACAATAGCCAACTTGAAAGAAGCAATGTTTAAATAGGAAGTGCTTTTGCATTGTAATGTGCATTGTGTGCACATGTGTGTGTGAGCATTTGCCATTGCATGTGGAGGGCTGAGTTTGATGACAAGTATCTTCTTCAATCACTCTTCACTTTAAATGTTGAGACAAAATCTCTCACATGAACCCAGGGCTAGTCTGGCTTGCTAGCTTGTTCTGGGGAACCGATCTCTGCCTTCCAAGCTAAGGTTACAGGCCTGCTGCCACACCTGCCCAGTATTTACATAGGTTCTGGGATACAAAACTCAACCCTCATGGTTGCACAGCAAGCACTCTTTCTGCTAAACCCACTCCTAAATAGGAAGCATTTTAAAAGTTATATATATTATATATATTGTGCTAAGAAGAAACATCCTGCAGCCATTAAACATTATATTCATGAAGAATATTTAACTAAACAAACCAAAGGGTCATATTATAGAAGCATATAAGCTATAAACATGCTTTGTAAATAGAATTTATCTAAAATATGTTTATAGTTACATGTGTTTATATATTTGTAAAGCAAAAGTAAATAAACATGTGCAAGTATGAAAGCAAAGCAGTAGCAACAAATGCAACTACTAACAAGACCGTCCTCAGTTGGGATGGGAGTGATTGGGATAGTTAAATTATATTTTGTAATTTCTTTTGAAACTTTCACAGAATGGCTACTCTACTTTCATTAGTTTATATTTTTAAGTAGGATCCTTAAATTTGCCAGAGCAACTGAATGTAAAAACACAGGGTAATGTGAGATTATGCCCAGTCATAGGATCTTATTTCTAGAAAAGGCACATGGCTCAGCATCCCTTTCATGGGTGGGAACTCGAGTGCAAGGCTTAAACATAGATACTCAGGGATTCCCTCAACAGCCATCCCAGCTGGCAATGACAGCCTACGAGGAAAATACAAGAGTACTTAAATAAGCTCCTGAGGATGTCCATGGGCTCCAACAAACAACTGCTAATTCTGTTAATTCAAATCTCTGTCACACCCTATGTTAGACACAGAAGCCAGCTAGATTCTGGTGTGGACCGGTCTATACAGTCTCTTAGTGAAACAGTGATTTACTGTCCATCTGCTTCTGCCCACCTAGCCTTTCTTACCATGCCAGAGCAACAGATATGTCTCCTTTGCCTACTTCCTTGCAAATCCCACCATGTGCAGCTTTTTATTTACAGCCAGGCACAGCATGCACAGTATAGGTCCTCTGGAAGTCTAAATGGAGAACAAATGAGCTCCTGATATACATGAAAACCAACCTTAAGCCTCTTATATATCATCTTGAAGAAAATATTTAATTGGTGAAAACAGAAAGTTTGAGAGCAGAGGAACTCTGCAGGGAACCAAGAAAACTGTCTCCATATCTCTTACTTGAAGAGTTAACTAGTTTTAAAAAAAGATGAAATTTCTACACCTTTAGGTCAGGAATTCACTGGTGGTATAACCCACCTCAATGTCACCCTGCTCAGCTCCCAAACCAATACTCCCAAAAAAGTCATTTTCTGGACCACTTGAGCAAATCACCACCTTTCATGTGTACCATAGTTGTATTGGTTACTTTTTTATTGGTATAATAGATCACCACAAAAAATAAAAATAAAACACCATAAACAAGAAAAAAATGTATTTGGACTTAGAGTTCCAGAGTGTTAGTGTCAAAAAATGGCCGAGACAACACTGTAACAGGCATGATGACAGAAGCAGGAAGCTGAGAGCTCATATCTTAAACAACAAAACCCTCCTCCAGTGACATGCATTTCCCCCAAACAGCGCCACCCACTGGACAACAAGAGTTCAAGCGTCATTGCCTATGAGGGACATTCTCATTCAAACCAACATCAGAGTGAAAACTATTAAAAATTCATTTCAAAACTTATTTGATATCTATCAATGAGGTGACAGCTGCATTCATATGCAAGTAAATAAGGAACATGTTTAGGCCAGCTGAGTATTCTCTTACCATTGGGAGGTTAGCAACTACACATTTGCCTCAGGTGTCTAAACTATCTTCCGAGAGAGTGGATGAGCCCCTGATTGGAAAACTGGGCCTCAGATACTTGAGGCTGCTTTTTACCAAAGCACAAGAAGGCTGTGTGTGCCTCCAGGAAATAAAGATAGTATCCAGCCTTCCCTTATTTGGAGTTTCCATGAACCAGAACCCTCTTGGTGTGATAGTTTTATGACACACATCAGCCATGCTTGAGATGCACTGTCAAGTCCTGCTTGGCTGACGCACAAGAGGAACAGGATGACCCCAGACCATTCTGATTCATCATTCTAACAAAACTTGCTTTAAGTATCTGAGAGTGAGAAGCCCCTTTATGGCTGCTTAGGGATGAGTTTTGTCTATAAAGGATGGTTAAGGCAGGAGCTTGCCTTCAAGTACAATGCCGTATTCCCCATGCTGTAAGCCTTTAAGGTTTGGAACATTGCCCCATCTGCTTCTTTCAATGGTTCACTTGTTTTATTCATGCTTTCTAAGCAAGGTAAATAATTGATCAGCCTACTGGTTTCTTAGGAAAGAATATTTTTACACTTATTTTCTCTTGTTATTTTCATTTTGTTTTTTTCTTCCAGTGCTGGGAACGAACCCAGACCCTTGCATATGCCAGGCAAGTTCTCCACCACTGAGCTACAGATCCAATCCTTTTCCCTTGTTATTTTTATTTGTAACTCAGTAATAAAGCACAGAATAGTACTAGTTTCTTTAAATTCCAAAGGCCTTCACAAACACCAAGAAAGAAAGCACATACATAATTATAAGATTAAAAGATTACAAGAGAATAAATCATGATATAACCCTGAGATATTGTTATACTATTTCTGTATTGTCTATATGGATACAGAAAATTGAGCTTTCTGAACAATATGAATGCCATATTCTTTTTTTTTAAATTAATTTATTCATATTACATCTCAATTGTTAGCTCATCCCTTGTATCCTCCCTTTCTTTCCTCCCTCCCGCTTCCCCTCCTACTCCCTTCCCCTATGTCTGTGACTGAGGGGGACCTCCTCCCCCTGTATATGCTCCTAGGGTATCGAGTCTCTTCTTGGTGACCTATTATCTTTCCTCTGAGTGCCACCAGGCCTCCCCATCCAAGGGACATGGTCCATTATGGGGCACCAGAGTTTGTGTGAAAGTCAGATCTCCTTCTCCACTTAACGGTGGAGAATGTCCTGTCCATCGGCTAGACTGGGTAGGGGTTCGAAGTTTACTGCCTATATTTTCCTTGGCTGGTGCCATGATGTGGAGAGAGAGGAACACTCCTTCATTGCTGGTGGGAATGCAAACTAGTACAACCACTTTGGAAATCTATCTGGCGCTTTCTCAGAAAAATGGGAATAGGGCTTCCTCAAGACCCAGCTATTCCACTCCTTGGAATATACCCAGAAGATACCACACAACAGGGACATATGCTCAACCATGTTCATAGCTGCCTTATTCATAATAGCCAGAACATGGAAACAGCCTACGTGTCCCTCAGTAGAAGAATGAATAAAGAAACTGTGGTATATTTACACTATGGAATACTACTCAGCTATTAAAAACAAGGAATTTCCGAAATTTGTGGACAAATGGATTGAACTAGAAATTATCATAATGAATGAGTTCACCCAGAAGCAAAAAGAGTCAAATGGTATATACTCACTTATATCGAGACACTAGTCCAAGGGGTACACCCCCATGAAAAATTTTACCTACCAGGAAAGTGGGTCAGAGGGGAGGACATCCTATTGAGACTTTAGGGGTGAGAAGCCTGGGAGAATGAGGAAATAGAAGGATCCAGAGGGTCCTGGAAAACTACAGGCGGGTCTGGGCCCTCGGGTCCTCCTCAAAGAATGCCATATTCTTTTATCCCCATATTTAAAATCAGAATCTCCTCCGTTTCTAAATTATTTGACATTGTCCCCCCAAATTTGGTTCTACTATACCTTTCTTTTGCTAACAGAACCTGTATGACTTTGATTCAGTAATGGAAGCAAGAAATAACCCCAAGATCCTTCTAAACTGGACAGCAGGTTTAGAGAGAAGACTTGGTTGTAAACGGGGATGGCAGAACCAGCATGAAGCCCAGATCTGTCTCTGACCCTCTGCTATCACTGCCCTAGTCTTCACCACAAAGGAAACTTAACTTACAGTAGAATTGGGGGGGGCATAGTTTCTTCCTTCATCCTCCACTCTGCTGAGCCTACTAACCTCTGGGGGTGTTTTGTTTTACTTTGTTTTTGAAATTCTTAGAACGTGGTAAGTAAAAACAGATTTAAGGGAACAATAAATGCATTATTTTAACAGATAACCCCATAAGTCTATTAAATAATTGCAGGCTTCCAGGGACTGGTAGATGTTTGAAACATTTATTTTCAGTGTATTTCAGCCATCATGGTTGGTTTTATTTTTTTGTAATTGTTTTGTCATGGGATTGAGGGAGGTATGGATTGCCATCACTCATGATCTTATTAACTTTTCTCAGACATGAACTGGGTACCAGCTTGCTATGAAGACAAGATCCTCATAGAGAATTTGTAGTCTCTGTTAACTGTCCTTGAGGACATTAAGAGGTGGTCCTAGCACTTCCTCTTGTACTTGCAAACAGGTGTGAGGGGCTCCCATTCTGCCTACATTTTCCCTTCTCAACACACATGGCCTCTTTTTTTCAATTTCCAATTTGGCAGAGAGATCATGGAAGAGCGTGGAAAAGTTAGTAACTGTTTGTATTGTATTAATTCATTGGTTTAAAAAAGACATATCGATTTTTTTTTGTGGTGTTTCAGCATCTTTGGGGGCCATTGCTCACTGAAGGGGAAGGCTAGCTGGTTTTCTGAAACAGCAAGCAGGTTATTTGGTGAACCTCTTCCACATCCAATGCAAACTCACTAATATACAGTTCACAGCCTGCCTAGTATTTGCTCTTCTCTAAGTGATCAAGGGCCCAGTGAAAGACAACTGGAGACGGCCTCTGTAGGGCTCACTGACTTTACTAGGAGCACTCAGAAGCCTAAACTTTCCACAGTTCTTTAACCTTACTTTTGGGGCGGGGAGTGACATGCCAAGTCTTTCCTCCTCATACCTGTTTCTGCCTCATGGATAAATTAATGTTCCTCTTGGCATGTGGTCCTCCAGGGGCTGGCAAGCCCTCTTCCTTTGGGAAATGAATAAATCAGTTTCTGGGATTTATGGGAGTAATAAAATCTCCAGCAGTGGCACTGGCCTCTCTATGTTATCACTTGGATCCAACTGTATAAATTAATACCAGGATATCATTTTTACAAAATTGTGATGCCCCTTAAGGAGATCCACTCACAGGTATTTTGGTGTGAGGTATAGATCAGTTGAGATGTTAGTCTTCCCAGAATGCCAGGCATTCATAATGGCATTTTAGATAGAATGCAGACCAAAAGTTCCCTATGTACAGAGGAATCATTCTTGGGGTATGTTTATTCCTTCAAAAGCCGATCAATTGATACGTGGGGGGGGGTGTGCACACATGTATGTGTGTGCATGCATGTGTGACTGTTTGCTGGGGCACAGACATGTAGCAGCCCTTCCACCCATGAGCTTAATATTTGAAGCAGATGCAACTGACGACATAAAATCACTGCCTGGATGGAGACTGTTACTGTGACCTGGTGGTAGGAAGCTGCCACAGGGCTGTCAACACTGTACTTGTTAGTTAGCTAGCAAAGAACACTGCGTCTAAAGATGCGAGCTAAGCCAAAGCCACAGTTACACTGCCATTGACACAGGCTTCAGAGTGAAGCCGTTTACCCAGATACCATCTCAAAGAGAACCAGCCTGAAATCTAGCTACCATTTTGAAGAACGGCTAGGAAATAGGAAACAGAAGTGAACTGTTAAGAACATGGAGACTAGTGATGCTTAATCAAAGGCTCGGAGGAGTTGGTGGGGAACAGAGCCAGCCAGCGGAAAGTTGTCTAAATGAAAACCCAGGTGGACAGGGAGCTTTTTATCTGGCTCTTGGCAATCTGGGCATATTCAAAGGGCAGCTGATGGAATAGACATTAGCCCAACACAGCAAGCAAACACAAAAGCAGGTACCCTGTGAGTTGCTGACTGAACAGACTTACGAGCACACTAACTTCCTCTTCCCGAACAAATAAGCACAGCAATAGGGAATTCTGGCCTTTGAATGACCAAAACATTACCGAATAGAAAGGAAGACGTTCAAAGAAACCAGAGGAAGAATGACGAGCCCAAGGGGACCAGAGTTCAACAGGACTTCTCTATGGGGAAAGGAAGCAAGAGTCAATATTCTTCCAGGAGATGCACAGACACTGTAGGTTTGCACACTTGGCCCACGGGTCTAAGGCTCATGAGACCATCCTGTTCTGAAGACAGAACCTTGCGACTCTGAGTCCTAAATCATGGTCCTCTACACCACCTCTGGAAGTGTAGAGGTAGCCTAAGACACCTCATCTCCGGCTGTCTGATGGAGCACGTGAGGCGTTGGTGACGCATTCTCACACAACAGGCATCTGATCTCCTGCAAAACATTGCTATTGGTTTACTTCACATAAAAAAAAAAAAAAGAAAAAAGAAAAAAGAAAATTTAGAAGTACTGTGGTTGATCTGTTTTCCTTCTCATGCAAGTGAAGGGGGGGTCAATGTGGGTGCAGGGAGCAGGGTTGGAGGGTAGTTAGTATAGGTCAGAGGAACAGAAGCCCTTGGCAGCAACAGGAACATATGAAGCTAAATGAAAAGTTAGATTAGAAGCAGGCTTCCTTCACAAAGCCATGTCAAGAGCTAAGGCTTATGGTCTAAAGTCTTATCTTATGTAGACAGACCTTACGAAAGAAAGTCCTTACATAAGAATTAGCGGGCTAGAAGGAAGGGTCAGGAGTCCCTTGCCTTCCACAGTGACGTCAAGAGATGGAGTCAGCTGTTTTTCTGACTTTCTGCCTCCCTTGGGCTGACATCCTGGTTTTTCCTCCAGTAAGACTAGTCTTTGCTTCTTTAGTTTCTAAAACCTGTA
This sequence comes from Acomys percivali, assembly GCA_907169655.1. Taxonomy (NCBI): domain Eukaryota; kingdom Metazoa; phylum Chordata; class Mammalia; order Rodentia; family Muridae; genus Acomys; species Acomys percivali. The sequence goes on along the minus strand of OU015756.1, from coordinate 27,173,054 downwards.
TTTACCAGTAGAAAAGTTATTCATGGAAAAATGAATGCTCTTATGATTTGAATGTAAAATGTGCCCCCCCACCCACCCACATGACCATGTAGTGAATGTTTTGTCCCCAGTGGTGGTGTTATGTTGGGAGATTATGGAAACATTAGGAAGAGGAAGTAAGACACTGCAGGCTTGCCAATGAAGGGTCTTTCTTTTTCCTGGTCCTCTCCTCCTAACCCTGGTGGGTTCCTGGCTGCCCTGAGGCGAGCCTCTATGCTTCTCAACGTGATCTCTGACGTGATATTCTATCTCGCCACAGCCCAACACAACGGAGCCAGACAAGCAAAGACTGACCCTGCATGGGCTAAGAAACCATCCCTCATTTAAGTCACTTATCTCAGATATGTGTCAGTGACATGAAAAGTGACACATGTATGTACTGTTCACACAAGTGTAATGATTGTTTCTGACCCTAGAATCCACTAAAGTAATCCGACAGCTCAGTAGTTAACAGCACTTGTTGCTTTTGCAGAGGACCCAGGTTTTATTCCAAGCATCCACGTGGTAGGCCACTTCTGAAGGACTGATACCCAGTGCTGGCCTCCATGGGCACTACACACATGTGCTATTCAAACACATATGCAGATAAAGCATCCATATGAATACAATAATTTTAAAAAGAGAGATGTGGCCGGACCATTTTCAGTATAATATTCCTACTCTCATAACATTCTGTTTCTCCATCAGAAAATGCAAGGCACATTTGGTCAGGAGATGCTATGCTATACTCACTTTCAGAACAAATTTTGTATTGGAGACATGGGGCTGGAGTGATTTCTAATTTAAAATTAGGCAGTGAGGAAAAGAAATCTGGATACTATTAAAAATTATACCTGCATCATGCTAAAAAGGATTTTTCAGCAATTGTCAAGCCAACACGTCACAGTGCCAAATCCATAAACCGCTTCCAGAAACAGATGGGATTTATATCACAGACTCTCACACCTCATGGGGAGGGATCTCTGAGTCAAATTAACCCCTTGGCAGCAGTATCTAATCTGGAGGAGTATACACACAAAATCCAAAGATATTTTGCATAGCCTTCTAGTATATAATTTTGTATAACACCTTCTCTGAGGCAGGGCACCACAGAGTGAGTAAAGGCAGTTGGCAAAGTCTAATGAAATCTCCTCAAAATGCAGGCTCTCTCTCCACGTATTCTCAAGGGCATCTTCTGAACTTATTTACCATGCAGGTATTTTGCCACAGTTCGATGTACCACTCAGCCTTGCTGAGGTTCCTAATGAAAATGTCAAGCCCAGAATTAACAAAGAAAAAAAAATAGACTACAAAAATGTTAGTAGGTGGTAAGCTGGTACTGATATTTCCAAAGGCAGATGCTTAAAAATTGCTGTATCCTATAAAACATACAGAAAGAACTTGATAATAAATGTGTAGTTCCTATGGGGAGCATGGTATGCCCAGGTGGCTTAATTTTTCTTTAAAGTGTGCGTGCGTGCCTGCGTGCGTGCGTGCGTGCGTGCGTGCATGGCCCAGAACAAGGCACATGATACTTTCTTTAGAAATAGTCCATGACTCCCAAAATGATATAGATTATAGATATAGCCCTGGGTGGCCTTTCAGTGGTTTGTTGGAGCCAGTCTCCTATTGCTAAAGACACTACACACTTAAGACAGAGGACTCACATGACTCAAGCTGAGTCAGACCAAAAGGCCTCTTTTCTGCAGTCCAAGCTCCCATGGTTCCAGAAAACGCTATGCAAGCTGCCAAGGGAGGGGAGCAACCAAACGGTCCTACACAAGAGGGACACCTACGGCCAGTGATAATTACCAACATGGCAAGGGATTTCTAAAAGTGCAGTAAGTGCCATTCCCACATCAGTGGTCAGCATCGGTTGTCTAAGTGGACTTAAGGCTCACCCACCAGGAGGGAGATTGTATCTGGTTCTAGAAACTTAGCCAGCTAAGTATGGACTTTAGAAAAGAATCTATTGCCACCACTTTGCCAGAGCAGCACAATTCCTTACTACCTCCTAAACCTTATCTGTATGCCCACAGGTAAGTGTAGCTACCAGCCCTCATCTTCTTTGAGATTTGTCTCTTTTTACAGCAAATGGGGCTATCACAGACCATCACACCTGGACATAATACAGAGACCCGTGCACCGTGGGGATCCCAGGCCCTACACTACACCTGTCTCACAATTTCTGCATATGTTACTCAGGGAACTTCAAGGAAGAGGTGGTCCGAGAGATTGTCAGAGCCAGAATCCCAGGAGGTCTGTTATAAAACAGTATCTCCTAAAAACGGCTACATGCAAGAGGAAAACAATGATAATATTGACAGATAATTTAATGTGAATGGCAAAAATTCCAAGAGGCAAAGCATTAAAGGCAATTAGCAACTGCTGAGAAAAAGAAAATTATCCTCTTCTGTGATTGAGGCCCTCTATTGGTTGTCCAGTGTAGAGTGGTCAGCCTTAAAGCCATATACACAAACCACAAAAAATGGACTCAGCATGTTGTATTTATTTGTGTTTGTGTATGCACAGATGGACATACATACATAATATGCACATACTTAACAAACATAATGAAAGAAAAAGAATGTATCAACTTGAGAGCTGAGGTGGCATAGAAGGAGTTGAGGAAGGTAGCTGGGAGGGGCTGGAGGGAGAAAGAGGGGAAGGAAGTGATGTAATTCTATTTCAATTAAAAGCATATTTAAAACTATTTTTAAACCAGGCAAGGGATGATAGATAGATTCCACTTCTCGAGGTGGAAGGATGAGATTGAAGAAGCCAGCAGCTTTACTGCAAACTCACTGCACACTGACTTGGTACTCCAACTTTTCTCCTGCATGATTTTTGCTTGGTAGGACCAGCAAGTTTACACAGCTAGGTAGTATGTGAAGGAGAGAGCCTCGGCAGTTTTTCTGAATTAAAATATCTCTAACCCAAAAATGTCTCCTAGAGTTTGTACGTGGTGTAAGGAAGGTTCATGATTCAATAAACAGAGTCAAAGTCAGTAGCGAAACATGCTCTTATCTAAAGCTTGTGTTATGAAGCTGATAAAAACCCTTGTGAAAGGAAGGCTATGCAGGCATGAACAGTGGCCAGGGAATACAGACAGCGCCGCTGAAGGGTTTGACGCTGGGCAGTGTGGGCTTCACTGCTTTATCAGTCAAAAGACTGATAGCAAAGGCCATGCCTCCGTTTCCTTCTCCATGAGTTGAGGACAATGTGAGTATACATCTCACTGCAGTCACCGTTTGAGCTGAAAGAGCTAATATCTGCAAAGCCATAATGCCTATCCTACGGAAGCACCACAAGAGTGTTAGCTATTATTTTTTTGAACATTGTGTAAGATAGTTGTTTCTTGAAATTTCCAATGTTTTAGTATATATACAATTTGAATAGGAAAAAAAACCTGAAAATAATTTTTTAAAAAGTGTCCAGCAAAAGATAATCCTTTATAGTTCGTCAGTCTGACAGTTTTGTCCATATTAAGAGTCAGGTCTTTTTTACAGCTCTTGGTCGCCGGCTCCTTGGGAGATCTGTCTTGCTGACAGGTTGCTGCCTTGTTTGCTGAAGGAGAGCAGTGTGAATTATAGCTATCATGAAGTTGCTGCTGAAACCTGAGCAGATGCTTGAACAAATATGCAAGGTATCCAAGATTCCTTAAAGGGACAAGGTCCATCTTGAAGCCATCAAGCAAAAGAAACAAACATCCATTTCCAGGTAACCTTCTACAAATTAGACAGCAGGCAAATTAATCAAGTTTTCCTGGGTCTGAGTCATTCATTTATATGAGCTTGAACAGCTTACTTTGGGTTAGTAGTCTCACTATTTAAAAAAAAAAAAAAAAAAGCATTTACCCCAAAGTTAACAAAACTAGATTCACAAGAAACATGGCACACGCAGCAGACAATCGGGACCAAATACAGAAAACGGGACTTGGTCCAACCAGATGCTTCTCAAAGAATGTGGCAAACGCTTTAAGGCGTCCTGTACAAATTTCAAGAACCATTCTTCAGGATTAAGGGAATCACAGGAGGGTTACAGACAAAGAGCAGATGGTGTGCTCAACTTGTCTAAGGTTTTGAAAGGAGAGATATTACAACATGATAAAGTGGTGGCGCTTGATGGGTATTTCAGGCAGCGCCCAGACATATATGTCGTGTTTCTACGAACTGCCCCAGAGTCTTCATTGCTTAAATAACACCAACTTTCTGTGGTGAGCCGGAAACACGGCATATATTACAATATGTCAATGTTACAAATCGTAATTTAAGATTCCCAACTGATCCGTGACTAGGAATTGGGCTATGGTTATTCTATAATGAGCATTAGCACATTTTGCAATATAAATCAATCTCTTCAAGCCATGCATTTGAATTCTTGATGTTACGTTGACAGCTTTCACAGAAGAGGAAAATATACCAGCATGCTTTGTGTCCATGTCCCTGTGCGGACTCTGCTTTATGATGACTCACTACCCACAGAGCCTCCTGTTAAATGACCCTCCCTCAATACTAACCTTGAAGTGATAAATCTGAGCCTCACCAAAGCTTAACATCCCAGTGTCCTGAAGCCCCCCCCCCCCATTACAGCCATTTTTGGTCATCAAAAGCAAAACACACCAGACTCACAAACATAGATGCAGGGAGGGGTCTGCAAACATATTTCCTGAAGAATTCCCCAGTGAGACCACAATTTCAGAAAATTATTAAGATACTCTTGCTTGAGTATGGTTTAAACCGCAATATCATTTAAAGGCTCAGGGTAGCAGGTGAGTTCATTTATGTGTTGTTTTTCATTTTCTTGCTATCATTTTCTTCTTTTTTCTGGTTTTTTTTTTTTTTTTTTTTTTTTTTTGGTATTGTTTTGCATTGTTTTGTTTTTTAAGACAGGGCTTCTCTGTATAGCCTTGACTGTCCTGGACTCACTTTGTAGACCAGGCTGGCCTCAAACTCACAGCGATCCACCTGCCTCTGCCTCCTGAATGCTGGGATTAAAGGCGTGCGCCAATATGCCAGGCTCATTTTCTTCTATTTTGAAAACTCAACACCTACACTTAGGAGGAAAGAGAATGACAAATAATTTATCTGCTTTTCTCACCATGCATATCTAATATAGATGGCTTAAAGACATGTCACTGTAGTTGCAGGGCCTGGTGGTACGAGCCTTTTTGCCAGTATATGGAAGGCAGAGGCAGGGACCTCTTTGTCAGTTTGAGGGTATTCTGGTCTATATAGTGAGTTCTAAGCAGCCAGGGATACACAATGAAACCCTGTCTCAAAAAAAGCAAACAAAATACCACCTACACTTGGCACTGCTAAAGTAGCCACAACCTTGAGACTAGGAAGGTCATGGGCCTAGGAGAAACCTTAACGCTTTTATTCTGCTAAAGGAACATAGCAATAAAATCACTCCTAATGACATTCTCTTAGATCAGTGCCTTGCTCGCCCATCACCGAAGATGCTTGCTCTTACAATAGATGGGCACTACCACAGAGACCCACAGCTAGACAGTGAGCAGAGAGCGAGAGACTTTGGAGAACTCCGTCCTAAATGCTGTGTTCATGCAAGCCTTTCTTGCCTGTAGGGCTCAGGAATCTGTGGAAGAGGAAGCAGCTTCTGTAAAAGCCAAAGTGGATGGACGACTCCAAGGAAACAGTGTCTTCCAGACACAACAGGGCTGACTCAGATATGAGCTCACAGAGACTGTGGTAGCACACACAGGCCCACACAGGTTCAAGCCAAACAGGGTCCCAGCACTGAGGGGGAAGTAGGACAAGGGTTCTCTCCTCTAACCAGGAAGCTATTTCAGTTGATTCCCACTGGTGAAAGAAAAATCCACTTTCTCCAATGGTGTCTCTGTGGGTATATGTCACACACTTCAGGGCAGGCCCCACTCCCAGGAGTAGTTGGCAAACAAACAGCAAACTCAATGGTATTTTCATACAATTTTTGTCTCGTTTTGCTTTGTTCTGTCATTTTGTTTTATTATTATTGGTCTTCTGCTTATTTGTTTTGATTTGTATTTTTTTTTCTATTTTTGTGAGGGTTTTGTTGCAGTTGCATGTACATTTCTTTTTTTCTTGGTTTTTTTTTTTTTCATTTTTGTCTGTTGTTTGGTTTAGAAAGACTATGTAGAGTTGGTGAGCAGGAAGGTGGGGAGGATCTGGAAGGCACTGGAGTAGGAAGAACATGATCAAAATACAGTATATGAAAAAATATCTTTCAATTATAAAAGTCACTGTTAAGTCTGTATTCTTTAAATGAACTTTATATTTTCTTCATTTTTTGATTATTCGGCTACATTTATAAAGTGAGGATGTGCCAATAGTGAGCAAATCTAATCACACACATTCTCTAAATTCATCACGGTTTCCACATATTAAGTCTTTGCAGGTTGCCAGCGTCTCTTTTCACTCCCAGAGCGGCTGCAGGTCCACAGCCAACATACCTATCCAGGAGATGGATTAAAGTCCTCGCCGCTTGATTAGGACTTTCCATCTCTGAGATTAATCTGCCTGACAAATTACAGCATCTCTCTTGCCAAACTGATATTTTCCTAATGCAGCTTTGTGACTGAGTATGATCCATTGTCTCCTCTGCCTCAAGCTCTCGCTACCAAGGAAGCCTTTTCCCTTCTGAATGACAGCGAGAATAAATCTCTCTATGAAGAGAGATGGGAAATGGCAGCTTTCGCAGTGGAAGACTCGGATTTTTCTCATTCGTTTTCAAGATGGATGACAAGGTCTTTTCTAAGTGTTTGGCTGTAGTTTGAAAATTAGAAGTTACATATGAGACTAGTTATGTTTGTGTTTCACTAAGAGTTTCCCTGATTAAGCGCCTATTTCCATAGTCTTTTGTGAGCAGAAGGGTATCATGTCATCCTAGAGTCATCACTGTGGCTCAGGCTAGCCAGTCTCCTAGCTCAGTCCATTTCCTACCTACTGCTTTCTTTTTTCCCAGTATTTTCCATTTTCTTAGGAAAATAATAATGCATTATTATTATTATTGCTGTTTTGTTATTATTGTTATTGTTGTTATTAATTTATTATTATGTCCTAACTGTCTGTGAGCATAACTGCATGGTCCCTGCCACCCCTGCATCTTCTTGTGAAGACCCTTTCTCCTCTTTAGTCACACCATCCATCGCTATCACACACTGTGTTCCTCCAGCACCAGTCCTCTGGCCCTCGGCATTCCTCTCATACTTGACTCACTGAGGTTAAAAATGCCATTGCTTCAAGTCTCTCTCCTTCAGGAAGCTCATTCCTGAATCCCGGCTTCCAGTTCTTTCCTTGACATCTGACCTCTCCTGTTTACAAGTGGCCACAGGGACTTTCCTTTTGGATTTCTCTCAAAATCAACCTTCCATGTATGAGGAGCTGTCCTGAGTCTCTTCCAGATTCACTCCCCTTGTCTACCACTCTGCTTCCGCCCTTGACTTCATCTTTAGGGGTCAGTTTGCCAAACCACAAAATTTAGTAACATTTGTTCTTTTTCTTTTGTTTGATTTTTAAACTTTTCTTGTAAGTTTTATAGGATAAATGTCAGCAGATTTCAGGCTTTGTCTTGTTCATTGATATATGCCTCCCTGCTAATAAGGGCACACAGTAGGCCTTTAATAAAGACTTGACAAATGGCTGGACTTTGAATATTCAAAGACAGAATGCAGAATGCATATAAAATTGTTTGTGACTCCTCAATAAACAAAATGGCTATCTTATGGAACTTGAGAATAGAATGGTTTCCTACAAGCCAGCAGGGACACCATGAGAGGTGATGAGGAAGAGAGGATGCCATGCTGTTAGATTAGAGCATGTTTTAATGTAGCAATGCACAACATGGCTGTTACAGACAGCAATGCAGCAGACAGATTAAAAGCCAGAAGACAGGAATTTAAAAGTTTTCACCATGAAGAAACAATAACCATTTGAAGAAAGAGAAACATGTTTATTTTGATTCAAACATTACTCAATGTATATGTGCATAAAATTACTCTAAAGTACCCTATAAATGTATCAGTGAAAAATAGATTTAAATGATGAATAAAATCAAGTAATCCAAAAGCTAAGTTATTTTGTCTCTTGGTAAGATAATTGCAATTTAGTAAAGTAAATGTCCTTATCTAAAATCATCAGAAAAACAACACATAATATCAAACATAATTCAATTCTTTTCTTTCTGGTCTGTTTTGCCACTTTAAAGTGAACTCTTAGGATTTCAATTTGATAACTTTCCCCTGTCTATATTTGCTTTGATTCATTTTATGTTATTCAATTAATTATCTTCTCATTAATTTCTTGTACATAATTCATTGATTTTGTTCTGAAACTTAATTCTTTTCCAGAAAAGTCTGATCTGGGATAGAAGGTGCACATGTGTTGGCCTGCAAGGTTAGTATCTCTCTGATTAGTGAGTGGAATTTTGCTCTCAATTTTTAACTTTCATCAGTCCCAAATTATACTAAAAAATGCAGTCTAGACTTAGAGTGGGAAAATACTAGTCTGAATCCAATTCTGGCCATTTCTAGCAGTCTGAGGTTGGGAAGGCCACTTATAGCAGCCATGAGGCTTAGGAAGGTGGTACTGAAAGCAGGACAGACATGGAAGTTTAAACACCTCCTCAGTGCCCTCACTTCTAATGTGAAGATGCTTGCAAAGCCTGCTGTGTGGGTTACAGTGTGACTTAACACATAAAGCATTTAGAGTCCTGCCTGGCAGCTCATAAGTAATGTAGTATAATAGAAGAGAATTAAGCTAGATGGCAGAGGTCTTAACCATGATAATAGTTGGGACAGTAACATGTGACAACTCCTACATCAAAGGAGCATCTTATGCACACATCAGTCATTCCCTTCAATCCGCAGAGCAACCTATGAGTGGTAGGCAGTCATCATCCTTGGTTGACAAATGAGAAGAATGAAGTGACTTGAACAAGTTCATATAGCTGGTAAAAATCTGTTTTTAAACATGATGAATTTGGACTTTGTACAAGAGTTGGTCTCATTGAACGTTTTACATATTTTCTTTCTGATTTCCATATGCCTGAAAACTGCCTTATATTGTAGACATGACTGTGTCTTGCAAAGCTCTGTGCTGGGAGTCTTTTCCCCCATGCTTCATCAGTTTTTTTTATCAATAGTTCATTATTTCTTTCCAAATATTATCTATAGATAGCTAAGAGATTTAAGGAGAGGTAGCTCTTTGCCTTCTACTTGAACCCATATCACACATGACCTATGCATCAGAATGAACAGTTAACATACTGAATTTCATCTGTCTTTGAATGTGGCTGTGCCATATTCCCGCTGTAACCTTGAGCAAATTATTTCAATAATGTTCTGTGCTTCAATTCTTCATGCAGAAAATGGAGGCGGTAAAAGTGTGTTGCTTCATACATTTCTTGGAAATAGTAGGTGATGCCACGAATTCAAATTCCTCTGCATAGTAGTATAGGCAGCCATTCGTCAAATATGACCGAGAAAAGGGCATTTTCTTTCTAAAGTAGTACTCTAATTCATTTTCTCTAGGAAAAGTCATAATCCTAAAATGGCTAAACTGTCTACCCAGCAATTACACCATTGATTTCTGCAATAAGTCTTGAAATAAGTCTATCTCCGCCCTTAATACCTAGCAAAACACTGCCTTCCTTTCAGTATTTTGGAGTGACTTCCAGGGTTTACGTACCTTTCGCCATCCTCCTCCACAGGATCCATTTCTCCCTCAATAACCCCTCTTAGGTGAGGATTCATCCATCTGTGATGCTCTTATTTCTGTCATCTTCCTAGCAATATCCCAACGCAAGCCCTCCTGCAAGCACATAGATCTGAGCTAGAAACCCAAGGTCACCTCAAGAGAAGGACTCAGACAATTTCTACTGCTTTTGTACCTTGCCCTTGTTTGATGGTGGGACTAACCTCATGATAAATTCCGCTTCAGTGAATGGTGGTCCTCAGGGACTCTTCATGCCAGAGACACAGTGAAAACTATGAGCCTTGTCTAACAGCCTAGCATGTGCCTTTCCTGAAAGTTTGGGGTTCTCCGTCCTCGGACAGCCTGTGCTACCTCCCAAAGCACGTGCTCCAGTGCCCACCACCAGCCCTTGGTAATTAAGTCCATCATGTCTTTCTGCTTCTGGGTTAGCTTGCTCATTATGATCATTTCTAGCTCAATCCATTTATCCACAAATTTTGGGAATTCCTTGTTTTTAATAGCTGAGTAGTATTCCATAGTGTATATGTACCACAGTTTCTTTATCCATTCTTCTACTGAGGGACACATAGGCTGTTTCCATGATCTGGCTATTATGAATAAGGCTGCTATGAACATGGTTGAGCAAATTTTCTTGTTGTGTGCTGGTGCATCTTCTGGGTATATTCCAAGGAGTGGAATAGCTGGGTCTTGAGGAAGCCCTATTCCCAGTTTTCTGAGATAGCACCAGATAGATTTCCAAAGTGGCTGTACTAGTTTGCATTCCCACCAGCAATGAAGGAGTATTCCTCTCTCCCCACATCCTCGCCAGCATGTGGTATCGCTGAGACTTGATACCCTATGAGCATATACAGGGGGAGGTAATCCCCCTCAGGAACAGTCATAGGGGAGGGGAATAAGGGGAAAATGGGAGGGAGGGAATAATGGGTGGATACAAGGGATGGGATAACCAGTGAGACGTAACAAGAATAAATTAATAAAAAATAAATAAATAAATTTTTTTAAAAGTCCATCATGTACAGAACAGGCTGGTGTGAATTGATCCCCTCCCTCATACTCACTGACAGCTGAACAAGCCGCACGCTTCTCCCCCTTCTCCCCCTTCCCCCCTCCCCCCCCGCCCCCCGCAAATTACTGGCAATGCCTGCAATGACTTGGAACAGCAGGCAGACAAAGAAAAACAATTTCGTTTCTCCCTGCCTGGTCGCTCCTTTCCAAATGTGACAGCTTTTCTAACCAAATGGCTCGTGTTCTAGTCAGACCAAGCAATATCCAAAGCGAACAGTGACACCAAATGGTTAGATATATTAAGAAAGAGAGCGTTCACTTCCCAACTTACACCAGAAATGGCAGGGGTAGCTTCTCCCATGGATAACTAACAATTGGCAGGCAACAAACTGAAACTGGACAAAAGAAAACTAAGTACCTCGAGACCTAAAAATGTCTTTAGAGTAATGGTTGTCTTTTGTTTGGTACCATGGGTTTTGTTTATTTGTCTTAGAGAGATTTTGAGCATCTATTTTTACTTCAGCCACTTCATTATGTTATATAGGAAGAAAATAAAGTGTATTCATTTTCAAAGGACAATGCTTCCTGAAGCTATACTTGGTAGGAGTTTCTGAGTAGCAGCTCTGAATATACAGAAAAGTAAAAACCTTGGAAAATGTTCCATGCCTTGTTTTTCCTTCATGTATATTTTCATGTCATATTATTTTCTGCAACATGATTTTCCACTTTTTGTAGTTTGAATTTTTACTTTAAAACTATTATATCATAATTACAGTCTGAAATCAGTCTTCATCCAATTAAAACCAGCTGTTTCTAACATTTTGTTTTTAACAGAAAGCATCAATGGAAGGGCCAATGATCCAAGGGGGAAAATACTGGCATTTCTTTTTGGCAAGATTAACCATTCAGGATGATATCCAGACTGGCTTCAATCAATCAACACATCAAATGACTATAAACTACATTGAAGGTTCACATAATAACTTTGTTTAATGTTAATTTTATGTGAAAATAGCAGGCAGCAGGTAATGTTACAGAGAATAGAACTAAGAAATTAAAAGAAAAACATTAGGAGGTAGGGGCAGGCGAATCAAGACAGCTGAAATGTTCAAAAATGCAGCCGCTGACCAAAGATTTACACAAGAGCTACCTTATTCTCCAGGACACAGTGGTTGGAACACTCCCCAGAGTGGTGCTGCTAGCTCTTCTGCAACTGTTGAGCCCCTTAGTGAGACTGTTCGCCCACAGATCACAAAGCAAAGCAGGTTCTCTGCTCCAGAGCCATAGACTAACAAAACCCAAATGTCAGGCCTGGAAAGCATCCCTTCAAGCTGTTGGTTTGGGGAGTCCAAGAGAGTCCCAAAACATTAGGGGAGATTGATGTTATCTCTGGTTTCTTCCCAGAATGAAAGCTCACACTCTATTGCTGAAGACCTAAGACATTTTAGATACAGGACTTAGAGACACCGATCTTGAAATGACCAGAAACCCTCCTCCCTGAGGACTGGCGCTCATAATATTGGAAGGTGCTATGTGAACTGCCAAGGGAGAAAAACAAGCAATAGTCAGTTCTATCAAGATGTAGATCCTGTTATTTTTAGCTAGGATCTCTATTACTGTGAAAAGACACCAGGATCATGTCAACTCTCATAAAAGAAAAACATTTTATTGGGCCTGGCTTAGAGGTTCAGAGGTTTAGTGCATTGCTGTTATGGCAGGAAGCATGGCAGCCTGCAGCCAGACATAGTGCTAAAGAAGGAGATGAGAGTTCTACATCTTGATCCACAGACAGCAGAAGTGAATACCACACTAGGCTTACCTTGAGCATATGAGGCCTCAAAGCCTACCCCCTTAGCGATGTACTTCCTCCAACAAAGCCACCCCTAACCTAGTGAGGCCACACCTCCTAATATTGCCACTCCCATGGACCTGTGGAAGCCATTTTTATTGTAAACACCACACCTATGAACAACAACAACAACAACAAAAAAAAATGTTCTGCCCAGCAAGATATTCCCACTGGTGTAATAGTGGCACTTCTATCTTAAGGACAATCAACCTTGTCTAATTAGACTTAAGTCCTACTCAGTAAAAGGAGATTCATATTTGGTACTATAAACCTAGGCAACTACCCAATTCTAAAGAGGTCATAGACCCTAGAAAAGTATCTACCTCTGTCACTTTCCTAAGCCAACATAATTTCTAACTATAATCTAAATACTCATCTTTGAACCCACACAGAAGTGTGGCTCTCATATTTCAATCAAATAAGCCTCTTCTGCAGCAGATGGAGTCCACTACAAAGATCTTCAACAAGTCAAAGCACAGAGAATAAGTAACCATGGTGTGCCCATCCCAAGCTGATAGATCTATAGCACAACCACTACACTTAAGGCTCAAGAAAAACAGTCACGGAAAAAGGGGTGGAGAGATTGTAACAGCCAGAGGACCAGAATGCCTGCTGCTGTATAGAGACTTCTGGATATGACAAGGAGGCTGTATCCACGAAAGCTCAACGATCTGCTTACCTAAACAAGACCTGCATAATGACAACACTAGTTGACACGCAAAGGGATGGGAGAAACTTCAGCTAGGGTTTCATCCCAGATAAAGAGCTGGCTACAGGCAATCAGTGTTTGCTGAGAGCCAGTCTTCTCCAGGGATGAGATCCTTGATAGCTCATCCAATCCCAGCTGGTCAACACTAAAGACAAGTGAGAAACTCTAAATACACACAACAGGATATACATGTATCACAGGTATGTGTATACACATGTGTACATAACAGTAATAATTAGAGAAAAGATCATGAATGGAGTGGGGGTGAGGCATGGGAAGGGCTGAGATGGGGAGAAAGGAGTGGAAATGATGGAAATACAGTACTCGTGTATAAAATTCTTTCAAAATTAATAAAGATAAATAAATAAAGTAATAAGAGGATGAAAGTTCTTCAGCATTCTGGTTATATCTGTAAACATTAGATATACATTTCCTTTGGCCATCTTAGTGTATGTATTTCTCTCCCTATACATACAAACCTTTAAGAATGGAGGCCCACTGTATTCATTTTTTATATTTATACTGGCTACCCAGCTCTCTCCCTCTCTTGTGTGCTTATGTGCTGCCCCTTCTTGCTTGGCTCTATCACCGTCTCACTTAGTTTGAGTTAGGGACCCTGCCCACCTGTAACCTTTCACTCCACAGTGATCATTCAGCCGGGGACTCAGCCTTCGCCTTGTTCTCATCTCCTCCCCTGCCTCTGCCTCCACTTCCTGCTTTTTTTTGGAGTGAAGTTTACATCATCATTTCTCATTTCTCTGTCTTTCTCTCCTACCATAGCCCCCCCCCCCCAAAAAAAAAAGTTCTTCCCTTATTCTCTTCCGCCTCCCTAAAGTCTATTCCGATCAGGCAGAAAAATCTCACATACATTAAGTCTGGTCACATCTTTCCCATGATTAAACCCTTTCCTGCCTCTCACTGGACACAGAGCATCCTCCATCCAACTCGCTTCATTTATCGCCCCTCTTCTTGCCCACTGGCCTATATCGTTGTCCTTTTTTTTTTTTAAGGTCCAACTCAAATGTTTGTGTTGCATTAAAAGTTCAAACAGTAAGTTTCTCTGCCCTTTTCCTATGTCCCCCTGCCTTCTGGTGTTCTTCTCTCATCAATGAATATCTCACCCTTTCTAGCAGCTCTTCTCTGCTCACACAATCCTTCCTTTGAGGCACTTATGGATCACCATTTCTAAGCTCCCAGATACCCTCAGAGGGCTTCATTTCTGTCATTACTCTTGTCACTATCTTAAATCATAGGCTTATTTACTTTCTATTTCCTCTACTAAAATACAAACTCCCAGAGAATCACATACTTATCTAATCACCCTGAAGCTAGAGGGTCTTGAATAGACACTACATCCTTAATAACTAAATGACAAACGAACAAATGCATATGTTGGGCAGGAATATCCTAAACTCAGGTTTAGACACTTTTCATTCATTTTCCATGATATATCCCAGTTATATTTCTGTTTCTTAGTACATAACCTACCTTTCTTAAAGTTTATTAAAATAAATAAGAAGGCATATGTAAAGACCAACTTCTCAGAAAATGGTTCTATACTCATGAGGTAAATTAATGTTATTTAAAGATGAAAACTATTTTGAGAAAGGAAGCTGTCAGCTCCTTTTGCATTCCAGAGAGCAGTTGTAGTCATGCACTGATTGATGATGGTGACACGTCCTGGAGAATGTGCCACTGGACAATTTTGTTACTGTATGAATACAGTAGAGTGGACTTACACAAACCTACAGTCTCGTGTACGACATGATAGAACCAACACATACTCTGGTTGTGTAGTGTCGTCTATCACTCCTACAAAGCTGTGCATCCTGTTCTTCAGCTTAATACTGTAGACAATTACCATACAACTGCATTTGCATATCTAAACAGAAACCACTAGATGACAGGAAATTTCTAGATCCATACACAGGACCACTGATAAATATGCAGATCACCACTGACTAACATGTTCTAACGGCTGCCTACTACCTACAGAAACCATGCAGATAACAGTTCTGTGCAGTTGTCTGGGATTGGTGGAGCACATGGAAGTGCCCTCTCTTCATGTAAAAGGGCAACTAATGTCCTATAGCTGTTGACTACTGCCCATGAGCCAGGTTTGTGTCATGGTGCCAAAGTATGCTGTTTTTAAGAGAAACATGAAATATATAGCTTATGTAACATGGCTGTATTTTTAAAATGATCTATGGCTGCATCAAAACCTGAATACTATTGTCAAAAAACTTCCAGTTTAAACAACAAAAAAGAAAACTTTGCTCTCTTCCAAACAAAATTGGAATATCTTTAGTTCTTTTTCATAATCTGAATCTACTTAGTCAATTTTATTACACTATGATTATTTATATTACAAAACATCTTATTATGCATTGCTCATACTAAAAAATGGCATACAAAAAGATGACCTTAAGTATCCACTGGATTAGTGCAAATATTTAGGTTATGGCTGAATTAAGAACAACAGAAAACCAGTGGGTAGATGAGATAGGCAGCATGCTCGTAACTTATTTCTTCCTATGGCATCTTGTCCAGACCACATTTCAATCCCACCATTTTATGCACCGTTAAGATTACTGGTTTCAAAGTTCACACAGTACATCATGTACTTGAGGGAATGACCTTCTGTGAACCACATGTTACATGACAAGTTTCACAACAGCACAAATCAAAGCATTACTTTAACACAAATCTTGCTGCTCACCCACATATATCCAGGGAAGCTACCCTGTCTGGCCCCAAGAGAAACGTACACTGCATTTATTGTAAATAATAAAATATTATTCTTCAATCATCATCTTTCATTTACTTCCATCCTACCTCATTTAACTTCTGTAGAACATTCTTTTTGTGAGTGGTTTAATAATGTGGTTTAGGTTTGGGAAGATGAAAATCAACACCACAAAGCTACATACTTGGGATTAGAAAACTTTCAAAAATGTTTTTATACTATAAACCACACATGAACAACATTATTTACTAATACTTTTTAACTAAAAAAAATTATATGTATGAATATTTTGCCTGCATGTCTGTGTACCATTTGTGTGTGGTGCCCACGAACGCCAGAAGAGGGCATCAGGTTTCCTGGAACTGGAATTACAGGTGGTTGTGAGCATCCACATAGATGCTAGCAATCAAACTCAGATCCTCTGGAAGAATGGCCAATGCTCTTGATCACTAAACCATGTCTGCTAATACTTCTTAAGATCCTATAGTAATGGAACTAAATTCTTTATAACCTTACTGTGTTGATTTGTCTTATATTTATAATAAATACTACTGATTCATTTTGTGATCCCAGCTGTGCCTTTTCTTGTGACTCTCACAGCTGTGACCCAGGTTCAGCCTTCTTGCTATATTGTATGAAGAAAAAGTGGAACTTCTGCTTTGTCAACTTCTTGTCTCCCTTACTTCCAAACTGGAAATCATATTCCATAGCTATAATTGGACTTAGAATTTTGTAAACCTTATCATTCAAAGAATTGTTCTTTAAAATGGAGCCCTTGATTGATTGTAGCCTTACCATTTACTGATAGGCCTTTCTTTTCTTTGAACCATCTTCTTTGGTTCAAAGCATCCCTGGTCTCCATGCAGGGCTGATCATGCTCACATTTAGGAAGACTGAGGAGAGCAAACACCTTCAGTCAGTTCAGTGGTGCCGATTTGGATTCTGAGGCCATTTATGCATGCCCCCTCCCTCTCAATGTCAGTAGTTCTGTGTGTATCAGTTAAGCATCTTTGGTATTTGATGGGCTCAGGAGTAAAGCTGACATTGTTGTAAATCAAACAGATGCTGGACATTAAAAAATTTCTACAGTTCAACATATGAAATGTGAGAATCAAGGGTATGATAATATTAGAGGATTTGTGTGTTATGAGTAGAGACAAAGGCTTTAAATGTTTTTGCTAAGAGTTCTAAGTGTTCCCACCCAAATGTTTCCTAAATTAGAGAGAAATAAGTGTAATTAAACCCATTATTTTCTATCACTAGATCGTGAAAAGATCCATAAATGGACTTTAAAATACTATTACAGAGTTGGCACGAAAGATGGAATAGGCAAAGAAGGGGGAAGTGATTTTGTGTGTTTAAAATACTTCAAAATATATGAGCTAAGTTGAAAAGTTATAAAAAAAAAAAAGAGAGATATGATATTTTAATTTCCAGAAACAGCTTTTTAAAGTTTTGGTATAAGTAAATATGAGTGTAAACTAAAATATATATTTATCTCTATCTCTGTGACTATATTTATTTCTATATAGTGCGGGAGATGACTCTTGCTATTTAGATTGGCATCACTTTAAACTTCCAATCCTCCTGCCTTAGGCTCCAGAATGCTAAGATTACAGGCTCAAACCCATCTCAAAACATGTACTTTTAAAGTGAGTATATTATTACAGTCTGTATGCTCTCTAATCCTTCATAGCAGAAAAGGTATCATGGCCAGAGCTGCTCTTGGCCTTGGCAGCAGGAACACGAGGCTGTTTGTTCTCATTTGCATAGGTCAGAAAGACAAGAGTTGATAGGAAACAGAGCCTAGCACATATTTATTATATATATATACATATATATATATATACTAGGTTTCATAAGAATATTTTCATGCAAGTACATAACATACTTTTGTTGCCATAGACTTGCAAGCCATTCAAGATGGTTACCAAGCCTCACTGAAGCTCATCAATAGAAAATTATTTTGTCCTGGTCAAAAGAATCAAATTTACCTTTGACCTTGGGTAGAGACATGGCATTCTTGACTGCTCCCAAGATTAGAATGTTGTCTACTACTGCCTCCTCCCTTTAGAGTTAATACAGCTAGCTGGACTTGTCAAAACTTGATCAAGACACTAGCCCTCAGGAAGGCTGATTCACCTAAAGCCATGCTAAGGAAATGGGAGGAGTAATTACCTCCTCAGTGAGACAATATACTTTTCCTTCCCAGAAACCCCTCCTCCATGCAATTGCTTCAGCCTACCCAGAAAAGCATTGCTTTCTTTTCTTCTTTTCCCAAAGCTTGGGTACATCTTCCCTGATACCCTGGGCCTTTCTACTCTTCTTAGGAAGCTGTTCTCCTTCTGCCATTTGGCTGCTTATAAACAACACGCTTTTCTTTCTTCCTCCTCTCCGTCTCCTTCCTGCAAGAAGTTGCAAAGATTTACAGGTTTCTTGCTGTGTTGTTTTTCTCTCAAATTCTAACAAACTGCCATCGACCTCCCTTTCATGTCTGTTTGTTCAGTTTTTCTCTGGATGAGACTAAGCACCTATGGAAGCTAGCCTAGTTTCCCCAGTTACATGCAGCACCGAGTGAGAGGCTCCCCTAAGTGTCCAGTAACCCTGGCACATTCTACACTATTCCTCCTTATCTTCTCTTTTCTCACTCCTCCGGTTGACTTTGTTGGTTACTTTTCTCAATGTGGTATCCAAGTAGCCAACCGGAAGCAGCTTCATGGAGGAAGGATTTATTTGGGCTTGTCATTTGTGGTGGGCAAGACATAGGAGCCAGAGTAGCTCCTGGTTATGGAAGTGGGGACATGAGGCTACATCTCACATGTAGGTACGTCAGGAAGCAGAGCTTGACAGTCAGTGCTTCTTAAAGGGAAGAGAGAGTGTGGTCACTGAAAAATCAAGTTTCATCATAGACTTGAGGAACATGTGATCACGGATCATCATAGTTAAGTAGTCTATGTACCAGAACTCTCTAGAGAAATGAGAAGGAAATTGACTCACATCATTGTTAGAACTAAAACCGCAGGCTATAGATTTAGGGGAAAGTCAAAGTTCCAGTCTTGAGTCTAAAGACAATTTGAAGATGGTGTCTTCTTCCTCAAGGGATCTGTCTTTTAAGGCCATCAACTGATAGGAAGGGCCCTAAGCATCTCCTGAAGTATTATCTGCTTGGCTCAAACTTTTCTGCTTTAAATGATAATCAGATATAAAAGGCCCCTTCACAATAACATGTATCTTGCGTTTGCCCAAAACCCTGGAATCATACTTGTCCAAAATGACATAAAATTAACCAGCCTTGAAGTAGGCCTATGCTAATGCTACTATTCTCTAATCAGATTGTCCCAGCATGGATAATTAATTACAAATATGTAACAACAAGCTCCATGATTGTTGACAGTGCAGCATCAAAATAACTAAATGAAGGGTGTAGCTCTGGGCTGATATCAGAAACTATGATAGGGTTTACTCCTGCTTGTCTGGGCAAGCCTGGTACCAAACAGCTAACACATGGAGACTCTTTAAATATAAGATCTAGACCTATGCATTAAAAATAAAAAGAAGGAATAAAAGGGAGGACATGACTGCTCCTAGGTATGGGTGGAAGTTTACTGTAAATCTGAGGGAGAGCATAGCCAGAGATATCCAGAAGAGTTCAGAGTAAGCATACAGGGAAGACCAGTCAGCCTTTGAGCTGGAGAGCTCAGGGTAGGGTAGGGTAGGGTACAGACTACGGCAGCCTGGAGGACCCCAGACACATAGAGATCAAGGAATGCTGATGCTTTTTAGGCACCTCAGTTAGCCTTTCATCCTGGGCTTGAGACCTAACAACCTGAAGTGCTTAGCCTTCATACATTCTTCAATAACCACTATCTGCAGAGAACAACTCTCAAGGTGAAGCACGTTCTCCCCCTTTTTTCCTCTAATCCTTATTCGAAGTTCTTGATCATGAGTTACTGCACTTGAACTTGATTTTTTTAGCAGCAACTCCCCAGTCACTCTCAGAAACAACCACCTTCATGTTTCTCCCACTTTTTATTTTTATGGCAACATGCGACATAACTTTATTAGGAAGCGATAGGTGAATTCTCAAATCATCCTAGAACAATCCCAGTATGTATCTAATAATTTCATTTTTTTAAGTCTTGGTTAAAACAAGTTATGAAGCAAACTAGCTCTTGATTCAAATGATATGTTTATGTTTATTCTAATAACGCATGTTTACCTTAACTTGGTCAACACATTTGTCTCCTCCACAATGAAAATGAGTGATTAATACTTTTTCAATTCTTCAATTAAAAATTAATTTGAATTTTCACACGAGCTTATCATCGTGGAGGTGCCTCAACTACTTTTATAACTACGTGAAAATTTTTAAGAAAAATAACACATGAAGCATCAAAGATCAGGGCAAAGATAACTTTCATTTGGACGTCATCTGCAGCACATCTGGGACGCTGACTGGCTCCCTATGATAACCAGGACCATGTGTATATCCTCAAATGACAAACTAAGGCATAGGAAAAGAAAGAGAATTTCTTGATGCATTTCCATCTATAAACCAAACACTGTAACAAACACACTGAAAAAGCTACTATCCTCTTTGGATTCAAGCAATTGAAAAAAAAATCCTAGCAACTGAACATGAAATGTAATTCGTCGCAGCCTACAACCAATCCTTATAGGCTAATCCCAGTGGTGTGGGGTGAGGAAAGATTCTTAATTACCAAGCATATATGTTGCAGGCTTATCAGCACTTTAGAACACTGAAGTTGATGGAAGCTGACATATTAGTACATGAGGAATTGCTGTGATATATGGAAAGAAGTTGTCATTTGACAGTTGATCGTAGGCTGGGAAATAAAGTAGAAGGCAAAGCACGAAACACAGGGCAAAAAATTGGGTCAGTGGTGTTCTGAGTCAGTAGTGGAGAGATAAAAGACAGCCTTTTGGCATACAAAATTATTTTGTAAACTTTAATTTCTAGGTTTTAGTATGTATACGATATGAATCAGTAGATGACATCAATACAACATGAGTAAATATATCTTTGACACTGATGCCTTTTGGTAAGAAACTCTGGCTTACACTATGAAAATAATGATATTGGCTGTGTGCCAGGCACCATCCCAAATGCTCTGCATGTGATGGTTTATTTCCTCCTTACTACAACTCTATCAGCTAGGAGTTATCACTGTCCTCATCCTGTGGCTGAGTAAACCGAGTCATAGAGAATTAAATGATTTGCTCATTATTTAAAAGTCAGGAAGTATACCTCGCTTGGAGGCCACATAAGCATGTCCTGGCTCTCATAGGAGAATGCAGCTATAGGAAAGATGATGGTAACCCTTAGATTCTCTGCTTAATCTAAACTAAGTTCAGAATCAATTCAAAAGGACATGCTAAGTAGGGTCTGGTCCAGTTTGGACTCTAGTTAGAAACTACTGTGTATGGGGTGTAGATTCCTTTTGAAAGTCATACTGTTGTCAAAGAATAAACAGGGATGCCATTACTTTGTGTGTGTATATGCTGTGTTTTAAATAATTTTTATTTTAGAAATGATAATATAATTATAGAATTTCTCTCCTTCTCTTTCTTTCCTCTAAGTTTTCCTCTTACCCTTTCTTACTCTGTCTCAAATTCATGACTGCTTTTCTTGCATTATTCTTTATTATAATTTATTCAGATTACACCCCAATTGTTATCCCCTCACTTGTATCTTCCTGTTCCTACCTTCCCTCCCTCTTTTGCCCTATTCTCCTCCCCAATACTTCTGACAGAAGGGACCTCTACCCCCACCATAGGACCACAGCCTATCAGGTCTCATCCAGATAGCCTACCTCCCCTTCCTCTGTGTGCCAACTGGCCCTTCCCACCAAGGGAAATGATCAAATCAGGGGTGGAGCAACAGAAATCATGTCAGAGGCAGTCTCTGCTCTCTCCACCATCGTGGAGAATGACCTGTCCATTGGCTAAATCTGAACAGGCGGTCTAGGTTTACTGCATGCATTGCCCTTGCTTGATACAGCAGTTTGTTCAGACCCCCCCGAGGCCTGGATCCACTGGCCTTGATGGGCTCTTTGTGGGGCTCCCGAACCCTCTGGACCTTCCATTCCCTCATTCTTCCATACCACTCTTATCTGGATACAGAAGCAAATCCCAGCATCTGTCCAAATCCCCTCTGAATGGAGACTCTCAGAGTATGTCTCTTTGTTTTTCACACACACACACACACACACACACACACACCCCTAAATATAACCTCTTCAGTCTATGTAGTGTTACCTGTGGTTTATGATCTCAGGGCTGACCACGTGGTGTCGGATAGCTAGGTGTTGAGCTCTTTACTGTGGAAGGCCATTTCTACCACTCTCAGCACTCTGATGTTGCATGTCCAGGGTTGAGGCACCATGAGCTTTCCCTGCTAGCATGCCCACTGTCGTTGTCATTGTCCAGAACTTGTTTAGGCAGCCAGGTTGATAAGACTTTATGGGTGTAGCATTTCTGATATTTCTAGGAGACACAATCTCATAGCAAACTTCTTCTTCTGGGTCTTATAACCTTGCAGTGACCCCTGAGCCTTAGGTGCTGGAGCTGTACTATGAACACATCAGAGGAGCTGGGCTCCACATCATCTTTTGTTGTCTGCACTTTGATCGGCAGTGGCTTTCTGTGATGGTCTCCAACTGTTGCAAAGGGAGGTTTCTTTGATGAAGGGTGTGAACTGCATTTACCTGTGGATATAAAGATAAATACTTAGAATGTCATTATGGTTTAGTATAGTGGCATTGGAGATTTATCTCCAAGATCCATGACTTCTCAAGACCCTGGTAGTTGGCTGGGCTTCTAGTACCAAGCATGTTCTCCCTCTTGCTGAGGGGACATTAGGTCTCATTGGTGAGCTGTTGGCTACCATCAATGTGTACATACCACTGTTGAACCCATAGGATTATCATGCTATGCTGGTCCTGTGGTAGTTCATGGGCTTCATTGCTGGGTCAGACCATTGGCTTCTTCCCTCTCTGAAAGCTTCCATTTTTATCTTCTGGTACCATGGAAGCTTGTCTTTGATAAGGAGGAGGCTTTCAGGTCAGATCCAGCTCTGGTCCCTCTTGGCCCTGCATATGAAGTGCATTGTCTTCAGTAATATGGGCTTACTTTCAACATCATTTTTCTTTACAGCTGATTAGTCTGTAATGCATATGTGCCACATTTTCACTACCCTTGTATATGTTGAAGGACATGTAAGTTGTTTCCACTTCCTAGCTCTTGTGAACAGGGTGGCAAGCATCTGTGAAGCAGGATCTTGAGTCATCTGCTCATTGCCAAAGGGTAGACTTATGGTGGATTCATCTTTAGTTTCTTGAGGATTCTTCACATTGATTTCCAGGATGGCTGAACCAGTATGCATTTCCACCACCAACAAAGCATTTCCCTACATCCCCTCCAGCATGTGCTGTCAGATGTTTTGTTGACCTTTGCCATTCTGACTAAGGTAACATAAGATCTCCAAGTTGTTTTAAATTGCATTTCCCTAATTGCTAGAGACAATAAACATGTTTTAAAGATAATTCTTAGCCATTTTTTGAGAACTCTTTGTTCAGATCCAAAGTCCATTTTCTATTTTCTGAATGGGTGATATTTTTTAAATTCTTTATATATTCTGGCATTAATCCTCTGCCAGTTGTATAGCTGGCAAATATTCTCTCCCATTCTATGAGCTTCCTATTCACTTGGGTTTTTTTTCTTCTTCTGTACAGAAGATTTTTAGTTTTATGAGGCCTCTTTTATCAATCGTTGGCCTCAAATCCTAGACAAATGGTTTCCTGTTCAGAAAGTCCTTTTCTATAACTGTACTCTGGAATGTCTTTTTTTTTTTAATGAATGCATGTCTTCTAGGCATCATTGTTCACACATTCGGGGAGACAAAAGTTGCAGATAACATGCACAGAAGAGAAAGGATGCAGAATGGAAGTGATCAGAGGAGGCTGACATACAACGGAAAAGAGAGAGCGCTTTCTGGGACTAGCTCTGTCACACCCTCTGTGGATTTCAGCAACTTACTTTATTTCTCTGAGCTTGGATGTCTTCTTTTCTAAAATTGAGAAACAGGATGGATATCAAATGATGAAGAATATTTAGTAGCTACCAACTTAAGATCCATTAGGAAATCTTAGCACCATGACACTGATGCAAAAAATGACACAGCCTCGTTTACCACATGGATCAATATTTTGGTTTTGGTTTTGTTGTTGGGGAGGGTGTTTTTTTGGTTTAGGGTTTTTTAAGACAAGGTTTCTGTGTGCAGACTTGGCTGTCCTGGACTTGATTTGTAGTCCGGGCTGGCCTTGAGCTCACAAAGATCTGCTTGCCTCTGACTTCCCAAGTGCTGGGATTGCAGGCCTGTACCATTGTACCTGGCTTAAATGAGCATTTTTACTCAGGCAACTGAGAGACGAAGTTAGAGAAAAGCAGAATATTAACATGAAAAGTAGAGCTCTGCAAGAAAACTGGCTCTCATTAATTAGTGTTGAGGTTATGTAAATGCCTTATACTCTAACAGTCTCACTATTTAAAAATAACACTGCATGCTCTAGACTAAAAGCATGGCTTCTCAGAGTCCTACTGGGTTTCAGGCCACTTTTATTTCTTGAGCTCTTTTTCATATCTTTTAAAATGAAATCTCAAGACAGCTTTCAAAATTTGAAATGTACGTACTGAAGACGTACTGAAGAGACAGAAAATATCATCTTTA
The DNA here is from genome assembly GCA_907169655.1 of Acomys percivali. Classification (NCBI taxonomy): domain Eukaryota; kingdom Metazoa; phylum Chordata; class Mammalia; order Rodentia; family Muridae; genus Acomys; species Acomys percivali. The sequence continues at coordinate 27,148,265 of OU015756.1, read as the reverse complement.
ATAGAAAACAAAATGCATTATAATCATGCTATTCACAAGCAATTGTGCATTTCAAGAGCAATGTAAACATGGCTGGAGGCCACGGCAGCTAATAAAATGGCCAAAATGTACGCTGCATGGAGTTTAACTTCTTCATTTTTGCTTAAACTTATCTATTAAAATGTGCAGTCTTTATGCCCCTCTCTGGGTTCTCATAACTGGCTGTTTATAAAGGTGTTAATTCTACTTGTTCCTGTGTAGAACCAGTTTAATCACACACACACACACACACACACACACACACACACACACACACACACAC
>OU015756.1:27125560-27147954 GCA_907169655.1 Acomys percivali | reverse complement strand
CACACACACACACACACACACACACACACACACACACACACACACACCATCCACTACTCAAAAACGAACACTTATGTGGAGAAAATAGCAACTGTGTGTTTGGTTGAAATATGACTCATGGGATGAACTTTGTCCTAGGACATTTTAAAGGCTTCTGCTGTTAATTACATCATTCAAAATGGCCTCTTCAGAGCCTCCTGGTAAACTTCCAAATTTAAGTAGAGTCTTTCTCTTTGAAGTCTGAGTTAATTGCACAGTGCATTCTAAATTAACCAGAAAATACAGCTGGATTAATTGCCCTTGTGGCAAGAATACATCTGAACCGTCACCACATTCATTTGTAAATAAGCGTCTGCCATCCCTGCTTTTAGTAGCTGATGATAAGATGTCCTTCCTTTCTGAGAGTAGAGAGTTTGTGAATTTCTAGTTGATTAAAATTAAGCCCTGTTACAAGTATAGAGAACCATCGTTATCTTCTTAGAGGGCTTAGCTGGAAAGCAAGCATTCCATTGATTTATCTACTAATTGTATCAGCTGACATAAACTTTAGCGAGAGGAGAGGAAAGACTGGAAATCTCATTTCCATCTATTTAAGGATTAATTTTCACTTGTTTTAAGCCTCTCCTCTATCCTCACTAACACCAGTTTTAATGAATACCAGTATTCATCTCTCTCCCCTTTTAAGCACCAAGACCCTAGCAAGCCGACTCTCACTGCCACAGAAAGAATCTTTCAGCCATGCTTCCCTCTGTATGGCCTGAATTAAGAGTCAGATAAACCTTTCCTCCCTGTGGTGGTTTGAGTGAGAATGATCCACTTAGGTTCATATATTTGAATCCTTGGTGCTGTTGGTAGAACTGTTTTAGGAAGGATAAGGAGGTGTGGCCTTTTTGGAGGGTAAACTTTGAGATTTCAAAAGGTTGTGTTGGACCCATTCTCATTCTCTCTCTCTCTCTCTCTCTCTCTCTCTCTCTCTCTCTCTCTCTCTCCCTCCCTCCCTTTCTCCATCTCCAACTTGTGGATCAGGATGTAGCTCTTATCTATTACTCCAGGGCAAGCTTGCCTGCCTGCTGCCATACTTCCTACCATGATGGCCATGGACCCATCTTCTGAAATGTTAAGCAACTCCCTTTTTAAATACTTTCTTTTTTTTTTAAGTTACCTTAGTCATGGTGTCTCTTTACGGTGACAGAAAAGTAACTAAAACACTCTAAGTTGCCTCTTTGAACTCGCATATGGAAGACTGAAAGCTGCCTTTTCATGACCCTGTGTGAGAAAAATAGTAAGGGGAAGATAGACTATCTTCCAAAAGCAAAGAGGGAGAAAGATCTTCAGACTCCACAAAGGCAGTTAGAAGGCAGATGAGATATGCAGAGAAGTTGAGGGGCTCAGCAACAGAAAGAGAAGCCAGGCTGAACACAGCTCTTTAGCAAGGAGAAGCTTTATCCAAAAGCTAATCCAGTCAGGCCTGGTAAAGGAGATTGGTGGTCCATCCACAGGACAGACACACAGCTCTCAGAGATGTCAAATCCAGTCTGGTTGAAATAGTTATTTCTTCAGTTGGAGGAGTCAGCAAAGACGGGTCACTTCCCTAGTCCAAATGCTACTACGGGTGGTAGCATCTTAAGAAATATATTATTTAAACTTGACATAGCCTGAGAGCCAGAGAAAGAAGCAAATGAAAATCAGGGAACCTCAATTCAACCAGCACTAATGTGTGAGGCAATTGTGGAGAGTGAGAGGGCTAGATGCTGACAAGCCAAACGGTACAGTTGGCAGAAGATTCAGCCCAGGCAGTGGGATGTAAAATCAACAGAGCATTTTTGTGCTCTTGGTGTCTGGGAGGACTGAGGATAATCATGAGGTTGATAACCTTAAGCCTGAAGTCAGCAGCCAGTAGATGCCTCTGAAACAGATTTTTTAAAATGACTACACTGAACTGTAGGACACTTGTCCCATGTGGCGTCAGCACTAGCAAATCACAAGTTCAAGCAACACCACAATGCTTTGGTATACTTAGTGCTTCTGATTATCAAAGACCAAGAGTGAAGACACTTCAACTTCATCTTTTGCACACATGAGAATACAAAAAAGAATAAATTTCATGAAAGGAATAGACAAGCATATAAGAGCTAGGAAGGAATTTATCATCCCCAATACAGAAGGGCAGCAAAGCTCTAGTGCTAATAGGAGAGAAACAAAAGAACAAATATTAATCTAGCCATCCAGAAAAACAAGCAAAAGTTTAAAAAATGGAAATCTCATTAAGTAACAACCTTAAATATAAATGTCCCCAACTCAGATAAACTAATTGAATTTTAAAAATCAATGTCCAATTGTCTGTTGACTTCAAGAAACATATCTCACTGACAAAGACACCCATAGGCAAAGGGTCAAAAGATAAATATCAATGAATTAAGCAAATAAGCTGGCATGGATATTGTTATGTTTGATGAAGTGGACTCAAAGCAAAATTATAAGTTATAAAGAGATCTAGTTCATAATAATGAAGGAAATAATTATTCAGTATAATCTAGCAAGTATAAATACATATGTACTGAATGTTTAACACTACAATTTCATGAAACAAACAGTAATAGGCATAAAAGCCACATAGGTCCTCATACACTAATAGTTGATGACTTTACTACCCCACTTGAGAATTAGATAATATAAAACTAAAGAAAAGGAAAACCAGAGTTAAGTCAAGCTATACCATAGATCAAGTGGATTTAATACACTGACTATTTAATACAAAAACTATTCCAACTTATAGATATGGAATACACAATTTTCTCAGACTCATAGAATTGTTGAATAGTTTTACATATAATGGAACCATTCATGTCCCAATTGTATGAGGCACAAGCACCTAGCATTGAATAATCTCAGCCATCAAAGATTGACCTGGCACAGTATAATATGTTGTCTTAAACCAATGAAAATTAAATATGCACACCCATGGGAGCATACAAAGCAAAATCAGGAGTTATTAATAATTACAGAAACATGAGACATTGAGGATAAATGAGAAGTTAACTGAAAGTAACTCTTTAGTGTTATATCCAGTGCAGCCATGGGCATCAGAGGGACTAGAAAGGGGGCTAATGGTAGACAGACATAAGACTCTGAGCTTACTTCAAGAAGAAATCATTTTTGTTTTTCCTATTGCTGTTTATATATTGCTTAGCTAGCTGCTAGAGATAGCATTTCAAGCAGAGCTTAAGCAAACGGTATCTTTGACCCCCTTATTTGAATTCTTACCTCTTGCATTTCTCTGCTCATTTTGCTTGGAGGACATTCCTCCTAGGATTTATCTCAACAGCAATGAGCAATATGGCTACATCTGAGTTAGGGTTTGTGCCTGAGAAAGGAACTGCAGACCCTCTGAACTCAATCCTCAGAACCCAAGGAGTTAAGCTCAGTATGAAATCATATCCCATGTTCTGGAAAAGGGGTATTCTTCACCTTAACACTGAGCCCTACCCCCACCCCCAAGCTCCCTTGACCACCCAAAGTGCCAAGAGTCACGTGGACACGTGTGAAAAAAAAGTCTCAGCATTGGCACCCAGTTTGGGGGGAATGACATCCAAAACATCATCTTCACAGAGATGCTTGCTGGCCCCAAGAAGCAGCCAAGGCCAGTAGCCAAAAAGGCAATGAGGCAGGAGGAGCAGCTGTGGCACTAATCAGTCAGAAGTTCTTCCCTTGACCTCTGAGATAAAGGAATACTTCTGCACCAGTCAGAAGCTAAGAAGATAGAGTCAGTACAGTGGCTAAATGAAAGGGCAAAGAAGCAGATGTTGGCCCTGGTGCAGCTGAAGTCAACTGGATGCAGTGTGAGATGGGGAAGCTTCACACCACTGCCCTGCCACCTAGTGGTCAACAGTTCCCCTGGCCTACCACTCAGTTCCTGAACCACAGTGACTCATCAGAGGTTCTCAATCTGTGGGTCACAGGGGTTATCCCAGACCATCAAAATCCACAGATATTTACATTACAATTCATAACAGTAACAAAATTACAGTTATGAAATAGCAACAAAAATAATAATATAGTTGGGAGTCACCACAACATGAAGAGCACTATTGAAGGGTCACAGCCCTAGGAAGGTTAAGAACCACTGGCTCAGTTTGTATGAAGTTCCCACTTACTGTGTCACTTCTCAAGGCAAGGCTATGCTAACATCCCTGTTTTTCAAGTGAACTAACTGAGACAAAGATTTCTAAACAATTTGCATATCATCGCATGTCTATAAAAGAGGAGAAGTACGAATTGTCCATATGCCCTGTTGGTTGACAGCACACTGAGAAGCCTAGAGAAATGATTGACTGTCCCATCTACCCTGAGGAAGTATGCTTGCCACCCATGCTTGCACATGACATCTGAAGAATGCATTATTCATAACTTTTGCCCACAATTAAATTTTTTATAAAATTTAAATTATAACAAAGTAAAATGACAGATCAGGCAAACGGGCCCAAACAATAACAACAGCCTGGAATGTGGCACAGGCGTATCAGGAGAAGCAGAGGTAGAGGGTGGGAGATCTTAGCACAGGGCTTCTTAAACATCTTCTATTCTCAGTGCCATTTGTTCCTAACAGTTTGTATATGACACCCGGCATGCAGGTATATGAAATAAACAATAGCCGAACATCTACTGATAATAACTTACAAAATTTATTTTAAAACAATTATTTGGTGTATATATGATTTTACCATTTATTAAAGATAAAAATAAAGTAAGTTTGCATACACATTAGGTGGATATGCTTATTTTTCTATAAATAATTAAATACTGGCTGAACATTTACTACTACAGAACACAGAGCATCTGCAGTGCTTCTCAGAGTTAATTAATACTTTCATTTTTATAATCAACAATGCTGAGAACCCCTCTTTGCATAAACACACACTGCAAAATGACAGAAATGTGTTTAGGACCATTTCAGACATTGCTGAAAATTCTTTTCTAATCCCAAACCAAACCTCATTTAATATTATTTTAATTTAATTGATTTTAGAGGGTTTTTTTGAGACTATCATGTATGAGTACTGCATTTAAACCATTTTTACCCTTTCCTCTCCCGTCTCCAATGCCACCTATATTCCCCACCTGCTTTCAAATCCATAATATCACCTTCCTTAATCATAACTGTTACATTTATATATAAATTATATATATAATGTATATGATCTATTATGGTCCTTTTAGTGTTGTTCATTTGCACCTGTTTTAAGGCCAGATAACCTATCAGAGTCTCATCTCTGAAAAAGTAGATTCTCCCTCTCTCAGGCGCCATTGCTTGCTGGGAGCTCTTCATTTAGGAGTGGGACTCATGAAATTTTCTCATCTGTGTGTGCATGCCAACTGCAGTTGCCATTATACACATTTCATCCAGGCAATCACACTGTTTAGCTGTCATGGGTGCAGTTCCCATTTCATATATAGAAGGCACCATCTCATAGCAGATGTCCTGGTCCTCTGCCTCTTACAATCTTCCCATCCCTTCTTTCAGTGATGTCCCCAAGCCTTGGGTGTAGGTGTTGTACTGTAGGTGTACCAGTGATGGCAATTCAATCAGTTGTCTCTGCATTTTTTTTAACCAGTTGTGACTTTCTCTGATGGTCTCCATCTGTATGCACCAGTTCAAACAGCAATTTTTTAAATCAGTCTAACACAACTCAGAAGATACACTAATTTGATACCTGCTGACTTGTGATAGCAGAAATGTTAAAAGTTTGGTTTCTGTAATTAAATGATATGTTTTTATAAGAGTAAAAACTTTCTGTGTGACAGAGCATTCCAATTTATAATATGCAATACTCCCAAATCTGAGCAAAGGTGTTCCAGGTGGTATCCATGATTCTGTGTGGAGTAAGGCAGGTGTACATAGTATGAAGTACACATATTGTTTGTTCAGAATCAAGACCGCAATGAAGTCACACAATGTAACAAAGGTGACAGTGCCAAAACCACACCAGACTCATTGCATTCTCGACTGTGAATTAATTTACATCATTGACAAATTTTTTGCAAGTCCCACATCCAATTACAGGACCCTGTTCTGACCCACAGTGTTAGACACTGTGGCTGAGAATTACCAACTCAACTGCCTTTGTTTTATGGCTGAAGAAAGACAACACAAGAAATGCAGGTAGAATTCCCACATGCTGAGATGCACTATTGTGTGAAATACAAAGTTTTTGTCTTTTGCTTCCTTTTATGTAAGCTTCTTAGCAACAAAATTAATCACTCCTTGTACAGGCTTGTGTATTTAGAAACGTAGTCCCCAGTTGTTGGCGCTGTTTGAGGCAGTTCCTGAACCTTTGAAAGGAAGTCTTCCTGGAGAAACGCATCACTTGAATAGGTGTTGGCGATTTTTAGTCCTTCCCAACTTCCTCTTCCCCCTCTCTCTTCTAGAGTGTCAATGGAAATGTATTCAGTCAAGACTCTTGTTCCTGTCACTATGCCATGCCATCCCTGTTGGGGGACAGTCTGGTGTATTTTGATGCTAATTACTGTTTGCTGTCTGTGTGACCCACCTTTTGCTTAATGAAAAGCCATCCTATCTGGGCAGGGCAAAGGAAATAGGTGGGGCTAGGAGAGAGAGGAATTCTGGGAAGAAGAAAGACCCCACGCCCCCACCTCCACAAGGAGAAAGGAGAGAGATCTGAGGAGAGGAAAGGAAGGCCACCATGGGTTAGCTGGAGAAGAAGCACATGGCCGGTGGCATGGATGGAGAATCCAGCCCAGGGGAAGAATATTAGCAAGTATTTGGGATTATGGGTGGGAGGTAGCTTGATAGAGGTTATTGGAAGCAAATGGCATGGGATCCTTATAGGGGGTAGTATCCCTGCCATTGATGGGCCCTGAAACCATAAATAAACCAGTCAAAATAAGTCAGTCTTTTCTTAAGTTGCTGTAGGCTGGAGTATTTTATCACAGCAACAGAAAAGTAACCAATACAGAAGCTGTACCAGGAAACGCAGGTTGCTCCTATGAAAAACCCAACACACTGTTTTCTGGGGGAATGAGGAAGGTTTTGGAACTTTGCACTAGAAAAGCTACTGAGTGCTGTAAGCAGAGCTTAATGGATGGTTCTAGTAGGTGCTTTGGGAGCAGCAACAGGAAGGTTGAGATGTGTCCAAACCCTGAAGAGCTCATCTTAGGACCAGGAGGAGTAAGGACTGCTCCCCCGCCCCCATTCTGGGTCTGCAAGCTCTGCTGCACATAGCCTTGCAAACCCCATCTCTGCCATCCATGAGGTGGCCTGGTGGCCAGGCTTCAGGTTAAAACTTCCTATTTCCTTATAAGGATATGTCCGTCTAGCACCTGAAATTCCTCTTCATGCTAATGGAGTATTCCCGGCACCTCAGCCCCAGCCGATGATGTACACTGACCCCGAAAGCCCCTACCCAGAACCCCAATGTTTATATAACCCTTATTCACCCAAATAAAGGAGAACTGTTTCACTGAAAATCAACTTAGAGAAGGCTGTTTCTCCAGCACTCACTGCCAGACCAAGGTCCTGCCTAACCCAATAGCCTGGTTTAGCTTCATTCCTTCTAGCACTGGGGAAACACAAATGTTAAAACATATAGGGTTCTCTATTCAAAGGAAGAGATATATATACACTCTTGTTTTTCTGCCCAGAAGGTTGTAAATGGGTGTAGTTAATACTGTGGTACCCTCTGAGCTACCTGTAGGGCCAAGCTATGTTTATCCCAGTCATTCTCCTTAGATCCTTATCTTGAGCACTATTTCAGAGTCAGTCTATAGAACCCATTCTTATAGGAGATGTCATATGTACTCTGCAAGTGGGAACAGTGGTGCTTTATAGTCTGGTGAGCCTTGTGCTACCTGTATGACTGAGACTACCCTAGACCCTTAAGATGTCACATGTTGTCAATCAATAGACCCATCTTTATGGAAGAGGTCATGTGTACTTGACAAAGAGTTTTGATGACGTCATGCCTGAAACTTTATTTGCATATGAGATTAACAGTAGAAAACTTTTCCAAATTGTGCTGTTCCTAATATGCCTAAAACTAAACTACCCAATGTCAGTCTTTTGAAGTTTTAACCAGCACCAGCTACTGAGTTGTGTTGAACTGGACTTCCTTCTAGCCTCATGTAGATAAATACTCTGATGGCTGCGATAGTCACAGAGACCACCCCACACCCCAGCTCACAATATTTCAGAGAGGAACAATATTAGAAACTGGGCTAGGTGCAATTCCTGTGGTGTGTTAGGTAAGATTCTAGCTGTGTTCTGCCCATATCCTGGGAACTTACGTGAGCTAAATTAAAGGGCAATGAACTAATTTCTTCAGTGGAAGAAATTTCAAAACACCGTAACACCAAATTGAAGCCTGGGTTGTGGCAGTGAGCCCAAGTTGTTGGGAGTGCCACAGTCATGAGGTATCAGGCAAGGAGAGCTGCTTACTGGGAAGAGAACCAGCCAAAGACAGAGATGTATGATCCAGGAGGCAACTTGATTGTTTAAATTTTACAGGGCATCTCTGTTAAGATACTGCCTTGAGTCTTAGAAGACTGGACTTTTGAGCAATGCTGAGACTGTCAAAGACTATGAGGACTTTTAAAGTTAGACTAAAATAAATTTGCCTTATGAGGTGGCCCTAAGCCTATTGGGTCCAGGGACAGAATATTATGGTTTGCATGAGAAGTATCTCCCAAAGTCCCATGTATTTGGACACTTGTCCCCTGTTGCTGGAACTGTTTGGAGCCATTATAGAACCCTTAAGAGGTAGGTGAGCCTCACAAAAGGAAGTACGTGACTGGGGGTGAGGTTTGAGGGTTTATAGACTTTCCTCACTTCCTCTTTTCTCTTTCTGCTTCCTGGATATAGGGAAACATGTAATCAACTAGCTTCCTGCTCCTGCCATTAATGGATTCTATACCTCTGAAACTGTAAGCCAAAATAAACTTTTTCTTCCATGTCATATAGGATATCAGGCCTAAACCATCAGCCCTAGTGGTTATAGCTCTTTCAACAACAACAACAAAAAATGCATAGTTATTTAAATCATGTCTCATATAGAAACAGAAAAAATGTTTAAAATATATTATTAATGAAAAACAGAACATAAAAATATATGAAGTAATGTGAGATTAAATATTTGTATTTTAAAAGTATATGTTAAAAAAATAAAACAATATTGAAAGTTATTGTCTTTGAGAACAGATGGTTAAGAGTTTTAAATTCTTCCTTTCTGATATTGCCCTGGAATATACATTAACAAATTCTATTTATAATTCTAGAAAAGAATAAAAGCAACTTTAAACTACTGCATGGTAATAGCTGGTGTTGTCAAGACCGTGTAGAAACAACAAACATGTGTGTCCTATTTAGAACACATAGCAGATCTCAGAACTACCATCTCACAGTAGAACCCAAAAGCTAACAATCATTCATTTGGGAAGTAACTATATGATGATCTTAGAGATGTTTTTAAAAGGTTTGAGTCTTAGAAAACAATGAGATGTATAAACCACGTATTTCACAACAAACCACAGCAGATCGGGTCAATAACTTACACGCAAATGCCTTGATGTTTCCATTGCACAGAATTAATGTCAAAATAACTAGCCAATGTATTAAATAACAAAATAGTGATATATGAGAAAAAAGCTGAATTGAAAGGAGAGATAAACTGTAACCAAGAAAAATTCTGTCCTTGAAAAAAATAAAATAATTTCAGAAAAATAAATCTATAAATAGCACATACAACAGTCAGGGACCACAATGTAATACAAAGCTGCACTAAGATCCATTTACAGAACTTGGTTATATAGGCAGCATCTGATGAGCATGTGCCCAATGCATGGGTGTAAATGGATGTAACTATACTTATAGTAACAGCATATAGCCAAGCAGGTAATATTTATATGTTATGGGTATACATATATGTGTACACAGCTACAATGAAAGGAAGAGAGGCTACAGATCTGAGAGATAGAAAGAAGAGATAGTTGAAGGGAGGAAAGGGAAGGGGAAATTGTGCAATTATATTATCATTTTAAATATCAAATATTAAAAATACCAATGCAAGCATATTGGAAGGAAAACAATAAGGATAGAATCAGAGATCAATGATTCAAATCATAAAAACAGGAACAAGCCAATAAATAAAGAACATACAAGGCAGTATGTTCAACAATTCTCTGGAAATAATGACAGAAAAACTAAAAAGTCCTAGTAAGACCACAAGTAACTCCACAGACAAACTTGATTCACGCAACCAAGACACTTTAATTAAAAACAGAACCTGACTTGATAACCTATGAGCATATACAGGGGGAGGAGGTCACAGTCATAGGGGAGGGGAGTAGGGTAAAAGCAGGAGGGAGGGAGGAATGGGAGGATACAAGGGATTGGATAACAATTTAGATGTAATATGAATAAATTAATAAAATTTTAAAAAACAGAACCTGAAACTCACCCAATACAAAATAACTTCTTGTTGTTGTTGTTGTTGTTGTTGTTGTTGTTATTGAGACAGGGTTTCTCTGTGTAGCCTTGGCTGTCCTGGACTCCCTTTGTAGACCAGGCTAGCCTCAAACTCACAAATTCTGCCTGTCTCTGCCTCCCCAGTGCTAGGATTAAAGGCATGTGCAAAAGTGTTTCTAATAAGTTATTTTATAGCCAGGCATGGTGACATACACCTGTAATCCCAGCACTCTGGGAGGCAGAGCCAGTTGTATATCTGTGAGTTTGAGGCCAGACAGGGAGTGATACATAGTGAGTTCCAGGACAGCCAGGTATACATAGAGAAACCTAGTGTCAAGGAAACAAACAAATAAGAAAGAGTGAGTGAGATGAAGGAAGGAAGGAGGGAAAGGAGAGAGAGATGATAACAGAATACAATTAACAATTTTATCTCCACATTTCAACACATCTCTAAGCTCAAATGGGTCCATTATACAATACTATCTAACAGTTAGGGAAGTAATATCAACTATAGGAAAGCAAACCAGCTCAAACTAAAAGAGTCTGCCAGAAATAGAAAGGAGGGTGTAACTTTTTTTTTCATGAAGTTAGTATTGCTGTGATACAAAAAGAGGTAAAGTCCAAAAAATAGAAAAGCAAAAGAAAATTATGGCTAATGTATCTCAAGATAGAAGAAAAGTCCTTAACCAGGGCTGGTGCTGCACATCTTTAATCCCAGCACTCAGGAAACAGGCAGGTGGATATCTGTGAATTCAAATCCAGATTGGTCTACATAGCAAGTTTCTGGACATCCAGGACTATGTAGAAAGGCCCTGTCTCAGATAGATAGATAGATACATACATACATACATACGTACATACATACATACATACATACACACACACATACATACATTCTTTTACAATGTTAACAAATACAAGTAATGCATAAGGCAATAAAATGGTTTCTGAGCACACAACAAGGCCCTCCACAATACAAAAAGAGGAGAAGACAGACAAGGAGGAAGAGGAAAGGAAGAAGAAAAAGGAGGAAAATGGGAAAGAAAAAAGAGGGAGAGAAAAAAGGAAGAAAAGGAGAAACAATACAAGAGTTATAGAACAGCCACACACGGGGGTGGAAGGCTGAGAATGACCACTGCAATCCTCTAAATTATCAGACTAAAGGAGAGAAAAATCCTCATGAACCAAGTCTCAAAAAGCACTTAATAAGATGTAATCCAATTCAAATTTTGAGCAAAACCTCTTAGAAAAAAGAATATAGGGTTAGTTCCTAAATTAATACTCTTACATCTTACAGGATATCTATCATAAAAGTCTACATTCCTTACATGTAGCTCAAATCAGGCAAGAAGGTGCTCGGTATGGTACCAAGAGTCCCAGTAAGTGCAATAACATAAGCACAGAACAAAGGAAAGTATTTCAAAAACTTCTGCCCTGTAGGGGACTACACAGAGTCTACCCCACTCCTTCTAAAGTCCCAATGACAAACTAAAGTTCTGTTTCACCAAAGTTCACCCTGAGGAACCAATGACTTTAGTAGGCTTACTTACAGAACAACAGGCAAGGGATTATAGGTAGAAATATGGGTGACCTTGAAGCAATCATACTGCTAGGTCTGCACCCAGGTAACATAGGTGATGCGATTGAGGAGAGTGGCTGTATACAGTGGTAAGGGCCCAATGGCCACCCCTCCACCTCCATTTTCTGTTAAAAAGTCAACAGCCTATAAGCCCAGCTATAGGCACAAGTGGACACAGCTGATCTGATTAAAATCATGGCAATTTGGCTCAAAGGGTAGTGCTGTAATAGCAGAATACTTGCCCCTGGGTGATCTGGGAATGTTCTCCTCTTAGTTAAATGAACATGGCTTGTCAGTTAAACCTAAGTCATCCTTCCCACGATCACAAAAAGACATGAAAAGATTAGGGTTGCATGGTGCTGACAGGTAGATAAGATCCCTCGGCAACCCATGTGCCCTTCTTGGTAGAGCAATCCAAGTATCAGCCTTGTTTCCCTTTCTCTGAGAATTCACAAACTGTGTGCAGTCTTTCCTCTTCAAGAACATACACTTACTCCAAGGCACATGCCAAAGTGAATTTTCCTTTTTTTTTTTTTTTTTTGTCTTTTTGTTCAGTTGGGATTTTGTTGTTGTTTGGTGGGTTGGCTGGTTGGTTTTTAAGACAGGGTGTCACTCAGGTTTTAGTACTTTTATAGTAGTAGGCGGATACATTCAGGAGTTGGTGTATGTGGGTCTTCCTCTCTCATTCTTATAGGTGTTGGGGGGGGTAGCACTAGCATTTTCCAAATCTATAGCAGAGATAAATCTGTCTGAATTCAGACCCTTAGTAGCTTGTGACATTTGATTTGCTGTGTTCCACCCAAAATAATATGTACACATCTTTATTTCATGCAAAAAAAGTTTATATATCATTAAAGTTATGTTCTGATGTCACCTGCCCTGAAATGATTGCAGTTGGGGTTAATGATGGATAACTGCTGAGATGCTCTGAGGGAAGCAGAGCCCTGAGACCAGCCTGCTCAGAGGTGGCCAAACAGCCATGCCCTAAATCGTCACAAGTTCAGCAGAGCCATGTATTGTAAAACCATGTCCATCCTAATGAGCTGGGTGGCCATGCCATGCAGCCACACAGAGTCTGGCTTACCTGAAGCTCATTCTCTGAGTCCCTCGGAAATTAAGAAACATCCTTTTAAATTACAGACATATGTGTGGCATTTCCAACCCAGCCAGATAAAATTGGAAAGATGTGGTTATCGCTCTAGTTAGGAAAGCAAACAAAAGGTTTTACAGCAAGAAGCATAAACTTCATGCACAAGGTCATGCAACCACCATTCCCGACTCCCAGAGCTCGGAACAATGTCCTCTGGTAAGCACCTCAAATCAGTGTGACTTAAGCCAGCCAGCCTCATAACCTTGATTTCCACAGCCAAGTTCTGTTGAAGAGATGCATCATTACAACTGGTATTTTTCCAGGCGGGAATTAAAAATTTCACGGGGAATTGCTGCGCACACCACCCAGATACTCTTTCACTGCCAAATGGAAGTGAGCCAAACTTAGTATTTAAGTATCGTTTCAACATTCCAGCAAATACACTTAGCCCTCCATTTCACACTGCTCGTTAGCAGTATGTTCACAAAATAGTAAAAATAATTTCCTCTCTTTAATTCTAGTAATACGACTCTGTCCCTTTTGACAGACATTCTTTCTCATTTTATTTTCATCACATGTGAATTGTGTGCGCCTGACATTGCTTTTGAATTAACAGCCCATACATAATTATTGCTGCAACACAAGGTGCAATTACGTGTGTCGAGGCGGCAGCTGGCTGCCGCCTCTTCCTTTTAACTCAAGAAAAATCACAGAGTAATATCAGTGAGACATGGCTCTGCCAAGGCTTCTGGGACAGGAAGTATGAACCACATGCAAATGAGGCATGCAATACAACTTTGTAAAGCAAATTGTTAGACAACAAGCAGTGGGTTAAGTCCATTTTACTACCCACAGATGTGGTGATGTTTTTATTGTATTCTCTCACCCTAACCCAGCAGTCAACTACCAGCTTAAAACCTGAAGGGTTTTGGTGTAATGCCAGCACTCAGAGAGCTAAGGCACGAGGATCTGGAGTTCAAGGCTAGCCTGGGCTATTTAACAAGACTTGTGTCCAAAATAAATAAATAAATAAATAAATAAATAAATATTAAAGATGAGAAGCTATCAATAAGCCCATGTGGAAACTTGAAAATGTCAAGCATATTTAAAGTAACCATATTTTGATGAGAGCCTATTAGTAAGGTAGGTATTTCTTTATATACTATAGGCTAAAGCTCATCTTCATACTAAATGATTTAAAACTTTTGTAATCATTCAGCTGCACTACGTTTCTTGAACCACAATCCCACTTGGTGAGTAGGCAGAGGCAGCGTTATGCTGCAGATGAGGTGGTATGTGCCCAGAGCAGAGCACCTGGCCCAGATGACCGTTCAAGCATCGACTCTGCATACCAGACTGTGCTCTTAGGGGGAAGGATGGACCTTAAGCATTCTGGCTCTCACTCTAATATTTTCTACGCTATATACAACACACAGGTTATTTTGATAATGATGCTATAACTGCAGCAGACCGCATGCAGGAGAACCACAGTTAGCTTTCTACCATCCTCAGCAGCTTCGTGGAGACAACCATGCAAGTCCTGTCTTTCCCTCTCAGTAGCACAGGCAACTTAAAGCCTAGCACAAGACAATAATTAACAGAAAATAAAATCCCCACAACAAACCCCCAGGCCTGCCTTTGTTTCTTTAAACCGTCACTATGCGAATTTTCAGATACCCAAAAGAGTTGAGGTGGACAATATTAAATAACTTCATGCCTCCTTATTGCTTGGTTTCAGAATTGCTGACATTTTGCTATGCGTTCCTTCAGGTAGTCTGTTCAGGAGCTCTGAAGACCATGGCTTCAAGGTCTTTCTAAGGCGGAGGCACCAGAGAGGAAACATAGCTCTCCTTCTCATTTCCTGGCAATGTCTCCCACTTAAAACATAGTTTACTTCACTTCCCAAGAACCAAATATCTTATTTAGGGTTTCCACTGCCGCAATGAAACACCACAACCAAAAGCACATTGGAGAGGAAAGAATTTATTCACCTTCTTTTTCCACATTGCTGTTCATCACCACAGGAAGTCAGGACAGGAACTCAAGCAGGGCAGGAAACAACAGGAGGCAGGAGATGATGTAAAGGCCTTTGAAGAGTACTGCTTACTGGTTGATCCGCCTGCTTTCTTATAGGACCCAGGACCGCCAGCTCAGGCATGACCCCGCCCACAATGATCTGGTCCCTCCCCCATCAACACTAATTGAGAAAATGCCTTACAGCTGGGTCTTATGGAGGCATTTTCTCAACTGAAGCTCCTTCCTCTCTGATGACTCTAGCTTGTGTCGAATTAACACAAAAACCAGCCAGTACTGGAAAAAATAATGCATCTAGAAAAAGAGGGAGCTTAATTTCCTGACTAATCTCGAGTTGGTTATTGATCTGTCAGTCCCAAGTGTGTTGTAACTCGAAAACATTCACCACTTAAAAACAAATCATCCACTTCTAACTCTGCCACATCTGAGTTCTCTCTCTTTTATATTACTGCTAGTGGTCAGCTTTTTAAGACAGTGACTTAGGAATGTGTGCTTATCTGTATGCAGTTTAAGGCATAGTCTGCATTTTTCTCAAAACTGGAAAGTTAGGTCTTTCAACATATTTAGGAAATATTGATTGAATCTATCATTTTAATCATTTCTTATTTTCCTTATAAAATCCAACATTTTACCTTGAATTACAATAAAAATGTGGTGGTTGCACCAATTATGTCACATAAAAGAACAAGCAGGGGAGTACCTTTAAGGAATACAGCTTCAGGAACTACAACATCCACGCTAGCGTGGTAGGTGTCCAGCCCAAATCCCTAACATAAATAAAATCACTGCGCTTGGGTGTGTGTTCATTCCTCTGGAATCTTTACATTCTCATCAAAACATAAAATGGTTGTTACACAAGGGACAGGTATTGACATATAAAGTCGAAGTGGGACTTAACATTTGACATGTAATCTAAGATCATTTTACTCAGTCAGTGCCTGAAACCAATGTCCATACTCCCACTGTTCCATCAAATACTTTTGGGAAAAAGAGAAGCACATTTCTTCAAATTTTAGGGACACATAAAGGGAGACACTGAGGCTAACTCCCTGCCGGGGTCACAGAGGATATTGGTGAGCACCTAAGGTCCAGCTTCTGTGAGCATTCCTACCGCCAGTTAGCAAACCTTTGCCACATCCGTACTGTGCACTAGACACAAACGTGGAGACTACTCTGGACTATGCTCAAGGAACCTACAATTTAGTCCGAGTTTACTAACTTTTTTAGGTCAATACCAAGAGCTGTTGTAGGTATTGTCCTGGTTGGCTCTGTCAGCTTGACACAGTTGAGTCATCTGTGAGGAAATCCTAGAATGAAACTTTGCCTGGATCAGATTGGCTTGGGAGTGTGTCTATTCAGGAGTGTGGCTTGATTATTAGTTTATGTACAAAGAGTCTGTTGCTTGGGTAGGTGGTCCTGGGATACACAAGGAAGCAAGCTAAGTACAGTTTCCACTGCAAATTCCTGCTTGAGTTCCTGCCCCCTCAGGGCAGTGACCTGGAAGTGGGAGCCTAATAGACCCTTTTTCCTCCACTGCTTTGCTCTTGGTCCAGGTGTTTTGTCACAACAACAGAAATGTAGCTAGGGCAGATATTACATTACACATTATAATTTACATATATTACATTATGATTAAAATATATAAAGCCTGAGGATGTAGCCAGTGAGTAGAGTGTTTGCCTAGCATATGACAGACACTGAAGTAACTCCAACCACTGTGGGGAAAACTAATTCAAAGGCAACACAAACTAAGATTAGGCTATTTTCCTGGGGTACAGTGGAAAATTGCCTGATCAACTGAATGACTGGGCTGTGGGTGAAGGGGTCCAGGACATGAATCCTAGTGACTCTGTGTTGTTCTGTCACCCAGCAGCACTAGGTGCTCAGGGCCCCACATCTGTTGCTTTCTATTTTTCCATCTGCTCTCCAAACAAGAAGCTGTGGCTCAGGTAAGGCCAGGTACCAACTGCTACTGTCTGCACACACCTGTATCTCTAACTTGCCTGCACCCTTTTCTGACTTCTGAGCTCACAAAGATACATCAGCCCTTGTTAAAGCTCTCAGTCAAGAAAATGCAATTACAAATATATCAAGTACTTAATGCTTTTCAGCACCTGTTTCAAATACGTTGTATTTCTATGCTCATTCATTCTACATACTCCAAAGGGTTATTCGTATCTTGTTTTAAAAGATGAAGAAAATGAGGCTGGAGAGATGGCTCTGTGGTTGTTGAACAGGACCCATATTCAGTTCCCAGCATCAACATGGTGTCGTTAGAATGATCTGCAACTCTAGTCCCAAGAATCTCGCACCCCCTTCTGACCTCTCCAAGCACTGGACACACATGTGGTGCACATACAAACAAGCAGGCAAAAACACTTATATACACATAAAGTAAAACTAAATTTTTTTAAGATGGAAAAAAGAGCATCTAAACACTAAACAAATTCTCATGAGAGTGTCTATGGAGGAAGGAGCTCAGCTGCGCCTCCAGCCTATAGTAACATGCTCACGGAGCCCATGCTGCCGGCTCTGACTCTGCAGAGATAGGAGGAGGTTTTCTGAGTTAATAGATCTACTCAAAGCCTTTTCCAAAGAGGGGGCAATTTCCTCATTTCTGCAAGGTGGCTTTCAGTATTGTCTCACTTCTCTCACAATGATATCTCACCAAAATTGGGGTTTGGGGATATGTGCTTGCCTCCCAGAAAGAACAGAGAAACCCTGGGCATTGGAGAACTGAACAGCTTGGTAAAGATTGTGCAATTACTTGATGCCCTATAAGAAAATCAATCTAAGTCTCCCAGCTTTAGGCTCTGTACTGGGTGTACACAAGTCTCCAGTGTCTGCAGATGTCCCCGCTCAGTGGATGACTCATTAAACACTGCTTATCCTGATGGATAAATGCATTCCTCAATTCAAAACGAATTAGGAGATTATAAATTAGGATCTTCCTAACAGTCTATAAGTAAGATGAGATCATCTTTACATCTCTAAGACATAATTCTCTCACCTGCATTAAGACGGTTGTCCTGTAATTTTTGGCTTTTTCTTCATCAAACTAAGTGATTGCCTTGCTTTATCCTCCCCTCCCCCCAAAAAACAATAAAATTTTGGACAGAGTTATACACTTTTCTTTTCACTGTTTTTGTCTGAAGTCTTTACAAGGTCTCCTCATTTTGCTGAAACCTCAGGCCCACAAGCAAAATTATAAGAATAACCTAACATCGATTGTAAAATAATTAGTGCCCTTTTCTCCATCCGCTATTGACAAAATTTGTTAACTTGTCTTACTGTATAAAAATGTATGAGTTGATTACTATTAAGGATGTTCCTTCCTCCCATTTTTCAAGCACAGCTAACACATTCTAATCAACTAATGTGGACATGTTTTCTTTTTTATGGCCCTGTGCCTCCTCTCCTCCCACTTGGACATTTGTTGGGGTTTGCTTTTTAACAGTACTGACCAATGAAGCCTGTCAGCGAACTTGCATATCATCCAAATGACTGATATGCACATTAAGAGCATCTTTCCATCAGTCACAATGACGTAACTACTCAAGCAACTCTAACCCATTGTCCGTGTCAACAGATGTGCAGAATCCTACCAAGTGCACAATCGTGTTGTGACTACATAAAACAACACAGGTAGTATGGTCAAAGGACGAATTCTTGTCACCAAGGCCAAATAGAAAACAGGACAATGTTGTGAAACCTCTCATTAAATGTTCTGGATAAACTCATATTTGCTCAAAATGGTAAAGTGATCATAACAGGACTATGCATTGAAAACCATTAGCCAGGGGTGGTGGTGAATTTTAATCCCAGCACTCAGGAGGCAGAACTACCCATTCTTTCACTTAAGACTCTCAGGGTTTTTTTCCCCACCTCTGGAAGGCTCTATCAGTCAGGGACACACCACATATAGGGCATAGTAGTGGAGGGGGCGGGGGGTGGGGGCCACGGAGGATTACCTTCCAAGACAATAATCCAAGAGAGTCTTGAGACTCTGCCTTCCCAACAGTCTCTAGAAACAGCCAGACTAGACCACCTGACCACGGAACCCAGAGCGCGTCCTGACAAGGGCAACTATCACTGCTATATTGAGGAAGCAGCCAGCCGACTTGGTCAGCAGCCAAAAGACACTTTAAAGAGCGTCTCTAATGTGAAAGACAGAAGGCCAAACAACAAAACAGCAATAGTAAGGCTATGCAGTAACCAAATTCCATCATTAGCATCCTCTGAAAATGAAGGAACGTAAAGACAAGGTCACCACAGTGAACCCTAATTGTTATTGATAATAGACATACAGTAACAGCAATAGTTAGCAAAAAAGGAGCACAGTTCATTTAACTCAGAAAATAAAAAGCCATTCTTGGAAAAGAAAAATACCAATGCAGAGCTAAGCTCTTTGAGAGCAGTTGAAAGATGAGTTAGAGGACATTTTTCCCCAAAGTACACACACACACAAAAAAAAAAAAAAAAAAAAAAAAAAAAAAAAAAAAAAAAAAAAAAAAGAAGAAGAAGAAGAAAAAAGAAAAGAAAAAATAAAATAAAATAAAAAAGAGGGAAAAGGGAAGGTAAAATTAAACAAATAAATTTAAAAATCTGAATTCAAATAATAAGAGTCCAAGAAAGCAAAACATGAAATAAAATAACAAAAGAAAAATTAATGCATAATTTAAGAAAACTTCAATATTAACATGACCTACTAAGCATTGAAGGCAGGTAATTTAGTATTGAGTACCCAATTGGGGACCTCTTCCCTGGGAAAATGGTTTGTTTTGTTTTTTTGTTTTTTTGTTTTTTGAGACAGGGTTTCTCTGGGTAGCCTTGGCTGTCCTAGACGTCTACTAATTGGAGACAGGCTTATCCACTGATATGGTCTACAGCTATAATAAGTTAATCCAAAAAACATATAATAATATGAAATAATTGACATTTTTGTCAATAAAACAAAGTAAGCTGAGGAATTATACATGAGCATGTTATTGCTGGGAAATGCAAAGGTGGTAAAGACACGTGGGTATTAACTGAAGATTGTTTCAAAAACATAAGCCAACAAAGGGAAACTTCAGTCTGGTGGGAGAACCACAAGAATGAATTACTGCAGGAAAACAACCTGAATGAATGAAATTAAAATTGTTTTTAAGGCAAGTAAAATGTGAATAATACCATGGGAAACCACACCAGACAGAATTCATGAAGAAGACAGAGAAGTTTAAAAATGAAGATAATTTTATTATGAAATCAGAGCAATGCTTCATGCAGCACTTAAAAGATATTTTTTTCTGAAAAGGTTTGGTTCTTTGATTGAAAGCACATATTTCATATTTTATTTTAAAGAACATGTCTCAGGATTCATTTCTTCAGCCAGTGCTGGGGATGCACTGCAGAGCCATCTCAACTGAAATAGAAGTCACCTCCAGATCTTATATGTGCAGCCCCTCGCAAGCTCTCAGGGAAGCTGCTTGAGCCTGCTGTTGACTGACAGCCAGGATTCCAAACTGGCCCAGGACATCCAAAAGGCTTAGGGAGACAGCTACTCTTCATTTAGTTCATCCTTTTAGCAGTTACAGATCAATGCAGGGCCATATCCAGGATCAGCCATGCCCAGGGCCTGCCTGCAAGCTCTTCAGACCTCGGAAGGGAAAGACCAGGCACAGCTGCAGTGGACTGTCTGAGTCCAGCCATGAGGCATGTGTCCTGAATCGACTTGCTACCCCACGACATTCTATTTCTTTTCGCTGTGGCTGTTCATCTATTTGATGCATGCATCTGACATTTATAGAAATGCCTGCTGTGTATGATGTGGACATTCCCAAACACAGGCATGTACATGTGAAGCATTGGGGTTTGCTATTTAGCAGCAAGGAAGTAAAATATGTCATTTGACTTGAATCTATAATTGTTTTTGAGACAAAATACACAAAGCATTGGTGAGGACAAAAGGACACAGACAAGTCACTCCTGAACTCACAGACTGTCTTTTCAAACAGTGGACTGTACAATGCATAAACCATGCAATACATTAAAAAAAAAAACTGATATGTAACAAATAGTAAAACGTGATCGAAGTTTAACTGTTAAAATAATAAACCTGCTAAGTAAATAATAGCAATGGCCAAGCCGGATATGACTTCATGCTTTTCCATTGTAAAATGAAGGAATCCACTCACATATAATAATTCCGGAGGCAAAAGTCCAGAGTTTTAAGATATTTGTGGAGTAACAAGACAGCTTTCCCAGAGTCCTCCTCATCTTAAAGACACACAAAGCCTGTTGGTGCACTCAAGAGAAAAGGAGAGATCAACCTCCCTAAGAATGACCAATGCTTAGGTATCTACTTTCTCAAGTCATCTGCTCCATGCAGAAGCAAAACATGACCATGTAAGGAGATGCCAAAGGCTGGGGAGATAGCCCAATGGGTAAAGTGCTGGCTGTGAGAGCGCAAGGACCTGAGTTCAGATCCCTGGGACCCGTGTGAGCCGTATATGGTGGCCCACTCCTGCCATCTCAGCAC
This sequence comes from Acomys percivali, assembly GCA_907169655.1. Taxonomy (NCBI): domain Eukaryota; kingdom Metazoa; phylum Chordata; class Mammalia; order Rodentia; family Muridae; genus Acomys; species Acomys percivali. The sequence continues at coordinate 27,126,254 of OU015756.1, read as the reverse complement.
CAATGGGCTCCCTGGCCAGGCAGCATAGCCAGAATGGTGAGCTCCAAGTTCAGAGAGAAATTCTGTCTCCAAAAACAAAGTGGAGAATAACATAGTGACACCTGACAAGGGATCTCTATGCAGACATGCATAGGCAAACACACACACAAAGCAATTTTTAAAAGAAGGCACACATTAAGAATTTTAAATCATAAAACAGCCAGTGTGCCCACTCACAAGGTAGTTGAACTCCACCATTGCTTCCTGTTTCCTACGATGCACACACTCCCTCCACACAGAGAAATTAGTAAAATCTTTAAAACATTGCTCCTTCCATTCCGACCCTAACAAAAACAGAACTCAACTTGTATTTGGCAGAAATTACCAACTGGGAGCACCCTCTTAACTTCCACCCTAATTTTCTGTGGCAGACTGTGCTATGACCCATTAACTCCCCTGTCATTATTTTGAAGTTTCTTTTATGACAGAATTATTTACTTCTATGCCCAATTTGACTTATGCCAAAAGTGAGACAGAAGTTGTAATGCCCTCTTCCAAACCTATATACATGTCAAGAAGTCTTAAATGTTATTTCTATTCTACCATGTAGACTCTCGCCCATCTTCCCAAGAACCTGCTATTGTGAACTATTGTAGAGCTACTGAGGAGAGCACTCTCTAGCCAATGAGAGCTACAGAGAGGAGCACTCTCTAGC
>OU015756.1:27112315-27122915 GCA_907169655.1 Acomys percivali | reverse complement strand
GAGAGAGAGAGAGAGAGAGAGAGAGAGAGAGAGAGAGAGAGAGAGAGTCAAATAAACGTAAAATACAAGTTCTGAAATAAATTTTTTAAAACGTTTCTGTGGGGTCTGGAGATATGGCTCGGTGGTTAAGAGCACTGTTTGTTCTTCAGAGGTCTCGAGTTCAATCCCCAGCAACCACATGGTGGCTCACAACCATCTGAAATGAGCTCTGATGCCCTGATCTGGCCTGCAGGTGTACATGCAGATAGAGATCTCATACATAAAATAAATCAATCTTTTTAAAAATGTGTCTGTGTTTGAATAAGGCTATTACGTGCAATTGCACATGCATTACTGTTCTACGTGATAACAAGGAAACTTCTCCCCTTCCAGTGCACACAAGTTTACCAGGACACTAGACAATGTTTCTGCTTCTCGAGGATGATACTGTTTATAGAGTATATGACAGGAATGGTTTATTCCCTACAATTACTCTTGCACCCCACATTTACGTGACAGCAAAAGCTAAACTGTGAACAGAAACAATAGTGGATGCTTGAAAAGAGTTGCTGGTCACTAAGGGAACCTCAACAGATGCAGTCTATGTCTGTAATGTCCTACATGTGGCCAGTCCACCCTCACTCCCAATATAAGGCTTGAATTTGTTATAAAATTGGTTGGGCTTTTATTTTCCAGTACTAAAGATTACGTCCCTGACCTCATGCCTGCTCTCCAAACACTCCACCACTGAGCTACAGTCCTAAGCCACTCCACTCTTACACTTTGGACACTCCCCCCCATAATGTCTATCAGGTATAAATACACCATTAATTCTGGGAGACTCAGATAAATAGGAATTGTGCCCCCTGCTTGGGCCTGGGGCAGCTTCCTAACAAAAGACTGAAGTCAATGAACTAAGACCCAGGGATTCTAATAAATTACATGTGGTAAGACTTCCAGTAAAAAACCTAGACTAAAAGCATAATAAAACAGGAATTCTGTAAAAGTTTCTTAGTTGTAATACTTCCTAGTAGGAATCTGAATTTTCAGGAGATTGGACAGTTCTTTAAGAATACATCTGCTGTATTTAAAACCTTGCCATTCGTTGTTCATTTAATAGCCATTTGTAAATAGTAATAATCATCAAGTCATATAGGCATCCTTTAAGAGTCAAGTTGTACTTACCCTGGGCTAATTGTTAGTGCATAAAATATATATCATTACAGTGTTTTTATATATAATAATTTCTAATCCATTGTTAATTTTTCAATTTATCATGTCACATGTATTTGATAGAAGCACACATGCACGGCACAAATAGTGGAGGTTGCTTCTCACCTCCCACTCTTATGTGGGTTCCAGGGCTTGAACTCAGACTGTCAGGCTAGTACGTGTGCCTTTACCCACTGAGCCATCCTGACACTCTCTAATCCACTTTTGTGAGGGGAACATAATGGACAAACTACCCAGGTGTGTTTCTCTAAGACTGCTGACATATTAGTGGCACTATAGGAAGTCTATTTTCCTAAAATAGTTCAGACCCCTAGAAAGCCTTTACACTGTTACCGCTATCCAACCCAAAATCGTAGAGATCAAACTGTTTGCCCCTCCAAGGACAATACAGGCTAAAATTATGAAGGCTGGAAGTGACTAAAATTCACCTGGACCTAGGCAAGTATATAAAATGAAGAAAATTGCGTTCTTCTAAAGTCATCTTTTTCTCACTTTGTGTGTATTAATTTGATTTTTTTCTGTCCTTATTATAGACTCGTCTAATCATATATCTTTAATTTTGGTAACAATATTTTAACGTATCCTTGGTTGGCCTAGAACTCCCAGAGATGTGACAACCTCTGCCTCCCAAATGCTGGGATTAAAGCATGAGCCACCACATCAAGCTCACATGAATGATTTTTAACTGAATTATAAGCCATTCACCATGATAATTCATTTTGTAAACACACATATACATCAACTACCACCTCAGCTTCATTGGGTAAGTATTGGTCACAGTTACAAAAAAAATGAGCCAATAAATGCTTATTGGTTTAATTTAATTCATCATCCAATTAATACAAAAATCTGTAACCTGCATTCTCAGAACTTACCTTGATACCTAATGTTCATTCGGGGCTTAGTTGTGACAGGCAACTACATCTGCTGCTAATATGTCGTTATCTGATGTAAGCCTCACAGTAACTATGGTATCAGTGCTACTATTAACTTTGTTTCACAAGAGAAGACTAAGACACAGAGATGCTAAATGATTTCTACATCCCACAACTATAAATGTCATGTGGCCTGCGACCTTCACATCAATCAAAGCCCTTTCATTGCTTTCAGCTACTGCTCCTTTTCTAGGGGACTCATAACAGAAACTCTTATTGTATTATTATCCCAAATTCCTAACATGTGGGAGAAATCTCCTAATGTACACAAATCAAATGCTTGGATTCCTGAGTCTAACTCAGGAGGACGTTTATTGTGTTCCAGTACCAGTTACAGGACCCAGCCAACAATAGTCACTTGACACTCAGCACAGCTGAGTCCACCACCCAGTGCAGCCTTCAGATCATCCCTTGACTATCATAGCAGTAAGCAGTATAGCTTACCTAATGATAAAATCAGAAAAATTAAAATAAAAACATATTTTTATAAATTATTTGGAGTTTTTTGCCAATATTTTCCTCCACAAAAGTCAAACCTCACACGTACCATGATAATGGAGCAATGTAGGCACTGAGGCTCCTCTGGGTCTTAAGCAATGTGCTTAGAATCTCGGGCATCCAGCTGCCTCATTTGAGAACCAGTAGCTGCTGCTGTAGGAGCAGTAAGAGCACAAATAGAGGATCTCATCTGCTCTGCTTCCTACACACCATGTGGTCGGACCATGGGTCCTGCAAAGCACCTGGGTCCCTTGGTTCATTTTCTTTTGTAGTTTTTTTTTTCCCACAGCAGATGAGAACTAACAACTGCTTGGAAGGTGATTAACTTGTACACTCAAAACTGATCAAAGTGCAGAGAGTAAGAGACTGCTTAAGGCACAGAGGACATCACAGAAGAAAGAACAGAGGGATTATAAGAGCCAGAGGCCTAGGAGGACTAGGGCAAAGCACTGTCTTCTGGATGTGACAGCTCATTCAATGAACTCAGCAGCTGTGGTTTCCAGCACAAGACCTGCACAAGATCAAGCCAATCAACATTGGATCAATGCTAGTCCAGCATGGGATGGAGGGGAGCGGTGTTCATGAGTCCTAACCCCAAGCAGAGCAGCTATTGACAGTTGGTTGATGACAGCTAGTAGTAGGAGAGTCAGTTTTCTTTAAGGGTGTGGTCCTTGGTAGGTCGACCATCCCCCAGTGGATGGGCCCACGGCCTTACATAAATGGGTAGCACTCACTGGATTCAGTGAGTTATTTTAAAAAGGAAAGGGGCACGATTTTGGGAAGGGGGCATCAGAGTAATCTGGGAGACTTTGGAAGGAGGTGATAACAGTAAATGTGACCAAAATACATTGTATGCACACATGAGGTTCTCAAAGAATAAATTTTAAAGATTAAAAATGACTGCTACAATACAGAGAAATGAAAATAGTCATAATTGTGTCTTCTGTTCGAAGACAGTATAAATTACTGAGAGTGGTTTTTCACCATGCCTTAAGGAGCTGGGAATGAATGGGGCTCCTTTGCAATGAACAGGGTGAACAAAATATACTTAGTCAGAGGCTGCAAGGTATGGAAAACATCCCCTATAGACATTTTTCCTGGTAACGTGAAAAATCTAGTTCAGCATCATCTATTCAGTAAAATCAAATACTATATTCCCATAGCAACTGACACTTCAAACAAAGTAGATGGTCTAGCCACTCCAACCACAGTCCAAAACAACTGTGATACACATATGGTAAGCACCGTCAGTGAAGAGTGAGCACTTGTGGTCCTCCCCCTCCACCAAGAAATAGCCAATGATCTGTGCCTTCCATGGAGAATTTCAACTTCAAAACTGCACAGAAATCTCAGGAACAAGAGAGCTATTTAAGCAACAGTAGAAGCAAGCCAACAAGCATGAAGTCCCAGCTCCCCCTGTTCCCTGAGTTGCTCGGTCTCTCCAAGATAGGCAAAGGCAAGTAAACAAATCCCCAGCCTTGTCCCTGAGAGACATAGAACTCCTTTACTGCCAAATGGTCTCCTTGCAAGAATCCAGCAACCATTTGGTGTGATGAGGCTAAGCATGCTGCTGGCTTGACCATGAGCTCCTCTTACATCTCTTGCTCCTTTTGGCTCACCTAGCCTTTATTTTTGGCTGTGTCAGAACCATTGGTCTGGCTGTTCACACCCAGTGCATAGTTCTGGAAGCAGGAGAGCAAAATCAAATAAAGATATGGTCAAAGCAAGGTTATGCTGGTCGTGTTGTCCCAGTTCAACAACCTATGAACAACTGGAGGACTCTCTGAGCCTTGAAGTAATCTCAAATTAGAACTTGATGGAAAAAAATTTATTATGAAAATATGAGAGTGCAGGCAAATAAATCTGAAGTTGTCCTTAGCTCACAGAAGTCACAGTGTTTCCCTAGATACAAAGCATTTCCCCAACTTTTGCTCTAGGGACCTCACTTGGCTTGAAAGGAAACTGCCATTCCATGTTGATGAAGTTTCTTTCTAAGTTAAACACTTACTACTTTTCACTCTTAGACAAACAATTGCCTCACGAGCTGGTGATTGCATGACTCAGTGAGCACTCCTGTACCTAGGCTCCCTTCCCCCTGACAGACTCCTGTTCCTCATTACATGGTCAAACGCCTACTTTTCCCTTCAGATCTCAAGGGAGATGACTCCTTCGCCTTTGTGTCCTCTGTTAGCTCTTCACCCTGCACCATCCCACACCCCCAAGTTTCCATGTCTGTTTCCCTTACTAGAAGATTGCTGTCTCAAAGTCAGAGACTATATCTTACTTGTCTTTATAATTCTGGTGATTTGGATGCAATCTGTACTCAGCAAATTCTGTTGACTATATACAGAAATGAGCAAATGGTTCTGCATCTATATTCATATTCTAGTGGATTTCTTGAGAAAGAATTTGGAAAGAGTTATACAGCTAATATAGTGTTGTAACCATGAAATGTAGACTCTAGATGTAGGTCAGGCACTGGAAACTCAAACTCAGTTCTACCAATTGTGAGCCTTTTTCCAACCACCAAGAGAATACTGGGCTGGGTTATGTGTTCTCATGGCTCACCAAAAGAGCATCCATGAAACCTGAAGGGAAATCCCCAGGGACCACAAGAAGCTTAGTGACGCTTCAGACCGAATAGATGACACATGTATTCCAAAAGTTAAAGCATTATCCCGAATATATTTCTTGATACCATATGGCAATGACCCACAATCATTTCTCTTTTTATGTTGGCTGTTCAATCAGAACACAAGCAAATGACAAGAGAGGGAAAATATGGACATTCGTGTATTCTGTATCTCCCCACAGGAATTGAATCATTCTCTAGATGAAGGAGGAGCTCATTAAATGCTGATTCACTCCCCAGCTATTGTTCCGCCTGCCAGACATGAGCTGATATAAAGCCCTCTTTGGCCACCCTTTTTCACCCAGTGCAGAGCGGTTCTCTACCTTACTGCATGCCTGTGCCGCAACTCAGTAGACTAAGGGAGTTTCCAAAGTAGAGGAGGAAGTATATGGATGGACTCAGAGGTGCAAAGCCCTACATGCTCAATGGCTACCACTTAACCAGGCTTAGTTAATTAAGCCTTCCCTGAAATACTAACCAATGCCCTACAAGGACTATCAGTCATTCTCCTCAGAACCAGGAGTATTTCCATAGTTCAGAAGAATCCTCCCAAACTAAGCTTCAGACTCATGTGAACTACAATGCCTACCAGTGTTTGAGGCCCAACAAGACTTTGGTACAAGGGTCATTGACAGCACTTGCGAGGCAGAGGCAGGTGGATCGCGGTGAGTTCGAGGCCAGCCTGGTCTACAAAGCAAGTCCAAGTCCAGCCAAGGCTACACAGAGAAACCCTGTCTCAAAAAACTGAGAGAGAGAGACAGACAGACAGACAGACAGACAGACAGACAGACAGACATAACTTTAAGAAAAATAAAAAGACACCATCTTCAATATATTTCCTATACATGTGCAACTTTAGAGAATGTACACGTTCTAAGTTCTAATACTAAAAATCCATTTCGAAGGATAAGCTCAGGAGGTCTATTGTAAGATATATTGGCTACAGTTAAAATGATGTATTGCATTATTGACAACTTCTAACACTAGATGTTTTTTAAGTATTCTCCTATAGAAAAAGGTAAGTGTGGGCTATAATGAATGTTAGTAAATGCCATTCAGCCATTACACATTACATGCACATCTAAAACAGTGCATTAATGATGATAAATATATATATTTCTTGATTTGTAAAGTTAAATTAGTTTTTTTCTGATCATATCTTTTCCCAAGATGTTATGTCCTGTGTATAAAAGTCCTAGGTGGGAATTTTCTGACTGGGAACCTTTAAGGGAGCAAGCATTAGTACTTGGACATAAACATGCTGCACTGAGAGTGTGGAAAGAGCTGATGGCTAATTCTGTGTGGAAGGAGAAGGGATGTTAATTACATACCTACACATCAGATGGTCGGTCCATAAACCTAGAACATATGTTACACATGCTTAGAAAGTTCTTCCAATGAGGGACCGGTGAATTCTCAGATCTGTAAAATAGAGGAACAAGTTTGCAAAGGAGTAGTCCAGGTTCCAGGCAATGTTCATCTTCAGGCAAGTTGCCTTATAGCATAACATGGATACATGTTCTTACTCCTATAAAACAAGGGGGGAGCTCCCAACTCTACAGAGGAGGGGTAGACCCTGCAAGCAAAGGCTTGGGTGTCCTGCTTCACTGGATGTGACCGGGTGAAGCAAGACACCCAGTCCCAACAGAAAGGCACTCAATTGTCAAGCTGCAGTCTCTGGTGGACCCTCACTGTATGGAATTGGCATGCTGCTCTCCAGATGCTGCCTTTGTCTATGTCTCTACTGGCTCAGAAACAGAAAGAGTCAAATGGTATATACTCACTTATATCTGGACACTAGCCCAAGGGGCATGTCCCATGATAAGGTAAGTCTTCACTTACCTGGAAAGTGGAACAGAGGGGACTCTAGGTGAGAGAAGCATGGGAGAATGGGGAAATAGAAGGAGCCAGAGGGTCCTAGAAACCTACAAAAAGAACATTATGATAGGCAGATTTGGGCCCAGGGGTCCTGCTCAAACTATGGCACCAGCCAAGGACAATACGTGCAGTAAACTTCGAACCCTTCCCAGATCTACCCAATGGACAGGACATTCTCCACCATTGAGTGGAGAGTGGGGACTGACTTTCACATGAACTGTAGTGCCTCATATTTGACCACATCCCTGGATAGGGAGGCCTGGTGGAAGGATAGCAGGCTACCAAGAAGAGACTTGATACACTATGAGCATATACAGGGGGAGGAAGTGCCCCTCAGTCACAGTTATAGGGGAGGAGGTTAGGGGGAAAATGGGAGGGAGGGAGGACTGGGAGGATACAAGGGATGGGATAACAATTGAGATGTAATATGAATAAATTAATAAAATATATTTTTTAAAAAAGAGAGGCTGGGCAGATGTGGCAGTTCGTGGCTGTCATCTTGGAATGCAGGCTGTAGAGACAAGAGGAAAAAAGACTCTCAAGTTATTTTCAGCTCTCTAGTAAGCTGGAGGGAATCGTGGGTTCCATGAGACACTGAGTCAGTCCACCCACTCCCTCCCTCCCAACCCTCACACAAACTCAGCGACTCGATCCAGTCTTGAAACTGCCACACAGCTATGTTTTTGCAAAGACTGAGTTTGAGTAAACCCTTGTTCACACGTGGACAGCAAAACTGCTTATCCAAAAATGATTTGCTGTGGAGTCAAAACAAGATAAGATGCTACGGCTAAATAACATTTGATTGGAAGCACATACCTCAGGTTCCTTATCCACCTGTGTGCCAATCAACATGGGGTGGTTTCATATCTTGGCTGTGATAAATGATATCAGAATGACCATAACAGTACAGTGTCACTTACAGGTACTGGAGCTTCATTTCTTTCTTATATTTCTGTGTGTGTGTGTGTGTGTGTGTGTGTGTGTGTGTGTTGCATATACATGTGCACGCACATGCAGGCTTGGGGATCAAATTCACGTTCCCGGGTGTGGTGACAAGTGCCTTTACTCCCGCCCTTAATTTCAATATTTCAGACATATAGCCAAGCTATCTGTAGCTTGATTTGATTTGCATTTCCTTAATTACACAAATATATACAAAGAAAGGTTTAAAAGACAGGTAATAGTAACAGGGAATGAGACAAGTCAAATGGCCCATGGGCTGACGTGGTCATACACCAGTGTTACTGCCAGGCAAAACAGAAGTCATACATGGATGGATGATGATGCAAGTTCTGTCTGATGAATGATTGTGGAGGGGGGAAAGTTTTAAGTATTCTATACTAAAGTCTAAATCATTTTAGAAAAAGAAACAGTTGCTGTTTTAAAAGTCTAAATAAATGTTATTTAGCATATTTTTGTAAAATAGGTTAAGATGAAGCGACAACAAAAATAAGTAAACTTAGGGGCTGGAGTGATGACTCAGTGGCTAAAAGCTGCACTTCCAATGAGCCTGGTTGGATTCACAGAACCTGCATGGTCACTCACAACTATCTGTAACTCTAGTTCCAGGGGATCCAATGCCCTTTCCTGACCTCCAGGGTGCCAGGCACATAAATGGTACTCATACATACATACATGCAAGCATACATACATGCATACACGCATGCATGCAGGCAAAAACACTGACTGCCATAAGAATAAAAATAAATTATTGTTAAATGTAAGTTAATTAAACCAAATCCATAGATTGATAAAATATATTAAACAAAATTAATATTATATAAATCTGCAACTCATTGTTTTCTACATTGAAAAAAAGAAGTACTAAGTCTAAAGGGCAGAACTAATAAGGGATTCAAATAATATAGTTCAAATGGTAATGCAGGTTAAAAACAATCAGATTCAATTTTTATAAATTATGACTAGAATTCCTTCTTTGCAAATGGACATAGAATATTTATAGCTATTAGCTACTTGCCAGCTGACTTAAATCAAAAAATAAAAGTTACGTAGATCTTATTAGGTAGCCACATTATTTTAAAGTAATTAAATTAAAAATAAGTAGAGATAGCCTTAAATATAAAGAAAAAAATTGACCTAGCTCCTGAGAGGATCAGCAAAGATGAGAAGTTGAGAGAAAGGAATGGGCGTCTGTGTGACCCTAACTGAGACATTCTGTGCACATGGATAAAGACCACCATAATGAAACTTATTGCTGTGTATAGCTAACAGATATTAGTAGAAGATATTTGAAAAGCACACTTCTTGAAATAGAAGTAGAAATAATATCTTTTTAATGACTCTAAGGAAAACCAAATACTTAAATATCAATCCAAGAAAACGGGACTATGATCTGTGTGCTGAAAACCACACACTGCTAATGAAAAGGGGATTTGGGCACAGAGACATATGACTCCATTGCATGCTAGTGTGTAATGACAGCGCTAATGTTCCCTATCTATCAGCTCAATGCAACGTCTAGCCAAAGCCTGTGTCTCAGTGTTGATGTGAAAAGGAAAAAAATAGCGCTCTCTGCTTGTCAAGGGCCTCATCACTTAAAAGGCAACTTAAAAGAAGGAAAATTGATTCTGTCACCAGTTTCACAGTTTTCAGGCCAATAATGGTTTTGCCATTGTCTGTATACCATGGCCACAGGGGCCACAGGAGCAAAGTCACTCATTCCTTGGCAGCCAGGAAGTAGAGAATGAGAACTAGGAGGAGGAGCCAGGGATAAGAGTCAGCCTGAAAGTCACATCCTCAACTGGGCCCCTCCCTCCACACGTCTGCCACTTCTCTCGTCCACTCATTTACAAACCCATATGATGCATCCAAATACCTTCTGAAAGTGCCAACAACTCAGGACCAAGCCTTCAGTACGAGCTTTTGAGGGCCATAAGAAAACCCAAGTATTTGGGAGCTAAAGAATAATATTGGAGGAATCGTATTATCTGATGTTAAGACTTCTACATGAATTAGAAAAACTAGCTAAACCAAGGGAGGAAACAGTGAAGAGCTGTAATTGTAAAGTACTGCTCAGAATACCCCAAGCAGAAGCTATAAGACACTTAGCACATCTCTGTTTGTCTCCAATGTCTCTGTCATCTGCCATAAAAAAAGAACATGCACTGGGGTAACATTAGTACCAAAATGGTCCAGCCCACAATCAAGCTGTCTCCACACACCAACATATACCTCCATAAACCCACACATACCTTCATCACCTCTATACACCTCCACAAACCTACATATGCCTCCACACACCTCCATATACCTCACCCACACCTCCACACACCTTCATACACCTCTATACACCTTCGTACACCTCCATACACCTTTGTACACCTCCACACACCTTCATACACCTCCACACACCTTCATACACCTCCATACACCTTTTTACACCTCCACACACCTTCATACACCTCCACACACCTCCACACACCTT
>OU015756.1:27096883-27112305 GCA_907169655.1 Acomys percivali | reverse complement strand
CTCCACACACCTCCACACACCTTCATACACCTCCACACACCTCCACAAACCCCCACAAACCTCCATCACCTCCACAAACACACACACAGCTCCAACACCTCAGTATACCTCCACAGACCTCCAAAAAAACACTTCCACACTTGTGAACAGAAAGAACACATGCCAGTTGCTAAGCCAGAAACTTGGGGGACAAGGAAGGGCTCATATGCATTGGGAATCCAGTGTTTTTGGAGACTAATTTAGAGAGGATCTGGGGCAAGAACAACCCACATGTGGCCAAGAACATGGATTCCATTTTAAATTAGATCAGAGTATTTTGGAGAGCTTCAACCCCCAAAGACAGAACAACTTACATATTTCTAACAGTATAACTCTGCAGCACGAGGCTTCACTGGAAGGAATACCATCTTAAATCTGTTCGTTTAAACTGGGAAAGTCACAGGGGAAACTTAATCCAAGACGGTGTCAAGGAAGGAAGTGAAAAATGGTGGCACGCTGAGTAGAAAAAGCATGGGACAAAAGATTTGCCAGCAGAACTGATACAAATTGTGTGAAAAGGCCCAGCTGAAGCAGAAGTTTGATAAAAATGAACACTTCAGCTTTGGGCTTTTTTTCTTCTTTTGGCTTAAGGGCCCCCAACTATAAAAACTCAATATCAAAAGAAATGTTCCGTCAGCCTCAATACCAGATACAACAGACACTACTTTTAAAAGGGGAGTTCTGCCACACTGAAACTCGTGGGAAGCCATTGGTATTTGCTCCTTTTGAAAGTTCACGAGGTGGGAAGTGTTTGTGTCTCCCTAAAAAGCAATTTTTTTTAACGGGCACTAACTCAATTGAAAAAAGTGGCCCTAAACTGAAGCACATTGTCACTGCCACAATGAGGCAAACGGGTTTCCAGAGAATGTCGTTTGTTTACAGGCTTTCCTTCCAGACTTTGTCTGCTCAGCTGTGGAAAGTATGATAAAAATTCAAGAGTTGGGAAGATATACTTGGGTTTCCTCCTAGACAGTTGCAGACATCTGTGCTTATAAAACAGGTCTCCCAGCACCTCCCTCTAGAGACAGATACCTCTGGGCTCTCTCTAGAAATGCTACAACTGCCTTTCTTTAAGTGAAACATTTGCTAAGGAATCTAGAATGGCAGAAATGCCATATTATAAAAATACCCATGGCGAACAACGGAAAGGTATTTGTAATCAATCATGGGCTTTGGAAGCCAAACCCTATTATTCCCAGCGTCTGTTTCCAATGTCTCTGCAGCTACTAATAAACAGGGAAGACCAACCCTGGGGGGAGAAAAAATATTATGGCACAAATTTTTATCTGTGGTGCCTGGGAGGCCTTCACCAAATGGAAGAAAATATTTATTTCTTGCTTTTATAAAAACTGTTTGAAGTGAAAAGACTTTAATATAAAACCGTACTACTAAGACTTTACAACTGATACAATGAATGGCTGCATGCATTGAAAGATACCGTTAGAGCAATTAGCATCCCGAGTGCTTGGATTGGAATATGGCCTCACTGCCCACTTCTGGGATGATTTTGACAAGTTACTGAATCACTATGTGTTGGGTTTTCTCCAGTGTAAAATGAGAACAGCAACAGAACCTAACACTAAGAGTTGATGCTGAATTGACAAAACGTTAGCCACTAGTGTGTGACCAGCTGATGATGATGATGATTGATGCTGTAGGGCTAAAACAGAAAGAAAGGACTGGAGAGATGGGTCAGGAGTTAAGAGCAACTGCTGTCCTTCCTCCTCAGGACCCAGGTTCGATTCCCAGCATCCTCATGGGGGCCACCAACCATCTCTGAGACTGATTTTTAGGGGACCTGACACTCTCCTCTGGCTTCCACAGACACCATGCATGCATGTTGTGCACAGACATACATGCAGGCAACACACCCACACACATAAAATCAAAGCCAAGTGAACAAAAAACAGGAAGGAAGGCCAAAGGGGAAGGGGAGGAGGGAGGGGGGGCCAGGAAAAAGGAAGGGATATGAGGTCAGTCCACTCACCCACTACATTTCAGCACCTAACTTGAAACCTGTCATCAGTGGGTAAGTGCCTATCCAAAAGACCTAACATATCTCTCTCTGTCTCTCTCTGTCTCTCTCTGTCTCTGTCTCTCTGTCTCTGTCTCTGTCTCTGTCTCTCTGTCTCTGTCTCTCCCTCCCTCCCTCCCTCCCTCCCTCTCTCTCTCTCTCTCTCTCTCTCTCTCTCTCTCTCTCTCCCTCTCTGTCTCTCTCTCGCTGCCTTGTAACCTCACTTTGTCCCAGTGGCCAAAGCTCGCCTTTAAAAAGTCTTGAAGTGTCACCGTGGACAGGTCAAAGCACTTGAGATGGTTGACACTTAGCCGGAGAGCCAAAGCATTGAAATCAAATATGTGGCCCTATAAACACCTACTACACAATACAAAATCAGTCCCTAATCCACTCTGTTCTTAATTCCATTTCTTCTGTCTTGAATGGAGTCATGGTGTTAAAATCATTTTCCTTCAACACTCAACCAAATAAAATAGTTCACAGCCCTCAAACCGAGTGACTCTTATAAGAATTCCTACGCTGCGAGCCCCTTTTAGAAACTCCAAGGGCTGTCAACATGGTTTTCTTGCCAAGAAAAACTTCAGCTGAAAGAAAACTCTGGTATTCTCTAGAAAGATGGAGCACCTGCGATGCTTGGCAATCTGAGCTCTGTAGCCTTGGTGAAGAGACAAGTAGCCAAAGACACTGGAATGCTTTGCCATGCAGATTGCCCTATGCTGGCATCAAAGACTTGGCCAACAACCATGAAAGAATCTTTTCTGATGTTGTGACTGTTCAACTTCATCTCAGCTGAAGACTTGAATCGCTTCCCCCCCCCCTTTTTTTTTGAGAGAGAGATTTATATAAAAGACTAAAATAAAAATGAAGAAAACAGAGTAAGTGCTTTTTCCCCCCAGTATATGGATACACACTAGCATTCCAGGGAACACGTCAATGTACTTGATTCACCTCCAGAGGAAAGGAGGAAAACAAAGGTCCCTCAGAATAATTTGAAAGGGTGATATTCATTCATTGCTCGCTTAGTTGGCCAATGTTTTTGGCCATGCACATGAGAGGTAAATTTGATCCAAGCCCAACTACAGAAATATCAGGAGTGGCTTTTGGCCAACATGTCAAAGAAGGTTTTTCCCGGGGAGCTGCTGAGACTGACAAATCATACTTGCTGTAGGCATCTCTAACAAGAGTCAGAAGCCATGCTCACCCTGGGGTGGTCTCCTCAGCTTCTTGGACTTTAACAGCGAAATGGGTATTTGAATTGCTCCTTGCTGTCATGTCATCAATGGTGCAGAATTTATCAAAGATGTCCACATCGCCTTAAGAATGAGGGAAATGGGGCCATCCATCCAGACTAAGCCATAAGAAGCTTCGTTCAGTACTCGTGTGCCAACATCAGCATATTTTAACTGGGAATGCAGCATTTAGTAGTTCATTTTCATATGCGTAAGTCCAGCCATTCAAAAATATTGCCCTTTAAACAAAACCAAATATTCATAATCAATTTGAAGTCAGAGAAGTTTTCTATGTTGGTAAGTTAAAGTCCATTTTGCCAAACAAAACAGTACCATACTTATTTTGAAATTATATTGCTGGGGCCAAGTATGGCATTGCAGATCTTTAAGCCGAACACTCAAAAAGAAACATAAACAGATCTCTGAGAGTTCAAAGACTGCCTGGTCCACATAGTGACCCTCAGACTAGTCAAAGCTATATAGTGTGACTCTCAAAAAAATAGCAAAAAACACAATAAAGAAATATTATTAAAGAGAAGATGTTTTTATCTCCCCATCATTTTCACCCAGTTACTAGTGCTTGCATGGTGCTTCCTGGCCCCAGAAGAATATACTTGAACATAAACTTATTTTTAAAACTATTAAGTTGTGTGGAACTTGACTTATAAGCCTTATAAAAGCTTATCCCTCTTAGAGTCTATATTTAGATTACAAAAGAAAATTAAGGAGCAAAATAATGAGGACTTCATAGAAAAGAAATTGATTAATTGCCTTAAATGAAATATGATGTAATAATTAGAATGCTTACCTTGGACCAAAATTGATAAATCCCTGAAATTTTCTCAAGTACCATGCTTGCTAAAGTGCCCCAAAAGTTGGGATATGAAACTCTTTTTTTCCAGTGTGCAGGATGTATGTACATGCAAGTATGTTCATGTATGCTTGAAGTCCATAGATGCCAAAAGAGGGTGCACCTCGGATTACTGACAGTTGTGAGACACCATGTGGCTGCTGAGAATCAAACCCAGGTCTTCTGGAAGAGTAGCCAATGTTTTTAACTGCTGAGCCATCCCAACTCCTTTTTTATTGGTGGTGGTGCTTTTGTTTGTGCTTTCTGAAACAAGGCTTCTCTATGTTTCCCTGGGTGTCCTGGAGTTCTCAAGGTAGTCCAGGCTGGCCTCAAACTCACAGCGGTCCTCCTGCCTCTACCTCCACAGTGCTAGGACTAAAGATATGTGATAACATGCTCGAGGCTGGAATTCTTTTTTTGCTTTGAAATCTATTTGCCGCATTTTAAAGAACTTTTTATTGATTCTTTGTGAATTTCACTTATGCACCCCAATCCCACTCATCTTCCCATGCCTTCATATCTGCCCTCCACCCTTGCAACCTCCTCCCACCCGCCCCAAACAAACAACCATCTCATAGAGGAAGCTGTAGTGTGTCACAGTGTGTCTCACAGTATACCCTTTTGTCCACACATCTTCATTGTAATGAGTCGCTAGTCTGGTTTGAGACCTCTGGCTTCTGCTATACCTTCAATATTGGGTCCTTGCTGGGACTGCTCTCAGATATCCTGCTGTTGCCCTGTGTCATGGAGATCCAGCAACTTTGGATCTACAGGATCAGCCTCTTTGTGGCCCTGCCCCTCACTGGCCACAGCACTCAGGAGAGCAGGCCCTGCATCTCACCTGGACAGGGCAGTTGGAATGAGCCTAGAGAGCTGGCCTGAGGGCATGAGAACAGGAGAGCCGGTCCTGCCCCAGCCAGCTGCAGCAATCCCAGCTCTTGAAGCAGGCTGCATCTTCCTACTTCATTAGCAGCTGTCCTGAAGTACATGGCACTCTCAGCCTGGGAGGCAACATATTTTTAAAAATGCATTTATGCTGTTATCCTTAACAAATACAAATAATTTTATACAAAGAGGCTAAAACCTTACCAGGACATCAGAATATTTAGTATCTTATCAGAACCCAGATTATGTAGTAATATGTTTAAGCTACTTTGGGGGCCTCAAAAGGGGTGCTGTAAACACTGTTCTAGAGAAAACTGCAATTGTGATCTAATTAGTGTATCCCTGGATACCAGTGATTCCTCCTGACAGTGTCTGTCTGTACCTGGATACCTGTGTGGGGGCCTTGACAGTGTCTATCTATCCTGACAATGTCAATGTAGCACTCCTCTTGACAAGGTCTATATACTGAGCATTTATTTTGTCTTTATCTTGGATTCCCTGTATTTTAGAGCAGACAAATTAATATAAAAGATAAAAAGGATTCCAACTAACAAATGTATTAAGGAATAATAGCGTTAGTAAATTATCGTTTTGTAACTACTGATGAAATATTTTAACAAACAAAAGATCGCCAGCAGATACAACCATTAGATAAAATTGACCATAAGGAATTTTTAACAGAGGCATTAAATTGTCACCACCTAACAGATTGATCAGTCTTCATGCATAAAAGTAAGACAACCAGATGTCGTACTATAATTTTGTGTGTTTAAAAGTTGCATAATTAAAAAATAGCACGTGCACAGAATTGCGGTCTATGGTTAGTTGTGACTGTCAGCTTCGAAGGATTGGAGATTAGGATGGAAACAAAACCTCTGAGCTTGTCTATGGGAGAGTTTCCAGAGGAGGTTGGCTAAAGTAAGAACATGGGCCCTGACAGGGTGCATCACAAGTCCCTGGCTGAAGTTCAAAGCTGAATAAAAAGAAAACACAGCCTTTGCTGCTTGCTGCTCTCTGACGGTACCTGACCTGACGTGTGATCAGCTACCTCAGACTCCTGCTGTCATGCCTTCCCTCAAGGAAGGACTGGACCTGTGCGACAAAAACAAAACAAAACAAAGCAAAAACAAAAACAAAAACAAAATCTCTCCTTTGTCAAGCATTTGTCACAGCACCCAGAAAAAGAAAACACACACCGCATATTCCTGAATACTGAAAACAAAAACCCGTCCCTTAGTTGTGGGCAGGCTCTACAGATGCTGTTTCTACTTGGGTTGATGTTTTGCTGGCATGTGTATCCATGTGACAGGGCCAGAACTCCTGGAGCTGGAGTCACAGACTATGTGAGCTGCAGTGTGATTACTGGGAATTAAACCTGGGTTCTCTGGAAGAGTAGCCAATGCTCTTAACCATTGAACCAGCCCCCAAATCTTCACTATAATGAAGAAAAAAGTGAACTTTTAATTCCAATATCAACTGGGCTGGAGTTTCCGATAATAAGGAACTTCCCAATATAGGTGACTAGAGGCAACTGCGACAAAATGAACCAGACTCTATTAAAAATGTGAGCAATTCTGATTACATTTACCAAGTACTTGCTCTGCTGGTAACTGTACCATGCACTTTATTCAAATTTCAGTGGTAATTATTGCAACAAAACAGATATTGATATTTCTAGTTTACAGATACATTCCAACTAGGAAAGGTGTTAATCAATTTGTTTAAGGTCACAGAGCTAAAAGAAGGCACAAAATGAATTCAAGGTTATCATTCATACTACAAAAAGTACACTCTTAAATTTATATCAAGGTAGTATGTGTTATAGCAATGGTCTGTGATGATCCATCATTTCAAGAAAGAAAATTATATAAGCTTGACCTCTGAACCATATTTCCGTGTTTGGAGGACTCACTATACACTTTGGAGGGGAAATCCTGCCTTCTACTATTACGACTTAAAATGCAGGAATTTCTTTTCCCAAATTCTATAGAGTAGTACTGTACATTAGTATATGACATACTTTTTATTTAAATAATTTATTTAGATTACATCCCAATTGTTATTCCCTCACTTGTATCTTCCCATCCCCCCTCCCCCCCTTTCACCCTATTCCCCTCCCCTAGGCCTGTGACAGAAAGGGACCTCCTCCCCCACTATACGACCACAGCCTATGAGGTCTCATCCTGGTGGCCTGCTTACCCTTCCTCTGAGTGCCACCAGCCCTCCCCACCAAGGGGAAGGGGTCAAATAGGGGGCACCATATATGACATACTTAATCCAGATTTTGGATCAAAGGCCAGGAGATAAAGGAAAAGCAAACATGTGAAAATCTCTCTGGCACAGTTGTAGTTCTATCAAGATGATTGTCTTGGGCTCCAAATCTCTAGACGATCCAGCTTTCAGTGGCAGAGAAATGCACTGTGAGAATGTGTGCCCAGCCCTGGGAAGTGGCAGCAGCTCCCTAGGAGGGCATCAGTGGACCGCACTTCCTGCCCAGACCACATTGCTCTCCAGATCTGTTGTCCATGCTGTTACTTTACTAATAGCCACTTAATAAATTACTTTCCTATCAAAACACCAGAATGAGCCAGGCATGGTGGCACACGCCTTTAATTCCAGCACTCGGGAGGCAGAGGCAGGTGAATCGCTGTGAATTTGAGGCCAGCCTGATCTACAAAGTGAGTCCAACACCTACACAATGAAACCTTGTCTCAAAAACAAAACAACAACAACAAACAAACAAGCAAACAAACAAAAACTGCCAGAATTAATTTCTTGTAAATAAACATATTGGCTGATTTAGCTGGGGGAAAATTGATTAATTACTAGCCTCACTCTTTCAGATAATAGTTTAATGATCTATTTAATTTTATTTTATGTGCATTGGTATTTTATCTGAATGTGTGTCTGTGTGAGTCTGTCAAATCCCCTAGAGTTACAGACAGTTGCGAGCTGCCACGTGGGTGCTTGAAATTGAACCTATGTCCTTTGGAAGAGCAGTCAGTGCTGCTCTTAGCCACTGAGCAATCTCTGCAACCTTCAAATAATATTTTTAAAATAAAAAAACGCAGATGATCTCTAAATATGGGAAGGACTTTGTGGATTTAAACTGAAGAGGTTTTTTTTGTTTTTTGGAGTTTTTTTTTTTTTTACATGAAATTAGTTCTACAACTTGAAGAATATAATGATATATCATAAGTTTTACAATATTTTTAAGCTTTATGGAACACTACATAAGCATGTTTTGTAAAAGGGTATAAACGTTTTACAATTTTATAACACCAAATCAGTAAAATGGCAAAGAATATTAAAAGAAAATCATGAAAAGGAAAAACAGACAAATATATAGATGAACAGAAAGGAGTCCACAAGTTACATAGAATTTTCATCTATTTATGCAGCGAATACCACGTGCTATCTTGGGAGATAACGTGTGTCAGTGGTGTGAGCTGTGACTTTGATCTGCTGTCAGCTCAGTGTTGTTGGAACTGCCATTAGTGCTCCCAGGAGCCAGTTATATCTTCCCTTCTCATTAATTTTCTCTTGCTTGAAAATGTGGCCCAAAGAATCTGTGACCAGGAAAGAACTCAAAATGCAGAACATGACTAATGGGGGGCCATGGGTAATAATTCACAGTGAGGGCAAAACATACAGAAATAGTCAAGCAACATGCAGCAAGCTAATGAGTAAGTGAACAATGGACAGGAAACAAAAATGATCGGTTACTTGCAAATGTAAGTCAAAAACTAAGGCAGTTTCTAGGGGGAAAGTAGACAGACATGCTTCCTTGATAAATGTTTATGACTTGCTTGCTCAGACTCCAAAATTATTCAGAGGAAATTACACTAACTAAAATTCAAATTTTCCCTGTGGGTCTACAAACTCCACATCTGATTGCAGCTATCTCCTCTGTTGTAATAATTTATGTCACAAATAAAAACGCTCCTTGATCACTAGTTTTATTTCTAAAATGACAAATGTATGTTTATGGGATGGTTCAGATGTGAAAGAAGGGACCAATATGTCCCTATAACTGGGTGACATCAAAGAGGAGAGTCTCAGGAGAGCTGTGCACATAGACAAGGTACCATTAACTGCAGGCCTTCATTTTTAAAATTTTTTGTATTATACTTAGTTATGTACTTGTGTGTGTGTGAGTGAGATGGGGGAGAGGAAAGGAAAGGGAGGAAGAGAGAGGGAGGCATGTGTATGGGGGTCAGTGAACAACATACAGGAGTGAGTTCTCTTCTTTCATATGAGGGTCCTAGGAATATCCAACTCACATCACCAGGCTTGGCAGCAGATGACTCTACCTTCTGAGCCATCTCCCTGACCTGCATCATCTTTAATGTGACTCAGATCCTTAGAGTTTTCCATGCAGAAGACCAACCAGTTGTTTTTAATCTACCGAGAGGTTTGTAATGTTCTCGGCTCATTTTTAAAGATAATAATGAGAGGACAGAAGTAGTTAAAATATATTGAATCTCTAGGACAATAATTTTTAAATAGTTTCAAAGACATTCACAAAGCATACAATCAATATCATTTTCCCTATTGACTATATAACTCCCTGTAAATTGGCTAAGGTTGTTACATCGGACAATAGTTCCATGCTGATTAAGCCTGTGTGTACCTAGATAACCTTTGATATGAAGCTCATCACCTCTGCCACCTCTAGAGGCAGAAGGGGACAGTGGGTGGGCTTCAGGAGAGGGGGATGCTTAAAACCAATGTATAAATATCATATGACTGACATCTGATACCCAGACTATTGCAGTAGCCGTTCTAGTGGCATTCTTGACTCGGTCTTATTCTGGTTTATTAACGAATCACTGCTGGTTCTTGACCACTTTCTATACCCATTTCTTGGCCTTCCATTCTAGCTAGGTCATTTAGACAATGTCTATAAAGACATTATTTTTACTTTCACTACTTCATTCTCAAAACGTAGTTGATGTCTAGCTAAAGTGTGTTAGGTGTGTGGATAAATCTTGCTCTTGCTTACCTCTTCTGCTTTTATATGTGCCACTCTCTAAGGTCTGCATGTCTTGTCCCCTTCAAAACTCAGTGTTGCGGACTCAGAATTTTGCTCTCATGAATGGATCAATGTCAGGATTCAAGGGGCTTGTGTCTCTCTTCCACCCTTCTGCAATGGGAGGAACAGTGCTTCACCCCTGCAGAGGAAGCAGCCTTCAAGGGGTCACTGTGAACATGGAGAACATAAGAGTCCAGATGTCCACACCTTGATCAAAGCTCCAAGCCTGTGGGGAGACAGATGTGGGCTCTTTATAAACTGCCCTGGCTGTGGCTCTGATGAGAGCACAGGCAGCTAAGACAATAACTGAAGATCCCCAAGTCCATCCTCTATGGCTCCTTTTAGATTTCTATCTGGGCCCCAGGAGAACTTTTCTGGATTCCCACCTTTGGCCATGGACTTCAGGACACTCATTAATACCCATCACCACCACATACGTGCCCCTTGTGAAATATTAATCAGAAAAGGCACATTTTGTTGGAATGTTTAGTCATGTATGTTTAAAATCCGCAGCCTAGCTGCTTCAGTCTTACTTAGGAAACTTTCAGATAAGGGTGGTTTTGATCTGCTATTCTGTCCTGCTGAGTCGGAGCGTCTTAAGATGATAAGTGCTAAAATGTAGGAGGCCAGTGTCTTGAGAGCTTGCTTTGTTCATCTTGTATTTCAAACGCCTCAAGCCAAGTAAATAAAAAGCAAACGCTTCCTGAAGCAAGTTTACTTTCTAAACTTGTAATCCATCAGCCTTCTGGATGTCTTTCCCCAGTTCAGTTTCTGCCTTAGTAACTTTCCTATTGCTGTGATAAACACCATGACCAAGGCAGCCTATAGAAGGCTGTATTGAGGGTTATGGTTCCAGAGTGATGAGTTCACCATCTCAGTGGGGGAAGTGTGACAGCAGGCAGGAATGGTGACTGGAGCAGCAAGCTGGGAGTTCACATCTTAAACCCAAACTGTGACCAGGAAGCTGAGCATATGTTCAAAATAGTGTGAGTCTCTACGGTGTCAAAGTCTGCCTCCAGGGCCACACTTCCTGCAGCAAGGCCACCAAGAAGGATCAATCATTCCAATGCACAAGACTTGGGGGGGGCAGGGCACTTCCCATTCAAACCAGTACAGTTCTTCACATATTTTTTAAAAAGAAAGAAAAAGACTAACTAAAACTAAAAGCTAAATATTAACACTAGACGCATCAATTTTGGCAATGAAAATGTTAAGAATAATCTTCATAAGAATGTTTACAGAATATGTCCAAGAAACATGGAATCTCTGCCAGAGTTAGTAGAACTTTGTTTTCTTTTCAAAGCAATCATCTCAAAACCATAAATTTATGTAAAGGTCACAAAGATAGTGGCTGAAAGCATGCATCACTGAAACTAGGAGAATACGGTTGTAAGTGTGGCTTTCTCTTTAATACAAGAGAGTGTGTGCCTCTGCCATGGACAGACTTTGAACTTCTTGTGAATACACTTGAACCTGACTTTTTAATCTCCCAACAGCATCGCTTCTTTCAAAAACAGCATCATTAAATGAAGGGAATTAACTAATTCTCCTCAGATTGAGTCATCGCTGCCAAGTTGTCTGATTGTGCCTCTCACAGGGGCTTAAAGGAATTGGAAGCCAGCGCTGTCTAGAGCAGGGGATGCAGGCAATCCGGTCCCTGGTACTACATAAAGTGAGGAACAGTAAGCAGGAACCCAGTGTTCTTGGCCAGTGGTTCTGGAATTTTTTTTTTTCATTATGAGTTACACACACACACACAGGGAGGGGGGGACATCCTGAACAATTCTTAGTTGATAACATTCCAATAGTGTAAGTTAATATTACAATAGATTTCTTTGTAAAAGAGAACATCAGGGAAATGCCCTCTCATAGCCGTGACTTTATAAAATCAGTAAAACTTTTTGGTAAGAGTGTCCCCTTCCTCTATTAGAGTTAAGGAAAACTCTGAAGTGTCTGTGGTTGCAATACAATGTCTGACCTTAAGGAGGCAGTGCAGAGTCTCTGAGTTATCTTTCTTTGGCTTTTTTTATTCATCAACTAAAGAGTATAGTTATGCAAACTTTCAGGAACATAGAGAGTAGAGAGTGAACAGGGACTTTGATAAGAAGAGACACAGCCTCATAAATTTTGCCTAGAGCACCTAAAGACTAAAAAATAAAGCATGAATCAGCGTATCCAGAGGAAGAAGCCTCTGGCAGAGGTTTCTGCATTGCCTACTGTGTACCTGCCCTAAATAAATAAAACTGCAAACGTTTTGGCCTACCTCTCTAAATTGCTAAACTCCCAAATAGTCTAATGTGAACAACAGTTTCCAAGGTAGGTAACCTAACAGAAAGCCTCACATACTTGACAAATGTTTATAATGGAACAGTCAAAGTTGAGTCCTTGGGGCAATTGTAGAAATGCCCAACAGAAATAGGCTGCTGCAAAGCCAGGGAAATGGGGGGGGGGGCTGGGAGGGGGTAGTCAAGCACAAGAGCCAAGCCGTGCAGTAGCAAGAGGCAGCTCCATGCCTTAGCTACACAAAGGAAGCGGAGGCATTGAAGTGGGACTAGCCTTTATAAAACAGAACAGCCAGCCGGGCGGTGGTGGCGCACGCCTTTAATCCCAGCACTTGGGAGGCAGAGGTAGGCGGATAGCTGTGAGTTCGAGGCCAGCCTGGTCTACAAAGTGAGTCCAGGACAGCCAAGGCTACACAGAGAGACCCTGTCTCGAAAACCAAAAAAAAATTAAAAAAAAAATAAAAAAAATAAAACAGAACAGCCATTGCCAGGGACCTCTCTCCAATTCGAGCAAACAAGAAGGTTATACCCAGGATTATGTCCTCCATCTCACAAAAATACCTACTCCAAATCTAATCAGACACATTCCCTGGTGAACTCGAAAGTCAGAAGGGGTAGAGGCCGGATCAGGAATAGATCCAGAGGAAAGACAAGTGACCAGCTCACTTAGTATTTGTTCATAATACTCTCTAAGACATTAAAACACAATACACATGTAGTTGTTTCACATATAAACATTGATGAATAGTAAAAAAAAATTCTATAAATAAACTATCTATAACTTAAAAACAAAAATTATTCTAAAACCATTCTTACATTGTGGTCATGGAAAAACATATGGGATCAGTCTTTATATGACCTCATAAAGGCACAACACACATTACAGCAATTATGTCTCTCTGGAAAGGCGCACCTGAGTCACCTGATAGCATGAGAAGGTATCCTATGAACGCATAAGGCACTAACTTTAGACAGGTCACATGGAAACACAGGCTACCAAAGGAGTGTACATAGCTTCAGGAAGGTAGAGGGACTGAAGAGAGGGCGTAGGTGAGAGTGTCATCTTTTTAATACAATTTAATACTTATGATTAAAATGGAGGAAGGGGTGCTCAGGAGTCCTACCCACAGCTGAGGAGCTATTGGCCACTGATGGCTGCTGGGAGACGGAGACTCAGGTTTTCTTTGGGGCTGAGGCCCAGGAGGGGCTAGCCATGCTCCGGTAGACAGCCCTGCCCCACACATATGCAGTCAGGATGATCCGGACTCCAGGGGGTTAAAGGTCGAGAGCACATGAGATTGGGAGGGACTAGTGATGAGAGAAATGAAGAAAGGCATGGCAGGGAGGGAATGAGGATCTGGATCAAAACACTTTACATGTATGAACTCTCGGGTTAAATGCTACATTGAATTGAAACATTCAAAATGCTAAGTTGTGGTGGTTTGACTAAGAAGGACTGCAAATCAGTTCATATATCTGAATGCTTAGTCACCGAGGGGTGGTATGTTTGAGAAGGATTAAGAGGTGTGGACTTGTTGGCGTAGGTACGGTCTTATTGGAGAAAGCATGTCAGTGGGTTTGGACTTTGAGGTTTCAGGAGCCTGTGCTAGGCCCAGTCTCTCTCTTGTAGCCTGTGGGTTGGGATGTAGTGCTACTCTCCCCAAGCCCAGCTCTGGGAACAGCGAAGAGGAGGACTGAAGAGAGGTAGATCCGCAGTAGGGAGAATAGAGCAGGCGGGGAACAGTTGGTTAATGGAAACCAACCATTGGTTGAACACCTAGCTAGAGAAACCAGTTGTTGAGGAAAAGTTGAGGAACAGAGAAAAAAAGAAATACTCAGAGACTCAGGCATGTGTGGTACAAGCTGAAGGTCTTAAAGCCCAGGATAACTTTTCTGACTCTGTGTCTGTCTCACTTGCTGTCTGTCTGTCCAACTATCTCCTTGCTTGCTGTTGCCCATCTTCCTATCTCTCCTCTTGCTCATTGTTCTCCATCTATCCATCTCTCTTGCTGTTCCCCATCTCACTCTAGCTTATTCTCTCATGTCTGTTACTTGCTTGCCCCTTTTCTCCTGGGGCTAACCCCGGTATTTTATTGAAAATAAAATTCAGGTTTTTTCATTACAGATTACATCATGATTTTTTCCATCATTACAATTACTAGGGCAATCAAAAATCAACAGAGTAACAAGGAAATACAAAAAGTTCTGTAACCTAAAACAAAAATCAATTATTTTCCAAACAGTGGTCAGCATAACCTGCTTACTACTTCTTAAACAACACTCAGGAAAGTTTAATCATTAATTTCCCCAGGCTAAAGCCAATGTGTTTACAAGATGGTCATAACACATAGCTTGAGCTAGACGTTCTCTAAAGAAAAAACTTGACCTACTTCCAGTCCCAGACCAAGTGTGCTACCTAAGCCTAGGCTAATTGCCAAGGCGTCCTCTATTGTAAAATATCTGTAAAGCATGATTTTCCAAGCCTACCTTCTATTGCTCTCAAATCAGAGTCTAAAGAAACATTTTTACAGGTAACAGTATCTAGCCAGGTACTGTTATGTCTTACCTTTTTTTTTTTTTTTTTTTTTTTTTGGTTTTTCGAGACAGGGTCTCTCTGTGTTGCCTTGGCTGTCCTGGACTCACTTTGTAGACCAGGCTGGCCTTGAACTCACATCGATCCACCTGCCTCTGCCTCCCAAGTGCTGGGATTAAAGGCATGCGCCACCACGCCTGGCATGTCTTACCTTTCTTACATGCAGTTTCTGCTTGGGTGCTCATAGTCAGAGCAAAAAAACTCTATTATTGCCTCAAGCCTTTAGCCAGATGCCCTCTTTCAGCATTCTCTGTGGAAAAAAGTTTTCCCTGTATGATTTTCCTTAGGGCTGAGAAATAAAGAGAAAAAAACAATTTTAGGAAAATAGCAGATTTCTAAACAACATTACACCTGGACCATACATATTTGGGGGCAGTGGTGATGAACCGGAGATCTTTGGAACTTTGTCAAGCAAAGCCTCAACAGCTCCTCTGGAGGTCTAGTGACCATGCTGGACAGTCAGAGGGCTCTGGAACTTTGTCAAGCAAAGCCTCA
>OU015756.1:27070574-27080878 GCA_907169655.1 Acomys percivali | reverse complement strand
AAGGAAGGAAGGAAGGAAGGAAGGAAGGAAGGAAGGAAGGAAGGAAGAAGGAAATCGTGTAACATTTCCACTGCTGCTTCTAATTTCTTTCTTTTTACTATAACTTACACTATAGTTAATTCTGACTATATATGATGACTACTTTTGTCTATTGAGTCTTCTCAGCTGATTGATAAGTCCACAGGTAACCCCCAGGGATCTCCCAGTACAACACTAATTGTAAAATGTCAAATAAAACCAGTTACTATATTGGCCATAGCTGGGGACAAATTTCTTACTTTTCAACTTCTTTTGTTATAGCCCCTTACAAAGTCAATCTTGCTGAAATGCTCATCCATTGCATCTTTTCCAAAAGAAGTTGCTAAAAAACCAAAAGAATCATGGTGTCCCCATCTTCCTGATCTTAACACAGGTACTTCAGGTATGACCTTTGTGAGACACAGAAAACCAGTTCTTAGGCAAAGACTCTTGGATGAACATAAATTAGCTTTAAAAGTCTTCTTGTTGCTGCTTAGGGATTTAGGAGCCTGGTGTCATTGTAAGAAAACATGCCATGTGTGTCATTTCATAATGAAACATTTCTTTTAAAAGACATTGACATCTGTACAGCTTGGCAACTCTACAGGTACAGCAGATAACATATAAGCAATAAGATGTCATCCTAAGGGAGGAATCCTATCTCCTGGAAGCTGCTTTACACAGGGATGCTGTGTTCCGTGGTTTATATTGCCTAGCTATGTAGATGGTATTTGGACCTCAGAGTAAAGGGAACTTCAAAATGCATTGTGTTTATCAGTAAATGTGAACATCCGTTTCACTTTTCTCTCGTTCTATGAAATGCCTTCCTTTTGGATTAAAGACAATCACCAAATGAACAAGTGTGAACATGCATATGCTCCTTGTATTGAACTGGTGCTGCACACCTTTGATCCCAGCACTCAGGGAAGCAGAGGCAGGCAGATGGCTGTGAGTTCGAGGCCACCCTGGTCTACAAAACAAGTACGCTACACAGAGAAACCCTGACTTGAAAAGCAAACAAACAAACAAACAAAGAGTATGTTTGTGTATTTATTATACAATTCCATAAGATACTGAAGAGTTGCTGGAGTCAATAGCAACAAATGAGTAAAGGTGGGAAGGCTGTCAGTGTGACATATTAATAACAACCAGACAGGAGCAGAGTGGGAGAATGGCAAGAGACCGAGGTGGGACATTAGTTAAGGACCTCACTGGAGAGTGTTTAGGGTGGAAGATGTCTCCCTATGCCACTATGACCACCGTTTGTGCTGAGGTTAGAGGCTTATTCATGGAGTCGAACCTAAAACCCAGAAGCCAATTAACTTCTAAACTTCCTTCTGACCCAAGTGAAACACTGATTGTTCTTTTAATTCTGTTGTCTTCTATAAGATAAAACCTACTGAATAGCTCATATTCTGATATACATTCATTGCTAACAAGGAAGGCTGGAAGCACGTGCTGTGCCAGCATGCTTTCTTCTACATATTTGAGAGGTTAATATGTGTCCTTTTGGCTAGAGCAGCACCAATATATTTAGTCAAACATGATTCTGGTTGCTCTGATGCTATATTTGGGGGAGAAGATGAGATTAGTATTTAAACCGCAAGCTTTTGGAGATAATCCTCCAAAACGTGACTGATCTCCCATCAGAAAGTCCTTTGGAACAAAGACTGGCTTGCCCTCAGCAGCAGGAATTTGGCCAGCAGAGGAGTCTGTCTGCACTTCAGCTGTGACCCATCCTTCCCTTTCCAGCCTGTGGCCTGCCCTGCGTACTGCAGGGTGCCAGTGTCCACAGTTGCTTGAGTGGATTCCTTAACCATATCCTTATGGTTCTGTTTTCTCTACAAATTCCTGACTAAGGTGGAGAATGGTGTATGCCCCGTTATAAGAATATGCTCAGTTACTGAGCATGTGAAGGAGAGAAGATAGAGGAAATGAGACTAGATTTGGAGCAGGAGATTAGAAATCATCTAATCCTCTGTGTGGCTATTTCTCAACAGCTTTCTCGCTTCAGCAGTGATGGAAAATAAATAGGGTCAGTCTCCCAAAGCTACTCCCAGCATCCATTGCTCTCCTCATCACTGATGGGACAACCCTGAAGGAAGGAGGATTCCCTTTGACTCACAGCTCCAGAGAACATCAATCAGTCCACCATCATAGGGAATGCATGGGAGAAGTCTCTGTCTGGCAGCAAAGTATGCAGCTCCTATTAATAGCCTGGCACCAGCCAAGAAGCAGAGAGGTTGACCCAAATATAGTCTAGGCTATACCCCTCAAAGGCCAACCCTCTGTGACCCAGCTCTCGCAGTCACGCCTTTCACAGCAGAGGTTTCACAACCTTCTAAAACAGTGACACTAACTGGTGGCCAGGTATTCAAATATTTGAGCTTATGTGAGTCATGTCCCACTCAAACTCATAACATGTCCATTCCTTGTTTCTTGGCTTCTTTTTAAAAGTATTTAATTTATTATTTTTAATATTTATTTATTGTGAGTATGAGTGTTTTACATTTGTGTATGTGTATGTGCCCACAGAGGTGTCCTAAAACTGGAGTTACAGATGATTGTGAGGCACTATGTGAGTGCTAGGAATCAAACCTGGGTCCCCTTCAAGAGCAACTAATGCTCTAAACTGTTGAGCCATCTCTCTGACTCTTCTATTTGCTTCTTATCATAGAAACAAAGACATAACCATCAAGAAAGACACAGTATTGGACATGATAAAAAGTATCTTCCTTAAACTGCAAGTGTTGACAGTCAGATCCTGACAAGGCAGGGGAAGAGCATAGGCTGGCACTAGCTATTGTGTGTTTGAAGGGAGAGCCCGCTCCTCAACTCCCAACATGGTCGGTGCATCATCTCAGTTGGTCTCTCAAGCTTTGTCAGCTTGGAAATATCCTTTTTATCAGTAAATCATGAGATTAGGTAAATGCAGAAGCTGTGGTAAGATGTCTTAAGAAATGATTTTTTCATATGGATGTTTCTATAGATGGAAATAAGATGTAAGTGGTTTAAACAAGAAGAGTGAGGATAAGAGACTCCAATATCAAAAGGTTACACAATAAAAATATGATCTTTAGATCAAAAGAAGATGTAGTAACCAGGGAAACCTCCATGAAAAGGATGCAACATTTTCATTTATTTCCAGTGGGAAAGCTTCATGTTAAATTAGTGCTGTTATGTAGCTACCAGTAAGATGGGAGGACCCTTTCCCCCATAATCAAGCACCTATAAAACCAGGAACTAGACCTACAGAACTTTGGTTACTGATCAGAGAAATGAGACCTGAGTCAACACTCTAGCACTGGAAGGATATCCTCAACTGCTGAGAAAGTCACAAATTAATAATGATCTATATCTGGTGACAAGAACTCCAACCCTTACAAAATTACTCAGCAGAAAGTTTTACATACTGGAAAGTGTTCATCCAAATAGGCCTGTTAATCATCTGGATGGGAAAATACTCATCAATGTTAAGGGGGTGGGGTGGGGGATACTGGGTTTCTCCTGTCCCAAGATCTCAGAATAATGATTCATGAAATTCAAATAATATCCAAATACCTAAGCCATATAGCTCGTAACTGGGTTACTATTATACTAATCTATGTTTTACCATGTGGCTGGCTACCTCTGCTTAGGCACCATGTGTATGTCCTTCTAACTTCTTCCTGGTCAAATCTTATGCACCTGGCTCTATCCCAGAATCCTTTCTACTTGATGGATGTCCCACTTCCTATTTCTTACCTAAGCAATAGGCCATCAGATTTATTATTGACAGGTGAAGTTTCCATGCAGACACAAAATAGTCTCTCAACACATCAATCAGAAATGCTGCCTGATTCAGGTGATTTATGGGTAATATAAATCCTGCCAAAAATGTAAATGGGCATAACTGGTACCCGTGGTCATGGTCTACTCTCACCCCTCAAAAGCCTGCACTGCAATAAACTTTGTCAGTTTTCTAACTGTAGTCTGTGTATCTCCCCTGAATCCTTTGGCAAAGATCACAAAGCCTGAGAAACCTTAGGGAGTCTAAATCAAGATCCCCATGACAGTTCAAGGTCACTTCTTATTTGTGTTAACACACAATGTTAGTGAGGGTCACACTGTGGAAGTGGAGGCAAAAACCCAGATCATACTTTATAGGCGCTGCTTATGTATAAGTTTGCTTTGTGATTAATTAGACTTTGTGATTGTCAACTTGATGAGTTCTAGAATCATCAAAGAGAAAAGACTCTGAGCATACCTTAAGGGACTATTGAGATTAGGTTGGCCTCTAAGCATGCCAGCATCCCTAACTGGATGACAACATTCCCTGGGTCAGACTCTTAGACTGTATGAAAAGTGGAAATGTACCTGAATATGACAATTTTTAGTTATCTGTATCTTTATTGTGAATGCAATGTGACCAGCTGCCTCAACCTCCCATCACTGTGCCTTCTCTGGAATGAGAGCCAAATTCTCAAACTTGGAACCAAAGTAAATGTCCCTCCCTTAAGTTTTTTGAATGTTGTTGCTGTTGCTGTTGTTGTTGTCATTTGAGGGTTTTTTTGCTTTCTTTGGTTGTTGGTTGCTTGCTTGCTTGATTTGGTTTGGGATTTGGGGGATTTGAGGGAGGTTGTGGCATTTTATTTATTTGTTTTGTTTTTTGAGACAGGGTCTTACCAAGTAACCTTGGCTTGCCTGGAACTCACTGTGTAAGCCAGGCTGTCCTTGAACTCAATAGAGATGTGCCTGCCTCTGCCTTCCAAATGCCAGGATCAAAGGTATACACCACCATTCCAGGAAAAAGTATTTTATGTGTTTGGGTGTCTTGCCTGTATGTATGTGTACACCACAAGCATACCTGGTGCCTGAGGAAGGCAGAAGAGATTGCTGGATCTTTGGAACTGGAGTTACAGAGATTTGAGAGCTGCCTTGTCATTGTCGTTATATTACTTTGGTCAGAAACAGAAAAAGTAACTAGTGCATCCCCCAAGAGGTTAATTAAGGCTTGCTTAAATCATTAATATAGATTAAGTTACAGG
Source organism: Acomys percivali (assembly GCA_907169655.1). Classification (NCBI taxonomy): domain Eukaryota; kingdom Metazoa; phylum Chordata; class Mammalia; order Rodentia; family Muridae; genus Acomys; species Acomys percivali. The sequence continues at coordinate 27,075,833 of OU015756.1, read as the reverse complement.
GTAATGATGTTGTTGATGTTTAGAGGGTTTTGTTTTTATTTGGTTTATTAGACAGAATCTCCCATGCAGTAGTGGTGTCACACACCTTTAATCCTAGAGGCCGACAGATCTCTGTGAGGACAAGGCCAGCCTGGTCTACAAAGTGAGTCTAGGACAGTTAAGACTACACAGAGAAACCTCGTCTTGAAAAAGAAAAAAAGAAAGAAAAAGAAAAAAGACAGAATCTCCCTATCTTGTGGTGCAACATTCTCTTATTGTGTATTGATCATCGCCCTCTCTTTTATCTCCCTAGTTTTCCCTCTCTCCACCCTCAACCTGAATGCCATGCATTTACCCTTTCCTTATAGTCCCCTCTCTACTTTCAGGTCTTTGTTTTTTTCCATTTGTGAGAAGTATGAAATACTATGTTTTTGTCTGATTAATTTTATTTACTATCCTCTAATAGCATCCATATTCCAGTAACAGGATTACATTACTTATGACTAGTAATACTCTTTTATGTACAACTCCACATTTCCTTTATCCATCTGCCAGCTGATGGACATAGACTAATGACATATCTCAGCTATTGTGAGTAGTACTGCATGTTTACGTTACATACTGACTTTGATCCCTTCGTGCATATACTCAAAGACAGATGGATGTGTTCATAGACAGCTATTATACTGAAATTATGATATGTTATGGTCAATAGATGCTTTAGTCTATCTTTCTTGAAGTACAAAAAAAAGGTTTTCTTTATCTGTTATCATTTACAAATTTTACAAATACTCAGATGAATGACTTTCTCCTGAGTCTAGCCTACAAGGCTGTGAATACTTCAAACATGCAGAATCAAAACTAGGCTGAGCCTAAACAGTGTTTACCTACAACTTGTTCCTTCACTCTTGGGCAGGTGGATGCTCTCACATGAGACAGCATAAATGGTAGTTAAAGTCAAAATTTGGTTAGGACCTGGGGCCTATTATGATAAGGCTGACTCCTTGTCATCTCCTATTATGAATGACTGGGTAAAGGCAAATTAGCTTTTTTGTGTTTCTTTGTCTCTAAAGACATGGGAAAGTAAGACTGTGTTTACTCACATGGAATTAAGGTGATATTCCCCCTCAGATTTTCTCTGGATTAATTTCCTTGTTGTGGGATCCCCCTCAGATTTTCTCTGGATTAATTTCCTTGTTGTGGGATCCAAGATGGTGGCACCGATCACACACTGTGTCAGATCATCAGGACAGCAGTGACTACACAGAAACTGAAGGGCCAAACTGAGAGGTCCAAAACACCAATGCTGGTGTTTTCCAGGTGAGAAGGGGCACACAATGTGGAACACAGGTGGGTCCAGCCTCAGGTCATCTGACTAATCAACAGAAAAGTCCCTGAGTCCCTGCAGGCATGTGCATATCTCCAATGTCTAGCCAAACACTGGAGTGCAGCATGTAGCACTCAGTGGCCCAGACTGATCTGTGGGCCACAAAACACCAGTGTCTGGGTCTCCCAGCCAATTGGGGACCTCATGGTATGGGTCATAAGTGGACCTGACCCCAGATCACCCAGCTAATCCACAGAAAAGTTTCTGGGTACTTACAGGGATGCCCATAGTCTCTAGTCTCTATTCACATGCTAGTTTACATGTGCTCAGTGTATCAGACTGAACTGTGGGCAACAAAACACCAGAGTCTGAGTCTTCCATGCCAGAGGAGACCCCATGGTCTCAAATACAAGTGGATCTGACCTGAAGTCTCCTGACCAATCCATGGAAAGTTCTGGGGTCCAAGTAGGCTCAGACCCAGTCTCCAGAGTATAATAACGCACATTCCCACAAGCAGCACCTGTGCTCTGTGTCTCATACTTAACTGTGGGCCACAAAACACCAGTGTCTGAGTTTCCCGGGCAAGAGGAGACACCATGGTGTGGAATACAGGTAGATCTGACCTCATGTCACACAAATTATCCACGCAAAGTTCCCCAGTCTGACCTCAGCTCACCTAGCTGATCCACAGAAGGGTTCCCTGATACTCGCAGGTGAGAGGTCTCAATCTATAGCCACTCACCTATGAGCTGCTCTCAACAGCCAGTGTAGAACACCAGAAACTACCACACAACAGCAGAGACAGACAGATGGCTAAAGGCCAGTGTAAAAACACAAACAACAAAAACCAAAGTAATATGGTATCTCCAGAACCCAAAGCAATAAGCCTTGGATACTCTAACACAATTGAAACAGACAAAAATGGCCTCAAATCTTTCCTTAGGAAGATGATAATGGAGGAAAGTAATAAAATCCATAAAGAAATACAAGAAGATGCAAACAAACAGAGAAAGCCCCTTAGAAAGGCCATGACAGAGGCCTATAGAGAGGAAATGACTAAATTACTGGATGAAATTCAGGAAAATGCAAACAATCAGGTTAAAGAAATCAATGAAACAGCTCAAAGTCAAGGTCTGAAAATGGAAACAATAAAATTACAAACTAAGGAAATCCTAGAAAGAGAGAACGTAGATAAGAAAACAGAAACTACAGAGGTAAGCATCATCAACAGGATACAAGAGATGGAGGAATCTCAAGTGTAGAAGACACAATGGAAGAATTTGATACAACCATCAAAGAAAATGTTAAATCTAAGAAATTCCTGACACAAAACATCCAAGAAATCAAAGACACTATTAAAAGATTTGTGCTGTTTATAATAAATGTGTGGAACCTCAAAAAAGAAAAAAAAAGAAAAGAAAAGAAAAGAAAAGAAAAGATGAATCCTAAGAATAATAGGAATTTAGGAAAAAGAAGATGCCCGACTCCAAGGCCCAGAAAACCTTTTCAACAAAATCGAAGAAATTTTCCCCAATTTAAAGAGATGTCTATAAACATACAAGAGGCCTAGAAAACACCAACTATAGTAGACCAGAAAAGAAAATCCTCCTACCACATAATATCAAAACACTAAATGCACAGAACAAAGAAAAAATATTAAAAGCACCAAGGGAAAAAGGTCACGTAATATACAATGGCAAACCTATCAGAATCACATGCAACTTTTCAGCAGAGACCATAAATGCCAGAAGGGCCTGGGCAGAGATCTTGCAAACCCTACAAGACCACAGATGCCAGTCCAGACTACTCTACCCAGTAAAACTTTCAATAACGATACATGGATAAAACATAAATTCCATGATAAAAACAAATTTAAACAGTACGTATCCACAATTTCAGACCTACAAAGATACATTTGTAACATAAACATCAATAAAGCTTAAACCACACATCTATCCCTACACACTAATTGTGGGAGACTTCAACACTCCTGTTCCACCAAAGGATAGATCAGCAAAACAGAAGCTAAAACAAGAAATAATGACACTAAAAGATGTCATGAATCAAATGGACCTAACATATATACAAAACTTTTCACACAAACACAAAAGATTACACTTTCTTCTCAGCACCTCACAGAACCTTCTTCAAAATGGACCACATAGTAGGTCACAAAGTAAGCCTCAACAGATACAAGAAGATTGAAATACTATCTCGTATCCTATCAGATTATCATGGACTAAAACTGGGCCTCAACAACAACAAAAATAACAAAAAGCCTACACACAATTAGAAAGTGAACATCTATCTATTCAATGACAATTGGGTCAGAGAAAATATAAAGAAAGAAATTAGGGACTTCCTAAAATTCAATGAAAATAAAAGTACAACATATATAAATCTATGTGACACAATGTAAGCAGTGCTAGAAGGAAAGTTCATAGCACTAACTGTCTTCATAAAGAGATTGGAAACATCTCATACAAGCAACATAACTGCATACCTGGAAGCCCCAGGGGAAAAAAGAAGCAGACACACCCAAGAGGAGTAGATGGCTGGAAACAATCAAATGTGGGACAGAAATCAATAAGTTAGAAACAAAGAGAACAATTCAAATAATCAATGAAATCAAGAGCTGGTTCTTTGAGAAATCAACAAGACAAACCTTAGCCAAACTAAATAAAAGGCAGAGAGCAAAAGAGTCATTAGGGCTTACTTCAAAAGCCTACATGCCACAGAATTTGAAAATCTAAATGAAATGGACAGTTTTCTTGATAGGCTGCACGTACCAAAGTTGAATCAAGATCAGGTAAACAAATTAAATAGTCCTATATCTCCTGTAGAAATAAAAGCAGTCATCAAAAGTCTCTCTACCAAAAAAAAAAAAAATCCCAGGGCCAGATGATTTCAGCACAGAATTCTACCAGGCCTTCAAAGAAAATCTAACACCAATACTCTTCAAACTATTCCACAAAATAGAAATGGAAGGAACATTGCCAAACTCATTCCATGAGGCCACAGTCAAAGACCCAACAAAGAAAGATAATTTCAGACCAATTTCTCTTATGAACATTGACGTAAAAATACTCAGTAAAATACTCATAAACCGACCAAAGAACACATTTAAAATATCATTCACCATGACCAAGTAGGCTTCATCCCAGCATTCAGGAGTTGTTCAATATGCAAAAATCCACCAATGTGATCCACCATATAAATAAATTGAAAAAAAAAAAAAAAACACCTGATCATCTCCTTAGATGCCAAAAATGCATTTGAAAAAATCCAACATTCATTCATGTTTAAAGTCTTGGAGAGAACAGGCATAAAAGGCATACCCAAACACAATAAAGGTTATATACAGCAAGCCAATAGCCAACATCAAATTAAATGGAAAGAAACTCAAAGAAATTCCACTAAAATCAGAGAGGAGACAAGGCTGCCCACTCTCTCCATATCTCTTTTATATAGTACTTGAAGTTCTAGCTAGAGCACTAAGACAACAAAATGAGATGAAGGGGATCCACATCAGGAAGGAAGAAGTCAAAGTATCACTATTTACCACCCCACCCCACCTCCATCAGAGGTCTAGGGGAGGGAAATAGGGTGAAGACAGAGAGAGGGTAGGAATAGGAAGATACAAGCTAGGGGATAACAATCAGGATGTATTGTGAAAAAACTCATAATAAATTAAAAAGTGTTTAAATTTCCTTGTTCTTTACTGTCTTAGCCAAGGAAGCCTCAGGCTACTTTACACCAAAAGAACATCCCAGTACCTATGCCTTACCCACACCGCAGGGCCTCCTAGCAACTTAGCATCAAGCATACTGCTGGACCTTCTAATACTAAAGCATTACTCTTACTCAAGGGCTTCCAAGGACCAGGACATTACCCACACTTGAGGGTCTCCTAGTACCTAGGCCTCACCCACACCTGAGGGCCTCCTAGTACCT
>OU015756.1:27042349-27070564 GCA_907169655.1 Acomys percivali | reverse complement strand
CTAGGCCTCACCCACACCTGAGGGCCTCCTAGTACCTAGGCCTCACCAATACTTCAGAGTCTCCAAGTACGCAGGCTTTACCCATAACCCAGGGCCCTGGAATCAGCCGAATTTGGGGTATAAAGAGTTAAGTCTCCACATGGTGGAATGGAAGAAAGGAAATTGCACTCTAACATCAAGGTCCTAGAGTGATCCTCTGTTTAACACAGAGCACTTTCAGGGGTTGCCGCAATTAGCACTCTAAGAACCAGCACTTGGGACTGGAGGTTTGTAGAACAGACCTTGGGAAATACAAATCAGCACCATTTGGGAAGCACCCTTAACACAACTGTCTTCTGTAATGAAAATAAAAATCATGGTGCAGGCTTTGATTAAAGCTCAGGGTAGGAAAAAAAAACACTGAGAAGGAAATAAAAGTAAAATAAATGCCTCTACGTTTACATGATCTTATCTGCACTCTTTAAACAGTGAAAACATTTGGGAAGTCAAATGAAGCCATACACAAACTGAATACTGAAGAGAGGGAGCAACTGGCATCAGGGAGCCCCACGCTTGCCAAACTAAAAGAATGTTATTGAAGATTCCTTACATAAATGTTCCTTGGCCTTGGAGTGAACTAACAGGTCTTAAAAGTTGCATTAGCCAAAGCAAATTCCCGTAGCAAATAAAGTTTTTAGGTGAACGCATCAAATTTTTCTCTTGGGCTGTCTAAAGAGTGGTTACCATCAGCTGTCCTCACTATCAGCAATTCCAGGTGTTCAGGTTGCTTCGGAGATGGCTTATGGGCTACGAGAGACTGAACTGTACCAGTTCTAGAAGGGAGACAGGGTCAGTAAGCCATGAGGCAAGCTGCCCACCTGCTTGTCCCAACACTGATACCAGAAGCAAGTGCTCAAAATACTTTGTTCTTACAACCCTAGCTTATAGATTTTAGAAGAGGAGAAGATTTTCATTTTTTGCACTGTTTTAGATTTCGGATAGAAATAAGATTAGCAGTCTGTAAGAGTAATCATTGAATGTTTTGGAATTAAGCGGGTGCTTTTAGGGGGCTGGGAATTGGGATCTTGTTATTGTTGTTGTTAAGTTTGGAGGGAGGGTTATGACTTATTTGAGAAAAGGTACATCTGTGTACCTGAGTTGCAACTCAACTGCCTCCTTCCTCAGCCTCCTGGCCTCCTGGGTGCAGGACTGCAGATGAACACAATCACTTCTAGCTGTCAGGAAGCTGTCGTTCATGTTTTGACCATGTGTTTAAAAAGTGCTGGCATTGGCCGGGCATGTTGGCTCACACATTTAATCCCAGCACTTGGGAGGCAGAGGCAGGCAGACTGATGTGAGTTCAAGGCCAGCCTGGTCTACAAAGCCAGTGCAGAACAGCCAAGGATACACAGCCAAGGATACACAGAGAAACCCTATCTTAGAAAAAAAAGTGCTGGAATAACCTTAATGCCCTCATAGAGCTAGTGTTGGAATTGAACTGTCACTGTAGTGTCAGGAGGGGAGAGTTTGGGAAGGTCATTGGGCCACGCAGGCCCCACACTTATGGATGGGATTGGTGCTGTTAGAAAGAGCACGCCCTGACCCTCTTGCCCTTTCATCTTCTACCATGTGAAGACATGATGCTAGAAGGTTCTCATTCCAGATCAATACCTTGATCTTGGATTTCCCGGCATCCAGAACTGAGGCAATAAAAATCTGTTCAATATAAGATGCATGCTGGTGGAGACTCTGTTATCATTACACAAATAGACTAAGGTGGTCACTGTCTCATCCCCAGTGGTACATTCCACACCCTTCTCTCCCACTAGCATTATATCCCTGGAGTTTCATTATTTGCCAAAGAATAAGAACAACTTGATTTTTACTTGCCTAAATTTAAAGATGGTGTTTCTAGAACAAAATACAAAGCCATGCCACAAGGTCAACATAGATACTTAGAGGATATTACTGCTAAAGAGAATGCTTGACCTATGGCAGTGGCCCTGGACTTGGCAGCTCTGAGGCCCCAGGCAGACTGCTACTGTCTGTGGTAAAAGATGTGGGGTCACTAGTTAGCACATATTGGAATTGTCATGAGTTTACCAAGTTTACCTGAAGATATGAAAAACACGGTGGGGATCCTAGCGATCTCATAAACTGTATCTCATTACACCAGAGTCCAAGGCCTCCATACTGGGGAAAATGACACAAAAAGATACTTAGACCAAAAATGGCACGCACCCTAGAGTTCATAAAAGCATCTCTTCCATGAAATCAAAATGGAAAAAGGTTAAATAGCTGATAGGAATCTAGCCCCTGAAGGTGCCACAAGGACTTCTTGTAGGCCAGAGCATGTCCCCATGTGCCTAGGGAACACTGGGGAATCCAAAATGCAGCTGAGGCTTGTGGAACAGAAAGTGAAGTCCTGATGCCACACAGCTCAGATGACAATATGCAAACCTACCTGAATGTAAAAGAAAGTATTTTTACTAAAATATAGTTTAAATAGTTTTTTAAAATCAATTTGTCAGGCCTACTGTATTCTCAAATATTAACTTCGATAAGTTCACGTCAGGTCCTCCAATCAAGTAATTAAGCTCTAAAGGCAAAGACAAAGCTCTTTAAGGTCTCTAAAACTTGTGTGAGTATGTGTGTGTGTGTGTGTGTGTGTGTGTGTGTGTGTGTTCAAAAGCTAGTAGCAAAGCAGAAAAGATAGGAAAATAGGGGTTTTCTTAGGGATTATAGAGGATGTCTTTGTGTGATATGGATCTATAACAGTGTTATACGAAGGCTTCAAGAGAACCCGATTAACTACAAGCTCACACTACTCGCTGGCTCTATTTATAGATCTCCTTCAAGACCTCACACGAACTGTAGCTCACAGACTCACTGCAGCAGGAGGATGCATGGGGTAATTACATAAAGAGCCTAGCATAGTGCTTGCCTGACGATAACAACAACTTAAGACTAACTAGTAGCTGGAGACATGAAACAGAAACTATGAATCCTTTTTCTCTTCTTTTTCTCCCACCTTCTCTTAAGGGGGTCAGATTTCTCACTCCAGACTTTACCCTTTGTTGAGGTTGAACTGTGAAATGTGCCCCATCCACTCATGTGCTTGAACACCAGGTCCCCAGCAGGTGGCGCTGTTTGGAAAGACTGTAGACCCTTTAGGCAACCTTTGCTGCAGAAAGTATGTCAGTGGGGGCAGGGAGGGCTTGAGGGTTTATAGCCTGACCCCACTTCCTGAGTGTACTCTGCTGTAGACTACTAGTATAGTGTGGTAGCCAGCTTCAGGTTTCTGTGGCCATGCCTTTCCCTTCACGATGCACTATGTCCTATCTGGAACTATAAGGCAAGAAAACCCTTTCTCCCTTAAGTTGCTTTGGTTAGGGAATTTTTTTTACAGCAACAAAAATAAAACTGATGCTCCCTCTCTTTCCTTCCTAACTCCTACTTTTTTAGCCCACAACTCACTCTCTTCCAAATGTCCCTGTAAACTCTCCATGCACCTGAAAACTACAATGTCAGTTGTTTTCCTCATCTGCAGTCAGCTATTCACAAAAAGTCCTTAGCACACACAGCACTTGACTTATGACTATGCAGAACACCTCTACCAACCTTCCGAGGGTGCCTCTCTCCTCTGTACTCCCACAGCATTCTGCAGTCAGCTGTCTTAGATAACAAAGCTCTTGGAGACTGCCGGAAAACCCATCTCTTATGGCACCAGGGTACACCAGTGCCTGGTACTTAGAAAAAATGTTCATAATCAAAACAAATATCCACCCAGGTACCCAAGCCATCTCCTCCCTGTACACACCTCCTCTGATCGCCACCGTAAAGCTTGTTACTTTCAACACGTGAAGGAGGACACGGACACCCTGACTCCATTTGGCTTCCTCAAAAAGCACGCTGAAACAAAGATTCCTTATTCACATTATAAAATTTTCCTTTTGTTCTTTGACAACTCCATGCACATATAACACATTTGATCATTTCCACACATACCCCAACGCCCTCTGCCTGCACCTGTTCTATTTTCCAAGTCCCCCTCCTATCATCATGTGGCTTTTGTTTGGATTTTTTGCTTTGTTTATTTGTGGGGCAGGGGGATAGGGGGAGACTAACTAGAGTTGTTTTCATGAACGTGGGCAGGGCTATTTACTGGAGCAGGGATGTATTATCAGTGTTTGTGCTAGTGAATAAAATGACTCCTGCATCCACAAGGACCTGTTACTGCTGCCTCAGGGAGGGATGAAGCCTCAAGAAGCCCCTCCCCTATTAGTGAGGGAATGTTGACATCTTACGGAGGACTTATTTAGATGCCACAGCCTCTGGGAGTTCCTGGGCACAGTGGCCATGTCTTCTTCAGGAGAGAGCATAAACAAGGATTACTTTTTCTTTTTTTTTTTTTTTTTTTTTAACTGCAGGGTCTCACTGTGTGGCTCTGTCCAGCCTGACACTCTCACTGAAGAGCAGGCTGGCTGCAGACTTATAGCACATCCCCCTGCCTGCCTCCTGTGCTGAGACTGAGAGCATGTGGCAACATGCCTAGCAGTAACTCTTAATGTGAGCAGTTGAGAGATGGTCCTTAAAAGATCCCAAGTCAGACAGAGGAAGTGAGACAAGGAAGGCAGACAGCACTAAAGGGAGGGTTGTCTCATGGCTGGGTGAGACAAGCCCTGAGGGGAAAATGGCATAAAAGGAAGTGTCCTCACTGGAAGTTTCAACATAGCCAAGACATTTCTCGACTAACTGTGGACTCAGTGGTGACAGCCACTCATGGTGAATGCTGTTCATGCACTCCTTCAGGTATCCAGCTAGCAGCTACCTGCAGCTTTGATTTAATAAATGAATGAATGAATGAATGAATGAATAAATAAATAAATAAATAAAACCATCTGGTAGAGACAATCAGATGAGCCCTGTCCATGAGAACAGAAGATAGACTCTAAAAGGCTTAGGTGGCCGGAGCACCTACAGTTCAGGTGCCGACCAGTAAGCTATGGAGCAGAACCAGCAGTAACAGCAGCAAGGCTTTGATTCTAACCCAGAGGAGGAGTGTCGGTGCCGCCCCCAACCAGCAGGAAAGACACCAACACCGGGAACTCTTCTTGTGGCAGTTTACTCAGGATTCTTGAATAACGGCTGACCCCGAGGACTGCACCCAGAAAGCCTTTATAGTGCAACTGCTCCAATCAGAGCCTGCCACGTTGTCACTCACAATTGGTGCAGAAGGATAGCGCCACCGAGCATCATACCATTGCACATGCACATAAGGGGCTCACTCAAGGGCACATTGCGCATGCGCATTGCTCCGGGGAAGCAGCAGGGGGCACTGCTATCTGTGGCTCTCCACAGTTCCCCCTTATTTATTAATTTTAAGCCGAGGATCAAGATACCTTTGCCCCAAGACTTGTGACCAAGCTGACACAGGTGAGAGAAACTCCTCAATGGGAGTGGGCATTAACCAAAGGGTGGAAGCATTGACCTGATCCTCCTAGGCCTCGTTGGCCTGGCATGATGTCTTTTTTAGGAGGAGAGGAGGGGTCTTGATCTGCTGCCTGTGGGCATCCCCATCATGCATTGAGCAAGACAAGTTCTAACATCAACCTCTATGCAATCAGGTATACTTCCGGGGGACTCAGAGTCGGACAATCGGGTCCTCCCCCTGCGGTTTCCGGCCGTCACCCCTCACAGGTGCCCATGCCCTAAGGCAGGCAATATCTGAGTATATGCCATTCTCACCCTGCCCATGGGGCTAGGATCTATATCATCTCGGCAAAGCAGCCCAATTTAAGAAGGTCAAAATATAGACATAATGGCCAAACGGCTATCTATCCAGCATACTTAGCCACACCTGAGGAGACTGTCCAACTTCCAAAGCAGCAAAAGCCTGCACCAAGAAAGCTTGGGTGCAAAATCGATGAGCACACATCCTACAAATGCACCAGAGTGCTAGGCAACTGACTAGAACCAGGCACACTGCCAGGGCTCCTATTCCCGCCCACTCCCTCAGATGAGAAAAGGCCGTCTGGAACCACTGCGCTATTCCGGAAACCAAGGTGGTGTTGACCCGGGTAGAATTGATGTGCACTATAGAGAGTCGCAGGTCCCTCAGGAGTCCATCGAGGCTTCTGCTCCAGTTACCTGCAAGATGCTGGGAGAGACTTCTAGACAAGTTTTCTGCTCTACTGAAGTTATGGTAAGTTACTGAGGTGACACATAGTCTTGGAAATCTCCATTGGCAGCCAAGCTGCATAATTTCCATCAAAACGTCTATTTGTTCTTGAACCAGGTCAATATGCTGGTAATCATAATCATAATTCCTCCTTTTAGCTGGCTATTGATGGAGCTTTGTAGATCCAGGGCCTCTAGATATGAAGGCAGGCCATCGGCCAGAGGCCCAAGTGGCATTAGCCTGTTGTGGCTTGTCGCGCCAGGGGCGATCAAACCAAGCGCCTGTTTGATTGTATAATTGTACACAATCACTGCCTTCAGATGTGTTGTTAATAATCTGAAAACATAAGCTTCCCTTAAGGGGAAAGCCCATATTTTCTGTAACAGGTGCAATCTCTTTTGTAAGGGAAGGAACGGGAGTTGCAATGAAACATTGGTGGTGAAAATTCTTGGGAAAATTGCGGCTGTATGTGATACTGGTAGTGGTTTTGGAAAAACCGACAAGATTCCCCACCTATACTCAGGCTGTGTCATGGAGCCCGGAATATTTCCCACCATTATCAATTCCTATTCCGTCCCTGGGCTACCTGCATCACTGCAGCGGATAATCCTGCATTCGATAATGGCCCTCCTATCTCTCTGCAGATCTTCAGCCATACATCCAAAGATTTGTGTTTGTATGGATTTATGGCTTGTCTACACTCCTTGGTACATTGCTCAAAAATAAGTTGTTTGATCAAAGGCATTGTAGTATCTGGGTCGCCGAAGATCTTTCCAGCGGCATCAACTAATCTGGCCACAAAGTCGGCAAATGTTTCATTGCCTCCTTGAATAATTTTAGTGAGATTTCCAGATACTTCCCCTCGTTTAGGAAGGGCTTTCCATGCCCTTGTGCCAATAAAATTAATTTGATCAAAAACTTGCACCGGATATCCTGTTTGTTGGTTAGCGAAACGTCCCTGCCCCATAAGCATATCCTGGTCCCATGCCGGTTGTCTGTTAGCTGCATTGGCAGCTGGCTGCTCACCTGAGAACTCAATGTAATAAGCTTTCCAATCTAAATATGTGCCAGGTGAAAGGCAGGCTCGTGCTAAATTTACAAATGCTGCAATTGTGCCATAAGCACGGACAGATTCGGCTAACCTTTGAACTACTTTAAAGTCCAAGGGTTCATGGTACCGATTTCCCTGTGCATTTTGAAAAACTGGGTAGCAATGTGGAGCATTTTGTAAATGAAATTGTCTCCACACCTCAGGGCAAGCTGATCTACCTCCCCCTTTGGCATAGGGCGGGGGCTGTGTTCGGCCCAGAGACTCTGATGGATCTGGGTCAGGAGCCGAAGGTTGTACTGTCTTAGCCCCTTTTTTATTAGTTATCATCATGTGTTCCATCTGATCAGCTAACTCCTCTAATTCTTCGTCCTCAGGGCCAGAATCGTCCCCTTCAATACTTCCTCTGTCTGATTCTACCGATCGTTCCTCTTTCACTTTCCCCAAAACATAATTCCCCATTTTGTCCGAGTCCCGGAACTTTATTGTCTCAAAGCCTGGGAACCTAATAGTTATGTCCCACTTACCGGGAACTTTATTGTCTCAAAACCTGAGAACTTAACAGTTATGTCCCACTTACCGGGAACTTTATTGTCTCAAAGCCTGAGAACTTAACAGTTATGTCCCACTTACTGGGAACTTACCAGCTAGCTGCCCTGGCTGCCACAAGTTCTGAGATTCCCCATACGGGCCACCAAAATGTCGGTGCCGCCCCCCAACCAGCAGGAAAGACACCAACACCGGGAACTCTTCTTGTGGCAGTTTACTCAGGATTCTTGAATAATGGAGTGACCCAGAGGACTGCACCAAGAAAGCCTTTATAGTGCAACCGCTCTAATCAGAGCCTGCCACGTTGTCACTCACAATTGGTGCAGAAGGATCGCGCCACGGAGCGTCATACCATTGCACATGCTGCGCATAAGGGACTCACTCAAGGGCACATTGCGCATGCACATTGCTCCGGGGAAGCAGCAGGGGGGCGCTGCTATCTGTGGCTCTCCACAGAGGAGAAGACAGAATTTAAAAGGCAAAGCACTTCTTGGTGATGCCAAGCCAATAGTAACTGATAGGGGTTTTACAAACAGCTAATGCCTATGGTGGGCCAGTGAAATGCTCAGTTGCGTTATCTGGAAAAGAATGTTGTCACACATTATAATAGGCAGATTTCGGCCAAGGGGTCCTGCTCAAACTAAGGCAACAGACAAGGACAATACAGGCGGTAAACTTTAAACCCCTACCCAGATCTAGCCCATGGACAGGACAGTCTCCACACTTGAGTGGAGAGAGGGATATGACTTTCTCATGTACTCTGGTGCCTCACATTTGACTATGTCCCCTGGAGGGGGAGACCTAGTGGCACTCAGAGGAAGGATAGCAGATCACCGACAAGAGACTTGATACCCTATGAGCATATACAGGGGGAGGTAATCCCTCTGAGGAACAGTCATAGGGGAGGGGAGTAAGGGGAAAATGGGAGGGAGGGGAGAATGGGAGGATACAAGGGATGGGATAACCATAGAGATGTAACAAGAATAAACTAATAAAAAAATAATAAATAAATAAATAAATAAAAAAGAATGTTGTCACAGTCCCAGCGGTCACAGGGAAAGCTCTACTTACTCGGTGATTCATTCGAGTCTCCCAATCTCGTCTTTGAGCAACAAAAGGAGCTCACTGGACATTTACGCTGATGCATGCAGTCCTCCCACCCACCTCATGGAGTCATTACTGCTCTTATCTACTTTTCACAAGGGAAAACTGAAGGTCAAATGAGATAAAGAACTGAGTCAAGGTTATGCACTTTCAGTAAGAATTTGGAACTTAGACTCTGGGTTGCTTCATTTTAATTGTCAACTTGACACAATCTAGAATTTCCTAGGAATAAATGTTACTAAAGGAATTAATTAAGGTGGAAAGACAGACACTGTGGGTGGCACTATTTTCTAGGAAGAAGATTCTGCGTAAGAGTGGAGAAAGGAGCCAGACACAGTGACACATGCCTTTAATCCCAAGGAGACAGAGGCAAATAGAGCTCAGTAAATTCGAGGCCAGACTGCTTTATAGTCAGAGCTCCATAATACAACCCTGTCTTAAAACAATAATTAATTAATTAATTAATTAACTACGAGTGGAAAAAGGGAGCTGAGCTGAGAGGAGCATTCATTCATTCCTTCTTTGCTCTTAACTAGGATGTGAGTGGCTACTTTAAATTCTTGCCACCCTGACTCCCCCACATAGCTGGGCTGTAACCTGGAATTGCTAGCTATAATTAAAAGTTACTCCATGAAGTCAAGCTATTTATCACCACAAAGGAAACAAAACTGAGACAGGTTCTAACCAACCATTTGTGATTCTAATATCCAGACCCTTAATCGTACCAAATGAGCTCATTATTCTGTCCTAAGAAAGAAGGAGGACCCCACTGTCCAGTGTTTTCCATATATTTTTCCTCAAATATCATCTTGTTTAAGCTAAGTTATATCCATTTATTTAGCTGTCCATCATGTAAGTTTCTCATTTTCCCCTTTACACACGTTTTTCCTTCTACACTTAATTTTCTATATTCCTCAACAAAACATATTAAAGTGTGACACATACAAATATCATCAGTTTCTGGCAAGGCCATAGGCCATAAACCAGGTGCTGAAAAATGGTAAGCATAAGCTCTTGCTTCTAAATCCTGAATTCAGCTACCAAAATAAAACTATAATGAAATCTGTTCCTAGCTTCAAAAACTTAAGTGCATGTGAGACATTAGGTAACTCTGGAGCAGAGCAAAGCCCTTGCGACCTTCAGAATATCCAAACAGAACGTGGGCATTACAAATATTATGATTATGCTCATAAGATGGCTAACAAGAAAATTCCTCAATGACCACATCCAAAGAAAATGATGTCTTGAACCTAATTCATGTTTGCAAACTTGTGGTGAGTTCTTTCAACACAGAGCATTTCCCCAGGCTTCTGAAACTGCCAGTATTTCCCTTGATTTTACTTTGCTTATGCTCCATGAGACCCATGGCATATGACATACATAGGAGCAGAGGTGTGATTTTTTTTCTCTTAAAGTTAAGCATTGCTGCTCATCCATAGGTCTCAATTTCACCACTTCGCAAACAGTATACATGTAAATGTATACTATTAAAGTTAATTATTGTTGATAGGCTATTTTCCTTTTTTTTTAAAGATTTATTATTTATACAGTATTCTGTCTGCATGTGTGCCTGTCTGCCCCAAGAAGGCACTGGATGTCATTAGAGATGGTTGTGAGCCACCATGTGGTTGCTTGGAATTGAACTTGGAACCTTTGGAAGAGCAGGCAGTGCTCTTAATCTCTGAGCCATCTCTCTAGCCCAATATGCTATTTTTTCAACTCCTTATATTATAACAAAATCTAAGAGGACTGGAAGGGAAGGATATGCATACAGGACATAAATTCTTGCCCATTCTCTTCTGGCCTGAATAAGAAGAGAAATGGCTCCTTGCTATTTTGTGGCCCAAGCAACTCTGTGTATATGAATCTACTGCTGCTGCTGCTGCTGCTGCTGCTGCTGCTGATGCTGATGCTGATGCTGATGCTGATGCTGCTATGACTACTACCACTACTACACACAAACAGAGTTGTTCAAGTGCTGGTCTGCATAAACTCTGTAGGTTTCTTTGCCCTCTGACTCTTAATTAAAATTTGAGGTTTGGGGGGAGTACCAAACAGGATTTCTCTGTGTAGCCTTGGCTGTCCTGGACTCATTTTGTAGACCAAGTTGGTCTTGAACTCACAGAAATCCACCTGCCTCTGCCTCCCAGAGTGCTGGGATTAAAGGTGTGTGCCACCACACCCAGCCTTAATTAGTTTTTTTTTTTATAATGGAGAAAGCAATTTTATCTATAATGAAAACATTTGCAAGAACCAAAGGAGCAGAAGAAAGAAAGAAGGGAGAGATGATGATGATGATGATGATGATGATGTCAGTGGTGATGGTAGTGGTGGTGATGATGGTGATATGAAAAAAAAGGAGGAGATGATGATGATGACAACGATATGCAGAAAATAAAAAGGAGATGAAGATGATGGAGGAAGAGTAAAGCCAAGATGGTTGAATGGAGGTGCCCTGAGGGTGACTCTGTCACAGGGAAGAAACAGGACAACAAAGGAAAAACTTTTTTGAGGAGAGGGATTAAGAGAGAATTCTGAAAGTCAGTAAGGGAATGGGACCTCTAAATATCAGGAGAGTCAGAAGGCTCTATAGGAAAATAAAATATAACTTCCACCCCAGCTGCCTGACAGGAGTGGGGTGTGCTAGCACAGTTGGGAATAAAATAAAGTTCTAGCGGATTCAACCACAGAAGGGATCCACAGTTTTCACAGGCTTTCAGTGAACTTAGGGATCCAACTTGTCTGAGTGACTCCTCTGCCCCAAGAAGGAGCTGATGCTGGGTTTTCCTAAACCACCAGAGCCTCAGATGCTAGACAGCCACACTAGGCATTCCTCCTCTGGTCTCTGGGCTGACACAATGGTGACTATTGATCTATTGCTTCCCTCACTGGGTGAAACACACTGCACCTTCCCCACAGCATCCTGCACTTTCAGAGTCAATGGCTATCAGAGCCACAAGCAAAAGAGCCACTCACACTACCACTTCCTTAGGCAGGAACCAATGGGGTTCTCTTCCCAAGCTGACAACCTTGAACACACTCCCACTCACTGTTGCCCTGTCTCAGCTAGACATGCACTTGTCCATTGGAAGTCGAGAAACGTCTCAGCCAAGTTCCACAGCTCCAGAAACATGACTACCAGCGGCACTACACCAACCCAAAAAGAAATAAGGAAAGGCCCCACCCCCAGCCCTCAGCCTTGGGACTGTAGCTGAAGGCATAAAAAGCCCAGGTATCACCTAGTGTATCTCTGAAAACCAAGAAAACGCCAAATTTCCATTTGCAACTTTAGAACTATGGCTAGTGATGACACAAGTCTTATCCCTATACAGGTTGTACCATGTGTTCATACAAACATTCCTATTAATATCCTGCACCCCCAGGACAACTGCTACCACAGCTACAGGCACCAGCACCAGCACGCTCAACCAATGGGACTTAGTAAAGGCCTCCTCTATATCCTATGTCAGAAAGACAACACCAGTAAGCATGCTAACAAGAAAATGGAAAGCTCATGAGGCCTTAGCCTTACACAAAGAACGACAAGAAACTAAGGGATGCTGAGAGTGAGAAAAATAGTATCACACAGGGAAGAGCACATCCACACAACTGGTTGTCTGATAACAGATGGACAGCCTTGAAAACCTATCCACACAAGTAACATGATACAGACTGCTCAGATTGTACTTCTTGGGACACACACACACACACACACACACACACACACACACACATGAGACCATAACCACCACAACCTACAGAAGGTGAAAGAAGCCCTCTCCAGTCTGAACAGTTAGCTGGAGTAAGAGACTATTATCCATTATATGCTAATAAATCCAAAAACTTTAACACCAAAAATATCAAACTTATGCATGTTTATGGATAAATTATGGTAGTAACTAGAGACGTGGTGCACTGGTAAGAGCACTTGCTGATTGCACAGAGGACCTAAGCTCTGATCCCAGCACCCGTTTCTGGCAGGCCACAACTATCTGTAACTTGAGTATCAGGGGAATGAATAACCTTTTCTGGCCTCCACCAGTGCTTGCACTCATGTACACATACTGCATAAAGACACATACACACACACACACACACACACACAACACATGTAAATAAATAAACAAATAAATAGTAAGAATAATAAGATAAAGAACCAAATAGCCATTTCTGAAAACAATACATACAAATGGCCAATAGGTATCTGAACAATGCTTCATCTTACTACATATTAGATAGATACAAATAAAACCACAACAAGACATCTTACCCCAGTTAGAATGGATATTATCCAACACACACACACACACACACACACACACACACACACACACACACCCCTAGTAAAAAGAAAGGGAAAATCTTACACAGAGTTGATGGAAGTATAAGTTAGCATACCTATTGTGGAAAACCGTATGGTGATTCATCCAAAGAGCTACCTCATGGTCAAGCAATTCTACCCCTGGAACTCACAAAAAAAAAATATGAAATTATTATGCAAAAATACTAGCAATCTCCTGTTTATTATCCACAAAATCCAAACTTTGTGGTTGACTAGTTATCCAGCAACAGGAGAATGCAAAGAAATGAAACATGTACACACATGAATATTACTCATCCATGAACAGAAGTGAACCTCATCACTTGCAGCCGAAAGACAAACACCATATGTTCTCACTCATTTGTGGCAAATGATGGGTCAGTTTCATAAGAGAGTGCAATGGAATTATGGTTATGGAAGACTGGGAAGAGCAGAGGAGAGGAGGGATGGAGGGAAGCTGTATAAAGCGCACAAAACAGAGTGGAGGAAGTGGTATGTTCTTTCTTTATAGCATAGGAGGGAACTGGTAATTAAGACAGTCGGCTGCACTGCACCACGACAGAAACTTGTGAGATGCCTAACACATGGACGTTCTAATGTTTGAAAATGTGACCATGCTTACTCCTCCGGATTGATGATTGTACATAAGGCAAACATTAAATCACCATAAAAGACCTGATGATAATGTATAAACGTTATGTCTCAGCTTTAAAAATTCATTAAACAAATAAACTAAATACTATTGGAGAGTTTTCAAAAGCATTCTGGGTTATGTTCCATTCCAAATTGATACGGTAGCTTTTCTGTTTATGTAATAAAAATGTCAATGATATGAAGAAGAACCACAACCTCACCATCGTATTAACAGCCACCAGTACAGCCAGCAGTTACTGATCATTAGTATTGTCTGGTATTGGATAAAGGGCTTGACTAGTACCATTTTTCAGCCTGCACAGTAGCCTATGAGCACACACATGCTCACAGTCACACACACACACACACACACACACACACACACACACACACACACACTTTGCATCTGACTGGTACAAATGAGATAATTTTACAAAGATGAAAAGCCAATGAAATGGAAATCCAGGGTCTCATCAAGCTGACTCTGCCCAGAAGCGCACGTGATTGATGCCAAGACTGCGTATAAAGGTTTGGTGAGGCGAGAAAGCTTACCCCTCCATCTGCCAGACAGTTCAAGCACTAAGAAAAGTATCTAAGCCAAAAAGCAAGGGAACAGGCAAAGGTCTACTCTGGTTTTAAAGTAGGCAAGAGGGCACTATGGTCATGGCGGAGGGGACTGCAGTGCTGAGGCGGAACAGTCCGGGCACGAAGGCGCAGGATTTCTATAATTGGCCTGATGAATCATTTGATGAAATGGACAGTACACTTGCTGTTCAGCAGTATATTCAACAGAACATAAGGGCAGACTGCTCCAATATTGACAAAATTCTTGAACCACCTGAAGGCCAAGATGAAGGTGTACGGAAGCATGAACATTTAAGGCAATTCTGCCTTGAACTAAATGGACTTGCTGTTAAACTTCAGAATGAATGCCTTCCAGATATGTGTAATCAAATGACAGCAACTAAACAATGGATTTTTCTTTGTGCAGCTCATAAAACTCCAAAAGAGTGTCCTGCTATAGACTATACAAGACACACCCTTGATGGTGCTGCATGTCTCCTGAATAGCAATAAATATTTTCCCAGCAGGGTTAGCATAAAAGAATCATCTGTAGCAAAACTAGGATCAGTGTGCCGTAGGATTTACAGAATATTTTCACATGCCTATTTTCACTACCGGCAGATATTTGATGAATATGAAAATGAAATATTTTTATGTCATTGGTTTACTAAATTTGTGATGAAATATAATTTGATGTCGAAGGATAACCTGATTGTACCAATTTTAGAAGAGGAAATTCAGAATTCAGTTTCTGGGGAAAGTGAAGCATGAAGGGAATCATGTAGAACAATGTACCGATCACATAATTAACAATTATGTACTGTATATATATATATCATTTTAGACACATCAATCATGTATCCATATTATAGCTTATTTGTTTTTGTATAGGTTTTGTGTGCTATGTGTTGCCTTTTAAAATGAGAAATACATTTTAAGTTATTCATGAACTCTATATTCAATGATGTGACACTCGTGGATTTTAAATAAGTTCAGTATTATCTGTTTATAATGCCTGTTAATAAAAGAATTTACAGTTTGGTAAAATTGCTGCTAAACAATCATTGGATCGCAATCCTCTCAAACCTATAAAAGAATGAGTTTGTGTTTCCCACAAGCCACTTACTAAAGAGATAATATTTTCTTTGGTTTCACCCCTAGGTTTTGATATTTTAGAAAATTCAGTAGTATTCTATCTGTACTATTAACTTCTCCAAAATGAGATAAAAGTGTTTAAAAGTTCTGTTTATAGCTTTGATATACATAGCTGATTATGTGTATGTTCAGAAGAATTTGAGGAGGTGTTACTAATACTTAAATAATCTCACTCTGCTACGGAAAGTCTGCTCTAGGTCAGTGTACTTGGAAACATTGCCTTTCTCATGAGTGGATTATTAACTGTGTGCTGGTGACGATAAGGCGCATCCGTGGTGCTCCCATGGACACCTGCCCCTTGTTTCCCCTAGTGCTCTCCCAAACTACAGTAGTCAAGCAGTGGTTAGTGGTGGCTTGTCCCTGTTTATATTTGTGTTAATTGCTTACGGAGCATCCCTCAGACTAGCAGCGATGTTACACTACAGGAGTCAACTGTGCAGCAAATTGTACTGCCTACCTTTGTTTGGGAAGTTGTTGTAACTACTTAGAAATTGTCCTCCTTATGATGGTTTCACTCTTCCTGTTAGTAATATTAATCTTTTCACCTAACCCTAGGCAGCATTGAATAGACATGAAAGAGACAGTGTATTTATTTTATTCTCTTCCCCAAAAGCTTACTGTTTGAATTGTATGCACATATACGACTATTTACAATAATTCACAGGTTCCAGTGCTGTTGTTGAGCGGTCATCCTTTGGGTTCTTATTTCGGTGTCTAAAGAATTTAAGTGCAGACTTATATTTGGTGGGGTTTCTCATACATAAAATGCTGACATCTCTGTGCCACGCTCCAAGAAGGCACGAAGACTGGCGGGAACTGTACCTGCAGCTGGGACAGTTGAAGCCACCTCTACTGATTTAACAAACATGAGGAACTTCTTTTTTATTTAAGAGTTATTTTCAAATGACATTGAAACATGCATTCATCTTGTTTTTCAACTTATTTGAGGAAATGATTTGTATTGTATTATGAGACAAGTATGCACAGAAAAGTTGGAAATGACAGTGCCCTCAGAGTGTGTATAGTTGCCACCTGTCCGAGCCTGCCCTGTGCCAGCGGTCATGGTCGTCACTGGACCGGAGCCCACACTACCTTTTAAGAAGTTTCGTGTTTGCAATGAATAGAACATTGACTGAAATTAGGTGTTTATATTACTGTCACCATAAACCACTGTAGCTAGTAATTTTTAAATAAACTTGGTAAATATGCGAAAAAAATTAAGTAGGCAAGAATGTGAGAGGTGAAAAAAGAAACCAGATGTGTTTAAAGTATACTGTTGCTATTATTTGAATAATAATATTTGACTGTCTTTTTTGTTCATTATATAACACTTGACATCTAAGTTTCCAGTTTTAGCAGATGAAATTCAGAAAGGGGAAATAACCACTGTTGATCTAGTCATGTCTACAAAAGTCCAGAAAATTCAGACAGAAATCAAAACACAATGAAAGAGCCTGACTACTTAGGGAACACCCCTGAGTTTCTGAGGCTAAGTCACCTGCCCTCCCACCACTCTGCCCTTTCCAGTAAGCACTTTGGGCAGAGATGACAGTGTTTGCTTCTCCCTTTAGAAGGGACCCCACATTCCTTCCTCGGTTGCCATCCTCTTCCTCTGCAGTTACCCCTGCTCTCAGAACCCAGATACTGCTCCAGCTCTTAGGCAAGACCCGTTTCCTGCAAACCTCTGGTGCATGCCAACTTGGAAGGCCACTTACTCAACTCAAGATGAGTTTTGGTGGAGCAAAAAGAGGGAGACAAAATGGAAGGAAGGCATTGTGGGTGGGCGACACCGGTGAGCAGCTGAGAGTGCTGGCTTGGGAGACTACTTTCAGACTGAGCCTCCTCTCGTTCTTGATCACAGCCTGAATCCTCATGTTTTGCTGTGAGGAATACATTGTCAAGATCACTGTATCACTGAGCACGGTGGTGCATGCCTTTGACTGCAGTACTTGGAAGGTAGAGGGTCTTTGTGACTCTGAGGCCAGTCTGGTCTACATTTTTAGTTCCAGGCAATCCATTGCTACAGAGCAAGACCTTGTCTCAAAAAAAAAAAAATCGGTACATTCATTATGGCTTCATGTTATTTCGATTACTCCTTTCGTGAACCCCTCTCCTTTGCATTACAGGTACTGGTGGCCTTACCCTATGAGGAGCATGCGCAGATGCTCACAGCCTCTGTGGGTTCTCCAATAGGCACTCACTAATGCAGGTTGAGGAGATGGAGTCTCAGTTACATGAGGCTCAGAATTACTAAATTATATGAAGGCAAACAGATGTGGGCACTTTTAACGTAGCCGCAAAGGAGTAGGGCAGGAGGGCTGGTCCTTCAGCTATTCTCTTTTCCTAAAGTTATGTTTAAAGATCTGGTGTGTTCTGTTGAATGGACCTGAAGGCCCCATTTCTCTATTTTTCCATCAGCCACATCAAATGCTTATTAGGCATTTAATACACTAATGAGAAAGAGGAAATGTTTTGGTAATGTTAATTCATAAATGTGTAAATAGTTTAGTGTGTACTGCCTGCAGCCCATAGGCTACATGCTCCCCAGGATAGCTATGCATGTGGTCCACAACTAAGTGGTTAACTTTCTTAGAATATGTGGGGTTTTTTTTTCCTTAACTGAATTATATGGTTCTTGAGTGTACACTGGGTAGGTGACAATGCCGTGTCTCACAGACAGAAGGTTGGACCTGCCTAGAAGAGGACTTGAGGAAAAATATCATGAAATGCATCATTATGGCAATGACTAGCTTATACATAAAGCAGAGCACACAAAACAAGATTCTGTCAAAGGTTCCATATAATTTAAGATGTCTGGGTACCACAGGGAACAGGAATCCACCAAAAGCTTCAATAATAACAAGTAGAGGAGTCACTACAATGAATGGATGTGTGGTGGAGAGGTGGGAAAAATAGAAAAGAGGAGCATGTGTGTGCTATCGAAAGAGGTGGAACGGAAGACATGACAGTTGTGAGAGGTCAGAGGTCAACAGTGTGACAAGTCATTGCCCAGTGAGGTTGGAGATATTGTGTGCAGCAGCCTGGAGCTTATGCAGACACAGACTCAGCCCCCAAATACGCTGCCCAATCCCTGGCTCTGGACAATGGTGGAGGCCAAAGATGAGGAATGGTTCACTTCTTAGACTGGACCTTCTGGAAAGACCACCTTGGTTCATGATGTCATCAAGGGCCATGCGTGGTCAGTGGTCCTGATGTGGCAGAGAACCAGGTTGATGTTCATGGCCTGTGTTACAACTTAATGACAAGCAGATGTTCCTGGTCTATACCAAGGCTTGAAGCCATGTTGATGGCTGCCACAGGAGGCCATGTTGATGTGAGTGGCCTGTGCTGCCATGGTGATGTCCATAATCTGGGCTCCCTCTAAGGGCTTTGTCTGGGTCTGTGGTCCTACTGTGTGCAGGGGCCATGTTCATGGCCTGTATTGGTGCCAGAAACCATATGGAAGCCTATGATCTGTGTTCCTACTGACCATAAAGATCAATGAAGCATCTTTGACAGTGATACTGATGACTGCAGATGCACAGTTGAGGAATATGGAGGACTTCTGTGACAATCCCTACTCTACCCCAACCCTTCCCACAAAAGTAAC
Organism: Acomys percivali; assembly: GCA_907169655.1. Taxonomy (NCBI): domain Eukaryota; kingdom Metazoa; phylum Chordata; class Mammalia; order Rodentia; family Muridae; genus Acomys; species Acomys percivali. Next base: position 27,051,420 of record OU015756.1, on the reverse strand, counting down.
AGCCTAAAAAAGAAACAACCAAAAAAGAACTCTTAAAATTTGTGATAAGGATGCTGAAGTGTAGCTCTCCACAAGTGATGGCTTCTGGAGGCAGTTCAGGTGCAGAAAGTCTCCTCTTCCTTTAGGGAACTGGCCACTGGGAGTTTGACCATGCTCTGATGAGTATATGGATTACACAAATAGGACTTTTTCACTATTATTTTTATTTTATTGGGTGAGGTGGTAACAAGGGCAAGGGTAGGGCAGACATGGAAGGACCAGAAAGTGAGTGTGATGGGGTTACGATGTGAAATTCCTAAAGAATCAATAAAAATATTATTTTAGGGCAAAGAAAGAAAGAAAAAGAAATGGAGGCAACCAGACTAGTGGGTTAATGGCCCCATGGGTACCTGACCATCTCACATCTCAAGTTAGCTAGTTAATTTAAACTGTTCTCAGGGCAAAAATAATACAGAAGATAATATAGATGATAGAACAAAGGAACGGAACCTGGTGGTTTCTCCAATAATTTCACTGGCTGAAATGTCAGGGACCTAACTGCAATCAAGTTTAGAAAAATATTTTAGCTGGACCCATGATTGCATTGAGCAAAGCTATGGGGTTTTGGGGGGGCAGGGTTGTTTGGTTGGTTGGTTGGTTTGGTTTTTTGAGACAGGTTTGTGTAGCCGTGTCTATCTTGGACTTGCTTTGCAGACCAGGCTAGCCTCAAACTCACAGAGATCCACCTGCCTCTGCCTCTGCCTCTGCCTCCCAAGTGAAAGGTAAAATTTTTGAGACAAGGTCTCACTGTGTAGTCCTGGGTAGCCTAGAACTATAAACACAATTCAAGCTGACCGTGAACTTACAGGGATCTGCTGGTCTCTGCCTCAAGACTGCTGGAGTTAAAGACATGCACCACCAAGCTGAATTGGGAGGGGGTGGGATTGGGAGGTGTTGAGGGAGGGGGTGGCAATTGGGATATAAATAATTCAAACTGCAGAACAAGTAGGTAATTTATATTGCTAATCCCACTACATGGGAATAGCTCTGAAACTGGCAGAGATACAAATGTAAATGCATAGAGAGGCTTCATGTTGGCCACAGATTCTTTGTGACTTATTGCTAGAGGCCACTCTTAGTATGGCATGAAGGAAGATTTGCAGATATCTTACTGCTGCTCATACAATGAGCAGAGAACCAGCCTTAATTGCTCTGTACATCTCGCATACCTCATACAATTACAATGTTAGAACTGTATAATGCTTGTGAGAAGTTATGTTTTCAGAACAAAAGAACCAGACACTGATGCTGGATCAGACCTGACAGGATTCACTCCTCCCAGCAGGCTAGACACTGACATCCTGCATTGTCCTTGCTCCAGCCCCAGACAACTCTGTTGCTGTTACCCATCAGAATTGGACAGCTTCCAGGACAGCATTGTAGATCCCATTTAGTCCAGCATTTCAATCTGTCCCATATTGTACTCCTATTAAACTTGGAATCTCCTAACATTTAGAAACTGGACCACAAATGCAATCCCCTTGGCTTGCTTAACCATTTCCCCCAATTTTCTTGGCCCCTTCTAAGATATTATATGCCCCAATTCAGGCTGAAGAAACCTTAAGAGAGTGACATCCCATTCCCTCTAAGGTGGGTTGGGTAAGTTTCTGTTTGTTCTCTTGATCTACAAATGCTTATTTTCATCAGGAGGTGATTATAAGCTATTATTGGTCTTATACAGAGAGAAAACTAGGCTGAACTCAAGGATATCTCTCTTCTCCTTTATCTTTCATCATAGGTAAGGAGATAGGATATGAAAAGAAAGAAAGGAGGATATAGAAATATAAAGGGAGGATAGAACAAAAGGTTGATGATTAAACCCATTCCTTAACTCAAGGCTCACAAACGTTATCTCTAAGTCATTGGTATAGAATTTTGTATATTGATGCAAATCATGATTATGTCAAATACTAGTCTGATTTAGCACAAGAATATATATTCTAGGTCTAATAGATATGATTCTATAGATATATAAGGTAAAATAGTTAAATAAGGTCTTCAAAAGCATCAGAAACCCACAGAATATGGCATTTAAAGATGTTTTTATTATTCTAAAGATTCTCTGACAACAAGGCAAGTTAACTCCTGCCAACACACAGCCTATCTCAAAGAAGATGATGAGCATCGAAAACCTCCTTATGGAGTTGGCTTCGAATGTGACAAACAAGTCACTGGGCAAAATGTCCTTGTTTCTGCCACAGACAGAATTCTGCCTTAAAATGGGCAAGCTTAGATGCAGGCAGAATCAACAGCCAAACTCTGCCAAGACAGGATAAGCAAGTCCTCAATAGTTCCTGCCTCACGAATAAGTCTAGGAGAGATATTGGGCTAGAAGGACAAAGATGAGGCTCCAACGTTTTAGAAAGTGTTGGGTGACTGTTCAGGCAATAAACTGTCTCAGTCATTTTTTCATTTTGGAAGCTGCTAACCTGTACTACTGGTTCACTCAGGTATTTAAGTTTATTTCTTCTCAAGTCTCTGAGGGGGGTTGAGGACCAGACAGTTTAGTTTTATAATCAAGTTTAGTTAGTTAGCAGGTAACATCTTTTTAGATCAAGATAAAGGACTAAAGTTAATAGAGATGAGATATGATAGGTATTGAATTTCATTCAGAAATTTAGACACAACAAGATAGGAAAGATGTTTACTTCAAGTTTGACAAATACGAATAGCGATATCACTATGAATGTAACTTTTATATAACTCATAATTGTCTCATGGTTCTCCCTGCTGCATGTAGTTTGTTTTATTCATGTGTAATAAAACAAATGTATATGTTAAAAATAAATAAATAAAACAGTAAATGTTAAAAAAGAAAAAGAAAAAGATGTCCATGAATATCAGGTATGTAATGGACTTTGTCTTATGCAGGCTCTTCCCTTATCTACAAGGGTCAGAAAATGCTCAAGTTACGTAGCCAAGCATGGTGATGCATGCCTTTAATCTCAGTACTCAGGAGGCAGAGGCAGGTTGATTCCCATCTACAGAGGGAGGTCCAGGATAGCCAGAGCTACACAGAGAAACCCTGTTTCCAAAAACAAACAAACAAACAAACAAAGCAAAGCAAAAAAAAAAACCCAAAATCCAGTAATCACAACTTTCAAGTACATATATTTCTTTCCTTCTAGCTTACTTCCTGTTTATCACACTTCTAACTCAAAAAGCCCTACACAATTTCCTTCACAGCTTACTGTCATCATGAACAAAAAATTTCATGTGCAAAAAATTAAATGTGCAAATGATTACCATGAAAGATTTTATGCTTTCATTGTTTCTGGGTTAGAAAATAAAATGGTGGCTTGCCTCTGTTTTCATTGGAACTGTTGTTGCCAGCAAAAGCAATTGTTCGCACTGGCAGAGGTCCAACCTTCAGCAGCCTTAAAGAGTGCTGAGAGAGGACCACAACACCTATTTTCTTATGCTCACAGATTTGGCTGAAAACTGTGACTTTTTTTTATATAGCTGTGGCCTCGATACTTCATACTGTTAACTTTTTTCCAACTTCATAGCATATAAAAACATATATATAAGCTTATAATGCCAAGAAGTGTTTTCGTATAGTTACTGCATCTAATAGAGCTTGCGTGTTCGTTGGCACAGAGCCTGACCACCGCCTTCTTATGCGACAGAAGGACGGAAGGACTTCTCCTTACTGTTCTCCTTGACTGTCCTCCATCCTCCATGACCAAAAAGCACCTACCACTCCTTTTTGTTTTGTCTTTTTGTGGGTCTCTTTCATTGTTGTTTGTTTGTTTTTCAAGAGAGAGTTTCTATGTAGCCTTGGCTGTCCTGGACTCACTTTGTAGACAAGGTTGGCCTCGAAGTCACAGAGATCCACCTGCCTCTGCCTCCCCAAGTGCTGTGATTACAAGTGTGGGACACTGCAGCTAGGCAGTTCTTCATTTTGTTGTGCTAGTTTTTGAAAGATATTTTTAGCTATCAATATTGTACCTTCTTCTCCTCCTTCTCTTCTTCCTCCTCCTCCTTCTCTCTGTCTCTGTCTCTGTCTGTTCTGTCTCTGCTGTCTCTCTCTGTGTCTCTGTCTCTGTCTCTCTCTCCTTTGCTTTTTGGCTTGTCATTTATTTTTGTTTTGTTTCCTGATGTAGGGTTTTACTGTGCTTTCTAGTCTAGCCTGGAACCCTCTGTGTGTCCGATGCTAGTGATCCTTCTATCTCTGCCCCCAAGTAATGGATTACATTTGCCACCATATCTGGCATTAGTAATCTTATACAAATGTCTGGTGGAACCCATCCTGTATAACTCATTTTTATCAGATTCTTATGTCTGTGGAGCTTAAGAGGCTTGCTTCTAGAAACTGTATCCACACCCAAGGCAATGTCATTGGAAACTATCCATGAAAAATACTTCAAAGTACCACCACCAAAACAATTTAATTCAAATTACCTATAAAAAGTGCTTGCCTAACAAACCACCTTGCAAATAGTTTGTTTATGCCTATAGTTATTAACTGCTACTGTCAGCTTGGACAGAAGGGCTTAATTTTGCGATGGGTGGAGTTATTGCAAAGACTTACAAGTAGTCAGAGGGAAAAGAATAAATGTTCACCCCCAAAGTGGGATATTTATACGACACACACACACCCAAAGTGCTCAGGAAAAACACTGGAAGAGGAGTCTCAAAGACTGTAAGGGTCAGAAGAAGGGATGGAATGTTGTAGAACACGCTTCATGGCATGGCATGACTAATGCCCTCTTGAACTTTGAGCAGCTGTGATTAGCAATACAAGATCTGCACAAGATTAGACCTAGCAATAAAGGGGGAGGGCCCTTCCCTCCTTAAAGATACAAATGCAGTTAATGGGTGCTGGGAAAGAGAGCTACATTTTCTTAAGTAGTGTAGCCAGTGGTAAGGTGTCAACTCTCTTATAAATAACACTTCATGCATGCTTCTGCAACAACCCTAATTAATTCAATGGGTCACTAAAAAGGAGGTAGAGAGGAAGACAAAGAAGGGGGTGGAGCCCAGCAGCAGATCAAAACCAGTGCTGAGACTCTCAGCCAAACACTGGACAAAGCAAAGGGAGTCTTGTGGAAAAGTAGAGGGAAGGATAGAAAGACCTGGAGGGGACAGGAGCTCCAGAAGAACACCAATGGAGACAAATAGCCAGGACTTGCAGAGACTGAAGCTCCAACCAAGGACCATGCATGGACTGGACCTAGGCCCCCTACACAGATATAGCTGATGAGCATCTCAGGTCTCCTCTGGGTCTCCTAGTAAGGGGAGTGGCCTTACCAGGCCACAGGGGAAGAGAATGCACTCAGTCCTGATGCGACTTGATGAGCTGAGGTGGATGGATAAAGGGGGGGGCCTCACCTTTTCTGAAGAATAGGGAAGGGGAAGATAGAGGAAGGAGGAGGGTTTATGATCAGGGTGAAAAATGAATAAATTATTTTTTAAAAGAAAGGGGTGGAGGAGAAGGAGTGCAGAGAGAAGGAAAAAAAGAAGGATGAGAAGAGAAGGAGAAAAACAACAATGAACGAGGTAGAAGTTCAGAAGAGGAAGAAGTGGGGAAAACAGGAAAAGATTGGGAGAGTGAACATGGTCAAATACATTACATGCATATGTAAAACATCATAACAAACCATTAATAGCTATGGGGAATATATATGTAAGCAATAACTAAAAGCAAAAAGTGCTTTCCCCTCAATGTTCGACCAGAAAGAAATCATTTATTGCACAAAATATGATATATTGCTACATTTAAGTTCAGTAAAATGATACTGAAAGTACTTTAACAAAATGGGGGGGTATTTATAATTTATTAAAATGATAACAACTTTAAAAATATGGAATTATTAACAGATAAAACAGGTAAGCAGTGTTTTACTAAAATTAGCTGTGTGGAAGGCCTGTGATTTGTTTCTTTTAGTTTGAGACAGGGTCTCAACCAGGTGGTGGTGGCACATGCCTTTAATCCCAGCACTCAGAAGGCAGAGATAAGCAGATCTCTGTGAGTTTGAAGCCAGCCTGGTTTACAGAGTGAGTTCCAGGATAGTAAAGAAGAAAAAACAAAGAAACACTGTCTCAAAAAATAAAAAATAAAAATAAAAAGAGAGAGACAGGGTCTCACTACATAGCCATGTCAGCTTGAATCCCATGTAGACCAGGTTGGCCTAGAACTCACAGAGGAACTGCCTCTGCCTCCCAAATAGGATTAAAGTTGTGTGCCACCATTGTTTTGATTTCTTAAATGTTCTGTATTGGCTGACTATCCTTTAGTGTAATCATACTATTTGGCCAATACAATTTTTAATAAGGGAAAAATCTTGCTTTTAGCACCTTCCCTGACTGTACTTTCCATTTGCTTTTGTTCTCTTCGCATACCCAGAATCTTCCTTGTTCTCAGACTCCTCCCCTGCACTTAGCCCCTCAACTAGACAGAACTGGGAGAGCAGGAGCAGGAGCCCCACTCCCAGCTGAGTGAGGTGCTCTCCACACCTCCACAGCTCTGCTGTGCCGGCGCTCGCCTGGGTTCTGCACATATAACTGTCTGCTTAGGAAATAGACTTCTCTGTTCTTTCCCAGGGCTACCTATGTCCTTCCAACAACCCCACAGACTTACCAACATTTTGCCACCCATGATTCAAGAATAATTTATTTTTCCCATTGGCTCTTGGAACATATACATTGATAATTCTTAAACTATGCAGTGAGTCTTCCGTTCCCATGGGACTCTTATTACTGAAAGTGCCATCCCTCTGTTGAGCTATATCTGTGTGAATGGCGCCGAGCACTTCTCTCATTGTCCTCCTGGTTGACCTTTGCTAAATTAAAACCACAGTGAGTTGGGGCTGGAGAGATGGCTCAGTGATTAAAAGCACTGTCTGCCCTTCCAAAGGATCCGGGTTCAATTCCCAGCAACCATATGGCAGCTCACAACTATCTGTAATTCCAGTTCGAAGGGATCTGACACCCCCACACCAATCCACATAAAATAAAATTAAGGGAAAAAACCACAGTGAGTTTTTTCCAACCTTTTGTAGCAAGGTTGGAAGGGGAAGGGGAGGGTTTTGTTGGACACTAAGAGGAAGGTTCCTGTAACACCCACGTAGGAAGTAATGTGGGAAAGCCAAAGCAAGCAGAAGGACTGAACACCACCTGGAGTCCAACCAGGAAAGACGTTAACACCACAGGCTTCCCATGAACTTCCCTAGCAGGACTCATCAGCCCGAGGGACTCTCAGCATCAGGAATCACTGTAACCTGGCTTCACGCTCACTGGAGAGATGGAGCAAGCAGGCCCTAGCATGGGAGGTTTTGCTTAGATTAATTGATTAATTAATGACCACATTTCAACAGCTCAAGCTTACTTTGTGGGTGTAAATGCATTAGTATAACCCAAAACCACAAACCTAGGAGCAAGAAAAATAATAAAGAGCCCTGAATTGAAAGTTCTACTTTCAGAATTATCCTGATTTTCCTCTAAGCAGCTAGGAAGATGAAAATAAAGACGCAACAGGAAAACTCGTAAATCTGTGACTCTGGAAGGACATGGTCACATTCTATTGGGAAAGAAGGCACTTTTCCCAGGTCTGGAAAGAAATGGCTTTCTGTAACATTCTGGGAAGTAAATCCAAGGAGAAAGGTTCTTTCCAGCTCGCACCTGGACTCATCCACCTCACACCTGGACCTGAGCTTCAGGGTCACTCAAACATCACATCACTGCCAAACCACGTTTAAACCAGAACCACAGGCTGAGAGACCTCTTCCGAAACAGCTAGCCAACAAGGAGGGATACCCTGGGACCTGCAATTTGCATGACTCAGAGCCCAAAGGAGGCAGACATACAAGAAAAGTTCAATGTTCTCAGTCACTCTGGCTATGAGTTATCATTTTCTTTCCTCAAGAATTTTGACTTTTGAGGGAGGAATGGGAGGATACAAGGGATGGGATAACCATTGAGATGTAAGAAGAATAAATCAATAAAATATATTTTTTATAAAAGGAAAAGAAGATGGGCGTGGTGGCGCACGCCTTTAATCCCAGCACTCGGGAGGCAGAGGCAGATGGATCACTGTGAGTTCAAGGCCTGCCTGGTCCACAAAGTGAGCCCAGGACAGCCAAGGATACACAGAGAGACCTTGTCTCAGAAAAAAAAAAAAAGGAAAAGAAAAAAGAAAAAGAAATATTGTGAGAACAGCTTGACCTCACTAGAAAAAAAATTTATCCTATTTTTATCTTATGTAAATAATATTAGTGAAACAAATAAACATTAACATAAAATAATAAAACTATGATAATTCTAGAAAAAAAAGAATTTTGACTTTTCTCTTGTTATGAAATAATTGCATTTCTCCCTCTCAAATCCATAGTTTGAAGTTCTAAATGCTACTTGGATACAGAGTTGTTACAGGTATAGATAATAAAGATGTAGAGAGTAAAGATAATAATACAAAGATGAGGTATATTACAATGACTAGTACCTTTATAAAAGCAGCAAATTTGGACACAGAGAGAACAGAGACCTCTGATGACCAAAGCAGAAATTGAGTGAAGCACCCTCCAGCAAAAATAACAAAGACTGTGAGCAAATATCAGAAGCCAGAAACGATAAGGGAGGATTCTCTCTTACAAGAGAAAGCATGGCCGGCTGGCATCCTGATTTCAAGTGGTAAGTCTTGTGGTGAGTGTACCAGGCCTAAAACACATCTGTTAAGGTCTGTCAGGGTTTGGGCAGCAATGCATCAGGTAGTTCTGGTTCCCTCAAAAGCTGAGCAAAGGAAACACAGGTTATCTGGTTCCAATATTTTTTTAAATCATTACACTTATTTGTTAGCATCTATGCATATGTATGTATACGTGTTGGGCACATGTGTGCCACAGAGCATGTGTGGAGGTCAGAGAATTTGAACTGGCGGGAGCTGGCTCCCTTTTTCAACCCTGTGAGTAGTGAGGTTTAGCACCTTTACTTACTGCACCATCTCTCCAGCACTCCAATCCTGCCTAGTAATATCAATTCTCAGGTCACACACACAAATCTCAGATCATACATTACACATCAAATCTATTTAT
>OU015756.1:27024739-27035266 GCA_907169655.1 Acomys percivali | reverse complement strand
CCCACCTCTGTTCCTCAGCCCTGGGGTTACAGGCAAACACCACTACCGTTGTTCTCAGCTTCTGCTGCAAATGCCAGCTCAGGTCTGAGCCAGGCCCCCCAGCTTCAAATCTTCCATCTTCTGAAAGGAGTTTTAAATATTCCTCTAGAAAGATGACAGTCGACTCTTCATGTGACTGTCTTGGGGATTTATTCATTTGGGGGTGATATTAGGAACAGCATCTCAGCTAGGGGTGGTGTTCCTACCTTCTCTCCCAGAAGGGGGCAGGGGGGCAGGAGTAGGTAGAGTGGGGTGAGGGGAGGAGCGGGAGGTGGGGGGGCAGGGGGGAATGAGGCAAGTGGGTCTGAACTTCAAGGCCAGTCTGAGCTCTGAAACTCTCTATGTAGCAGAGGCTGGCCTTACATTTCATATGTGCATGCTTCCGTCTCTGAAGTGCAGGGTGACAGGTGGAAATGAGTAGAGCTAGCTGTTAACTGTGTTTTGTTTTGTTTTTTTAAGGCTTTCCTTCTGGCCTGACATTGGTCCTCCTCTGCCCATGTTTAAGCTTCTCTTACTGTTTTACTCTGAGCTTGGCAGGCTGAGGCAGCTGAGCCTAGGTGTGGATTTGCTTGTTTGTTGCATTGTCCTTGGTGCTTACCACAGATCCAAACTATAGATGGACGGTGATTACCGGCTCTGAGGAGCTCAGCTGAACCGAAGAGCCACCGTCCTTGTCTGGATAGCAGAGCATTTATCCTGAGCTCTCATATTGAAAAATAATATGCCTTGTCCTGCATGAGTGTCACTCCTTTGGCGCTTAGCAGGTTTCAATAAAAGCAACATATATGTGGTTTCTGTACCGCCTTGGAACCGCAGCTCAAAATGTCATGTTACAAAACAAGAACGATGTGGCCATCAGATTCCCTACGTCCAGCCCTGGGAATTCATCACTCTGTCTTACCACCCTGGACCTGAGAGGCCGAGTGTGCCTTTCCTTCTCCAAAGGGCACACAGCTGTCGCCAGCACTTGGCTCCGTCGCGACACCTACCTACGGTTAGGCAAACTTCTCCGTTCCACACACTCTTTCCCTACAGTTTAAAAACTGTTAAAAACTGTTTTCAAGTTTTACACTTTCTAAAAACTACAATCTTTCCTTTGTCCTCTCCTGTCCCTCGTGTGTTCATTATGGCTCTTTCTCATCCTCTTGCCCAAACTTCCTGCGGGGATGGAGGTGGGGGAAAGGGGACGGTGGGGGGGGGGGGGGGGGGGTTGGGCGCTTGTGCCTCCTCTTTCACCCCCCCACCCCCGCACATCTCTTCCATCTCTCAGAGCCCAGCTGTCTTCTGGCTACTTCTCCTCCTCCATTAACTGAAACTTCTCCAGGCAGGGCTGCTAATGACTTCCTGACCTCCAAAACCAGCAGAGTTCTTTCAGGACAAATCCTGTTTTGCTTTTCTTAAGCTTTGGACCTGTTTGCTAATTCCTCCTTTAACTTCAGGGTCTGTGTTCTCAGATTGCTCTTCCTTCCATGGCCTCTCCCCCTGTACTACAGTGCCTCTTTCCCACCTTAAGTGAGGGGAGTCCGTGCAGTATCCCATCCCCTCCGCTCACCTTCCTGTCTCCAGTTGTCTCAAGCTGAAGGCTCTGCTATACCTCCCTCTGACCCCCTCCCCATCCCTCCCCCCCCCCCCCCCCCCCCCCCACCTCTCTTTAAGCTCTAGATCAGGTTTTTAACAACTTAAACTGACATATTACCCAGATGGCCCCCAAACATCCCAAACTCAGTGATCCCAAACAATTCCTTTTTCCTTTTAGATTTTTCTCCTTCTTTTTAACTCTTACCTTAGTGTGATGGTGCCAGCTGTGTACCCAGCAGCATCTCCAAGCTCTTGCCAACTGTTCTGCCTTAAAAGCTGCTTCTCTGTCTCCTGAATTTCTACTCACATTAAGACCAAGAGAAATGACAGGTCCCGAGCATTCACGCACTTCTCACAACACAGAACAGCATCACAGCATTCAGCACTGCGGCCTGCATTGGCTTGTCTACTGTCTCTGCCAGAGCAGGAAACAATTTCACTCCTATGTGGTAATGAGTAGCATATCATTCTGAACAATTCCTGACCCTGCTGCTGAAGATCGCACATACTCGAGTCATAGAACAGAGGGTTATCAAATTGGCACTGGCTGGTCTGGAAGCTTCGTCCCCACTGGCTAGCTTTCATAGTTTCAGAACCATGGGCCTAGTCACGTCCTCTGCCTCGGTGGACCTCCATGGTCTTGTGTATTACCTCTGCAGCTCAACCTGGCCAAGGCTCAGCTCAGCTTGGACCAGAGAAGCAAAAAGTGATCATCAATTGTATACAGCAGTGAGCCCTGTACGCTATAATAACAACTGGCCTGGGTAGACATGTCCACTGGCACACAGCAGGAGTTCAAATACAGGAGTCACCAGCCACTTTCTGGTTGGACTTAAATCCCACTTCACAAGATGAAACCTGGCATCATTTTTAGACCAAGAACCTAGGACTAGACAGGTCATAGGCCCTGGAAGTGGGGGAACTACTAATGTTACTATGCTAAATGGACATAGTGTTAAAGTACCTCCTGATGACTTAGCCACACCCATAGATGGGTGCATCGCTCAGTCCCCATCAGAGAAGCTTCCATTGGCAGTAGATGGCAATTAACCATGGCTGGCCAGGGTGCTGAGACTAGGATGCTGCAGAATTCTCAGGCATAAACAGGATACGTGTGTGTGCGTGTGTGTGTGAGAGACACCTCCTCCTTCTGAAGCTCATAGATCATTGTAGCATATGGAGCAGAAGTGGTACAGGGGCCAGAGACAGTGGGTGACCAGCAGGAAGCTTGAGGACAGGGAGTGAATATGGTCAAAATACATTGTATAGAAAGTCTCAGAAAACTGATTTTTAAAGAACCAAAAGTACAACCCCTGAAAAACTTAAGTGTCTCCCTTTTTCCGAGTGGTTGAAAATATAATTTTTTTTCTTGTTCTGTCTATGAGCCACTGATCGTCCTCTGTAGGGAAATACAGCCATATTTTCTCTAACTATTTAAATAAATCTCTTATCATTTATTCCTCTTGAACAGAAGTCCTCTGTACCCCCACCTACCCATGTGAAAAATGGGGACAATGATTGTGTGGGAAGACAAAGGAGGAAGGAAGCAGCCCACGGACAGGATGCTTTTGCTGGCCTTCCCAATGTGCTCACAGCAATGCAGATACCAGCTGCACCACTGACTTTCATCTGAGGAGAACCACATGTTTCTACTCACTCGTATTTTGTTTTTGTTTTTTTTTTTTCCGGGTGGGGGAGGCAGTACATGATTAGGAGGTTAGTTCCCAGGCATGGCTTAGTCTTATCAGAATTAGCCAAGTCTGGGACATCCATCAAGACCAGGTCCCAATCTGATGTGGCTGCCCGTTGACCTGAGTGGCTCTGATGCTAAGTCCAACTGGAAGAGCACAGCAACTTGTCTGAAATGGAATCTGCTCCTGGCGGGTTTGTCATGAGGATTTAATGAGATCTAAATGTGATTATCTTTTTAATGTTCTTCAATCCTAACAGCTCAGTGCACATAGCTACAATCATTGTTTGTGGGATTTGATAATTGCCACTATTCTAAAATTGCAATATTTTGAGTACTGAATCACAAATGTATTCTGCTCAGCTACTAAGAAACAAAAGACTTGTAGTGGTTGGCATATGCATGCTTGCAGAACTTGTCAATATTTGTGTGTTTGGCTGATATCCGTCAGCCTCTCTATACTCTAGTTCCCTGAAGGCAAGTGCCCTGTCACTTTCAAGTTCCTGACATCATCTCACTCTCACATCACAAAATACATGACACTGGGAAGCTCTTACCAAGGACTTGCAGAAGTGATGTGTTCAGTTATTTCAAAAGCTTTCCAGAGACCAAGCCGAAACTAGAGAAAGAAAGACATGGGGTCTGGCAAGACCACGTAGCAGCTAAGAGCATGCGCTGCTCTTGCAGAGAACCAGCGTTCTGTTTCTAGTGTCCATGCCAGGTGGCTCACAACTGCTTAAAATTCCAATTCCAGGAGGACCTGATGTCTCTAGTCTTGGTGGGCACCTGCACTCATATGAGCATAGCAACATACATACACACATATACATAATTATATACATACACACATAGACACAATAAAAAGTAATAAAATCAGCTGGGCATGGTAGCTCGTACCTTTAATACCAACTCTCATCAAGGTTAGACATACTGAGTTCCAGGGCAGCTGGGGCTGCAGAGGGAGACTCTGTCTATTAATTAATTAATTAATTGACATCAATTAAATAGCAGAATCAATATTTTTAAAAGCACAAAGCGAATCCTCTGCCATCAATTAAATATGGCCTATCAATAAGTTCCTAGCTCAAACTGATGAGTACAGCAAAGCAGAATAAGAACTGTGAGAAATGCTCAAAGGAGCTCGGTGTGTGCGCTTTTCCAAGGAGATGGACATGCCGGCTCAACAGGCATGAGAAAGAAAGAACAGTCCAGGAAAACAAGAAAATAGAAGTTATTTAACTGAAAAGGGTCTGCAAGGAAAAGGAGAAACACAAGTAGGGGTGTTAAAGAGGAATTGAAGAACTGTTTTGAGCCTCAAGATTTTTTTAAACTTAATTATAAAGGTCTTCTGGAAACACTGAATGTTATCAAACAGAGAGATAATAACTTACAAAACAGGGTGGACACATCTGTAAAGGGTCTTGTGTCTGAATTGCAAAGCTAAGATACAGTGATTACGTGTGGAATGCACTGAATTGCTGTAACACACAGACCCGATGCATAAGGACCATGGAGGTTCACCAGGCAGTCAGGGCAGAGGCTACATAGTCTGAGGGACACAGGCTCTGCTCCTCTCACCCACACGAGGATAGAAGAGCTCTGCCACATCCCACATACATTTCGAAGCCACTCTAGCTGTGAATGGGTTGTGGCAGGAAGAATCAGCCAATAGGAGGCTTTAAGAGCCAGGCGCAATCCCATTCCCCTGTAACCATTGGCTAAGAACTCAGTCATGTGACCACATCCATCTCAGGAGGCTAGGGAGCATACCGCCTCTGATCCCATAGGGTACACTCAGCATGGTTCGGATTTAGGACTCGGGTGTGTCTTTTTCCTTCCAGATGGCCGTTATTGATTTGCTATTGCAGTTCTCATGGACGTTGTGTGCTCTATTACAGTTATCACGGATGCCGTGTGCTCTATTGCAGTTCTCACAGATGCCGTGTGCTCTATTACAAGAAATCTCAAAGTCGTTTCTTTAAAAAGTAGGTCCTCAGTGGGTAAAGACTCTTGTTGCCAAGGCTGACAACCTGAATTTGATTTCTGGATTCCATAGTGGAAAAGCAAGAATCAGCTCCGACAGGCTGTCCCCTGACTTCCAAACAAGCACTAAGGCAGGAGCATGCACACATACATGTAGACACAAAATAAATGAGGTTTGGGGGGGTTGTTTGTTTTGTTTTTTATTTTGAGGTTTTTTTTGGGGGGGGTTAAGTAGAAGGCAAAAGGCAGTAAAATGATTCAGCTGGATAAAGCACTTGCCCCACAAACTTGAAGACGTGAATTAGCCCCAGAACCCAGGGTGGAAGAAAGAAGCAGTCTCAAAAACTGACCCCCCACCCCCACCCCCACCCCATCCACATTTGTGGTGCTGGGATTGAACAACCACGATCTGGTTAATGTCAACAAAACTAGATTTTACAGTTTCACGAGGGTTTCACAGCCTGAGGGGGCGGGGCTGTTTTTGGTTTGATTTAGTTTTTTGTTTGGTTTGTTTTTCTTTTGTTTTGTTAAACATGATATTTTCATTCTCTCAGAATCTTACATCATGCACACCAATCACACGTGTTTCACAGTCCTCTCACGTTCAGCCCCTCACCCTTCTGTCCTCCTCCTCCCTCAGAAAACTAAATATTAATTTATTTTTAAAGTCTGTGGTGGTATGAATAAGAATGGTCTCCACTGACTTGTGTGTGAATGCTTGGCCCATAGGAAGTGGCAGTGTTAGGTGTGGCCTTGTAAGAAGTGTGCCACTGTGGGGTGGGCTTTGAGATTGTATGTGCTCAAGCCACGCCCAGAGTGAGACAGTCTCCTCCTGCTGCCTGCAGATCAGCATGTAGAACTCTCAGCTCCTCCACCACCATCCTTCCCACCACGACGAGAAAGAACTACACTTCTGAAATTGTAACCAGCCCCAATTAATGTTTTCCTTTATAAGAGTTGCCGGGCCCAGGGGTCCTGCTCAAACTATGGCACCAGCCAAGGACAATACAGGCCGTAAACGTCAAACCTCTACCCAGATCTAGCCAATGGACAGGACATTCTCCACACTTGAGTGGAGAGTGGGGTATGACTTTCACACGTACTCTGGTGCCTCATATTTGACCATGTCCCCTGGAGGAGGAGACCTAGTGGCACTCAGAGGAAGGACAGCAGGTCACCAAGAAGAGACTTGATACCCTATGAGCATATACAGGGGGAGGTAATCCCTCTCAGGAACAGTCATAGGGGAGGGAATAAGGGGAAATAGGAGGGAGAGAAGAATGGGAAGTTACAAGGGATGGGATAACCATTGAGATGTAACAAGAATAAATTAATAATAAAAAAAAATTTTAATTTAATTAAAAAAAAGAGTTGCCTTAGTCATGGTGTCTCCTCACAGCAATAAACCCTAAGACAAAGTCCAATATGTGTATTCTGTATACTCATGGTCAGACTCTCAGTGGCCTTCCCCTTAAATAGAACTGAGACTTTCCCACACGCACCTCCACTAGAAGACATTAATTGTGGAGAACTAACCTCAGCATCCTTATCAGACTTTTAAGAGGTCTCTTTGACAGTTTCTTGCTTAGGCTGCTACTTTGCAGGGAGGACTGGGGATGGTAAGGGTTGTCACAGAGCCTTCCGTATCCCTCTTTCCCAACTATGCCTCTGCAATCATGGATAGCACTGCGAAAGTAGCTTCCTTGCTCTTTACAGTCAGTGGGAGCATGAATCATGGGCCTCCATATGGTTTTTTGTGACAGCATAGACTATAAACACGGCCCCATGGCTATGGTAGGTCCACAGACCCAGACAAGGTCCTTGGAGGCAGCCTGGACCATGGACATCACCATGGCTTCGGGTAGCAGTACAGACCACTCACATCCATATGGCCTCCAGTGGCAGCATGGTCCATGGATATCAACGTGAGTTCAGGCAACAGCCTAGACCATGGACACTGACACAGACCACAGCTGCAGTAGGACCTTGGACATAGGCATGGCCCTCAGTGGCAGTACAGATATGGACGTCACCATGGTCTTGGTAGCAGTGAAGGCCACTCACATCAGCCTGATCCTCATTGCTGAGATGTCGCCAGTTCTGCCTCTGTCCACAGTGCATGTACCACTCTGTTTTTCTATCCTTCTCATCTCTCCATCACATAGCTGTTCATCATAGTGGTGGCTGCCACACGCACCCTTACTTTATTTTTCTTTTATTTTTCTTTTTGTTTTTGGTTTCATTTTTGTTTTTTCTTGATAGAATTCACTAATTCTGGCTAGAACTTGTTGAATAGACCAGACAGCCTTGAATGAACAGAGATCCATTTTCTCCTGCCTTCTGGGTGCTAGAATTAAATGTGTACACCACCACGCTTAGCAGAGTCTCACATTTTTAAAAAAGAAACTCTTTGTCAGGCATGCTGGCATGTGCCTGTAATCCCAGAGCTTGGGAGAGGACACAAGAAGATCAAGAGTCCAAAATTATCTTCAGTGAGCTCAAGAGCAGCCTGGGCTACATGAGACTCTGCCTCAAAAGTAGGAAAGAAATTAAAGAAGGTGAAAAAGGAAAAGAAGAATGAGAAAAGGGCAGGAAAGCCTTTGACATAAAGAAGAAAACATTGTTACCATAACTACTATGCCACAATCAAATTCACAGTGAATTTTGAAGAGGTTGCAAGTTTAACCTCAAAGTATCATGGGGGTGGGGCCACAGCCCCTCCAAAGGCACCTTGAAGGAACTTCTCCTGGCTTCTAATGTCTCTCTGACTCATGGTAGTATAAGTCTGATCAGCAACCAGGCACAGTGGTATAGGCTGTGACCCTAGCTACTTGGAAACTGAGACTGAAGGATCACAAGTTCAAGTCCAGCCTTGGAAACTTAGAGAGACCCTCTCTCAGAAATTAAAAGCAGAAGCTTGAGAGATGCCTCAATGGTTAAGAGCCCTTGCCACCTTTCAGAGATCCTGAGTTCACTTTCCAGCACTCACTATGAACAACCTGCAACCTCTCAAGAGAGTCCAGTCTTCCTCTGGCCTCCTTGGGTACCTGCACTCATGTACACAGACAAACACATAGACACACAGACACAAAAATTTAAAGTAAAAATAAATCTTTAGAAAAATAATAAATAAATAAATAAAAAGTGAAAACGGGCCAGGGAACTGGGGCCACAGCGCAATGGTAGAGAGCCTAGCACATGTGAGGCCCTTGGTTCCATCCCCAGGACTGCAGAAGAAATAAAAAAATAAAAGATCCAGTTTCCACAGAGAGAAGCACAGTCTACTTCAGATTTTCTAATCTCTATGTTGAAAGTAATCAGCAAGACAAAAGGTCCGGCCATCGAAGACTCAACAGCCTGCATGGACCAGAGAGCTTTCTATACCTGAACAGTTGGGAAATAAGGCCAGAGAAAGAAAGCAGTGAAAGATTCCAAATGTTCAGACCATACTCCATAGGAGGTTTCTCCTTTGGAACATTTCTACCAGCATTTGGTGTGCTTCTTCTGAGACACAAGTCCCACAATCCCTGGAAGTGAATGACAAGCCAACCCCTCACAACTATGGAACATTCCCACTTGTCTCCGTGAGCAGTGCCCTTCCCACTAGGTCACAGTCACCTCCTATGTGAGTTCCAGATGACTTTTCAATCCTGCTGGCTGCTAGCTTTTATGTACTTCAACCATGAACCAGTAAATCCCCAACCAAACTCAAGATGCCGACAGAGAGACCCTGGCTAGCCTAGGAACCAACACCGGGGCAAGTCTTTCTGCCTTGGCTGCCTGCCAGACCCAGCTTGACCAAGCATTCTCACCCAACCCTTTCCTAACACCACAAGGAAAACAGGAGGCCTGTAGAGTGTAAAATGCTTTTACTATTCAGCACTGAACTGGCAGGTGCTGCCTCCTTGAAACTTCATCACCCAGCCCCTGGCACAGTGAACACTCTAGTGCTCCGTTTTTCTTACTGCCTTGTTCACACTTGCCAAACCAACGACTGTGGCTTTTGTGACTTCACACTGAGAGAATCTGGAGAGTGAGTGCTAATGAAAAAGAGAAAAGGGGGAAGCAGCAGCATCTGGTGGGACCCACACCTCAAGCTTTCACACCTTTCTCTTTCCCAAAATTAAACTGAGGTGGACTCACCTCTGCCCCAGACACTAAGTGAATTTGGCAGCTGTAGGGTTAAGTGGTGACCAACTGCTAACAACCTGCTTTTCTCTGCAGACTGTGGAGGCTGTTGCATTCCTTGGCTCATTGAAAAAGTCAGGTGATGCCCAAATAAACCCTAGCACATTCTTGTCTGGGGTAACCATCCAAGAGCCAAAGCAAGGTATTGCCAGAGGCAACTGGTCCAAGCCTCCTGCAGAAAGTCAGTCCTACCATGAGGCTGGCATTCAAAATCTTTCTTCAAGAAAAGGATGGGACAAAAGTTTGTAGAGCTACAGGACAAAGACGAGACGAAGAGTCTAAGAAGAGACAATGTGAGAACTCTGTGTAGTACTTCCGTAAATGTTGTCATAAGAAAGGCTGACTTCAGAAGCTACTTTTGAGAGTTATCAAGCCAGACATGCATAGGCCATACTGAGTATAATCAGCATTAAGTAAAGGGGTATCCACTCCTTCCATTGTCCCTTTACTCTCAACACAAGGGTCTTATTGGCAAACGCCTCATAGACCCTCTTATATTTGTTATGTACCTAAAGGATTTTTCAAGTATGCATTTGTGTTTGTCATTTTAATGTATAAGTAGATGTTAGTTATAATAATTATGGGTTTAATTATGACATTTCCATATATGCACATAATATACTTGTGGTGGTTTGAATGAGAAATGCTCCCCATAGTCTTCAGCATTTGGACACTTGGTCCCAGTTGGGGTGCTGTTTGGGAAGGTTTGGAGGTGTGATCATGTTGGTGAAGTATGTCATGGGAGGTGGGCTTGGAGGGTTAAGGGTACCCCTATTTCCAGTTGTTCCCTCTGCTTTGTGCTTATGGTTGTGAGCTCTCAGCATCTTGTTCCAGATGCCAGGCCTAATGCTTGCTGCCATGCTTCCTCAGCATCACAGATGCTGATCCCCTTGAACCACAGCCCAAACAAGGTGCCTTTCCTTTATAAGGCACCTTGGTCATGGAGTTTTTACCACAGCAACAGAAGAGTAACTAAGATAGTATTTCTATTACATTCACACACACACACACACACACACACACACACACACACACACACACACACACAC
>OU015756.1:27012767-27023726 GCA_907169655.1 Acomys percivali | reverse complement strand
GAAGAAGAAGAAGAAGAAGAAGAAGAAGAAGAAGAAGAAGAAGAAGAAGAAGAAGAAGAAGAAGAAGAGAAAAATAGACCAAAAAACAAAACAAACAAACAAACAAACAAACAAAACCAAAAAACCCAAAACCTAGCCAGGTGGCGATGGCACACGCCTTTAATCCCAGCACTCGGGAGGTAGAGGCAGGCGGATCGCTGGGAGTTCAAGGCCAGCCTGGTCTACAAAGTGAGTCCAGGACAGCGAAGGCTACACAGAGAAACCCTGTCTTGAAAAAACAAAAAAAAACAAAAAAAAACAACAAAAAAAAAACTTTGGCTGTGTAAACATGGCTGCACATCAGCAAAAGACAGTGTCACTGCAGCCTTTGTACAGAGGACACTGAGCCGATAAGCACTAACAAACCCCTCCTCCCTTCACAGCTGGTGGGAGACCCAAGCTTTCTAAATCAGAAGCATTGACTCTGTTCTTGTTCTTCATAAAGTGTACAGAAGGTCAGGTGGCCCAGGCTAAGAGCAGGATTGCTGAATCCCTGTTCTTACCACTACAGCTGTCCCTAATGGCTCAGGACCCACCTCCCCATTAGCCCCTGCAGTGATCCACTGTTGGAGCTCCACCAAGTGTCTAGAAGCCCATTAAAAAGTTCTCATTTTTTTTCATGCCCCACCATCACCCACAAAATAAAGTTTTAGATTTAAAAAATTAGCTTCATGTAATACATGGATATATGGCCCATAATGACTACTGACAATAACAAACAATATAAATAAAAGTAGCCCCACAAGACTATAATTGAGGTGAAAAAACATCCAGAAGTAACAGGATACGCATCATAATACTTTTTTAAAGAGATTCTGGGGAGCCCAGGCTGGCCTTGAACTCATGATCTTGTTGCCTCAATGTTCCAGAGTGCCGGACTTACAGGACCCTGCCACGATGCTAGCTAGATACACATTCCTAATATAGAGGAAGCACATCTCACGTGCATTTGGGATGATGTTGATGAAACCAAGCTGCTGTGCTGCCAGCTATGTGAAGAACATCTCTGATTACTACAATATGAAATATTTGATGCTAATAAAAATAGGTCTTACATATCTCTATATTACATTTCTGTGATCAACATTTTACTATACACACTCTCTCTTTTTTTTTTTTTTTTTAACTACTATGGAGGCGGGGGAGATGGCTCTCAGCCAGGGCCACCTGACCTTCTGTACAGTGTGAGTTTGTGTAGAGTCTAAGGCAAGAACAGAGTCAAGACTTCTTGTTCAGGAAAACACATACTGCTCTCGGAGAGGACCTGAGCTTGATTCCCAGCTCACAAACACAAGTTACTCCAGCTCTTGGGGGGCCAATGCCTCTGGCCTTTTAGGGCAGCTGCACTCGTGCACATATCACACAGACATCCACACGATTTAAAGTAATAAAGTAGAATATTTTTAAGTACTGTAAAACAGTCCACTGAACTGTGTACAGTGGCTCATGCTTGTAATATCAGTATTCAGGAGACAGAGGTAGGATAATTAATACTTTGATACTATTATAGGCTGCATAGGGAGTTCCAGGTCACTATGGGCTACCTAGCAAGACCCTGTGTCAAAACAAACAAACAAAAAGGCAGCCAGTCATGTTATACCATCCACTGTCTTGTCTCTTGACTATTCAAATGGCCATGCCCAGTGGCCAGCCTATACATCTAGGTTTGTAGAAATACACACTATGGTGTTTGTACAAGGACTATACATTTTCCAGAATATACTTGGTCATTGAGCAACACAAGGCTGTGAACATAAACTTAATGTTTTTTAATGTAAGAGGAAACCAATGAAGTAAATTGTGCCTGAGGCTGACACTTGTTACTTCAGGCTAGGTTAGGACCCACTTTGTGGGTCCTAGCAAGTTAACAACCAAGAGCAGCATCCTAGTGTGCAAGCATTACTTCATTCTAAGATTGGTTACCACCACTCGCACTCCATAAATATGCCTCCAGGTTGGTGTTGAGACCAATAGGGTCATAAGCAAAGACAGTCAATTAGAGCTCAGAATCCCCCTGCCCCTTGGAAATCACAGGAGGTAATTGTTTGCTTGTATAATTAAGCCATGCCAGCCTCTGATTTTTTTTTTTTTTTTTTTTTTTTTTTTTGGTTTTTCAAGACAGAGTTTCTCTGTGTCGCCTTGGCTGTCCTGGACTCACTTTGTAGACCAGGCTGGCCTCGAACTCACAGCGATCCGCCTGCCTCTGCCTCCCGAGTGCTGGGATTAAAGGCGTGTGCCACCACGACCAGCTCAGCCTCTGATTCTTGATCTTACAGGTAACAAATACCAGACAGAATTTTATATTCATGCTTAGAAAAGATTGTAAGATGTATAAAATGTTTAACCACAAAAGAGCTTAATAATTAAGGCAAACAAAGGTCCCTGTAGTCAAAACAAATGAAGCAGTTTGTTCCTTTTTTCAGAGTAAAAGCCAAATAGTCAAGGCTGTCCAGCACTGCCCACACCTGACTTGCCTCCCTCTCTTACTATTCCTTGGATATGCCCTTTTCATGTGAAGTTTGTAGGGGCTTCCCCTGCTATCCTGAATTTTTTCCCCCAAGATGTACACAAGACTCTTCTGTCATCCCCCTAGTTAAACCATTTACTTCTTATACAATCTCCTTCTACTATAACAAAGGCCAAGTGCACAGGCCTTCTCCAAGTGGTTCAGAAACCATCCCCATGCTTCATAGAGCCATGTTTATGCTGTGCTTCAGTGAACCCCAGAAAAGGCTCAGAATGGGAGTGGAACTGGTCACACATGAGACACAGAACCTCTCTCCTGTCTCTATCCAGATCCCCACCGCATGTTGTGCTCCCTTCCCCTATGACACTATATATCAAGAAAGACAGACACTCTAGGCCAACAGGTCTACTGACCTATGTGTACAGACCAGGACAGCTAGGACTACACAGAGAAACCCTGTCTCAAAAAACCAACAACAGCCGGGCGTGGTGGCGCACACCTTTAATCCCAGCACTTGGGAGGTAGAGGCAGGTGGATCACTGTGAGTTCGAGGCCAGCTTGGTCTACAAAACAAGTCCAGGCCAGCCAAGGCTACACAGAGAAACCCTGTCTCGGAAAACAAGACAAAAAACAAAACCCAATAACAAGAACCAAATTTTCGTGCAGTCAAGTATGCCTTGCTTTCTTAAACATCTGTATAATGTCCCCTTCTTTTAAATACCACCAAAAACACAGTAATTATCCCAAAAGATGCCAAAGGACTGTAAGTCAATACACCATAGAGGGAATTGTAGCCGTGTTTACTCCTGCATTAGTCACAATAGTCAAGACATCAAACCAGCCTAGGTATCCATCGGCAAATAAATGGATAAAGAAAATATAGCACAAGTACACGTGGAACTTTATGGTTTTTTTCTTTAATTAAATCATGGCACTTGCAAAAAAAAAATTAACGCAACTGGAAATCATTCTGCTAAGTGAAAGGAGTGGGAAAGGCAAATACCACATTTTCTCTCACATGTAGAAACTAAATTTAAGAGAGGCGGGAGTGAGAGAGAGAATTTCTATGTGTATTTTTAGGTCATGAAACTTAAAGAGGAGCATGGGATTGAGAAAACATTCCCTAGGGAGGTGAAAACTGGAGGGTAAGGGAATACCTGTAACAGAAAAGCTGAAGCAGGGAAGGAAGGGAGCAAGGGGCCAGACGGGAGACGGGAGACGGGAGACTGGAGATGGGAGTCAGGAGTCGGGAGACGGGAGACAATACACAGGAAGGGACGTGACTGAGAACAAAGCATAACAGCACAGGAGCATGATACCCAGTACTTTGTGCGGTAACCTACAAATTAAAAGAAGAAGGAAAGCGTGTTTTCAGGAAAATAAACGGAACTGGAGAGCACATCATATTAGATGAAACAAGCCAGACTCAGAAAGACAAATACTGCATGTTTTCTCTTGTATGAGGAATGCAGATTTAAATTTACGTATGTATGTGTACATATACACACACACATATACACATATATGTGACATGAAAGTAGAAATGGGATTGTGAAAAAGGAGGAAGAATTCTAAGGGGGGGGAATAAAATACGTATAAAATGAAGACAGAAAAAGGACTATTTGGCAGGGAGGAAAGGGACCAAAAAGGAGAAGAGAGGGGATGAGAGCAGGGCTAGCAACCCCCACAGACGAAGGCTGCAGACTCAGGGAGCACTCCACCAGCTCCTTCAGCCAGGAAGTATGTGTCTCACTGGCACTAGCCAGGCTGCTTTGACTTTTACGACATGGGGATTTGTCAGAAGAAATACATCTAAGTCAAAATCTGCCAAAGGGAAAATAAATATAAAAAGGTTGCGGTGGGGGTCAGGAAGCTTGCTTATTCTAGTACCCATGAAACTAAGGCAGGAGAGTCATGAGTCCAAACTAGGCTCAAAAAAAAAAAAAAAGTGCTATTTGTGAACAGACATCCATTGAAAATGTGGCCTTCTACTTTAATTTCTACCAACATTTTGGTGACAGAGTTTCACACACACACACACACACACATGCACAGAGAGAGAGAGAGAGAGAGAGAGAGAGAGAGAGAGAGAGAGAGAGAGAGAGAGAGAGAGAGAAGAAAGAAATTGGTGCACAGGCTACTCATATATGAGAGAATGTTGCTGTAGCTCAAAGCCTTGAGTTTTTTACATTTATTTTATCATCATGATTATGTGTGTATATGACACAGGCAGTGCATACACCGGGGTCAGAGGTCAGAGGCCAACGCCATAGGGTGGATTCACCATTACAGTGGTTCCAGGCACTGAACCCGTGCTGCCAGGCTTAAATGGCAAACTCTTTTACCACTGAGCCATCTCACAGGCCCAAAGCCTTCTTTGTAGGCAGACCTGAAGCTCTGTACATTATATTAGCAACCCATCTTTTGTATATATTAAGAAGTGCAGGGGAGAAATGTTATCCTGAATAAATTATGCGTAACTGTATGATAAGGACAGTCACCGACTACCAAATTTACTAGTTCTATTCTATATGCCTCATTTTATCATATTTTTATTAAAATGAAAATGAGAAAGGAAGAAATGGAAGATAAAATTTTCTTCAAAACAGCAATGAATGCTATAAAATGCCTGACAAAATAATTAAAACAGATGCATTTGCAATGGATTACAGAGTTTTAAGTCATCCCCATAGTTCCAAAACACCTGGGCAAGAAAACATTCCAAAGTCTCAAGGGTTGTGTTTTCTGTGAAGAACAATAAAATTCTGGAACCTTCCTTGGCCTCTGTAAACAATCCAAGGGCACTGCCTTTGATCTCAAAGCCCCAGTTGCATTTGGGTTCAGGTTTCCATAGAAACTGCCTTTATGTACCACCATGTCTGTGTCAGCCCTAAAGAACAGCTGCCAACAGGCCTTAGGTGTGAGTGCCGAGGGCTGAAACTCCGCATTTTCCATGGAGACATTCCATCTTTGGAATTCACTTTTTCAGTTGGTTTTTACCAAGTGCAGGAATATTGGCCTTCAGGCTATAGAATAAAGCCCAATTACTTGGTACTTCAGAGAATATTTTCTGGTAAAAATAAACATCAAGTCACAGCCTCGTAAAGATGGAACAGTTTTAAGTGCTCAGACATCTCTGCCTTCCTTCTGAGTGGCTCCAAGCACATCAGTGTGTGTTGAAAGTATAATTAAGTTCTTCCACATCTCCAGGAGTGTTTCAAGTCTGCCCAGATAATAAAGGTCCCTTTACAGATGCAAAGGCTTGGAACCCACCAGCATTGACTTGAAATGTGCTTAAATAAGGGGCAGGTGAGATGGTCCAGAGGGTAAAGGTGTTTGCCACCAAGCCTGACTGCCTAGGTTTGACCCTCTCAGAATCAACACACTGAAAAGACAGGATAAGACAGCAGAAGCTGTCTTCTGACCCTGCATACACTCAGTGGCACACGTGTGTATATCCACATACACAAAATTTGAAAATGAAGAGTTCTGGTTTGTTTGTTTGTTTGTTTGTTTTTATGAGCAAAGGAGTCTTTAGAGCTAGAATATTTGTTCCTGGGGAGTGAAGTAGGAACACATAAATTCCAGCCGGTGTCCTGAAGGTAAAGGGCCCAGGGAATAATCAAATCACAATTTCAGAGTTTGCAATTCAGTCTAAGAAGATCCCACCATCTTTAACAAATGGATGTTTCACGCCACCAAGAGGAGTACTCGATAGTAAAAATGAATGCTGCTGCACAAAATATTATGTTTCATATACTTAGAAAATGCTAAAGAATAGGATTTTTAAAGTTTTTTTCCATGAAGAAACAATGGACATTTAAAAAAAAAAAAAAAGCTCTTTTTTCCCTGATTTAAATATTATGCAATATATACAGGTATCAAAGCATGAAATGGTATAAATGTGTATAGCTTTTTTCAATTAAAAAAACTATTTTTAAAAAGAAACAAACTTCTTTTTGGAGAAAGGGAGAACTGTAATCAGAATATATTATCTGGGAGGGAGGAATCTATTTTCAGTAAAAGAAAAATAGAAAAAAAAGACCCAAAGCATTTTTTAAAACTTTTTTTATTTATTTAACTGTTAATTTTTAAAATATATTTTAAATGTATGCATGTTTGCCTCCATGCATATCTGTGTACCAAGTATGTGCGTGGTACCCACAGAGGCCAGAAGAGGGCATTAGATCCCCTGGGACAGGAGTTATAGACTCCTGTGTCCATTTCTTCCTGTGTCCACTCCCAGTTCTCGCTGTTGTCTGAACCTCATATGACAATGACGATTTTTTATATATATAACTATTCTCCTTCCACAATATTGAATGAAACAATAAAAACTCCAAATGGCTAAAAAATGCTTCTAAACTTAATATCTAATTATAAATATAATGATTATGCATTGATTAATAAGTTTAATAAATATTAATATTTAATTAAAATACGTAATTAAGCCAACTCTAAAGGAAAGGCAGACATGTTGATAAAACTAAACAGAAGCAGCTAAAATCATCAGAATTAATTCAAAAACAATATATTAACATTTTAGTGGTATAAAGTAAGAGAATAGATAATTATTCAACAAAGGGTGTAAGAGGAGAGAAAACTTTGAAACAAGCAAAAAAAAAAAAAAAAAAACCCTACCCCATAAATCTATTTATTAAATTTTATCAGATGTGACCACTAGTAGGATATCTATGGTCAAGTGGTGGCTCCACACCTATGCATGCACACATGGGTAGCTCTAACTGGACTTAGTGGATTATTAAAAAAAAAAAAAAACACATAAAGTTGGGAGGGGGTGTGTTGAAGGTGCTATGGGGAACTGTAGTGAGGAAGTGAGGAAGTAAGCATCGTCATGTTTCATTATATATATATATGTGTGAAATTCTAAATAAAAGAAAATTAAATTAAATATAATATACATTAAATATAATTTAATTAATTTAAAGTATTAATTAAATATAAATTTATAAATTAAAGCAGAAATATAAATGTATCTTATAAAAATGACCAACATATATATAGTCCTTCTAATAGAAAGAATGAGACAGCCTCTTATACACGGGTCGTATGCATGTAATTTCATATTTAATAAATAAATAAATCTTCCAGAAATAATTACTAAAGAAATTACCAAATATGACTGAGATTACTATGTTGTTGCTCATCAAATCATATTTTCATTTTTAGCATATATTGATTATATAACATAATAGGTTTCATTTTGATGTTATGAAAATGTGGTGGTTTGAATAGATATGGTCCCTAAAGACTTATGTGTGTGAATGCTTAGCCCACAGGGAGTGGCACTATTAGGAGGTGTGGCCTTGTTGGAGGAAGTGTGTCACTGTGGGGGCCAGCTTTGAGGTCTCCCATGCTCAAGTTACACCCAGTGTGGCACACAGTCTCCTTTTGCTGCCTGCAGATCAAGATGTAAAATGCTCAGCTCCTCCAGCACCGTACCTGCCTGCATGCCACCATGCTTCCTGCCATGACGATACTGGACTAAACTTCTGAAACTGTAAGCCAGCCCCAGAAGGGTTACTCAGTTCTCTCATTTTTGAAAGGATTGCAAAGTTGGCTGTGCAACTAGAGAGTTTGCGAGTAGAGGTTGGAGAACTTGGAAAACAAAAAGAGCCAGAGAGAGACGAACAAAAGGGTTCAAGCCCAGTGTCTGGGACTGTAAACATCCTACAGGATGAAGGAGGGAAGCAGACTAGGATGGAATAAAGACTGCCATCCTGCCCTGCTCCACACACTTTGGCTGTTAGGTTCCCCCACAGCCCTTGTGTGAGGCAAGGGGCCAGGAAGAGGAAAAGGCTATACAGGGCCAAGGGTTAATCTTGAACCAAGTGCACTGCCAGAGGAGTTGCCTGGAATTATAAAGTCACCATCAGTTTTTCCTGCTCTGGCAGGGATGTGATCTTTGCCAGCTGCAGACAGTTTAATTCTGAGGACTCTGAGAGGGTATAAATGCCAGATCAAGTAAAGAGGCAGAGGGCTCTAAGAAAGAAGAAGGAGACTGATGCTCTCCGCGATCCCCACTGCTCCTGGTTGCTCTTGATGCAGTTTAACAAGAAGAAGTTGAAATTTTCCTGAAATGAAGATAGGACTTGCCCAGAGGAGCCCAACAGCTCTAACCAGCAGGAAGTAGTTGAAGCCTACTCTCCTCCTCCCCACTAACCCTGCTCTCCTACCTAGTGTGGGGTTGTTGGGAGGGATTGGAGTAGAGTAGGAAGGTAGTGGTATAAGAACCCAAATAAAATAGATTAAAAAATATGCACCTCAACATCTCAGGTGAGTTGAATAGAGCATATGCTTTTTACAAATATGTATAGATTACACAGTGCC
Organism: Acomys percivali; assembly: GCA_907169655.1. Taxonomy (NCBI): domain Eukaryota; kingdom Metazoa; phylum Chordata; class Mammalia; order Rodentia; family Muridae; genus Acomys; species Acomys percivali. The sequence continues at coordinate 27,014,869 of OU015756.1, read as the reverse complement.
TACTGGTAAAATAATGCAATGGATCTCAAGAAGGTATAGTCTTCATTCTCAAAGACTTTTTAAAAAAGATTTATGCCGGGCAGTGGTGGCGCACGCCTTTAATCCTAGCACTTGGGAGGCAGAGGCAGGTGGATCGCTGTGAGTTCGAGGCCAGCCTGGTCTACAAAGCGAGTCCAGGACAGCCAAGGCTACACAGAGAGACCTTGTCTCGAAAAACCAACAAAAAAACAAAACAAAATAAAAAAGATTTATTTATTATGTATACAGTGTTCTGCCTGCATGTACACCTACACGCTAGAAGAGGACACCAGATCTCATTATAGATGGTTGTGAGCCACAATGTGGTTGCTGAGAATTGCTTTAGAAGGACATCCAGTGCTCTTAACCTCTGAGCCATCTTTCCAGCACCCATTCTCAAAGATTTAAAGCATTTTGATAACCTAGGGTTGGAAAGAGAAATATGAGGCCACTAGTGAGCAGAGTAGAGGCCCTGGGCCTCGTCCATCAAGTATTGGACATAACACAGCCACTGTTACACCATGAGAGAATCATCTATCCAGTTTTTATCAGGTTTGATATCAATGCTCAATGAGCATTTTTCTTGAGTGAACAAATCAATAAACCAATCAAGAATTGTTCGTGACAGAGTGGTGGTGCATGCTTTTAGTCCTAGCTGTCAGGAGGCAGAGACATGTGGATTTCTGTGAGTTACAGGATAGCTTGACATATATAGTAAGCTCCAGGTCAAAGGTTAATCAGGACTATACGGTGAGACCCTGCCTCAAAGAAATAAATTTTTCAGCTGGGCGTGGTGGTGCACACCTTTATGCCCAGCACTCAGGAGACAGAGGCAGGTGGATCACTCTGAGTTCGAGGCCAGCCTGGTCTACAAAGCAAGTCCAGGACATCCAAGGCTAATACAGACAAACCCTATCTCAAAAAAAAAAAAAAAAAGAATTTAAATAAATAAATAAATAAATTCTTCATGTGGACACTGAGGCTATAACTTGGTACAGTGTTTGCCTAATACACACAAAGCCCTGGTTTCAATCCTTAACATGACATAAAATCAGGCATGGTATTACATGCCTATAACCACAGTGCATGGGTGATAGGCAGGGTCCGTGAAGCCCTCCCGCTTGCTGAAGGACTAGTGGAAGTTAGACGTTGTTGAGGGGTGTGTTGTTTCCTTCAGCAGTGTGGTCATTAGTGATTTGTCCTCGCTCTGGTAATTACCTCCTACCCACGCTCATGTAAGAAACACTGAACTCAACGCGCCACACAACAACCGGGAGACATGGAATTAGGAGAGGGACGATGTGCTGGGCAGAAGGGCTCCATGAGGAGAGGAAACGGGACAAGAGGTGAGAATAATGGGTAAAGACAACTAAAATGTATCATGTAAGTGTGTGGAAATGTTGAACAATAAAGAATATTACGTCAACGTGGAATTCAGTAGTTTGGACGTGAGACTGCAAATGGCGTGCTGTGGAGAGCTTCATTCTGAATGCTTTAGAGTGCAGGTACACAGGTAAGTTACCAAGGACAGATGAGAACACATAGGGCTGGGAGGCGTCTCTCTCAGATGCTATAGGCTATCAAATAAAGACCAATATAACCAGTGCTAGTTACAGGCTACCTCTGTTCTGTTTTGTTTGGTTTGGTTTGGTCTGGTTTCTTGTTTGTTTCTTGTTGTTGTTTGTTTGTTTTTTAAGACAGAGTTTCTCTGTGTAGCCTTGGCTGTCCTGGACTCACTTTGTAGACCAAGCTGGCCTTGAACTCACAGCGATCCACCTGCCTCTGCCTTGAACTCACAGCGATCCACCTGCCTCTGCCTAAAGAGTGTTGGGATCAAAGGCATGCGCCACCATGCCTGGCTAGTTGAGGCTTTCATACATGCTTATAAGGCATTTTAACCACATCTACCCCTCCTTCCTCCCCTCCGTCCCCTCCAAACTTCATAGTTGTGTTGCACGATCTATGTGCACCTGGGTGTAGGACCATCTAATGAAGCACGGGGGGGGGGGGGGGGGGGGGGGGGTGGTGAAAATGCCTTACAAGCATGTATGAAAGCCTCAACTCGCCCGGCGTGGTGGCGCATG
>OU015756.1:26943463-27012667 GCA_907169655.1 Acomys percivali | reverse complement strand
CCCCCCCCCCCCCCCCCCCCCCCCCCTCCCCCCCCCCCCCCCCCAATTTGTTTGTTGTGGTGTGCGCTTGTGGGGGGGGGGGGGGGGGGGGCCGTGAAGGGAGGGGGGGGGGGGGGGGGGGGGGGGGGGGGAAGGGATCATTAGGGGCCACACCCCTGAATAAAACTCTCACTTTCTCAGCAGCTGCTAATTGCCAATGGCTTCTTGGCTGAGCATGGGACTTGATGATCACCCCATCAACCATGTTGGGATTCTGTGCAAGTATTATGAATGCAGACACAGTTTCTATGAGGTCATATGTACAGCAGCCATGTTGTGTGCAACAAATAATGTTTTTCTGCAGACAGCCACTACTGGGTCTTACAATCTTTCCACCCTCCCCTTCCACAATCATCTCTGGAAATTTCATTCTTTTGTTCTCTACACATGGACTACTCATGGGTCTCTCTACTAATAGCTACCTATTTCAGAAAGAAGCTTCTCTGATGTGAGATGAAAGATGCACCCTGAATAACATAGGGGGAGTTTATTTCTATGTCTATTTAGCACAATACTCGCATTAAGTTGTCTTCTAGGGTCTATGACCCAGCTAGTCACAGGGTTTTGACCAGTGAGTGCCAGGCATCAGTTCCTCTTGTATAGCAAGCTTTTTAAAACAGCAATCAGTTAGTCTGAACGTGGTTACTTATTCTCTTAACATGCATGCCACTACTGAACAAAACTACTGTCAGATACATGCATATCCATATAATGTAAATAAATAATTTAAAAAACCAAGCAGGATGCTGGGAAACACCTGGTGTGATGGCTACACAGTGATGAAAGAACCTGAGGTAACTGCGTTCATGGGCAGAACTCTCCTGGGGGGCAGGATACATAGCCTACAAGCCTAGGGTCTGTGGGAGGGTGCTAATAGGAAGGAGCTATTGGCACACCACAGGAAGATTTAGGTGTCAAGATAGGTGACCTTGGTGAGTGTCAAGATTCTCAGAGCAAATAACCCAGACAAAAGCCTCAACTGTCTCCCCTCTGCCAGGTTCCAATCTAGTCACTATGTAAATGTTTCATAGGCTCCTGTTTTGTACACATGGGCTGTTATAGAGCAATTTTTTTAGTTGCAAAATTATAAATCATTTGGAAGGGGGCTGGAGAGATGGCTCAGTGGTTAAGAGTGCTGCCTGCTCTTTCAAAGGTCCTGAGTTCAATTCCCAGCAACCACATGGTGGTTCACAATCATCTGTAACACAACATGATACCCTCTTCTGGCCTGCAGGTGTGCATGCAGGCAGAACACTGTATACATAATAATAAATAAATAAATCTTTTAAAAAATTAAAAAATAAATAAATCATTTGGAAAAACATTTTCAGCTAACACATTACACAGACATCCACATGCACACATAGACTCATCTGAACAAGTACATAGAAAACATTTCTGTGTTACAACATTTTTTGGGGGTTATTGTATAAATCAGAAAATAAACTAAAGCTAGCTGCTCTTTTTGAGGACAGCGGAAATAAAGCAGGAGTTACAGAAGCAGTAGTATTAAGCAGCTAGGAACCATTTCGAGACTTAGAAATTGAGCCCAAGATTGAGAGAGTATAGGGTGTTCCCTGAGAGCCACGGAGGAAGAAATTACCTTCCTAGGGGGAAGGGAATCTCAGTTTGGCCGTGAAAGCTGGACCCAGACTGAATAAAATGAAAGCACTAGACATAGGGACCAGGGAGGGCTCAATCCCACGCATCGTATAGCATCATCTCTATACTGGCTACTTACTGTCAAGTTGACACAGGTTAGAATAATCTGAGAAGAGTGGCCCACAGTTGAGAAAATGCCTCCATCAGATCCACCTGTGGGCAAGCCTGTGGGACATTGTCTTGATTAATGATTGATGTGGGGGACCCAATTTACTGTGGGTGGTGCTGCCATTCTGTGGCTGGGGATCCTGGGTGCTATATGAAGGCAGGGTGAACAAGGCATGAGAAGCATCACCCTCCATGGTCTCTGCTTCAGTTCCCACCTCCAGGTTCCTGCCTGGAGGAGCTCCTGCCCTGACTTCCCTCAGTGATGACGTGGAAGTGTAAGCTAAATAAAGCCCTTCCTCTCAAAATTGTTTCTGAGGTTATCATAGCAATGGAAACCCAAACTAATCTCCATGGGAGGCTCTAAAAAATTATCTTGAGGGATATAAAAAGTATCTTGAAAGCAACTGCTTAGTTACCAACAAGCTCAAGGATTTATATATAAAGCACGGACAGTGTGTATATGCTATAAGGCCATATACTATAATTTGGTTTGGTTTTTTTAAATTTTGTTTTGTTGCTTTTGTTTTTGACAGCATCTCCTTATGCAGCCCTGAATGTCCTGAAACTCCTTATGTAGATAAGGCTACCCTGGAACTATGGAGACCCACCTATTTTGCCTACTGAACACTGGGATTAAAGGCAGACACTATCACACCCATCTTAGAATCTCATTTAAGTGTTAGTATAGATACGTTAAAGAATCAAAAAATCTTTCTTGTTTCCTTTCTGAAGCAGGAAAGGAAAAACAAAACAAAACAAAACAAAACAGAATTGCAGAAGCCCTGTGTTGGGGAATTCTGTAAGATGCAGGATGATCCTGATCTGACAGTGTTGGCTGCCCTCTGCTGGCCATTCTGGTAAAGACTGGTTACTCTAGACTTTTCGTCCATTTGTCAAGCAGCAACCTTAAGGGAGGTCATTGGTAGAACTGTACATAGAGTGAAGATACTAAATTGAGTAACCAAGCTTATAATATTAGACCTCCTTTACCTGTACATAAAATAGCTCTTCTGCTGAAGGAGTCAATGGCAGTAGCAGGTTAGAATCTGGAAGTGTGTGGTCTGGGCCTCTCTTGCATGCTGTGTTTAATCAGTCGGCATCAAGCTGAGACTGTACACTTAGTGCCTATAAGGTCACTGACCACATAACCCCAAGGCTGAACACTCCTTCCCTGCTGGTCTCTAAAGGCCCTCCCCTCCCAGATGGGCATGGGGGTGCATACCTGTACTTGGGACAGACTCTGTAATTTTAAGGTGGGGCTTGAAAATTGTCCCAGCACTTTAGAGCACTTGCTGCTCTAGCAGAAGACCTGGGTTCAGTTCCATGGTGGATCACAGCCATCCATGGCTCTGGTACTAGTGGATGCATCTTCTCTTCTGGCCTCATTAGAGCCAGGCATGCACATGTTCCACATGTGTACATGTAGCAAAACACATATACTTATAGAATACATACATCTTTTTAAAAATGAATCAATTAAGTAAATAGATAAAAAAAAAATATCCCTGGGGACTGGAGTGATGATGGCTCAGTGGCTAAGAATTGCTCTTGCAGAGGATCCAGGTTCAACTCCCAGGAACCACATGGTACCTCACAACCATCAGCGACTCCAGTTTCAGGATATTCAATATCCTCATCTGACCTCCTTAGGTACCAGACATATAAATAGCACACATGCATGCAAAGTACTCATGCACAAAAATAAATACATCATTTTAAAATTTCTATTTAATGTGTGTTGATGTTTTGCCTGCATGTATGTCTGTGTGCGGGTGTCAGATCCCCTAGAACTGGACTTACAGACAGTTGTGAGCTGCCGTGTGGGTGGTGGGAATTGAACCCAGGTCCTCTGGAAGAGCAGCCAGTGCTCTTAACTGCTAAGCCATTTCTCCAGCCCCCATGAATCTTTTTTTTTTTAATCAATAAAGCTGGACAGTGGTGGTACATGCTTTTAGACCCAGCACTGGGAGGCAGAGACAGGCGGATTACTGTGAGTTTGAGGCCAGCCTAGTCTACAAAGTGAGTCCAGGATAGCCATGGCCACACAGAGAAACCGTGTCTCGAAAAACCAAAAAACAAGAAATCAATAAAAACTTAAAGTGGCAGGAAGAACTGACAGATGTGAGTTCATCAAATTAATAAGTTCTGCATAACAAAAGGAACAATTAACAGAATGAAGAGAGAGCATACAAAATGAGAGAGGATATTTGCTCATTGGTCAGGGAGTTAATAGCCAGAACATAGAAAGAAATTAACTAACAATAGAACAAATAATCCAATCAATGGATGAATGAATGAAGTGAACAGAGAGAAGTCCAATGACCAATAACCACAGAGAGAAACATACAATTCTGGGTAACTGCAAATTAAAACTTCAAGAGTCTAATTTATCCCAGCCAGAACGGCCATCATCACAGAACAGCGCTGCTGATGGGTGTGGAGGAGGGTTGCTGGAGGAAAGACAGCAGGATGGAGGAAACCGGTGTAACCATTGTAAAAGCTAGCTTAGGAGTTCCCCTAAGCTCCCCTAAGCAAAAAGGCAGGAATTGGCCTCCCATGTGATCTAGCTCTACCCCATCTACAGGACCAGCATCAGCATGTCATGGGGACACCTGCACAGCCATCCTTCTTACAACACTGCTCACAGCCTGAGTGTCCATCAGTGGGTGAACAGATAAAGGAAATGTGGCATCTGTAGGCACAATCATAAAGAACAAAATGATGCCATTTGTGAACAGGTTGGCAGAGCTGGAGATGGGCATGAGAAGGGAAGTAAACCAGATGACTAGGGAAACATAGACGGAATTCAGAGAGGCAGGAGAGGAGACTAGGGTGTGAGTGTGACCAAAATACATCATGCACATGTGTGAAAATGCCACAATGAAGCCTCTCTTATTTTTGTATAACTAATCTACAGTATTTTTCTCTTCTCGCTTTTTGGTACGGGATTTTACTATATAACCTAGGATGAACTCAAATTCACAACTCTCTGTTGGACCCTTCTGTTAAGGTCAAAGTCTGACATTACCGGAAAGCCCCTGAGCACTGTGCTAAAATGACAACTCCCTTCCTCAGCTGGTTCCTGATATGGGGAAAGCCCAGATCACTAAGGAGAGTCACACAGCCCTCAGGGAGATTAGAGGCTCAACCTTTCCCATAAGAAACCTGTTCAGGGTGCACCGGGGGAGTCCTGGAAATGCTCATGAGATGTCTTAGTACCTAAGCTTTCAAGCAATGACCTTTACAAAGAGAGTATCCGTGGCACTCCAAGGCCCAGAAAAATCAAACATTCACCCCTGAAACCCCTCCCACTGCCCAAGGTTTATAACGTTCCTAATTCATGAAATAAATGCTCTCTCACTCCATTCCTCCACCATGACTGTCTGAGACTCATCATTTAGTCTTTTGTTTGTTTGCTTGTTTGTTTGTTTGTTTGTTTGTTTGTTTGTTTGTTTGTTTGAGACAGGGTCTCTCTGTGTAGCCTTGGCTGTCCTGGACTCGCTTTGTAGGCCAGGCTAGCCTTGAACTAACAGCAATCCGCCTGCCTCTGCCTCCCGAGTGCTGAGATTAAAGGCGTGCGCCACCACCGCCGGGCACATCATTTATTCAAGGTAAAGAAGGGCTTCACTTCTCCCTAGAGAATTCACCGCTGTACCTCCTGTTTTGACTGCTGGTCAGGCAGCCACATACTGCTGGAGGATTGTTGCTGCCATTTTTTTTTTTTTTCTCTCACCACTCAGCCCACTGCAGTGCCCATCTGTGAAGGCTGGCTGTTCAGCCATTCTGTCAGCCTGAACCAAACCAGGCTCCTCCCACTGCCTCTCGGTTTTGGCGCTCCAAGCCTCTATTACTGGCTGTTCTCTAAGCAGGCACCAATTCGCCCAAGTCAGGCAGGACTTTCGTTGCCTGCCTGACTCGGGGGTTTTGGAGCCCTGAGCTCCCTGCTGCCATCTGGCCTGGGGCTGGCAGCCCAGCTAAAATAGCAGTAACACTGTGGAGAAATCTTTTCTCCTGCATCTCTGGCTGAACTAGACATCTAGCAGATCTTCTGGCCCAGTTCTCAGTTTCATGTCTCACCCTCCTCCACCCAGACACTGGCATTCCCGGGAGAGGCCGAACCTTTGACCCTCAAGCTTCACCCTTTTCCACCGGAAGCCAATGGTGCTCTGTGCTTGGGCCTTCCCTGAGAGACGCATACAGGGCCTCCCAGGAAACATGAACCCACCATCCTCCCGCTGAGTCCGGTGCTTACAGGCATGAACCACTTGGGATTGGATAATCTACCAGAGAGCTTATTCCTTGAGAAGACTAACTCTCCTCTCAGCAGCCATTAATTGTCTACAGCTCTTCATCTAGGGGTGGGGTCTAGTGAGATGCTGCCCACTCGCGTTGACATGTAAACTACTTTTCAGGTCTTGCTTAGGTGGTCATTTTGTTGCAATTTCTTGGGGACTGCTTTCACCATACATAGAAAACACTACCTTCCCTTGTCCTCGGGTTCTTAGACTCTTCCTTCCCATCCTTCTGGAATATTCTCTGAGTTCAGTGTTATAGATATACCAGTTGGGTATGGGCACACCACAGTCAGCTGTTCTCCAATTTTCACCTGTTTTGCCTTGCTGTAATTGTCTCCTGCTGCAAATATACGCTTCTTTGATAAGGACATACCCTTATCTGGGGTTGAGTCTTAGGCCTCCATTTTCCCAACTCTGAGATGACAGGTGCACAGCTCCACACTGGCTTAGTAATGAGGGTTGTTGTTAAAGATTTCTTTTTGCTGCTGCTGCTGGTGGTGGTGGTGGTGGTCATGGTGGTGGTGGTGGTAGTGTGTGTGTGAATGCCACATGTGTATGAGTATACCCAGATGCCAGGAAAAGGTACCCTTGAAGCTGGAGATACAGGCAGCTGTGGACTGACAAACATGCATGCAGAAACCACTTTGGTCCTCCAGAAAAGCGGCCTTCCCACCTCCAGGCCCCTCGGCTATCCTGGCCATCACTCCCTTCATCTTTCCCTTCCAGATCCTTCAGGGCCCCTCACCTCCCTGCGCTCTCCCCTCAGGGCCTCCCACCATTCCCTCCCCTAGTGGCTCCTTGGAAGGGCACATCTGCCTGGGAGTACCCTTTGCCCTAGATTCCTCCAGCCCCTTGTCTTTAGGCTCCTTCTAATAGCCGGGAAGGCCAAGTGGCCTTCAACAGGCAGTAGGAAGAGCTAGCCCTGCTGCCTCCCCTTGAGCCTATACAAATATGCAGCTATCACAAAAGTATCCTTCCCAGGAACCAGCCCTTTACTCAGGAAGGGGCCTGTCACTTCAAAGAATGGCTGAACATTCACTTCAAAGGATGATTAATTTCTTACTTAACCACCACCCCCAACACCTGGTTGTTGTTTTTCTGCTTTAAAAGAAACTCATTCCCACCCCTCCCATGATGCAACAATTTCCGAATCTGTGGCAGCCCTTTCGTGCTAGTCACTCCTCCACAGTGAATAAAGTTGCTTTTTGGTATACCTAGACTTCACTGGTTCTCTTCTTTTACTTGCACATCCCTCAGGCCCAACCCTCTTGACTACTGAGCTATCTCTCCAGGCCTCTTAAAGCTTTCGAGGTGACATAGTAAGATAAACAGAGAGATGTGCAAATGGCCTGTCAATCCACTGTGCCTACCTGTCTCACTGTCTTGTGTGTTCACATATTCTGGCTTCACGTACACAGTGAGAAAAGTGTAAGCATTCCCGTGGGCTATCAGCAAGGATGACAAGAGACTCTGGCAATGCCAGGAAGCCTTGATGGGAAGGAGGCCATGCCCTTTGAACACTGCCCACACACCTGCCACAAGTTACGTCACATCCTGCGGCTACAGCCGCTGCCAGGTGGGGACAAAGAGTGCACTTACAGAAACTTCTTCCTTCGTGTGCCAAGCTTTATATCAACAGCAGTAATGAAATATGTGGACAAGGTTTTAATCACTTGCACATCTTGTTCTTGTAGCATTAACTGGAGTAAATAGAGTCCTAAGCTTCAAAGCCCTGTGTTTACTCAAGGTAATGGCCGTGGAGAGTCAAGAGTGAGTTGAAAATAAAAAGTAGGTCAAAGCCGTAGATTCTGGGCTGTGAGCAACTGAATGTAGAAGGCAACTCAACTTCACATAATGCTACTTATTCAAACTCTCAGTGTTCACAACTATATAATTTAAAGAGCAGCTGATTATTAGTTACAGATTCCTACAAGCATAAAAGTTATTGTAATTTGAAAATGTACAGTATAATAGGACCCATAAGAAACATGTGTATAAGAGGAAAAAACAATAATGAGGAAAAAAAAAAAAAACTCCTTTGTTAACTGAAAACTGAAAAATGTTTGATGGCTTGTTTATACCAACCACTAGAGGGCAGTGTTGAGCTATTTGTCTAACAACTTGCATGATGGCTGAAGCAATGAGAATTACTAGAATTATCTGTACTAGAATTATCTGTAGCCCATTACAAGACTGAGATTCATCAACACTGAAAGAATAAAAGGCTCAACACGCAGTATCATTCACTGTTGCCATGAGGTCCTATTCTCAGTGATACCATTTTTAGGTCAATCATTAATTCATTATCAAATTATCATACATATTCTTTAAAAATCTACAGTTGCTAAAACTAAATTAAGCTGGTCATGGTGGCATGCACTTTTTCTCTGTATAGCCTAGGCTGTACAGTCTGTATAAGTCTATGCTACAAGCTTTGTAGACCAGGTGGCCTCGAACTCACAGAGATCCACCTGCCTCTGCCTCCCGAGTGCTAGAAATAAAGGTGCGCGCCGCTACGCCTGGCAGTGGCATGCACCTTTAATCCCAGCACTGAGAAGCAGAGGCAGAAGCAGGAGAATCTCTAAGAGTTTTGAGGCCAGCCAAGGCTACACAGTGAGACCATGTCTCAAATTAATTAGTTATCCGATCAATAGTGGGGGGGGCACACTCAGGGCTCCAAGTGGCTGAGCAGGATTTCGGCCACTAAGTCACACTCACAGCCTAAGATCTTCGTTAATAAAAACAAGTACAGAGATTACTGTTTCATCAAAAATTTTAGGTTGGCAGTCAGGCATGGTAGCACACTCCTTTAGTCCCAGCATTCCGGAGGCAGAGGCAGGCGAATTGCTGTGAGTTGGAGGCCAGCCTGGTCTACAGAGGGAGTCCAGGACAGCCAACACTACACAGAGAAAACTTGTCTTGAAAGACCAAAACAAACAAAGAAAGAAACAAAAGTATGTTAGCAAGCTGCGTGCACCAATGCTTTCCTGTCAAAAATCAATAGAGTTCACAAATTCTTAAAATCAGAAAGTCACAGAGACTACTAGATTACACAACTTTTGGTATTTAGAAAATAAAATATCCCTATCAATAATTTCATAAGATTTAGCCTTTAGCTGTGTTTACTTATTCACTGAGATATCGAATGATTTTGTTGTTGTTGTTGTTTGAGAATGGATCTCACTGTGTAACCTTGGTTTCCCCTGAACTTGATATATTATGTCTGATCTCAGACTGACAAAAACCTACCTGCCTCTCCTAGTACTGAGATCAAAGGGACGCAATCAACTTTTGCTTTTTTTTTTTTTTTTTTTTTTTTTTTTTGCCTCTTGGAGGCAGGGTCTCACTATGTATCCCTGGCTGTTCCTGAACTCACTATGAAGACTGGGTTGGCCTTGAATGAACTCACAGAGATCCGCCTGCCTCTGGCTCCCTGAGTGCTGGGATTTAAAGCTGTGCACTGCCACACCAGGCTAGGGGTTTTGGTTTGGTATGGTTTGGTTTGGTTTGGTTTTGGGTTTTCAAGACAGAGTCTCTCTGTGTAGCCTTAGCTGGCCTGGACTCATTTTGTAGAGAGGCTGGCCTGGAACTCACAGAGATCCACCTACTTCTGCCTCACAGAGTGCTAGGATTACAGGCATGTGCCACCAGGCCCAGCTTTTTTTTTTTTTTTTTTTTTCTTCAATCTTTTAAATGAAGATTTACACACTCAAACTTGTCCAAACAGGAGAAACTAGAGTTACAATCTGTATTTCTTGACCTTAATCATTTGAAGAAATATCCCAGATGAGTCTAAAGTTTGAGGTTCAAATGTATTCTCTTGTCAATTAATAACAGAAAATATAATTAAATTACACTCTCAAAAAAGAAAAACAAAACACTATGCGCTGGAGAAAATGTCTTGCTTCCTTAGTATTTCCCTTAAAGTTTGTTACAACCTTCCACTTTAAAGGTATGAGGCAGAACGATCCGTTTGAATTTGAGATTTCTACTGGGGGTAGTCTCTGGGGCACCCAGAAGTATCCAGTTGCATCTGGATAAAATCATAACAAATGAAGCCAGGGCTAGCACGCTGGCTTGGAGGCTAAAGGCACTTCCTAGGCAAGCTCGCGACTTCACCTGGATCCCTGGAACCTGCAGAAAGGCGGAAGGAGAGAGCCGACTCCACAAAGCTGTGCTCAGACCTCTGCATTGTGCTCCCAACCACACACACAATAATACATTTAAAAATTACTTTAAAGAACTAGGCCAAGAGACAGGGCAGCAAACAAAACTGCACCAAGAAAAGTACATCCAGGAGGAAAGGAGTTTGGGGATTAAGAATATACAGAGAGGCCTGGTGATGCAGAAACAGAAGGAGTCTGTGGGTTTAAGGCCAGCCTAGTCTACAGAGAAGTCTCAGGTTAGTCTGGTCTACACAGGGAGACTCTGTCTTAAAATAAAAAGAGTGAAAGAAGAGAGGCAAGAGGAGAAAGAGGGAGTGGAGAGAGAGAGACAGACAGACAGACAGACAGACAGACAGACAGACAGAGACAGAGACAGAGACAGAGAGAAACTGGGCGAAAAGAATGTGTAAATGGTATATTACACAGTGTGATGTCATCACTCAGGACAGTGTGGGGTAAAATCTGGGATTGTACCTTCAGCGTTTCCAACAAATACATTCCTTTAGCTTTCCTGAAGCATGAACATATGATATACCTAGTCTTATTATCTTATAAGATACGTGTTGTTGTTGTTTTTTTAATTACATCTCTAAAGGGAAAATGTATCCCTAGCTACCTTACTGGGGATGAGGCAACACATTGGTTGCACCAGGACCAGCAAGGTGCCTGTGATAGCGAGGAGAAAGGAAATGCTACCTATATTGAGTGCCTTTGACAGAGAAGCTGGAAGTATTTGTCCCAGGACACAGTGGTTGCCATGAGGGAGGGGTGGAAAATAAGCCAATAATGACATATTTCTGGAGTTACAGAAAGAAAAGAATTTCTCTCAACCCCTGGTAGATTTGATTTTTGATATACTTTATTTTACTATTTTGTTGCATGCATTTAGTTGTAGTGTGTATACGGGAGGGACGAGCAAGCAAAAAAAGGGAGGTAGGTGCTTTCTCAGGACAACAGTGTTCCGGGAGTCAAACCCTTTACCTGCTGAGTCCTCTCACTAGCCCATGGGTTAGATTCTAAACAGCACAGAGTAAGCTACAAGCTCTCCTATATAAAGATTCTGTTTTTAATATTACTGTCCTCAGAAGCATCCATTATTCACAGACGCTCAAGAAGGCTTGAGCGCGTTGTTTTCATTATACAAAGGCCAGAACATCCAGAAATACAGAGGCAACAGAATGATATACTTAGGATACGCTTCATGTGCTGGGCGTGGGGCACATGCCTGTAATCCCAGCACTCTGGAGGCAGAGGCAGGAGAATGACTCTGAATTCCGAGACCAGCCTGGTCTACAAAGTAAGGCCAGGAAAGCCAGGACTGTCATACACAGAAACCCTGCCTCGAACTACCCCTCACAAAGGAATGCTTCATGTTACATTTTAAAGATTTTATAGAAAAGAAAACTAAAGCCAAATTAAATGCATTATTGCCTTCCAGGTTTCTTTTTCTTTCTTTCTTTCTTTCTTTCTTTCTTTCTTTCTTTCTTTCTTTCATTTTTGTTTTTTTTGTTGTTGTTGTTTTTGATTTTTGGTTTTTGTAGACAGAGTTTTTCTGTGTAGACTTGGCTGTCCTGGAACTCACACTCTGTAGACCACGCTGGACTTGAACTCACAGAGATCCACCTGCCTCTGCCTCCCTGAGTGCTGGGATTAAAGGGATATGTTGCCACAGGCCTGGCTGCCTTCCCAGTTTCTAAGGCAAAAACACTGTAATGCCTTATCAGGAAGACAGAACAAAAGTATGCCTGTGAAATCTCTAAATGTAAAAACACCAAAACTAGGCCTTTTCCCATAGTAAACTGTTTTAAAGGATATTTTTGGCTCTTTGAAGTCTAGCAAAGATACAAACCTCTTTGTTTTTTCCTTCAGTAGAACAATAGGAGTGGCTGATTTCTTGGAACATTTACTTTAGCTTTTATTTCATGTCCCCCGCCCCCCCCACCGGTGTTTTTGTTCCCAACACCCAGTAGGCTTGCTTTTCTAAAACAAGACTCACAGCTTAGAGCTAAGTCATAAGGGCACTAGAGAATGCACAAAAATGCACACACCTTTAATCCCAGCACGAGGGAGGCAGAGGCAGGTGGATCTTTGTGAGTTCGAGGCCAGCCTACTCTACAGAGTGAGTTCCAGGACAGCCAAGTCTACACAGAGAAACCATCTCGAAAAACCAAACCAAAACAAAACAAAGCATTGTTTTAGGACAGTCAGATTAAAGCACAAAGTTAGTGTTTTGAGCAGTAGGTGAGGCAGACAGAGGAAACAGCTTCTTTAGTTTAACATAGCTGATTGCTAACACTTGGAATTACATAGCCATTCTCTGTCTGTTTAAAAAAAAAGTCTATCCAGATATTACAGTCTTTAGGGCTATCAGTCATCAACATCAAAGGCTTTTATATGGAGTTCTTTTTTGTTTGTTTGTTGTTTGTTTATTATGTATACAGTGCACATAAGATCATATTGTAGATGGTTGTGAACCACCATGTGGTTGCTGGGAATTGAACTCAGGCCCCCTGGAAGAGCTGTCAGTGCTCTTAACCGCTGAGCCATCTCTCCAGCCCTATATGGAGTGCTTAACTAGGGAGGTGGGAAGCCTTGTGGAACAGACTCAGTAGGTTTTCTGATCCTGAGTTACAGACCAGGGCAAAGGAGGACCCTAGCAGGATTAGACCTCGCTCCTGGCCCATCCCTAGGAAGTAATCAGGGCAAGAAAGTAGACTTTTTCCCTCTAATAATTACAGCATCAGGACAACTGTAAAACAGACATATCTTATAATATTTCCAATATGATCTTCTGGGAAGCTTATATAAAGAAACTTGTGATGGCCACACAAACAATACACATAATTATTAACCTGAGAACAAAAATGTTCAAAAATAATGCAATGAGAGCCATTTAATGATTTGAAGTTCCGATTTTTCTACAAATTCCTTTACCTTTAGAGTGGATTCTTCTAGTGACCTTCAATGAAGCTCACTGGGTCCCAGGACATCCTCCTGGGGTCCTGCTGCCGCCCTCTCCCAGAGTCCTCTTGTCTTGTTCGAATTTGATGTCCTCTGGCTTTGGCCCAGCTGATGACTCTAGGCTCTTGGGTTTTGCAGCTTTCAAGTGCTCGTGGGGAGAAGAAACGCTGTGCTCTAAGATGATAGGAAACACCTCTCAGTCTAAAACCCTGAACCCTGTTACTTTGCAGGTAATTCAAATGCATCAATAGTCGTGGAATATGTAATGTAACTATAAAGACAAGATATATATTTACTTTTTCTCAAAACTGATTTGTGGTCTAGAAAGATGATTAAGAGATTAAGAGCATACAATCCTCTTGCAGAAGACCTCAGTTGAGCAGCTCACAACCTTCTGTAGTTCTGTCTCCAGGGGATGTGACACCCTCTTTTGGCCTCTGAGGGCACTGCACTCCTGTGCCCAACTCCCCCCCCATACACATTGACACTTAATTTTAAAAATAAAAGCAAAATTTTGTTTCATAAATAAATTTATTCTTTATTCATTTTTTTGAGACAAAGTTTCTCTGTGTAAATAATAGCTCTGGCTGTCCTAGAACTCTCTTTGTAGACAAGGCTGGCCTTGAACTCACAGTAAGGATGTTGAGCATTTCTTTAAGTGCTTCTTGGCCATTCTTCTGTTGAGAATTCTGTTTAGCGCTGTACCCCATTTTAAATGGGATTATTTGGTTTGTTGGTGTTTAATTTCTTGAGTTCTTTATATATTTTGGATATTAGCCCTTTGTCAGATGTAGAGTCAGTGAAGATCTTTTCCCAATCTGTAGGTTGCCCTTTTGTTCTATTGACAGTGTCCTTTGCCTTACAGAAGCTTTTCAGTTTCGAGAGGTCCCATTTATTAACATGTCTCCCAGGTTTTCATAATATATATTTTAAATATATATTTAAATTGTTTTTTATTTTTAAATAAACCATTTACACATTTAAACACACACACAACGTATATAGGTGTATACACACACACACATATGTTGTTTTTAATTTTTTTTTAAATATTAAGGATCACTAAATAGCCCAGGCTGGCCTAAAACTCAATGAACCTACCCCATGAGCCTCCAGGGGTTTCCAATTATAGGCATGCTCCATCACACCTGTCATGATTAACTCTTGTTTGTACATAACAGCTTCAGTCCTTATTTCAACATATTTTGTTTTGTTCTTGCAGTATAGTGACTGGACCCAGGTCTGTGCACGCTGGACAAGTGCTGGGTCACTGCCACACTAACAGCTCCAGCCTTTGAGTCTGACAGCCACTAACAAGACAAGGGCTGTCAGGCAATGGTGGCGTATGCCTTTAAATCTCAGCACTCAGGGAGGCAGAGTCAGGCAGATTTCTGTGAGTTCAAGGCCAATCTGGTCTACAGAATAATTGCAGGACAGTCAGGGCTACACACAGAAAAACCCTGTCTCGAAAACTGGAAAAAAAAAAAAAAAGACAAGGGTTTCTGAAACTTGAATATATATGGAAATTGAAGCAACCGTCTGTGAGTCCTCCCTCTTCTGACTTCAGAATGGTTCTCTTTTTTTTCTAGCTTATTTTGCCCCATGAACTATTTTTGTTTTATGTTTGATAGTTTGTTTTGAGACGGTCTCAACGTGTAGCCCTGGCTACCTGTGATAAAAACAATTTCCTGTTAGCCAGGGCTGGGAAGATAGAGGGTCAGAAGTTCAAGGTCACCCTCAGTTCCAGTGATTTCAAGGCTACAGGACTACAGGAGACACCCCCACCCACAAGCTTTTTAAATGATATGTTTATTTGCAATAATTTTTTTAAAGATTTATTATAGATAGTATTCTGCCTGCATGTGTGCCTACACACACAAGGGCACCCGATCTCACTATAGATGGTTATGAGCCACCATGTGGTTGCTGGGAATTGAACTCAGGACCTCTGGAAGAGCAGCCAGTGCTCTTAACTGCTGAGCCATCTCTCCAGTCCTTGTTTTGTTTTTTTGAATCAGTGTTTCTCTGTGTAGCCATGGCTGTCCTGGAACCCACTCTATAGACTAGGCTGGCCTTGAATGCTGGTATTAAAAGATGTGCATCACCACTGTCCAGCAGCACTTAATTTCTTTTTCAAAAGCCCCTTTCAGGATCCAAAGAGATGGATCAGTGGTTAAGAGCACTTACTGCTCTCATGATCAGGCCCCTATTCTAACACAGGGAAAATTCTAATTTTTGCAAATGCCTGCCGAGTTCACTCCTGAGTACATCAACCATGGCTGGCATCTTTCTGAATGAAACAAAGAGCTAAAGCCACAATTTATATCACCCACCAACTTTTCCTACTCTAATCCCAAGAGAGCACTCAGTCCTTCCATAAACACTTCGGTTGACAGCTGGGGTGTCGGTCCTCTGCACTGAGCCCCCTCTCCAGTCCCCCACTAGATCACTTAACTAGAACTTGCCAGATAGACAAAACCATACAGACTGTTTTCAAATATACAAGCAGACCTATAAACACCCTCCAATCCAAGTATTAAGGATTATCTCACTTAGCTAAATGGTTCGGTGGTTGAGCTACCTCAAGGGAGAGCTAGGGAGAAGGCTCAGTGGTAAAATACTGGGCTTCCAGAAGAACCGAGTTTGGTTCCCAGCACCCAGATTAGCTACAGATTAGCTACCTTACGTCAGCTCCAGGCGGATCTGGAGTTCTTGGCCTCTGTAGACACTTCAACAGAAGTACACAAAGCCCCACACAGACACACATACATATGTAAATAAAATTTTTAAAAATAAATCAATTATGCCAGGTGTGGTGGCGCATGCCTTTAATCTCAGCACTGGGGAGGCAGAGGCAGGCAGATTTCTGTGAGTTCAAGGCCAGCCTGGTCTACAAATGAAGTCCAGGACAGACAAGGCTACACAGAGAAACCCTGTCTCGAAAACAACAAAAAGAAGAAAAGAAATTATTTCACCAGAGCCTTTAATTTACAGAAATTTATTATGTGGACAGTTGAGTACAGTGATGACACAGGACCTAATCCTGTTCTCAACAAAGCTATGAGTTTATGAACAAGGCCAGGCATCCTGTCTTATTTTTACACTTTTACAACTGAACATTTAATTAATACATAAAAGATTTAACTATTACTGTTAAACATATCTTTCCTACAGTGCTTCATGATATTTAAAAAAAGTCTTTTAGGCTCAATATATGAAACTGATGGCGACACTTTTTATTACTCCTAAGGTACTGGAAGTGCCCTGTCATCGTTTTCTTGAAAGGAACTTGGCACAAAAGGCTGCAGAGAGGTCTCTGTAGGGGGTCTCTGAGTCCGACTTGGTTGCTGGTATCCGGCAAAGATGGCGGAATCCAGGGGAGCGCAGCAGCAGATTCTGTGAGAGGCCCATGAGGCTGGAGCACAGCCAGTAGAGAGCAAGTGACTAGAGAAAGCACATGACGTTAGCACCTGTCCCTGTATGGGCAAGGTCTGCACAAGAAGTCAGTAAAAAACACCAGTATTCAGAGCCAGCTGCAAACAGCATGTGGGGTCCAGCAGGTGAGAGAGGCTGAGAGCACAAGAATGCAGAGCGAGGTGTTTACAGCAGCCGGATGACAGAGCAGGAACCAGGCAGAGCAAGACAGTGCCCCTCTTCCTTGGCTACTAGGACTTTTTTCCCCACCACAGGCACTACTGACAAGTTGATTGTACAGATGGATGGTGGGAGCCTGGGGATGTGGCCACTTCCCATGGCAATCTTACTAGACTTCATTCCCCCTTTTACTCATCAGTCTTCCACGAGTCCCCAGTAACTAGCTTCTCAGTGTGGTCTAGGATGCATTTCTTTATTTTTTTCGGAGACAGGATTATCAACTTTTGACTTTCTATACATACATACATGTGTTTCTTACACACACATGTTTCAAGCTTTGCTCCATGTGGCTGGTGAGTATGCCTGGGATGAAGCACTCCAAGTCTGAGTTCACTATTCTTTGGCTTATACTGGTTATTTCTCTTGCTTCGGTTTCCTACCTGTAAAATGGGACAGTCACTGTGTCCACCTTAGAGGGCTGTGACAAGAGCAGTGACCCACCGTGAGCATCCGCATTTGTCTGACCTCAAGGGCAGAAGTAACACAGCACAGGCAGATTAGCACAGCAGGTACAAGCACAGCTGAACTGCCTGAGGAGTAGAGTTGCGACTTTACCTTTGCTCCAGTGCCTGCCTCACTATACCACCAGGAGAATATTCAAAACTCTTTAATAAGAGGCCTATGGCTGGGCGTGGTGGTACACACCTGTAATCCCAGCACTCAGGAGGCAGAGGCAGGTGGATCGCTGTGAGTTCAAGGCCAGCCTGGTCTACAAAGCGAGTCCAGGACAGCCAGGGCTGTTACACAGAGAAACCTTGTCTCAAAAAACAAAAAAAAAAAAAAAAAAAAAAAAAAAAAAGAGTGCCTAGGGCTGGCAAGATGGATCAGCTGGTAAAGGTGCTTGCTACCAAGCCAGGTGATGAATTTAATCCGTGGAACCCACATGGTGGAAGGAGAGAACTGACTCCAGGAGGCTGTCCTGTGACCAGCGCACACGTGCCTGGCCTAGAACTAGGTGCATCCAGCGGGAAGGGATTCTTCTGCTTAGCTTCTTGAGTATCGAGGACAACGGCCAGCACCACCCTCAGCTTACACAGGGATTTCCAAGCCCTTTCTTGCCCCCCCCTTTTTTTTTTAAACGCATCCAGTTGGAGATGCAAGCCGCCATCTACACAATCCCCTTTCTTGCTAAGAAACAAAACTCTAATTTTTATCTAGGTGTAGCACATCTAAAAAAAAAGCCACTATACATACGCCCTAGGCTCTTAAACAGCTTAGATGTAACCAAATGAGGCGCATGCACCTTTAATTGGTGGGACAGTAGCAAGGCTCCTAAGAAGGACTATGTGTACCTGGAGCATCCTCTACCATTTCTATGACGTGCCTTGCTCCAGCATGCGCTATGACTACTGTGGCCACAAGGACAGCCATCAGAGGCTGTGTGTGATAGAGCAGTATGCAGCAACAGGGCTGTCTTCGTGGAGCTGGTACACCATCCCTAAGCTGGCTCAGTCTGAATCCCGATAGCATCAGGTGTGGGTATGTAGCACACCTTTTCAGATCCATCACTAACTCTGAGCCCAGTGCTTTACATGACATGGCTCTTGTCTCATCAGTGTTACATGGTGTCTTCCAGCAATTTTCCACTGTGGGAGAGCACCGTGATACCATTTCATGCTCACAGGCACGGATGGGGTCGATTCCAGAGATGTAGGAATTTATTTTGCACAGGTAAACGACATTCGCCCACACTCCAGCTTACTATACACTGTGCACCAACAGCACACTGCTTCAGATCCCTGAGGACTGTGAGAATGCTGTACGTGCTCATCAGCCTGAACTACTGACAACTGAATTCCGCTTAATGGCTTCATGTTGGCGCTGAATAAAGATGAAAACATATACAACACAGCTTTTGAAAACTTCTAAAGTATCTGTGGGAAATATCTAAGAGCAGCTATAACAATTGTTTGTTCTATTCCTTTCAAAAGTTTACTTAGGTCTCCTCAGGGACGAGTGAACCAAACCCACAGCAATGCAATGTTATGTAGAACCCGTGACTCCATACGGACTTGACAGAGCTTTCCTTTTAAGTGCTTGGTCCAGTCCTCGTGCTAACCCTTGGTCCAGGCTACACAGAAGTTGTTCAGTGTATGAGCTAGTCAAATAGGTCATTGCAGAGGATGCAAGGTGCTCTGTCGGCCTAAGATAGAGGGGGGGGGGAGTGGGAGAGGAGAACTGGACACGTGCACGTGAAGAAGAGGAGTCAGTCCAGCCCATGCCCAGTGTTGCTGGACGATACAGACAACACTTATACAATCGTTGTCTGTCTGTCCACCTTTCTTTCTTCCTCCCTCCCTTCCCCCTTACCTGTCTCTCTTCTGGGTTTTTTGAAACAGAGTCTCTATATGTAGCCCTGACTATCCTGGAACCCACTCTGTAGACCAGGCTGGCCTCGAACTCACAGCGATACGCCTCCCTCTGCCTGAGAGCAACAGCAAGTCAAGCGGGTAAAAGGAAGTCCCAAGGCACCAAGACGGCAGGCTGTGGAAGCTAAGCAGCGGCCACATGCAATGCTATGCTACTCACTGAAGGCACTGCTGCAGCAACTGGGATCATCAGCACGGACATAGCACGCACAAAGTTTGTAGCGTACATTTGAAAACGAGACATTCCAATTTTTTGTAGAGAGGAGATCTGAAGTGAAATCAAGAAAAACACACTGATTACTAAATGCAAATGACATCGGGTAACTCAGAACACATGCTGAAGCCGCGGCTTCCAAGTACTCATAATCCTAGTGCTTTGAGCTGTTGGATCAGCAACTCAAAGTCACCTCTGCCTTATAGATTTGTCAGACAGGCCACAAGGGACAGTGTGTTTTGATAGGGTTTCACCAAGCAGCCCTGACTCACCTGGAACTTCCTCAGTAGATTAGGGTAGCCTCAAACCCTGCCTCTGCTGGGATCACAGGTGCAGACCTGCACATCTTGATAAACACTAGTTTGTGAGCAGCACTAGTGTGCTGGCACTATGGCACGGTGGCAGAACACTTGAGCTGCTGTGTGCGAGGCCATGGCATCCATATTCAGCACTAAACACAATACCTTCCACACCAACGAACTTGAGTAGCTAACTGTCTATCTCCAAAGCAGGGACGACAGTTCGGCCTTTGTGCCTGTGAGGCAGGGGGCTGTGGCTGCATAGGCAATTCTGGTGTAGCTGCTGGTTTTGTGAGACAGACTCTCACTATGTAGGGTTCTGTCGCCTCAACGTTCCAGGTGATGAGATTCCAGACAGGTGTCCCCTGCACTTTGTGTGCCACTTTCCCTCCCTTAAAATGAAATGGCTACAGTATTATCCTCACAGGGGTAGTCTGAGTGAGATAAATCATGTCAACTGTTCAGAGACACCAGCACACGCTACTGTTACCTTACAGCCTTTTATCAGTCATTAGGTGGCACACAGAACAAGTCTACAGCCCTGACAGTAATTCACTTTCACCTTCTTTCTACCAAATACTGAAGACAGACCAGAGCCACACTATGTGTTCTTAAGGAAGAACATTTATACTGTACATGATGTCTTTCCCCAACAAAATTTCATTGATGACTTCAGATTCCTTTTTTGTCTTTAAATCTTAAAAAACAAAAACAACAGAAAAGGTGTAAGGATGTTTTCCCTACACATGTATCTGTGTGATGCCCATGGAGTTCAGAAGCATTATGGGTACAGAAGAGGTGACTGAGAAATCCTGTATTTTTCATGTACATGCTTCTGTACTTTATCTCATCAAGGTGTTACCTATGGAGCTGGACCTGAAGTTAAAGCTTGTTGTTGTGAGCAGCCATGTGGATGCTGGGAACCGAGCCCAGGCCCTGTCTGAGAGCAGCCAGTGCTCTTAGTCACCGTGCTTTCTCTCCAGCCCCATCTTTTCTTCTTTAAACACATGTCCTGGGGTGGCGTGGCCCTTGCTGTGCAGCTGAAGATTCTCATGTCCTTACAGCCATGTGTCACTCAGCCCAGGGTAGTCAGGCTGTGACAGAGCCCTGGGCTTCCTGAAAGCTAGGCAAGCACTTGACCAATACAACCACTTTCACAGCTCCAAGGTGCTTTAAAAAAAAAAAAAGTGGTGTCTGCCACAAAAAAGATGAGTATTAGAATTGTCAGAGTGCTCATTTGACATGAGGGGTTTGTGAGAATTTTACTCCAAGTCTGACCTCTATACAAAATTACCAGCACACTTTCTGTGTACTGCGTGAAGCACTAGGGGAAGCAAGAGCTGACTGAAAATCTGTATTTTTCATGTATGTGTTTCTCTACCTCATCTCATCAAGAAATTGAAGCGATTATCCTAAGTCATTTAAGAGAATGGCAGCTGGTACTCAGGGTTCCCTACCAATAAATTCACATAACAGATACACAAAAACACCATTCACTTGTAGGATTAAAACCAGACTGGCCAGGCATATTAATTCTTTTGAGACTGGTTCTCTCCACGTAGCTCTGGCTGTCCTGGATCCAGCTGGGCAGAGCAGGGTTGCTTCAGCTTTACTTCTTTGAGACGGTCTTGTTATGTAGTCTAGAATGGCTTTGAGTTTGGGATGCTCCCGCCTCGGCTTCCTGAGTGCTAGAATTAGACATGGGCTAGTATTCTTACTTCAATAACAAGGGTTCTGACACCCAGACATAAAGGAACTGGTTCATGTCAAGAGCTGATGGCATCAGAATTCAGAGCTATGTCTAACAACAAAACACACATGTACGTGATGTCAGAAGAGCAAGGGTGGCAATCCTCGTGGCTGAAATGGCCAGCAACCCCCAATGTGACCCACTGACCTCCACTATCAGTAAGTTGACAACACCAACGCAGATAGGCAGGATCCAGGTGGAATCCACTGCAGTGAGATCAGGAAACCACAGGCTGCCTCCAGCGGCCAACTGCTCCCGGACAGAAACACCTGCTGAAACAGCTGACACACAAAACAACACGGTTCCTAAGAACAGCTGCAGGACCATACAAACAAGGGCAGCCCAGCAATCCCAGAGTGCCTCACTCTGAACATCTGCACTGGTTTTATTCAAGCTATTTATATTCGCTACTCTTTGTTTTGTTTCATTTCCTTAAGTTTTTGTTCTCAACACAGACTGTCTGTTCATGCTTCAGATTCTGAATTCTGTAATATAAGAAAGACAGTAAATGGTAGTTATGAAAACTAGGACTGTTTTTCTATTGGGATGCAGCATTGAAGAATTTGAGATGGGCCAGGTGCTGGTGGCACACACCTTTAATCCCAGCACTCCAGAGGCAGAGACAGGTGGATTTCTATGTGTTCTGGGCTAGCCTGGTCTACAGAGCTAGTTCCAGGACAACCCTGTCTCGAAAAATCAAAAAATTGAAAAATAAAAATATTTTGAGATGAGGATTTATTTCTGTAATAGTTACCTTCTGAATGTGTGGCCCCTACGCTAAAATTCCGAAGGGCAACAGATATGAAGATCCACATTGGAAGCTGGACCCAGACCAACACCGTGGCTTTCAAAGGATGGCAGTTGTCACGAACGTACAGCTCCGAAACGAGTCTCCGCATGTTCTTTAGATAAGTGAGCCTACAGAAAAGGAGGAAGGAGAAGACAACATCTGCTTATGATAGTTTCAACTATCCTAAGCAGTAAGGGACAGCCACTAGACAGACAGCACACGGCCCTTTACTGTCAGACTACAACTTTAGTCTCTAATGATCGCTGGCCAGGAAGATTTTAAAAAACCATTTCATTTTATAGCTCTAATCGTGTGCACACACAAGTGCATGTGCAAGGGGCCACTGCTGTAGATGCTGGGAATCAAGCTAGGGTCCTCTGGAAGAACATGTGAACCCCTGAGCCATCATCCCCTAGCCCTTGTCAGTAGAATTTGAGGGGTGAGATTTTCCCAGGTGTGGTGGCACATACCCACAGTCCCAGGACCTAGGAGACAGATGTGGAGGGATTTAAGGCTTGAGACCAGGCTCCAGCTACATAGCCAGTTTAGTATGGCAAACCTAGGCTACCTTGTGAACTCGTCTCAAAATTAGACAAAACAAAGAGTGGGATTTCAAGACCATCCAAGTGTAACACAATTTTAACTACAAATGCTACAGCTGAAAGCATCTTTTATTTAACCCTGTAATCCAGACAAATATCATCACTCACCCTCCTAAAGGATCACTCCTGTTCTGTGGGCTCCTGCCTACTCAGCCTTAGACTGTCAAAATCACCTCCATTTTTTCAACTTTTCAACAAAGGTCATAGTAATCTGTTCACCATATCAGTCTTTCTCTCTCTCTCTCTCTCTCTTTCTTTCATTATCCTTTCTTCCTTTTCCTGGCACTCACTATGCACCAAGCTGGCCTCCAACTGAAAGATCTGCCTGCTTTTGCTGCCTAAGCACAGGGATTCAAAGTATGTACCATCAGAGCCAGCTCAGTTGCTTCTCTTGTTTTTGTGAGACATGGCCTCAGATAGTACAAGCTGACCTTGAACTTGACGTGTAGCCAAGGATACTCTGAGCCTTTGGTCTTCTCACCTCCACTTCCAAAGTACCAGAATCACAGGCCTGCAACACCATAATGGACTGTCGTTTCAGATTGTAAGTCTTACTTTCTGGACCACGGTATTGAGGGATAATTGGGATTTTGAGGCAGGGAGGGTAGCACTAGGCCAGGTTAGTCTCCAGGTCACAAGCCTCCTAAGTGTGCACCATTAACCTTGCTTAGTTTCATACTCATCTTTAGACCTTTTTTAACAAATTTATTTATTATGTATATAGTGTTCTGCCTGCATGTACACCTACACGCCAGAAGAGGGCACCAGATCCCATTATAGTCAGTTTGTGAGCCACCATGTGCTTACTGGGAATTGAACTCAAGACCTCTGGAAGAACAGCAGTCAGTGTTCTTAACCTCCGAGCCATCTCTCTGGCCCATCTTTAAATTTCTTTTTTTTTTCCGAGACAGAGTTTCTCTGTGTAGCCTTGGCTGTCCTGGACCCGCTTTGTAGACCAGGCTGGCCTCGAACTCACAGCCATCCACCTGCCTCTGCCTCCCGAGTGCTGGGATTATAGGCGTGCGCCACCACACCCGGCCCCCATCTTTAAATTTCCTATATCAGGAACATTTAGCACACAGTAGGCCTTTAGTAGATTACTGAATTTAATCAGTTTGCAGAGTACTGAACTGAGACGGTACACACACTCTAGGTCCTTCTAGTCCTCTAGTCTCTCTGTGCTTTATTTCTCCACACACTTGCACATCCTGGTCTTTGAAACTTTTAGGTCACCCCCAAAAAGGGACCCCCACCTAACCAATATCTGTGGAAATTTGTGATACTCAACACAGGAACCACCCATCTGCACAAGATGTTTCTAGACAAGCATGCCCTGGTGTGGCTAAGGCAAGGCACCGTGACTCTCACCCCACCCAGCCGTTTACAACCCAAATCAACAGCTTTTCACCTGTCTATTTCTTTGTTTATTGCTTTCATTCCAATATCTAAAACAACTACGCTACATAGTGGCTTATTAATATGAATGAGCCAATCAATACCTAAACCTGTATTTACATAAATATTATATATACAAATTATTTTTCATGATTACAGACGCAAACTGCATACCTGGCAACTCTCTTAGACCAACCAAACTGATGTGCACGGACTGCAACTTCTTGGTTAAGGCGCTTGGCGATGTCTTTTATTTCTGGTTGCAAATTTTCCACCTAACTAAAGAAAAAAGCTCTTTTGATGAACACATAAAGAACTAAATTGATAACCACTGCTATAGTTGGTTTCAGTTGTCAACTGGGCACATCCAGGAGACAGGACCTCAACTAAGACATTTCATATTTCATCTATCAGATTAGTGTACACTTTTTTTTTTTTTCATTGCTAACTGACACAGAAGAACCCAGGCCACTGTGGGTCACCATCCCTAGGCATGTGAGCCTGAGCTATATAAAAAGTTAGCTGAAGCCTGTTGTGGTGGTGCACACACCTTTAGTCCCAGGACACAGAGGCAGGCTGATCTGAGTTTGAGGCCAGCCTGGACTACAGAGAAAGTTCCAGGACAGCCAGTGCTGTTACACAGAGAAACCCTGTCTGGAAAACAAAAGTTAATTAAACAAGCCAGTAAGCAGTGTTCCTGCACTGTTGTACTTCCACGCTGTAAACCATGTAATCCCATTCCTCCCATACTCAGCATCTGGTCAGGGCAGTCAAATTTATAGTTATATTCTGTTCCCTAAATATTTACAAATGTTTATTGATCATATTTGTAACTGGGGAAAATGCAAGCAGAAGGTACTATTTGATATTAACTTGCTTAAAATGTCTTTAGTCACAAATTTAAAATTCCAGCTTGTATACCTATAAGCGTGATCTGGGCAACCAAACTGATTTACACAAACTGCAACGTCTTGCTTGCTATTTCTGGTTGTACATAATAACATTTGCAATCCCGATGCCTACTCTGTAGCAAATGAACAGCACCTCCTACTTCACTGAGATTAAGTGAGAACTACACGGGTTTTACTGTTCCATCCTTAGATTTCCCAGTGTAGAGAAAACAGCACTCCACCTGCCTATACGTACATCACTGACTTTCTGACTCCACACTGTTGCTACTTCCCTTCCCGGCAATCCTCTGTGAACTTTCACCTTCTCAGACTACTTTAACTCGTGCTGATTTAAGCTCATCCATGGAAAGGCAATGCTATACCAATTCTACACACACAAAAAAAGAGAGAGCGAGGCCCTAAAAGGCAATGTCAAAATCACAACTCATCAGATACAGAGTGGTAGGTGGTAGGGCCAGAGTGAGAATCCGAGACTGCAAACTGTTAACTTTGTGATACCTATCTAATAGTGAAGAACAGTAAAAATAGTTAGGGGCAAATAATGCGGCAGACCCACTCTGATGATAAAAAAAAAAAAAAAAAGGTTATGTGGAGCCAGACATGGTGGCACACACTCCGACAAGTGGGCTAAACGCTGTAAGTTCTAGGCCAGCCTCACCTACAAAGCGAGCTCTGGACAGGCAGGCTACAGAGAAACCTTGTCTCGAAAAACTAAAAATAATAAGAAGAATACACAGAAAAAAAAATAATAATAATGCACAGGAAAACTGTCTCGAAAAACCACGAGTAATAATAACAAAAACGATGAAAACGTTGCAACAACAATAATAATGAAGATGCTTGTGTGCCTAATGTTAAGGTTCCTGCCTGCAGACTGGTCGCAAGCGGAAATTTAGGAGGTATTTATATTTCGGATAAAGACCTGGTAGGTAGGATGAAATGGAAGGTACTCGTCACCAAGTACCACTTGGTGATATTGCTAATTATCTTAGCAACGACGCAGTCTTGATGGCTAAAACAGGCAGGCAGCACGGGGACCGACGCCCCTCACCTTAGCCAGGATGTAGTGCTGATAGGCGGCCAGGGGCAGCGTGACAGCACCGCGCAGGGCAACGGTGCTGAGTATGATGCTGCCCCACCAGGGGAGGCCCGTGGCCTCGTGCGCGACCAGCAGCACTTCCTCCGCCGCGCCCACGGGCGCCGACGCTGCCAGGGCCTCATACCAGCCGCCCGGAGAGGCCGCCGACACCGATGCGGCTGCCCATAGTGGGAGAGCCGGGAGGCGCGCGCTGCCCCAGCTCGGGGCCGACCCCTGTGCCCGAAGCCGCAAAGTAGGCAGCGACCGGAGCCACCCGACACCAGAGCGGCACAGCATGGTGACACCTCTGCAGTCGCAGGATGGTAGGGTGGCCGAGGGGGACCGCGCATGCGCCGCCCCGCGGTCACGCCATACTGTCCCGGTCAACGCGGTGACGTCAGCGTCGCGCTAGCTATGACGTCAAGCCCCGCCTTTTCCACGCGGCAGGCTCAAGACTCCTTCCCCTGATGGGGTGGAGCTCTGAGCAGTCCGAACCGGAACTGCAGGGGTAGGCGGGGCCAACAAACTACCCTGTTGTTGAGTTTCGGTTTCCTCCAAAGAAGTTTGTCCCTTGTGTTTTTTTTTGTGACGCCGCTGCTTCCGCGCGTGTAGCATCTAGAACTCCATTTCCACGCACTGCTGAAACACCTACTTTGACAGTAACGAGTGTTTATTTCGCGCAGTGTTACTGTGTCCTTTATCCCCTAGGTACAATTCTACCTGATAAAGATTTAATCACTGCACTCGGGAAACAGGCAAATGGATCTCTGATTTCGAGGCTATCCTGGTCTGAAAAAAAAAAAAAGGCAGGAAATACAGTTCTTTACTACTTATCACTTTATAAAATGAATTACCATTA
Organism: Acomys percivali; assembly: GCA_907169655.1. Lineage (NCBI taxonomy): Eukaryota > Metazoa > Chordata > Mammalia > Rodentia > Muridae > Acomys > Acomys percivali. Next base: position 26,985,515 of record OU015756.1, on the reverse strand, counting down.
GCAGCACAATTTGCTTCCACAGCACTGTTTTATGGCTAAATGGAATGCACGGGGTATCCAGGAACTGCCTGAATTTTTAAGTTTTGAGTTCCTGGTTACAGCAAATTCTCGGGATGACCTGAGCAGTTTTCTTACAGAAGGCCCCACCCCTAGAGGGAGCCAAAAAGTTTTTAGGAACCTGCCCCATGTTTTGTAAAGCCAAGCTGTACCATAGTGTCCCCTACTTCACTGCACAACTACCAAAGTATCAGGTAACATTTTCTCGAACTTGGGTCGGCTGCCTTCAAAACTAACCATGAATCTATGTAAGAAAATTTGAATGTTAGCCAATAGTGCTAAGTGAACTGTTTCCCTGCTGTCCTTCCAGAGAACTGTAAACATCCAGTTGGCCTTAAGGATAGAGAGAAGTTCCGTAAAAGGACACAACCCTCCTAAGGCTCACTTATCATAAGAGGACCTACAGTCAATTCTCAATATTGGGAAAATAAGTAAATCTTCATTATTTATGGTAAAAATAAACAATCCTATCTCTGTATATAAATAAGCCTGTTACTCAAGGATTTGTTAACAAACCCTAAACCAAAAACTTCAAGCAGTTATTAAAATCCTTAACTTAAAAAAAAAAAAAAAATTCTAACTCCAGCTCCAGGAATCTGACACCCTCTTTTGATATGTTAGCACCTGCATTCACATAAGACAAAATTATTTAAAATAAAACAAAAACAAAAAGAAATCTGGCCTGGCACAGTGGCACACACCTGTAATCCCAGCACTGGGAGAGGCAGAGGCAGGTGTCGAAGCCAGTCTGGTCTACAAAGCGAGTCCCGGACAGCTAAGACTACACAGAGAAACCCTGTCTTGAAAAACAAAATGTCCTCTTGTTTCTGTCTTCCTCTCTTCCTTTGTCTATCATCTTGTTGCTTCTCCTTCTTCTCCTCCCATGCACATATAAACTCCATATCATTAAAACACACACACGCACACACACACACACACGCGCGCGCACACACACACACACACACACACACACACACACACACACGCACCCCTTTGAAAAGCAGTCACCAATGAACGTTTGTGCTGCTAGACGGTTACCCAGAGTCAGGGCCTACTTGTTTTTAAAGCTTTTTAAATTTACCTGAACCATGTACAAAGTGGGAGGAAGAGACTCATGTGAGAGCAGAGGGACAACTTGAAGGAGCTGGTTCTCTGCTTCTATAAGGTGACCTTTAAGGATAGGACTAAGGTTGTCAGACATGGCTTTATGCCCTGCGGCCCCTGAGATCCATTTCTTCATTGTAGTACAGACTATCCCAGAATTTTCTATATGACTCAGGCTGACTTTGTCCTCTGGACAAATCTTTATACACTAGAAGCAGAGACAACAGGAGAACTAGAATTCAAGGCCAGGTTTCACCCTCTCGAAAGACCTAAAAATATAAAAGCGAGGGCCATTACCTGCAATAACCCTCTGAAAGCTGGGCGAGGTGGCACAGGCCTGTAATCCCAGCACTCTGGGAAGCAGATTGCTGTGAGTTCAAGGCCAGCCTGGTCAACAAAGTGAGTCCAGACTGTTGGCTCTGTTTCTTAACAATTAAACTTTATTATACAACCCAACTAGCTTACACAAGAAGGAAAAAAGGTTAAAGGGACAAAAGAGTGAACCTTCCGGTATCCGTTCCACGGGATGAGTCCTTAGGTGTCTCTCTGGCCCGCGTGATAGTCCAGCCTGTTCGCTTTCTCCACACGCTCTCTCCAAAACCCCTGGCTGAATCTGTTGTTTTTCTCTTCCCCACCTGCCTGAGTCACATGGGAAGGGCGGTCTCCTTCTCTCGTTGAGGGTCCATTAGAAAAACAATAGCCCAGGTGGGGTTCCCAGGTCTGCTTCCTGAATTCCAGGCCCAGACTGGCTCCTCTCAGTCTATCACAAGGTATTCATGGGGTGCCCCAAGGGTAAAGCCCACCAAGACTGCTTCCACCTGTGACAAAGCTTAATCTTTCCCACACCAGACAGCCAAGGCAACACAGGAATGCCAAAAAACACAGGGGAAAAAAAAAAAAAAAAAACAAAAATCTCCTCTGAAAACCACGCCTTCCTTTTGGATTTGTTTTTAGAGATTTTTAGCATTTTGTGTATTACTCTAGCTGCTTACCTCAAAGGTCAGAAGAAAGCATCAGATTCCCGGGACCTGGAATAATAGCTTCCAGCTGCCATTTGGGTGTTGAGAATCAAATCCATCAGTATCTTCCACAAGACAGCAAAACCCTTGACCCGGTTCCCCAACCCCACCCCACCATTTGGAGGTGTGTGTGTTTAATTTCAGTTTATTTAGTGTGTGTGTGTGTGTGTGTAGATGAACATGCCATGGTGTGCCCCTCCTTGGTTTAGACAGGGTTTCTCTGTGTAGCCTTGGCTGTCCTTTAACTGGGACTACAGGAATATACCACCTACCTGGCTCGGTTACAATCTTTAACTTTTTTTTTTTTTTTTTTTTGGTTTTCTATTTGTTTCTTTTTTGTTTTTGACACAGGGTTTCTCTTTGTAATAGTCCTGGACTCCTCTCTGTAGACCAAGCTGGCCTCAAACTCACAGAGATCTGCCTGCCTCCACTGGAATTAAAGGCGTGTGCCACCTACTCATGGCCTATTGACCCAGTTCTTAATCCAATCAGAATTTGCTATCTACTAGTGGAATGCCAGGGAAGTGCCTGTAAATCATGAATTTCAATGCAAAAGTAGTATTCTCACAACCAACACTGTGAAATGTTTTGAGGTGCACATCATAGTATAAAATGACCACCAGTATTGGAGCAAGCAAATTAAATCACATCAGTCCTAACATGGCAAATTAACTCTTGTGCAACACATTAAAATAATCATATTAAAAACAATCCCATGGTGGTGCACACTTTTAATCACAGCACTCAGGAAGCAAAGGCAGGCTGATTTCTGTGAGTTCAAGGCCAGCCTGGTCTACAGAATGATTTCGGACAGGGCTACTCGAAAAGCTTAAAAAACCACCTCAGTATTTACAATCAACTTACTCAATTTTACCGTGTATCATACAACTGATTTTTTTCAACTTTTGAGCTCCTTGAAGAGAGCTCTGGGAGGCTGGAGAGATGGTGTAGAGCATTTGCTGCTCTTTCAGAGGGCTAAAGTTCAGTTTCTAGCACCCACATCAGGCAACTCACAACTACCTCCAACTCCAGAAAGGCCCTCTTCTGGCCACAAACACCTGCACAATCCATCAACCAACCAACCAACCTCCCTCCCGCCCCACACACAATTTTTTAAAGAGACAGCTAGAATGTTATGAGGCCAGCCTGAGATAGCTATTGAGTTCCAGTCTAGTCTGAACAGCAAGATTTTTGTCTTAAAAAAAAAAAAAAAAAAAAAAAGATATGGGCACAAAGCCTTATCAGCACCTAAGCAAGGGCTAGAGGACTGCCACAAGTGGGAGGCTAGCATAGGGTACATAGCAAGCTCAAGGAATGCTTAACAAGATAGATGGTCCTTGATGGTTCTAATCATTTTTCTACTTTATGATGGTCTGAAAGCAAGCAGTACCCACTCAGTAGAAACCCAGAGCTTAGTAAGCAGAGACAGAAAGATCCAGGAGTCAAGGCCAGTCTCGGCTACACAATTTATGCCTGGGATTACAAGTCACAGGTATGTCCGAGCGTTAAACAGCTCAACATATACTAAACAACCATTTTACCAATCATCCAAATTTTCATCCTCAGCATTTTTATTATAGGAAACTAAAATCTGACTCAAAATCTCAATATAGGTTATGTTGTCATTTAGAGTGCTCATTTTCCAAGTGATTTCTAAAATGTTCGAGGAAATTTTTAAGAAAAATTTAAGAGGTAAATTGTTATGAGAAATTACTAAGAAATAACCCTTTGAACTCAGATTGAGGTATATTTTTCTTTTGGGGGGGCTGGAGTGAAAGTTGAGACAGAGTCTCACTATGTAACCCTGTCTGGTCTGGAACTTTATTGTCCAGGCTGGCTTCAACATAAAGATCGACCTGGCCTCGCCTCTCAGGTACCAGTGGCACACCACATCTGGCATCTCTTTTTTATTATGTTTTTCAAGACAGGTTCTCTGTGTAATCCAGGCTATCCTAGAACTCACTCTGTAGATCAGGATGGCCTTGAACTCAAATATCCGCCTGCCTTAGCCTCCAGAGTGCTGGCATTAAAGGTGCGCATCGCTACGTCCAGCTGTTAAGTCACCTCTTAAAAACGAAGCACACTATGTAATCTGCCAAGGTAATCACAGGGGGGGGGGGGGGGAGACCTGCACGGTCTCAAAAACTTTTATTGTTCAAATAAAAATGTTCTGTACTACATCTGAAGTATAAAAATGTATTTGAAAAGTGTTCCTAGTACAAACTTCTAGAACTTTTAGAACCTTCTGGAACTGTCCTTTATAAGCCTGATCTCTAAGTGTAGAGATACCGAGTTCCAATCCACTTTTATGCTCCACATTTTAAAATCAAGAGAATGTTAAGTTTTTCACCATTCTTGGCTTTCTCACTCTTAAGAGATTCTGTGTGGTGAACACTACCACTTATGTGTGGCAGCACATGCTGAGTAGGGTCTATTCTCCAAAAGTTATTGCAGAAAAGAATTGTGGCAGTGGAGAAGACGGAACCATGACGAACCTCAATACTAAATGTTAACATCACATAGTTTTTTGTGTGTAAGTAAAGTGCTGGGGTCTAGATTTTGTTTTTAACTCATGGCCTTATCTGCAGGCTATTCTCCTAATTTGGGTGTACTAATCATAGGTGGAAAACCAAATGTACATATTTAGCATCCAAACAGCTGGGCAGGGTTGAGAAAACCATCTTATACTCTTTACTCAGGTCACTAGAGGCATGAAATCATCTCATATACTTTGACAACCAAGGAATGTCATTATTAACCTTAGGTGGTGTACCTATGCTTAGTTCATGTTTTACAGTGTGAAGTTTGTATCTAATTAAAAACCAAACAGACAGGATTTCTCATGTATGTATTGTTTTGTAATTCAACCATGTGAGCTATTATTCCATAGGAGACAGGGCAGGACACATTTTCTTCTTGTATACATTATTGTTTATTGTTTCAAGTGGATGGAATATTATAATTCCCACTGAGTAGTTTAGTGTGGCCCTGAATCACATATAAACAGGTTAAATGGAGACTTCAATTTATAATCCGTGTATTCATGTATTGACTGTAAATTGTCCTAAAAACAATCCCAAACACTCCTTTTCGACTTGGCCCAAGTTAGCTGTTCATCCTTTTCGTTGCTACCAACAAGTGCAGAGCAAGGAGCCTTTCAACCTAAGACATAGATGCTTGGAAGGGGAAAATTGTATGTTGACTCTCGCTGACCAGGAGACAATGTTTAAGAATCAATATTATCCAATATAAAATATGCTGAAATTTTAAAAAATAAACAGTATATGCTGACTGAGAACTGTGGTGGCTTTTAAATTGCTCAAAAGTCTCAAGTTTTCTAGTCAGAAGAAACCACTGGTGCCAATGAAGAAGTTCCACGTCTGTGCAGCAGCCACTACGGTAGAAAGCTTTACAGGATGTTTTTCACTACTGAGCAAGAGAATCTTACTAGTAATAGTGGCAGAGATATAGTCCAAACTGAAGAGATAGTGTGTATTAGTTGGAAAAGTGTGACAAATTTAATAAAGACATGGAAAAATCAGGTATTTCTTCTCTATGCCTTGCTACAAACCAACCCAAAAGGGAGCAAGATGGGTGTTTTAGAAGCTAACACAGGGAGACATCCACTGATAATGCCCATCACGTTACTTTATGCTTAAATTATACAAGTAGAAAAGTTATGCTTATTAATGGTTTAATGTATGAAGGAAACATCCAGATTTCTGAATATGAAGGTACATATCTCACATTAATTTAAGTCTACATAAAGTAGAGCCTCTATACTGACATACTGAAATTTACTTTCTGCTTAGCCTTTTCTGTTATGTAAACAATTGTACATTTATTTGCCATTCTAAAACTTCAGGATCAAGTTTACATAATTTTGCTAAATTTCCGTGTTTGCTCAGAAGCAGTTTACAGTACTAAAACCAACCAGCCAAAGAACAGCTTCAACAGAAAGTTATGTCCAAAGGAGAAGAGAGAAAAAAAAAGAAGAAAAAATGGTAAGAAAAAATGCTAACTAAGGTAAAAACGGATGTTGATGGAGAATGGGCAGTCACAAATGTTCACAGAAAATAGGTCAGTTAGTAAGTTCTTCTGCAAAAAGCCTACACACTTCAGTCAAGCACATTGAATGATTTGGGAGCATAAAAATGTTTCTCGGCCACTTGTGATTTCCTCTGAATGAAAGGAATCTGCAGGCTAACAGGCTTATCCTCATCAGCCAAGCTGGTTCATGTGCACACTGTTCATGTGAGGTGCCCAGGGTCCGGTCCACACCTATGAACATAGAGCATGTGTTTTAATAAATACAAGTTAAACAAGTTACTTAACGCAATACTCTTAAAAAATAACAAAGTATTTATGGACTAAGACAATTTAACCCCGTTCCATCTCCCAAGTACAGACAGGTTTGTTGACATATTTAATCACAATACATAAAGAAAAGGAGACACTTGGGAGTACAAGGTTATCATAATCTGTATGGTTGAGCCTCAAGGTCATCCTGGTTACCTGAGACTGATCTCATGTTAAACAACCGAGAGAGGAGGACAAAAGGCTGGGCACTGGAGAGACGGGCCAATGGCTAAGGGTACAGGGTACTCTCTTACAGAGGCCTTGGGTTTGGCCTCCAGGGCCTGCACTGAAGCTTCATATTGCCTCTTCTGGGCTCCAAAGGCACAAAGCATGCATGTGATATGGATATAAATGCAGGTATAACACCCATACATACAAAGTCAAAGAAAAATCACTTTAAAAACTGCAACATATAGCCAGGTAAGGCGGCGCACACCTTTAATCCAGGCAGAGGCAGGCAAATCACTGTGAGTTCAAGATCAGCCTGGTCTACAAAGTGAGTCCAGGACAGCCAAGGCTACACAGAGAAACCTTGTCTGGAAAAACAAAAAACAAAACAAAACACACACACAAAACAAAACAAAACAAAAAACTCCCCTGCAACATACTAGGAAATAACTGAGAAAACAGTGATAGCACACCCCTGATAAGGGACTGAGTCTGGGGCCTTGAGAATGATAAGCATACGCCCTGCCACTCAACTTCACCTTCTAGTTCCCAAACCTCTTTACCTTGCTTTCCTTTCCTCTTTTTCCCTACCAAGAGGTGATGCTCTGACAACAAAGACTGCTGTGAAAGGACAATTATTTAGAGATGCTGATCATACACCAAAGTAACTTCAGGTGAGTCAGCTATGGCTGCTTATGCCTATAATCCCAGCACCTGTGAGGCTGAAGCTGCTGTGCCTTACGTTCAGGGTCAGCCTGGGCTATCTACTGAGTGCCACACCAGACATAGCAAGACGCAGGCCCCTTAAAATAAATCTAAAATGAATCATTTCAGTTTTGGTACGATACTGTTAAAACATAAGAATGTATAGTTCTTTAGACATTAGGAAATTGTAATGTTAGTATGAAGATCACTTTGCAACTTACTTTTTTGTTGTTTACGTGCATTGGTGTTTTGTCTGCATGTATGTGTGAGGCTGTCTGATCTTGGAGTTACTGACAGTTACTGTCATGTGGGTGCTGGAAATTGAACCTGGGTCATTTGGAAGAGCAGTTAGTACTCTTAACCCAAGAGCCATCTCTCCAGCTCCTAAAGATATATTTATTATTATGTATACAGTGATCTTCCTGCATGTACACCTGCAGACCAGAAGAGGGTATCAGATCACATTATACATGGTTGTGAGTCACCATGTGGTTGCTGGGAATTGAACTCAGGACCTCTGGAAGAGCAGTCAGTGCTCTTAACCTCTGAGCCACCTCTCCAGCCCCTATTTTTTGTTTTTGAAACAGTGTCTTACTACGTAGTCCTAGATAGTCTGGAACTCTCTATGTAAACCAGGCTAACCCCTAACTGACAGAGATCCACCTGCTGAGTGCTGGGATTAAAAATGTCCAGCTATGTAAATTAAATTCTTCTACATACCATCTGCTACAGAATAATCTACAAAATATCTATTAGCTTTAAAACACTGAGCACCATCTTACAAAGGTTCTGTTTTGTTTGTTTGGTTTTTTTGTTTGTTTTTGGAGACAGGGTTTTTCTGTGAAACAGTCCTGGCTGTCCTGGACTCACTTGTAGATCAGGCTCGCATCAAACTCACACAGAGCTCTACCTGCCTGTGCCTCCCGAGTGCTGAGATTACAGACCACCACAGGAAGGTCTCCAATGCATTTCAGCTACAGTAAACCTGCTCTCCTGGCTGTATTCATTGTGCTTGACTGCTATCATGATTTACGTACATTCTATGTTTTGTATTCTGTAAACATGAAAGTGACTGCTTGCTGAATAATCAGCCTTACCGTTTGAGGACCATTATTTTCTGTGGAGCTTGAAACCATCTTTATCAGTGAATTCCAAGATGGGTCTGCAGCATGAGGGCCATTGAATATGGGTCCTCCAGCACCATCAGGGATAGGTGCTACTGGAGGTATCATTGCATTCCCATACACAGAAAAAGGCATGCCCTTAAAGAAACAGGGTGAGGAAACAGAGTTTAACACACAAGCCATTGTTTTCTTTTTTCTTTGCCTCCCACCTCTTATCAACATGGAGAGAACTTGTCACAGAAAATGAAAAAGAGGCGCTTGTGAGGCGAGGGCAGCCCAGGTTCCAGAGTGAGTTTCAGGCCAACCAGGGATACATTCATACTCTGTCACAAAACAGAAATGAAACAAAAAACAATCAAACAAACGAGTCAAATGCCATGAGACTGATTTTAAAGCCTCAGTTGACTGTATAAAAGATTCACAGAATCTAGAAATTATTCTGATATGAGCTCATTCAGCCGAGTATAGCTGGACATGGTGGCCCAGGCCTTTCATTCCAGCACCCAGGAGGCAGAAGCAGATAGATCTCTGTGAGTACAAGGTTTGTTTGGTCTCCAGAGTTCCAGACTACCCAGAGCTACACGCTGAGACCCTGTCTCACAAACAAAATAAAGGAAAATACAGGCAGGCACAGGCATGTGCGAGGTGGAAGAGAAAACCAGAAGGTCATCCCTAGCTATGGAGCTCTGAATGAGCTGGAGAGCAGGGTTTGCTGCTCTTGCAGAATACCTGAGTTCAATTTTTAGCTCCTACTTTTGGTGGCCCATGAGTTCTTCTAATTTCAGCACCAAGGAATCCAACAATGCCCTCTTTGGCCTCAGGGACATCTGCATTCATGTGTTCTTACATACCCACATATACACATAAGTAAAAATAAAAATCTAAAAAAACAAAGAATTAATAAACAACATACCCCAACCAAAACAAACAAACAAAACACTCCTAGAACAAAAGTCTCTTAAATGGCTAGAAAGATTTAACCAGTCTGACCTGTCAAGACCCGCTGGGTCATCACAGAAGCTTATGCTCTTAGAAATAAGAGATGACCGGATAAGAAAAACATTCTGTAATAATGAAAATGCTAGTTTAAATTACCCCAACTTTAGGAAAGTCCATGTATCCTGCAGGAACATGCTGATGGAATGTACCAGAAGGAGTTACAATTCCTGTACTATCTCGCTCCATTGCTTGATGCTGTGAAAACACTCCTGGGTCAGACATTGGCCTGTGAATCATGGGATTTCCCATCCCAGGGTTACACCAGTCCACTTTGTCTGAGAGAAAAGAAAGTAAAAAACAAAAGTTGGTAACATTCAAAATCAAGATACAGTTTTTTAAAAAAAGCTTCATAATTTCTATTTTAACTTATACCAAACTCTGAATTCTTTCAAACGGATCTATTTTTTTATGACTTTGGCAGTATTCCTACACTGCTTAGTGAACATTGTCAAAAAATTCCATTGTTGGAAACACTGATACAGTAAATGTGTGGATTTGCTTTTCTCACAGTAAGTCTGTAGGAAAGAACTAGAAGACAATTGAGAAACTATGACTGTTTTTTGGTTTTAGGCACGGACATACCTTACAGATCCATAGTATTTCTGGACTTGTTACCTTAGAAATGACTATGACATAAACTCATTCTTGTTAAGTGAAGGTGGGGGACAGGATAGATAAGTAAATCTATCCTAACATGGTGCCTAAAGTTTAACGCTTGAAGCACTAGATAGATTAATTAGATAGCAAAGATTTCAGATGGAGAACTTGGAAGTTGTCCTGAATGTTACTAATTCATGCAAAGATAAATTAAACACAAAAGAACTGTGGTAAGTATTGTGACAGTGCAACTGGATACATCGGTTATTTGAGAAGGGGCTATCTTGAGACATCTCAACTATGAGTGGCTTTGATGGCCAGTGAAGGAGTCACATGAAGAATCCCTTAAATAAAAATTCATTCATTGAATATAGCAACAGCAGCGACAATGACGACGACGACGACAACAAAACACTACGAAGAAAAGGAAAGCTAAGAGAAAGCCAAAAGATCTTAAAGGAAACACCAACATCTTAGTAGTGCAAACACCTGTAATCAAAGTGTTGGGAGGTGAAAGCAAAAGGATAAGAAAGTCAAGGCTAGCCTCAGCTACATTGTGAAACTCAACGCCAACCTGGTATACAGGAAACTTTCTCAAAAGACACAACTTCTTTATGTGCATTACATTATTTTCAGAGATGAGTAAGTGCAGCGGGAAGACCACATGAAATCGGAACTACAAGAAGCGGACTAGTCCAGCTGAAGAGACAGGTACAGAGGTCCTTTAAAGGAAGGATGAGGGCTGGAGAGACAGCTCAGCAGTTAAGAGCACTGGCTGTTCTTCGGAGGACTTGGGTTTGAATCCCAGCACCCACATGGCAGCTCACAACTGGCTGTATCTCCAGTTCCAAGAGGCCCTCCTCAGTCACCAGGCACACAAGTGTTGCAGACATACATGCATGAAAAATACCACACATAAAAGTTAAAAAAAAAAAAAAACAACTCAAAATATTAATAGTAATTAATGTGAAATTAAAATATTATAGCTAAATGAGTAAACTTTATTTCTAGTAATATGACAGCATATCATACCTTGATTGCCACCAATCCCTTCAAAGGACCAGATGCCACTATGTCCTACTGATGTAGACAAATTACTCCCAATAACAGATGGAGCAGAAGTTCCAGTTTGCCTGATACGTGCAGAGCGCTCAGTCCCGATAGGGACTGGAACTTTCCTGTCCTGAGAGACATTGCTGGGCTTTTCGGACCCTAAAGGTACTGATGATGGGGCAGGAGACGGTGCACGAACTCCAGAGGATACGGACTGTGCAGGGGACTCTGGAAAAGGATATTTTGAAATAGAATATAGGTACTCTGCAGAATATTTAATTTTGTAAAACCAAAATCTTAAAATTCTGAAGATATCTTAAAATATACATTGTCTGAGGAAAACTGAGATATACTTTTAATTACATTTTAATTTTCATACAAAGAAACTGCTTTCATATATATACACCATTACACTTTCTCTTTACTCCTATCACTTTCTTAGCCATCTCCTCCCTTGCAGGCAGCCTCTTTGTTCTGCTGAAATAATTTTCTGCTTTAAGAACAATGCTTAGACAGCAGGTCACCGAGAAGAGACTTGATACCCTATGAGCATATACAGGGGGAGGTAATCCCTCTGAGGAACAGTCATAGGGAGGAGAATAAGGGGAAAATGGGAGGGAGGGGAGAATGGCAGGATACAAGGGATGGGATAACCATAGAGATGTAACAAGAATAAGTTAATAAAAAATAAATAAATAAATATATGTTATGTGCTGAAAAAAAAAAAAAAAAAAAAAAAAGAACAATGCTTAGGCTGAGCATGATGGTGCACATCTGTAATAACAGAGATCCAGAGGGTCAATCAAGACGACTGCAGGCTGGCGTGGTGGCTGCACCTCCCAGCACTCTGGAGAGAGACAGGAGGATCTCTGTACACTGGGCTACATAGCGAGCGAGTTCCAGGACACCAAAGGCTACACAGTGAGATCCTGTCTCAAACAGAACAAAAAAGAAGATGACTATAAGTTCATGGCCAGCCTAGGCTACATAATAAAGACTGTGTCTTTAAAAAGAGACATAGAGCCGGGTGTGGTGGCACACACCTTTAAGCCCAGCATTTGGGAGGCAGAGGCAGGTGGATCTCTGAGAATTCTAGACTAGCCTGGTGTATAAAGTGAGTCGTGGATAGGCAGGGGCTCTGTTACACAGAGAAACCTGACTTGAAAAACCAAAAAAATAAATAATAAAAATAATAATAATTAATAAAAAACAACATAAATGTATGCACATGATAACCTAGTTAAGAATAACAATTTAGTTCAATGGTACAGTGTTTACCTGGAATTCATGAGGCCCTTAGGCCCAATTCCCCCTTCTATCTCCACATGCAAGTTTTGTAAAAGACCAAGAACTTAATATTACACTATAATGATCTCAATGCTACAAAGTGGTCAACTCATTTAATAAAGGATCAGCTTAACTGATATTTAATTAAGTCAGTACTTGCTGTTACTGTAAAAATCAAAGCATTTAAAAGAACACTGTTTAAATTAGGTGCATGCCCATTTAGCCCAGGCTGGCATTGAACACTCTATTAGCTAAGGATAATCTTGAACACTGTTTTTGTGTGTCTCAGGGTGGTATATGCACATGTTCCTGTGTGGGTATGCATGCCACAGGAGATTGTTAGCTATCCTGCTCTATTACTCTGCCTTTGAGCCAGGGCTTCTCAGTGAAGCTGGAGCTAGGCCAGCAGGCAGCAAGCCCTCGGCATTTCTTTCCTGGCTCTACCCATCACAGCTGTGGCGTTACAGGCAGGAATGCAGTCCTCCCTGCCTTGCTTATTTCTTGGTTTCGGGATCTGAGGTGAAGTCCTTATGTTTACACAGAAAGTGTTCTTACCCAGCAAGCCAATGCTCTAGCCCTTGACCCTGAGCTTCAGACTCTTCTATTTCTGCCTCCTGCATGCTGGGTGCTGAGACTATAGTTATCTGCCACCATACCTGGTTTATGCAATGCAGGAATCAAACCCAAGATCCTGTGTATACCAGGCAAGCACTTGATCAACTGAACTACATCCCTAGTTCCTCAATCTGTATTCTTCCCAAACAGCTGCTTTTTTCTGTTGAGGTACTTTGTGATGAAGGACTCTCCATAGGTTCATATGTTTGAAATACTTAGTCCCTAATTAGTACAATATTTGGAAAAGATTTGAAAGTATGGTCTGGTTGAGGAAGATGTGTCACTGGGGATGGGTTTTGAGGTTTCATGACCCAACTATAGACCTTTAATCCCAGCACTCTGGAGGCAGAGATGGGAATATCTCTGTGAGTTTCAGGGCAACCTGGTCTACTTAGTGTTTTAGTGAAGCCAGGACTTTGTAGATAGAGTGTCTCCCCCCACCCAAAAAAAAAAAAAAAAAAAAAACCCAAAAAACCAAAAAACAAAACCAAAAAACAACAACAAAAACCACGGAGAAAGGTAAGGCACTCCCAGCTAGTCCATCACCTCCCGCCCCTGCCCGTGGAAGAGACTTGCACTCCGCAGCTGCTGCTCCAGCAGAATGCTCTCTGCCAAGATGCTTACGGACGCTCACCCTCTCTAGAGGTAAACTGTTTCTTTCCTAAGTTGCCTAGGCCACAGTGTCTCTTCACAGAAATAAAAAAGTAACCAAAACAGAAGAGTTGCTACCAGGAGACAGGCTATTGCTGTGAAGGCCTGGCCAAGGTCCGTTTGGGAAGAATATGTTAGACTTTGCATGAGGAAAGTGATGGACACTCTAGGAGATGGTGAGCAGGCCATCTTACCAGGGGTGTGGAAGGTTGTGCTGTTGAGTTATGCTGATTATGAAGGCCAGATTCAAAGGGTTTCAGAGGGGAACAATACTAGCACTGTGATTAGAAACTTTTCTTGTGATATTCTAATGAAGAATGCAGCTATTTTTTGCACTTGTCCTAAGAATCTGCCTGAGACTAACTGAAAAGTTTTCGACCAATTTCACTGGCAGAAGAGATTTCAAGATAGCCTAATATTGACTTTGTCACTTGGTTATGGAATCACTCTTAGACAACTCTACAATGAAAATGAGCAAGCTGGGCAAAAATAAATATAAAATGTTCAGCTTGAGGGAAAAAAAGGAAACCAAGAAATTTAATGTTGGGCCAAGGCTTGTCCTGAAAGAGACTAGGAAAGAGGTTTTAGATTGAATGGAATGAAAAGAGTGGTATCCTCAGGGTAGGAACTCACCCAGCTAAGCTTCCAACTTGTAAAAGACAATGCAAAAGAAATGAAAGGAAGCTATGTAGCACAGGAAGGCAACAGATGCAAATAATTCAAGGAGGGGGCCAGATTCCATAACAAGCAAGCAGTTGAGTTTGATGGCATATGCATGTGGTTCCTAAGGACACAGGAGTAAAGGGTGGTGGACACTTCTTCCATGGTTAAGGAAAATCATAAATGCAGGTGTGTGGGCAGGGAGTCTAACCAGCTCAAAAGAGAAGTGTGCAGCAGTCAGCAAGGCTAGGAGGGCAGAACCTTCTGAGTTCTTGGACAACAAACCAGAGTTACAGAATTTCTGTTATTGTATGTAATTTGCTTTTCGATTTTATAAGGGCTGTAATTAGACATTGCCTTGAGTCTCAGAAGAGTCCTTCGACTTTGAAATAGTTTTGAGACTGAAATACTATGGGGATTTTGAAGTTGTACTAAGCGCATTTGATTTGCTACGGCCACAAGTCTATGTGGGCCAGGAAGGGAACTGTGGTTGGGTAACAATGGCCCCCACGGACTCACACGTTTGAATACTTGTCCCCACTTGTCAAAACTGTTTGAGAAGGATTAGGAAGTGTGGCCTTGCTGGAGGAGGCGTGGCACTGGTGGAGGGCAGAACTTTAAAAAGTCCAAGCCATTCCCATTTAGGGCAGCCTCTCCTCTCGCATGCTTGTGGACGGGGCTGTGGGCTCTCAGCTACACTCCATGCTGTGTGTGCCTGCAGGCTGCCATGCTCCTCACCATGGTGGTCATGAATTCTAACCCTCTGCAAATGTGGGTCCCCAGGAGTTCTCTCTTTTATAAGTTTCCATGGTCACGTGGCCTTCACAGCAACAGAAAAGTAAGTAACTACGATAGTTACAATGCAAAAGCAAAGGAATCCGTATGTCTAATAACATCTGTGAAGTCTAGCTTAGGGGGAAAATCAGTTGGCAAAAAGACACTTAGGTTGCTACAGAACTTTACATAATACTAAGTGGAAGCAATTCCTCATCTCATATCCTCTTGGTACTCCACAGCACATAGATATTGACCATGTAATCTTAAGATATGGGAGGAGGAGGGTGTGTGCACTAAAGAGTTGCCTCACAACCCAATCTTTGTTTGGTTCTGTTTTTTCATACAGGTTCTCACAAGTCTTCAACAGTCACTCCCTGTGCCTCAGCTTTGAAAGCCTAAAATCAAAGATATATACTACACCTAGCACAATCTGTGATCCTTAACATTGTTAATTTGAGTATTTCCATTAGAAATTCATTGTTTGTTTGTTTGTTTTTCAAGACACGGTTTCTCTGTGTAGCCTTGGCTGTCTTGACTCACTTTATAGACCAGGCTGGCCTCAACCTCACAGGTCCCCCTGCCTCTGCCTCCCAAGTGCTGGGATTAAAGACGTGCACCATGCCCAGCTAAAATTCAAAATTTTTTACTTGTTACTAATTAAAATAAATAAATAAATAAAAGCAGGATGGCAGCAGAGGCAGCACACACCTTCAATCTCAGCACTGGCTAACTTGATCCACAGAGAGAACTCCAAGACAGCCAGGGACAAACAGAGAACAAACAAAAAGCCAGGCAGTAGTAGTACTTGGGAGGCAGAGCCAGGCAGATCTGAGTTTGAGGCCAGCCTGGTCTCTAGAGAATGAGATCCAGAATAGCCAGAGCTACACAGAGAAACTCTATCTTGAAAAACAAATAAATGAATAAGTGAAAAGCACATTTGATTTAAAAAAAAAAAAAAGGCTGAAATATTAGACACATAATTTTTGCCTTGAACTCAAAAATCCACCTGCCTCTGCCTCCCAAATGCTGGGATTAAAGGCGTGTGCCACTACCCCTGGCTTAGGCACATAATTTAAACAAGGTAAGAGGGTGTGCTGGTGCCTGTAAATGCATCGATGAAGAAGGTTAACACAGGAGAATTTATGTTTGTGGTATGTGGGGACCATCAACAACTTAGTGACAACCTGTATCAAAATGAAAAGTAAAAGGGCTGAGAGAGGGCTCAGTGATTAGAACACTGGCTGCATTTCAGGAGGACTTGGGTCTAATTCCCAGCACATACATATAGCTTATAACTACCAGTGACTCTAGTGCTATGGGATGTGACACCCTCTGCCTGGTGCACAGACATACATGTAAGGCAACCACCAAACGCATAAAATAAAAGGTAAGGCTAAACAATTCTTAAATAAGTAAAAAGAGGACTGTGATGACAGGTTGATGGCAGATTCTGACCTTCTTTTCAAGACCTAGGTTTAATCTCCAGTACATTTTAAAACAAAAAATAGCTAAACAAAAACAACACAACCCTTCAAATGTTCAGTTGCTACTCTGTTTGAAGTATTTTGGAATTTCTGTCATGATAGCTGATCTAGTAAAGATATAATACTGGACAGGATGTGTCTGTTTTGCTATATTGTTTAGGTAGATAAAATTTAAAGGTTGGGAAAAAAGTATGTGGTATTTATGCAGAATAGTGGTTTCTATTTGTATTAGAAACCGTTTTTGCATTATTGTCGAGGCTGCTTTGGAATTCACTAAATAGTTGAGGCTGCTCTAAAACACAAATTCTCCTACCTCTGTCTCCAAAGTAGTTGGAATTACAACTGTGTCCCAACATGCTAAAAATCTTTCCCATCACAAGTTGTATTTAAGAAGCAAATTTAAGTTCAGAGTCAATGGGAGTGGGGTAGGGATGCCATCAAATAGCACAACACATGTCTCACGTGCAAGACACCCTGGACTTCACCACCATGCACTATTAATAGGTTTTAAAAGCACTTTTTAAAGATATTTTTGTGTGTAATATTTTGCCTTCTTTTATGTATGTGCATCAGAAGTGTGCCTGGTGCCCATAAAGGTCAGAAAATAAGGTCGGATGCCCTGGGATGGGAGTTATAGATGCTTATAAACCATCCTGTGTGTGCTGGGAATCAAAGGAGGGTCTTCCTGGAGCAGTAACTGTTCTTTACTACTGACCCATCACTTCAGTCTAAATAAATAGCTTAAAACATAAAATTTTATAGTTATTACACAGAATATCAAGAGATATAAATCATATTCTTTACAGCATAAAATTACGGTAAAGGTAAAAACTTCAAACAACAGTGAGCAGCAGTAGCATATGCCTGAAATTCCTGTGGGAACCAGAAGCAGGAAGATCAGATTCAAGGTCATTCCTTGACTACAGACTGAATTTGACACTAGCCTTGTATATAAGAAAGTCTGTCTCAAGCAAAATAGCAAGCAAATATCCTACATTTCAAGAGCTCAAAGCTCTTTGCTTTTAGAGAAACAACGTCTTCTGGGCTACAGACCACTTACCATTTGATGCTGATGAACATGGAGTCAACAAACTAAGTGGGGAAAAATGCTGTCTGTTAAAGTTAGCAGCAGCAGGTGCTCCTCCAAGAGGTGCTCCTCCAAGAGGTGCTCCAGGCCCATACATTTGACCTCCTGAAAGACTTGAGGCAAAATTTCCCAAATGCGTAGAAGAAGGTGTTACAGAACCATATGGTGAGTCCATGTTGACAATACCTGTAATGACAAGGCCACCATTACTTATAATTAACCCCAGAAGACAGCATTGGAAGAGCACACAAGCACAGGTGAAAGTACTTTAGTTATTTAAAAAAAACAAAACAAAAACCTAAAAAACAAATTCTCAACTGGGTATGGTAATAAATACCTGTAATGCCAGCATTTGGGAGATAAGAGTCAAGATGTAGCATCTTGGGCTACATAATAAATTCAAGGCCAGACTGGCTGCAAGAGAGACTGTCACAACACAGACATGAGCACAAACACAGCATCTCACACGGCCATATACAGACCACAAGACAAGTTTGAGGGCAGGCTACACTATAAGACCCTTTCTCAAAACCACTCCCCTATTAAAAGATATGGCCAAATGAATATAATGAATGAAGGAGTAGTGTCGACTACTCTGCATTCTGTTCTTTTAAAAAATGTATTTTGGGGCTGGAGAGATGGCTCAGAGGTTAAGAGCACCGTCTGCTCTTCCAGAGGTCCTGTTCCCAGCACCCACACAGTGGCTCCCGATCATCTGCAGTGAGACCCAGTGCCCTATTGCAGCAGGCACATGCAGGCAGAATACTGTGTAAATAATAAATACATCTTTAAAAAAGAAAAGGAAACTGGTTTTCAAGAAAATAAATAAAAATAAAAAATGTGTTTTTAAAAAGAGGTGTAGACTAGGGGCTGGAGATGGCTCAGCAGTTAAGAGCACTTACTATTATTTTTGAAGAGGACCTGGGATTGGATCCCAGCACCTACACGGTGACTCACAACTACCTACAATTCCAGCTCCAGGGAATCCAACACCTCTGCTAACTTCCCTGGGCACCAGGGAAACATTTGTGCACATACAAATACATATATAATAAAACAGAATGCACACAAAATTATTTCAAAAAAATAGGCTGGGCATGATAGTACCTGCCTTTGATCTCAGCACTAGGGAGGCACAGAGAAGGAAAATCTGTGTGAGTTTGAGGACAGCCTGGTCTATATAGTAAATTGTAGGGTGGCAAGAGCTACATAATGAGAGCCTATCTCACAATAAATAAATAAAAATTAAAATGGTATAGCCTAGGCAGAACTCAATTTCACAGTACTCTTACCTTTGTGCAACACCACAATGGGCTAAATTTTATTTAAAGCCCAATTCTTTTTTTCTTATTAAATTTTATGTTCATGAGTATTTTGCAGGTCACATGGTCTGTCCCAATAACTCATTCTTTCACACTATAATATCAGCTATAAACAACATGAAAATGAATATGACTATTCTGACACTTTAGAGAGCCCATTGCGTGGTGGCACCAGTCTATAACCCCAGCACTGGTAAGGTAGAGGCAGGTTCAAGATCTGCCTGTGCTGTTTCTTAAAAACAAGGAAACACGAAGAGAGAAAAAAATGGGGTGGAAGACGGTAGGGGGTTGGGAACAGGAAGATACAAGTGGGGGGGGGGGGAGGAATAACAATAGGGATGTAAAGTGAATAAATAGAAAGAAGGAAAAGAAAGAAAATCAATACTTGTCAGGGCATGGTAGTAAAAGCATGTACTCCTAGCACTGGAGAGGCAGAGGTAGAAGGATTCATTGGACTTTAAGTTTGTCCTGGACTTTTAAGCTAGCAACAAGCCAGCCAGGGCACACACCAAGACCCTTCCTCAAATAAATGACAAAAACCCCACCACCACTCTACCCCATCCATGTGTGACAATAGCAGCACGTGTAATGCTGGAACTTGGAGGGTTGAGAAATAAAATCAAGAACTCTGCCAGGCGGTGGCAGCACACGCCTTTAATCCCAGCACTTAGAAAACAAAATCCAATCCCCAAATAAAACAAGCAAAATATCCTTTAAAATAAAAAGAGATCAGATTACATGAACCACAGACCACAGTGTGTCAATCTCTCATAACTTGAAGTGCTCAGGCTAACCCACAACAGTTTCTCTTTTTTAAAAAGACAGGATCTATCACAAGTGGTGGTGGTGGTGTACCCCTTTAATCCTAGCACTTGAGGGGCAAACGCAGGAGGATCTCATGAGTTCAAGGCCAGCTCCATCTATGTAGTGAATTACAGAAGAGCCAGTGCTACAAAGAGAAACCCTGTCTCAAAAACCCAAAACCCAAAAAGATAAGGTCTCCTATCTCCCAGGAAAAAAGTGAACTCAACATATAGCCACGGACTATAGTGAACCCAAAGTGCTGGAAGTACAGAAGTCCGTACTACCATGCTTTTTCAAAAGCACAACAGGTCTAATGCAACTTGGCTGCCTATACAAGAAAGTAGTTATTTGAATACCATGAAATCAGCCGGGCGTGGTGGTGAATGCCTTTAATCCCAGCATTCAAGAAGCAAAGTCCGGCGGATCTCTGTAAGTTCGAGGTCAGCCTGGTCTACAAAGCAAGTCCAGGACAGCTACACAGAGAAACACTGTCTCAAAAAACCAAAAAATTAAAAATTAAAATAAAAAATACCAATGCCAAATACCAATTTCTTCTTTTGTGTATATATCTATAGTCATCTAAGATATTTACACAAGAAGCTGCAATTCGTTTATTATAAATCTATTTTTAAAATGAAGTTAAAAAGCAGTAACAATTAGAAAATCTTTAGATCCCCTGTAAACATCAGTGCTGCCCAAAAGAATTGCCCTTGAAATAGAGATGTTCCATAATGTTGCTGTCCAACATGGCAGCCATTAATCCACAGCTTGACAAGAAGATAAAATGTTATTTTGAGACAGAGTCATACTGTGCAGCCCTGGCTAGCCTGAAACTCAGAGACATGTCTTCCAAAGCTGGGATTAAAAGTATGTGCACCACACCTGCTCAATTTTCATCAAGTTAAAATAGAAATAAAAGACATAGCTCATGACTACCACATTATAGATGGTATAGTTGAGCATCATTTTCATCTTAAAACAAAGAAGACAGACAAAAATGAATCCAGATTTAACAAACGTAGTTATTTGGTGTTTGCTGGCCTTTATTTATGAATGTAAAACCTAAGCTTTTCTTCCTTCCTTCCTTTGGCAGTAGGATCTCCCTTAGCCAAGGCAGTCCCAGATCAAGGTAAGTATGCTGCTGAATGACTTAACACTCCTGGCCTTCCCACCACTCCCTTCTACAAGCTGGGACAGCAGGCAGGCATCACAATGGCCTTTCCTTGTTTCTTCCAAGACAGGATATAATGAAGCCTGCTTTCAAGTTCAAGCGACTCCTCTTCAGCCTCTCAAGTTTCTCTCATTCCTGGAAACATCCCACAGCTACACTGCCCTTTTTTTCAGAGCAGGAGTGGGGTGGGAGAATTGAGACCTATTAACTTTTTATGGGAAACTCAAGATAAACTTTACTGTGGCTTACACCTTTAAAACCAGTGCTAAGGAAGCAAAGGCTTTACTGTAAGGCCAGCCAGGGCTACACAGTGAGACCCTGTCTCAGATACAAGAGCAGCACAACAAATCACTCGCCATCCAAGCAGCCTACCAGCCAAGTACATTATAACATAGCCAAGATTTTCCCCAGCATCCATGGAAAGTAGTAACTGTGGAATGTCAAACAAATGCCCACGCTTACCTGAGGGACTTGGAGCAGGTCTCTGCAATGGTGGCCTAAAGCCTGGTGCTTTGGAAGTGTCAGATTGGTGTAAAGGATCCGAGTTTGGCAAATACGAGGGCTTCGCTGACAGCATAGATTCTGGTGCTGACTGAGATGAAACAACAGATCCTCCCCAGAAGGCATGAGCATTAGTAGGGTTGTTCTCAAACAATGTGCTAAAGGGCCCAAATGGCAATGGGGCACTGAAGTTGGGGGCAACAGGCTTATTTGCTGGATGAACTGAATTCTGACAAGCACTTTGTGTACTTAAGGTTGAAGGTAGCTGGACAGAGGAGGGGACACTATGAGGTCTCTTAATGTGATTGACATTGAGGACTGCAACAGATGAACTCTGCACTGGAGCTGAATTCTTGTGAGGGGCAGTTGTGCCATGAGAGGGAGGTCTGATAGGAGGGGTTTCCATTTTAGGAGGCTGGGAGCATCCCATTTGTGTTTGAGGCATAGGATACGTCACAGGCGCAGTAGAAGGCACCACCACTGGAGCAGAGCTTGTTGCTGTAGGAGGAACAGTCATTCTCACATCCGGGGAAGGAACCTGAGACTGCTGAAGAGGGGGTCTTGGCTCCTGAGGAACAGATCCCGGAGGCTGCGGCTGAGTGGAATGACCTGATGAGCTCCCAGAAGAACTGCTGCTGTGTGGGGGTCTGTTGCTTGCAGTTTCTACTACTGGCGGACTACTTGCTTCCTGTTCGGAAGAAGATGCCCCTTTATTTGGGGATGCTGAGCCACAATCCAAAGGGCTATTTCTAGAGACGCCTCCTGGCTGGGCTGGTGGTGATGGGGAGGATGGGGATGATACTGGATAGTGTTCTTTGGCAGTAGGCATAGGATATGTGGCGTTTGTGGGTGCGGTGCTGTTGTTGCTTGCTGTGGTTGTGACTGTTGTGGTTGTGGCATTGGATGTCTTCACAACTGTGACAAAAAGCTGCCTTCTGACTGAAGGAGAACTGGGACTGCCATTTGAAGACGTACCAGGCACCACTGAAGCTGATGAACTGGTTGTAGTTGTTGGACTTGAAGTTAAAGAACCTGCTGAATTCACCTGAGAACCACTGCTATTCTGATTGCTATGGCGAGGCACCATGTGAGGCTTAGGCGAGTTAGTAGCTCTGGCAGGGCTCAAAGGCCTGACAGGAAAAGGACCCCAAGTGGATTGAGCTGGTGGAAAAGTACCTCCAAAGTGGGTCATGGGCAACCTTGGTGGACGGATCTGCTGGAAAGTCTGAGCAGCAAGCAAAGCATGTGCAAACTGTGGAGGAGGATATGCTAATGGAAGAGAAACTGGAAACCCAGGTCTCACATTAGTCACTGGGTTCTTAATGGTTTTGTGAGTGGATGCAGAAGAGATTGCAGGCACAGCGAGTGCTGTGGCAGTCTGAGATGTTGATGACAGAGCTACAGTTGTCATTTTAATTCCCATTAAGGAGCTATTAGCAGCAGTGGTGGTAGGTGCTGATGACCCTATTTTGGAATTTGCTGAGGAGCTTTTCAAACGATTCTTTGGAATAAGTTCATCAATTTCTTTGTCTGGATCCTTGATCAAAGCATTGATCAACTGAGTTGCTTGTCTTGTTGATTCAGTGCCACCCCTGTATGTTGGTCAACAGACAAAAACAAATGCCCCCCCAAATTAGCACTGATTTCACTGCTTTCTAGTAATATAGTCTATCATTCATTTGTGTGTAGACATTTATACACACACACACAGACACACACACACAGGAATACACACACAAGAAACAGATAAACCAAAGTGTGCAAGAACAATCTTCTCATCAATTTTAGGCATTCTTCAAATCATAAATTACCTTGAATTAATGCTAGGCTTCAAAAGATCAGCAACTTCTTTTTGATCTGAGTGTGGAAGGTTTTGGTAGTTTTTCACAGCTAAGTGCCCTACCATGAACCTATACTAGCTATCTTAAGTGATTTTTGATTTTACTTATTTATTTTTGTTTTTTGGTATTTCAAGACAGGGTTTCTCTGTGTAGTTTTGGCTCTCCTGGACTCGCATTGTAGACCAGGCTGGCCTCAAATTCACAGGGATCAACCTGCATCTGCCTCCCGAGTGCTGGGCTTAAAGGCGGGTGCCATTACCACCCCGCTTAAAATTTACTATTTTATTATTTATACAGTACTCTATCTGCATACATGACAGAAGAGACACCAGATCTCATTATAGATGATTATGAGCCACCATGTGGTTGCTGAGCAGTGCTTTCACTCTAAGGCATCCCTCCATCCCCTTAAGTGACTTAAAAAAAAAAAAAGGCTTATTTATGTTCATGTGTGTAAGTGTTTTAAGACAGTGGTGAGCCACCATGTGGGTGTCAGAAACTGAATCCAGGTCTTCTCCAAGAGTAATAAGTATTCTTCAACAACTCCAGCACACCCCACCCTCTTAAATGAAAATTTCATTTTCCTATTGTTTCCTTAAACTAAGATATTATTTTTCCCATTGTAAAATGTTTTATCATTAGGAAATCCATTATACAAAAAAGTTTGTGTCGCCTATAAAATTATTACAAAGTTAAATAGGTGGTCAACAACTAGGAATGGCACTCAATGCCATTAGTATCACAGACAGCTAATGTGTGAGTTCAAGGCCACTCTGAGCTACATATTGACATCTGGTATTAAAAGAAAAAGAGCAGAAAAATGATAAGCCTTGAGTAGTAGTACAAGCCTTTAATCCTAACACTTAGGAGGCAAAGGCAGGGGGATTTCTGTAAGTTCAAAGCCAGCCTGGTCTAGTGAGTTACATAGAAAAAACCCTGTCTCAAAAAAAAGGATCAATACAATCTAAGTAAGCCGGGTGGTGGTGACACAGGCCTTTAATCCCAGCACTTGGGAGGCAGAGGCAGGCAGATCACTATGAGTTCAAGGCCAGCCTAATCTACAAATCGAGTCCAGGACAGTCAAGGCTACACAGAGAGACCCTGTCTCAAGAAAACAAAAACAAAACAACAACAAAAAATGAAAACAAAACAAACAAGTCTAAGTAAGTTGCTGAGCACGAGTGAGAATGTAGTTTCCATCTTTAGCATCACAAAAACCAACGAGCAAACAAATTAAGTAAACAAGGAAAATTTCACAACTGAACAAGAAAAATGGATTTTATATGTTTGTTTGTTTTTGTTTTTTGGTTTTTTTTTTTTTTTTTTTTTGGTTTTTTGAGACAGGGTTTCTCTGTGATAGTCCTGGATGTCCTGCCTTACTCTATAGACCAGGATGGTCTCAAATTCAGAGATCTACTTGCCTCTCCCTCCCAAAGTGCTGGGATTAAAAGATAGGTGCCACCTCTCCCAGCTAGGATTTTATCTTTAATTCTGGAATCTGAGAACATAGTTTACTACATATTCTCAGATGGCATCTCTATAAACAATATTACAATCCCTTGGGGGAAGATCTCTCAAAATGAGTGAGGAATCTCGACAATGTCAACAGCAAACTGTCATGTTGGCTCTTCAGAAAAATGCTTGGTTAAGCTCATGTATGGAAACCTCAGGAACAAATGACCCAGGAAGGGGACCTGATTGCCTTTCTCTGGATACAGCAGGTTGTGACAACCTAGCTATTCTAGCAGAGGGAAAAGCAAGAAAGAAGGAAGAGATGGAAAGAAAATAGATTATTAAGTTCCTTCTTACTTTAAAGAAAATAACTATCAGCCCTAATACACACTGCTTGCCACATACTCTGCTTTCCAAAACAGACTTCCACTATAAACACAGCTTCTTACATCCTTATGCGTAGGGTTGGAGAGATGGCTCAGAGGTTAAGAGCACTGACTGCTCTTCCAGAGGTCCTGAGTTCAGTTCTCAGTAACCATAAGGTAGCTTACAGCCACCTATAATGAGATCTGATGCCCTCTTATGGAGTGTAAGCATACATGCAGGTAAAACACTGCATATACAATAAATAAATAAATCTTAAACAAACAAAAAGATATCTTTATTCTGAGAGTATTTCAGCAGATGTGTTTGAGTTTTTTGAGTTAAATTTTTATGTTAGATTTAATTGTACAATAAGTTCAAGTCCAAAGGATAATGTCTCAAAAGAACAAAATCTCAAATGTAGATTTGAGAGAAAATAACTTCTTGCATAAAAAAAAAAAAAAAAGTTAGAAATGTACTACTAAAGGCTTGGGACAAAATGTTAAGATTATCTCAAATTTCTGTAACTACTTAAAACATGTCATAAGAATAGCCAGGCATAGTGGTGTGCGCCTGTAATCCCAGGCAAAGGCAGGTGGAACTCTGTGAGTTCAAGGCAGGCATGGTCAACAAAAGAAGTCCAGGACAGCCAAAGTTACAGAGAAACCCTATCTCAGGAAAAATGAAAATAAAGTGTGTGTATATATATGTGTGTGTGTGTATATACACATATTTTCTTATATATTATTTTCTCTAAAAAGAGGATATATTAATTACAAAAAGCCCTGGGAATGATTATATTCCCAAACACTCACATATTTGGGGGGTGGAGTGGGGTGGAAGTAGAGCTACCTTATAACTCTGCATAGCTCTGGCTGTTCTGGAACTTACTATGAAGATCAGGTTGACCTTGATCCCAGAGGTCAGTCTACCTGCCTCTGCTGGGAATAAAGGCCTGTGTCACTACATTCATACAGTTATTATCTTTTAAAAACATAAGAGCTGGGGAGATATCTTAATGGGTAAGAGTGATTGCTGTACAAAGGATAAAGACATAAGTTCAAATTCTCAACACCCATATAAAACTTGGGTATAACTAACATCAGCTTCAGTTTCACTAAGGGATACTATCTCATGGGAGTAAGATAGAGTGACAGGCCATGAGAGCAGGAATACGCACACATGCACGCACGCACGCACGCACACACACCCCAAAATGATTCCAGCCCACTGAATAACTGAGTTCAATTCCCAGCAACCACATGGCGGCTCACAGCCACCTATAATGAGATCTGGTGCCCTCTTCTGGAAGGCAGGGACACATGCAGGCAGGATGCTGTATACATAAGAAATAATTAATATTAAGGAAAATAAGACAGAGAAGCAAGCAAGCTTTGCCTTATAGTTATTATGCGGTCTCCAGTCTTGTCCTTCTGCTTGTCGATGTCTATGTGCGCACCAGTGAATTCCCGAATAGCATTGATGTTACAGCCGCCTCTTCCAATCACTCTGGATATCACAGTCGATGGAACAGACACTTTTTTTGACCTGTTTAAAAGTTGTAAAGATAAATTAACAAAATGAGACAAAACATTAGTAGTAGTTATAATGAAAATAATAAAGTTTATTGAGGATCTTACTATAAATGAAGAACTGACTAAATAAGCTTCCTATATTTATTCTTTTTGTTTCAAAGATTTACTTTTATGTATACAGTGCCCTGCCTGCATGCGCACCTGCACAATAGAAGACGGCATCAGACTACATTATAGGCAGTTGGGAGCTATGATCTGGTTGCTGGGAACTGAACTCAGGGCCTCTGGAAGAACAGCCAGTGCTTTCAACTTCTGAGTCATCTCTCCAGCCCACTTTTTCTTCATCTTTGAGACAGGGTTTCTCTGTGTAGCCTTGGCTGTCCTGGAGTCACTTTGTAGACCAGGCTGGCCTGGTCAAACTATTCACCTGCCTCTGCCTCCCGAGGGCTAGGATTAAAGGTGTGTACTACCACACCCAGCCGTTTTATTTAAATACAGGATAAATACAGATCTTACTATGTAGCTTTGACGGGACAGAAAAGCAGAACTTGGCCTGTGTTGGGATTAAAGGTGTGGACCACCACAAGCAACTTATTGTTTCTTGTTGTTTTTCTATGTTAGTCTTGGCTGTACTGGAGCCTTGGCTTTGTAGAACAGGTTGGCTTCGAACTCAGTGACCTACCTGCTCTTCCTGGGTGCTCGGAATACATGTGTGCACTACCATACCAGGCTTTTTATTTACTCTTAATCCAGATAAACACAAGGCTCCTTTATACCCAGTACCCTCAAGACAAAAGCAGGTGTCTCTTTCTGAGTTCCAGGCTTGCCAGGTCAACACATTTAAGATGCTGTCTTAGCCTAGCTTTTTATCTCACTGTTTGCTTTATTGACTATCATCTTATTTTATCCCTGCAAATCCTGGTGATGCAAATCAACAGGGATGGTTTCAAGATCTAATTTTGCCTAAAGGTCAAAGAAAGACATTTTGTTGGCACCTTTCTGTTTAACTTGTTTATTTATAATGAATTGTCTTAAAGAATGTTATGAAAATTCTTGTTTCTCTGACATTTTCAGAAGCATTTGATTACACATATAATTCACTAGACTCATGTGAGGAAAAAGAAAAGCCTAGTGGAAATTAAAAGGAAAACAAAAACAAAACAAAACAAAACAAAACTACCTAGGTTAGCCTGCTAAGACCTGGGAGCTGATGGCAGGAGGATCAGTTGTCAGTGAATTCAAGGCCTATCTTTGAGGCCTATGTACGACAGCCTCTCATGCCAGGCTGGCTTCCAATTCAAACAATCTTCCTGTCACCAACTCTCAAGTGCTTGGATTACCAGTATAAACTATCACGCCAGGCTTTGCAAAATTACAAGGGTTTTTGTATTTTATCAATGGAGGGGTAGTAGTAGTGGTGATGCACGTGTCAGGAAATACATGTGGAAGTCACAGGACAACTTGGAAGTGGTAAATTTATATGTGCCTATGTGACTGGATGTCGTGTGTGCATAGCTGCCCGTGGAAGCTAGAAAATGGTGTCTAATATCTTCAAACTCAGGTTCCAGTCATCTGTGAGCTGTCCCACATGGGTGCTAGCAACTGAACTCAGGTACTTTAGAAGATAAGCATGTAGTCTTAACTACTAACCCATCTCTCCAGCCCATAAAAATTACAATTTTATCTGTTTGTTTGTAACGAGAACATGAGAATCTCAGGCTTGCCTGAAACTCACACTGTAACTGAGGCTAACACTGAACTACAACGGGTCCTCCAGTACTTCTACTTCCCAAGAATCAGGATTATAGGCATGTGCCACCAGGGCTTGGTACATTTCAACTTTAAATCTTCTAATTAGTTCAAGGTATATGGGCTGGGAAGATTGCTCAGTGGCAGAGCACTTCCCTAGCACTGAGGCCCTTGGTTTTATCCCCAGTGCTGAAAAACAAAAAGGGAGATAATATAAGTTTCTAACAAGTCAATTTAAGAAAATTTCATAGATAGGTGAATTGGGTATGGTGGCAATCTCAGCACTCAGGAGGCAGAAGTAGGCAGCTTTCTTAACAGTTTAACACCAGGTTGCTCTACAAAGAGCTCCAAGCTACCTGGAGCTACACAGTGAGACCCTGAAAAGAAAACGGTTGCAGGGTGGGGTGAGGGTAGGGGGTGGGGGAATGAGTCTGAGAGACTAAGCAATGATGTGTTGACACATGCCTGTGGTCTTTAGCACTCAGGAGGCCGAGGCTTACGAAGACCATCTGATATGGAAGATGACCCTCTGTGGTGATCCATGCCTATAATCCAAGCACTGAGTTGAAGACAAAGATCAGAAGCTCAAGGACAACTTAGTCCAATGTGGAACCTTCTCTCAAAATAAAAACATAAAAACTGTGCTGGGGATATAGCTCAAGCATGAAGTACACTCACCTGCATGGCAGAGGCCCTGGGTCCAACCCCGTGACAGGAAAATTCAAGTTTCGTGAGAAGTGCATCTTTTCTCAGTGCTTACTACTTTTTAAAAGATGGGCACCGGGATGAAAGGCACCTGCCATGATGCCTCAGTCTTGTTTTGAACACTGACTTTTTTGGCATGTGAAATATCAAAAAGCTGTCTGTTGATGAGATCTGATTTGGCGACATGAGTTGATCTGCAACCTTGGGAATGATGGGAGGCAACTAGCTGCAATATAAACCAATAATCACTCACCTCCTCACGACTTCCTTCCATCCTTCTTCCCTCTTTTGCCCACGTTTAGGACTTGCTACTGTTAACTTCCCATTTGGAGAGGAAAGAGGAGACGGACCAGATTTTGTACAAGTTGACAGAGAATTACTGGTCCCTTCATTGACAGTCTCTGACAATCTTTAATAAAGGAGGGAAAGTACATTAATAATGAACAGATGCACAGGAAATTATAAATGATAAAGGTAACATGTTACATAGCTTATTATTTAAGTTTATTTAATTAGAGAGAACAAATGAAGATCTTGTTTATAACTTTTCTACTAGTTAACATGTAACAACAAATAGCCAGTTTTAAGAATATACAGGGGCAGAATATAACACTGTGAAACTACACATCAATACTTTATTTTCTAAGACAGGGTCTTGCTACATAGCTCACCCTACAATGAAGTCAACATGTAGCCCAAGCTGGCTTCGAATCTGTGATTTTTCTTGCTTCAGACTCCCAAATGCTGAGATTATAGGCATGAGCCACCATGCCCTGCTTCACTATCAATGCTTCTCATAAGTTTAACAATCACAAAAAATTACATGGAGAAAAAAAAATTTATTTTCTCAGCATAAAATCTTAACAACATCTCAGTATTCTTTACCATACAAAAATATTTATTTTACTTGTTTCACAAGAAATTTTCACACGACACCAGTAAAAGCAGAACTTGGAACTAACTTTATGGAAGCCTTGCCAGAAACGGATTTTCTCTCCTCCTTTGGAAATGTAACAAGAACAGATGGCTGCTTCTTGCTGGTCACAGTGGTAGTGACCACAGCCGGTGAATGATTGTCACTCTTCCTGCTGCTGTTGCTGTTACTGCTTTCATCACTGCAGCTGGAAATCCTCATGTTGTCACTGTCTCCACTCTCGCTGGTGCTGCTGCTCTTGGACTCTCCATTCACCTTCTCTGGCTGACTGTATGAAATTGGTAGTGGATCATCAAATATGATTTGAACATTTTCTGGAGTAATTTTATTTTTCCTGTTTTTCCTCTTTGAACTGGTGGTGGTTATGGTATTATTTCTTTTACCATGGGAACCTGCCAAAGTAGTCCAGGTAGCAGATATTCCTATGGTAGTGGTGGTAGTGGCACTTGGAGGCTCTGTCAAGACTTCAGGTTCTTCTGGAAAAGCAGCAATATTGAATTAGTCATTCACTGATGAGACTGATTTAACAGTATTCACATGAATCATGTATTACATTTTACATAAAATTATTAATTTAAATATAGCAATGTTTCTATGAATATATGTCATTTTATGGGAAAATACTCAGTATTATATGCGATTACATACAATGCATATGTTTACCGGTAAACAGTTCAAATAAAGAGAAAGACTAAGCACATGTACCCAAACATTTTGAAAATAAGAATTGAAGAAAATGTCCATAATCCAAGCTACTTGAAAGGTTGGGGTAAGAGGTTTTAAGAGTGCAACCCTAGTCAGAGCTAAGAACAACAAATGGACCTCAAAACCAAAGAACTACAAAACATAAACAAACAAAAACTAAACAAAAAGCTGGGGAATGAGTCAATGAATTAAACAAGCACACTGATCTTTGTTCCTCAGACACTGAATGCAAAAACTGGGGGAGACAGGAGACAGGGATTTATTGTATGTTCATGGCTAGCCTTGCCTTCATTACTTGGCCTGCGTCAGTCTCTGAATGCTAGGATTATAAATAGGCACCCACCACATCCAGTTTAAAGGAACTGTAATCAGGAGTCTTAGGCACAGACTTACTTTGTAGCCAAGGATGACCTTCAACTCCTGACCCTCCTGCTTTCCACTTCCCAAATGGGACACCACTGAGCCTAGGTCAAATAATTTTTTTAGTATCATGGATTGTCTTGAAGACCTGGCTCACCACAAACAGGAGTTAGAAGAGCTACATGGTGGTACCCTTAAATTTTTGAAAGAATCTTACCAAATTGCGCAACTGGGTCTTGAACTCATTATATATCGCACACAGGACTTGAACCTGATCCTTTAACCTCGGCCTATCAAGTAAATGAATTTCAGCTACTAGGTGCAGCTATGTACAGTTTGGTCTGTGGCCTTAAAATGGATGTTCAGTTCAGAAAAATACCTTCAACTTTAAGTTTTTCTTTTTCTTGAGCAGCTTGGAGTTCAAAGTTCTCCTTATTTTTGGCTTCAATTTCTTCTAATTTCCTTCTTTGTTCTTCCTTTTTTTTCCTTCTCTTCTCTTTTCGCTTTTCTCTTTTGGCAGCCAAAGCCAGCCTTCGACTTTCTTCCCTCAACTGGTAAAAATAGATAAATAAAAGAGAAATACAATACTAGGATCACTTTGAATAAAAGTAGGCACATAACTGTTATTTATTACAAGGCAATTAGTAAGCTTTCAAATTAAAAGTCATTGGATTCAACTTACTGCTGGCAACATGACATGTAACCACACCTGAACAGTAATCTGCATAGTAAATGGCACAGGCAGAACAGTATCTGAGCTCTAGGCCATTTTTTAAAGTAGTAAGTTGCATGCAAAGATTTTCCTTGTTGTTGCTGTTTTTTGTTTTTTGAGACAGGATTTCTATGTGTAACCTTGGCTGTCCTGGACTCACTTTGTAGACCAGGCTGGCCTTGAACTCACAGAGATCTGCCTGCCTCTGCCTCCCTGAAAGCTGGGATTACAGGTGTACACCACCATGCCCAGCAAGCCCATTGCTTTTATTAAACTCCAATTCTAGTGCATACTGGTTGGTCCTAAAGCTCTTTTCTGTAGTACGGCCAAACATATTTCATTTGAGTAGAAGCCTCTGGAAAAAAAAAAAAAAAAAAAAAAATCTAACTTCTCTTTTGTGCCTCTTGCTGCAAAGTCAGTCTTCCAAACAAACACAAAATAAAAACATCCCCACTGTGGCCAGAACTCTCTGGCATCTTATTTCAACTTCCTGAGAGTTGGTATTATAGACATGAATTAATTTCCTCCCTTGATTGTGCTTTCAGCTTCCTTTCCTCCTTTAGTCCTGTTGTACCCAGAGCCTTGTGCTTGCCAGGAGAGCACTCTACACAGTTCTAGCGACAGCACAAGTCTTTTTCAGAAACTGTCCTAACATATATGTCTGGGTCTTAGCTGGCCAAGCGCACAACGCCATGGTTCACAGCTACAGATAAAAACTATCCTTAGTTTTTATTGAGGAAATTAGAAATCTCATTTTTGAAAAGGGAAGCAGATAAGGAGAATATGGGTGACACAAGCATCCTGAACAGTACCTTTTCAAAGTTTTTGCTGGTCTCCTGAAAGTACAAAAGCTCCAGTCTAAAGAGTAGGAAAAGAGGGACTGTTTCTCTTTGTTGGTGTAGACTTTTGCTGAATGCAAGAGAGGGAGGTGATCAAGACTTCATGGTCATTTTAGCCTACATAGCAAAGCCAGTCCCAAAACCAACCAATCAAGGCCACTAATAGATGACACTATCCATTACTTAAAAGGGTGGAGTAACTATAATTTCCTGCTAAGTCTGGAAAAGAAAGGGAGCCAGCAATCAGTTCTACACCTGAATCCTCTTGAACAAGACTCGTGGTTTTCCTGTCTGGTTTTGACCACTTGGGAGAGGTAAGTATAAAAAAAGACAAGGACTGGACTTAAGAGTAAAGGGCGGGGGCTGGAGGGATGGCTCAGAGCTTAAGGGTACTGACTGCTCCTCCAGAGGTCCTGTAGTTCAATTCCCAGCAGCCCAACATTGATGCCTCACAACCATCTATAATGTGATCTGATGCCCTCTTCTAGCTTGCAGGTGTATGTGCTGCCAGCATACTGTATACATAATAATAAATAAATAAATCTTTAAAAAAAAAAAAAACACGAGTAAAGGACATTAAAAAAAAAAAAAAAAAACAGGTGTGCGCCACCACTGCCCGGCTGAATATAGGACTCTGATCTGCAGCCACAAGAGGGCATCAGATCATATTATAGGTGGCTGTGCGTCACCATGTGGTTGCTGGGAATTGAACTCAGGACCTCTGGAAGAGCAGGTGGCTCTCTTAATCTCTGAGGCATCTCTCTAGCCCCCTTGAATATATTCTCCACACCCCCGAGACAGGGTTTCTCTGTGTAGCCTTGGCTGTCCTGGACTCACATTGTAGACCAGGCTGGCCTCAGACTCACAATGATCCGCCTGCCTCTGATTCTGAGTGCTGAGATTAAAGGCGTGTGCCACCACGCCCAGCCCCTCGGATATATTCTTAAAAAGCAAAAATATCCCCACGCATTACAGTGACTCCTATCTGTACCCTCAGCACTCCAGATGTGGAGGCAGGCAGGAAAGTGGGAGGCCAGCTTCCTCAATAAACCATTCCACAAGCACGAAGAGCATAAAGAAAAAAACCCAAAAAAACAAAAGCCTAGAAGCCTGAATATTTAGCATTTCTTTTCTGTTTGTTTCCTTGAGGCAGGATCCCACAGCCAAGGACGGCTTCAAACTCTCTGTTGCCAAAAATAACGCCAAACTCCCTATTCTCTACTCTATACCTCCCAAGTGCTGGATTACAGCACAGAGGTAAATGACATCACCTAGCTGTAAAGAATGATTGTTGCTAACTTGATATTGTGCTAGGCATGGCAAAAAACCTATGCCCTCACCCAGTTTATATGAAGAGACGAGGTTGGGGCCTGTATGAAGGTGATAATGTAGGAAGCCTAATTGTCTCCTACTCTCCTCAGGGAATTGATTCCAGCAAAAAACCAAAATCCATGGATGCTCAAACTTTTATGCGAAATGTCATATATTTTTGCTGCTGTTTCCTTTTTTGAGACAGGGTTTCTCGTCTAACAGCCCTAGCTGTCCTGCCTTGAACTCAAGAGAAACACTTTATTGCCTAGTATGCTTCAGGGCTTTGTGTGTTATCCTTAGCAATCAGACACTGTGATAACATTATCATAGAGTTAAATTCCTTCCTTAAATTTTTGTTTTGTTTTGGTTTTTTGAGATACGGTTTCTCTGGTAACAGTCCTGACTGTCCTCAAATTTTCTCTGTATACCAGACTGGCCTTGAACTTCAGAGATCTAACTGCCTATGCCTCCTGAATGCTAAGATTAAAGGAGTGCACCACTACCATCCATCTTTAAATGTCATGTATTTTATTCCATCACTGTGTGCCTTAATGAACAGTTGTCATATGCATGTTGTTACTGAGGACGTAACAAAGGTCTACTTGCTGGATACAGAAGTTTCTTCTGAATTTATATATTTTGCCCTTGTGTTAGGTTTGGTAATGCACAAGTGCTGGTGCCCAAGGAAGCTAGAAAAATGCACCAGATTCCCCGCTCTGGAATTGGACAGTTGTAGTCTCCCGTGTACAAGCTGGGAAATGAACCCGAGTATCCTCTAGAAGAGCACCAGTGCTGTCAACAGCTCTATAGTCCATCTTCTAAACTACTTAAGAATCATACTTCACTGAATCCTTAAACAACAACAACAACAACAAACTCTAAGTATGGGGGCAGGTGGTGATTTTGCTTGCTTAAAATGTTTCTCTATTCATTGGTTTATTTATCTTGTCAGCATGGTTGAGTGGAGGTCATAGAACAATGTAGCATTTGGTTCTCTCCCGACACCATTTGTGCTCTGGCATAAACACCCTGCCTGTCAGTCTTGGCTTCAAGTATCTCTATCTGCTGAGCCATATCACTAGCCCCACATAGATTTTAGTAGGGTGACATAAGTTGTATGAAGGTACAAGATATTCAATATTTCAAGTAAAAACAGAATACCAATGTGCAAGTTATAAGGCAGAATTGTACCTGGTGTATTCAAGTAAACTAGTAGAGCTGATGAGTAGAAAATTCATTTTAGAAATAGTAAAAGTTGGTTTTTTTTTTTTAAAACACTTTACACTTAGGGTATTTAAGAGCCTTTAAATTTTTTTCTGTTTTAAAACTTGTCGGGCTTTATTTTATTTCATACATCTGTAACTCCAGCACTCCGGAAGCTAAGGCAGGTCTGCCATGGTTAAAGGCCAACAATGGCTACAGAATGCATATTAGACTAGCCATGGCTATAAAACCAAAACCAAAAGAAGGAGGGGGAAAAAAAAAAGCAAAAAGAGTAAAGAACCAGCAAAGGAGACATCCCTGCCCCCCAGGGCGGGAACACCCTACCAAGGAGATGAAAAGCCAATTGGGGAATATACCTACTGGAGTTAGCATCATTAAAAAAAAAAAAAAAAAAAAAAAAAAAAGACTGCATATTTGCTGCTCTTCCCAAGAACCTGTGCTTGGTTCTCTGCACCCATGTCAGACACCTGAAACTCCAGCTCCAGGGGATTAGATTTGTGGGCACCTGTGCACACGTAGCATGCAATCATATAGCCACACATATATGCACACATTTTTTTTTAAAAAGTTGTTTCTTTTTTTTTCCCCTCTAAAGTTGAATATGTAGCTTTTGACTTAGAAGTTCCTCGAGAGCAAGGCACCTAGGATCCCACCCAGCATGAAGGAGGGTCAAAGATATACAGACGATGATGTCTCAAAATAAAACTGTATGGTAATACAGAAAACAAGGAAAATAATATATCAAAAAGGAAGAGTCCAACAATGAATAGGATACACCAGATTATTTAGTGCACAAATGGGGGTGTATGTGGTTATTAAAAGTATCTAGTCCCTGGCCAGGTACAAAATATTCCTGGGTGGCTAGAGAGAGTGGCTAAGGTTTCTGGAACTGTTCTTTTGATGCTACAATTTGCTTTCTGATGTAATATGAAGTCTTATTAAAGGTTAAAGAAGACAGGGGTGGGAGTAAATGATGCAGGTGAATGAGACTAAATTAAAACAGGAACGCAGTGTTATAACTACTGGTCCATATTAAAGGGATAAAAAAAAAAATCACTTTGTTATTTCATCAGCACTAAAATACTAGGATGCATACATCCCTTCTATATAGCACAATGCCTGCATACAACCTCATGATAATACAGATGACATGAAGTTATTTTATTGTGTTGCTTGGAGAATTAAAACAAAAAACAAAAAAACAAAGAAGCCACTTGAACAAGTCCAGTCCCAGGCAGGGAGGCTTTTGATCCACAATTACAACGGCTGATTGTAGAATGCGATGGTGTGAAACTTACACAAACAGGAGGAAACTGTGACTACCAAGCATGAAAGGCTGCAACATTACCATGTGCAAAGTGAAAGCTGTTAAGTTAGAATTAGAATTAATTTTCCTTTTCTAAACACATTTATTTTACTGGGGTAGAGGATATAAGCTAAAATGGAGCAAGGAGTCGTGAAAGGACAGTGTGATGTAAATGATTCTACAGTTTGAAGAGGCAGTGCAGCAGAAGGGAAAGGAGCAATGACCACATGGCACACATGTGCTGGGATGGGGGACTGGTGTTTTCATGTAGCATCTTAAAAGTTTAGGGAAGGGGCTGTACATACAGACAGCCATACACATTTTTAAAAGTTAGGGACATTTATAGAAAAAAATATGGGGTGGGGGGTGGCATGGAATGAGGCCAGTCTGCACTGAAGGGCAAAATCCAATCTCAACAAATTGTATATATGTATACATACTGTCAAGAACATAACTCAAATTGCTAATATCCTACAAAAACAAACATTTTGGCCTCAACCTTTGATCCTCTTGTTTCAAGAATACCACTTGTAGAATTCCTGAATCACAATGGCATAAAACCAGCACCCAGCCACTGAGAGGGAACAGCAAGTATGAGAGATTTATCTGCATTACATTTACTAAAAAGTACACTTTCACAATGTGTAAATACTTTTTATTTGTTTAGTCAATAAATACTATGAATTTATTTATTCAACACAGTTTACTGAGTATAAACCATTCTACAGCATATACTTTGTACTGGTGGAGAGAGCTAGGTAAAATCAAATGTTAGACATGTTACAGCCAGGTTATGATGGCAAACACGTATACTCCAAGCACTTAGGAAATCAAAATCCAAGGCTAGCCTTGGTTATACAACCACTCTTAGGACAGACTGGACTATCTGCAACCTTACATAAACTTAAACAAAATGAATGTTCAAAATTGAAAAGACAAAGGAAGGTAGCATGGAGGGAAAATAAAACAGTAGGGCTTTTAAGGACATTCAAGAAGATCCAAGATGATCAAAACAAAGAATGGCCATCATGGACTGACAATGTGACCTATAAAGCAATTTTAACTTGTATTTTATTGTTTTTGAGACAGGTACTCATTATATAGCCTTTGGTTATGAAGACCAGGTTAGCCTCAAACCCAGACATCCACCTGTCCTTGCTTTCCAAGTGCTGGGATTAAAGGAATCAAGTGCAGGCCAGCACTTAACTTTTTAAAACTACCTTTGAAGCCAGGTATGGAAGCATAGCCGCCTCAGCACTTGGGAGGCAGAGACAGGCTGCTCTCTTTAAGTTGAGAGCAGCCTGGTCCACATAGTCAGCTGTTTGAGGCCAGCCAGGGTGTATAGTGAGTCACTGCCCTAAAACATAAAACGAATTTTGAAAATTGTAGAGAGTGGTAAGGAACAGTGCTTGTGGGCAGATTTTTACAAGGTCTTACAATTTTTTAATATGTTAATTATAAATAATTATAAAATACATAATAACTTTTTAAAAAACTTTCAGTAACGTACTAGATTTTTAATTTTAGCCATAAGGTATTTTTCTTTACTTCATGATTTAAACTGAACATGTTACTCTAATAAAAGAAAAAAGAAATTAACGACTGAGGGTTTTTTCCCCTACTTTTTCCCTTTTTTTACACATTTTTTTTGGGTTGGGGGGCTAAGGTATGCACTACCACGTCCATCTTTCTTAAGCTACTTTCTGGATTAATAGCTTAAATTATGTTGTAAATTCTGTTATGT
Organism: Acomys percivali; assembly: GCA_907169655.1. Taxonomy (NCBI): domain Eukaryota; kingdom Metazoa; phylum Chordata; class Mammalia; order Rodentia; family Muridae; genus Acomys; species Acomys percivali. Next base: position 26,947,191 of record OU015756.1, on the reverse strand, counting down.
ACATAATATAATGTACAGACATCATACAAATGTATCTTGGCTAAACAGTTATTGGCTTTCTTTTTGTTGTTGCTGTTGGTTGGCTTTTTTGTTTTGGTTTTAAGAGGGGGTGTTGTATTAGATGATAGCAAACATGAAAACAGTTAGAAAGGGCTGAAGACACATCCAACACTGGTCAAGGCCTTGCTTGGGGGAAGGAAATAATATTAGGCAGTAAAGACACTTCTCAGAAGGAAGCTTGTTCTTCAAGGGAGGAGCGGTGTAGTACTGCTAGATACTGACGTGGGAACCATCTGGAAACTAGACAAGCTCTCTACCACTCAGAGCTTTCTACCCTCTTTTTGACTGTATCTTTTGAATAAGCAGCTCAAAATTGGTTCTAACTTACAGTCCAACGGTTCTGATGCCTTCTTCTGACAAATAAGATAAATCTTAAAAAATAAAGAAGTTAACAGCAGAATTTGGATCTCAAACTATTTAATACCATATTGAGACAACCTAGATTAATTATATAGGTATGAAAAAGAGCTGCCATAAGAGAGGAGCACAGAGCAGCTAAGGACTGCCCAAGTATTTCACTGTACCTGAGAAAGCAACATGTAAGCTATGCTTTCACTTAAAACAACCTGATGGACGTTACTATGTATGTAATTTCAAGACACTGAGGCTGACACAGAGAATCTTCAGTTTGAGATCAGCCTAGGATACATACTTACCAAGTTCAAGACTGGCCTGGGATCAGTACCTTGTATTAAAGACAAACTCAACATACACGTCAAACTGTCTGAAATTGTCACTTGTGTCTTGTAGTAGACGTGGCATTTGATAAATTTATTGGCAATGCATAAAATATAGAGCTTAGGGTTGTAGTTGAGAATTAAAAGAAATTTAATTGAAATAAGACGAAAATCTAGATAGAATATATGCTTCCTTCCAGGTCTATGTGATCCCTATAATAAAATTTTGTTAAAATTACAAACAAACAGAAAAAAAAAACTCTCTCTGTCTCTGTCTCTCTCTCTCTGTCTCTCTCTCTGTCTCTCTCTCTCTCTCTCTCTCTCTCTCTCTCTCTCTCTCTCTCTCTCTCACACACACACACACACACACACACACACACACACACACACACACACACACACACACACACTTTCCCCTGGTGCTACAAATCAAAATTATTATTTTTCTGTTTGTTGGAGACAGGGTTTCTCTGTGTAACAGCCTAGGCTGTCCTGGAACTCACTCTGTAGACCAGGCTGGCCTCAACTCGCAGAGATCCTCCTGCCTCTCCCTCCTGAGCACTGGGATTAAAGGTGTGCACCACTATGAAAAACAGCTTTGGTAAACACTTAAATAATAACTACTACCATTTGTGACAAATTAGAGACAAAGGAATTAGTATTAACAGAGGACAAAAGTAAACATCGTGGATAAACTATGAATTCAGGGAGAAGAGCAGAAGAGCCCCACTGCAAATCTTCCGTTACCTTTTCCAGGTCTAGCTCCTCTAACAGTATGCTAGCGTTCTTATTTGCTTCAGCAGCCTGCCTGTCTTTGGCTTGTACTATTGACTCCATACAAAGATGACACTTCTTCAGCATCTCCTGCAATGGAAAATTGGAGATGTTTCCAGCCTCAGAAGACAACTCAAACTTAAGAGTCCTAAAAACATGACCTTCATTAAAGTACTTAAAAAGTGGCTGGGCTGTGCGGGTGGGGGAGTACAGAGCAGATAACAAACTGTACATTTCCAAACAACCACAAGAAAGAGCTTCCCGTTTTCAAAATTAGAAACTAGTTTAGGCCTTTAATTAGATAAGAAACATATTGCATATGTTTCTTATGCATATGGTATATGTACATATATGCAGACAAACCACTCATACACACAATATAAATAAGTCTAGCAGTAAAAATATTACCTCCAGCCACGTGCAGTGGCCCACGCCTGTAAATCCCAACACTCAAGAAGGCAAGAGGAAGGCAGATTTCTCAGAGTTCAAAGCCAGCCTGACCTACAAAGTGGGTCCAGGACAGCCAAAGCTACACAGAGAAACCTTGTCTCAAAAAACCAAAATCCAAACAAACCAAATAAAAGTAAAAAACAAAAACTATTACTGGGGCATGGTGGCACACACCTTTAATCCCAGAACTTGGGAAGCAGAAACAGGTGCTCTCTGAGTTCGAGGGCAGCCAGTTCTATTTCCCTTTTCTAAGAATTCCAAAATACAATTAAAATATTTTAATCTACCTCAACTCCTCACAAAAAAATCCTAATATTACATAATGTGAATTGCCATAGAAATTATGAGTCAATTCAATAAACTAGTTACTGTAAATAAAATTGAAGGGTGAGCTGCTTACTATCAGGCAACAAAATATTTTCTGGATTTGATTCCTTCATTTTCTTTCTTTTTTTGTTTTGTTTTGTTTTGTTTGTTTGGTTGGTTTTTGTTTTTGTTTTTGAAACAGGGTTTCTCTCGTTTGTTTTGTTTTTGAAACAGGGTTTCTCTGTATAGCCCTGACTGTCCTGAACTAGCTTTGTAGACCAGGCTGGCCTTGAACTCACAGCAATCCTCCCGAGAGCTGGGATTAAAGGTGTATGCCACCACACCTGGTGGCCTCCTCCATTTTCAAAGGCATATATAAAGATATTTCAAACACACATACACACACAATCAATTTGATGTTTTATAGGATTTATTTAATCATCCCAATATCTGCCAAAACTCAAGCCAAAAGTATTGGGCAGAACAGAGTCATGGCAGGGACAGAATGCAGGACTATAGGAAGTTAAGCAACTGCTCTGTCACCAATCCTCACATTTACAGCTATACCAAATTCTGCGATGTCCAAGGTATCTAGGTTTTCTTGCTTGAGAATAAGGATCTTCTGAGCTTGTTGTCAGAATAAATTATAAATCCAGGTAAATCTTTTAAAAGTTTATAAGTACTATATAAATGAAAGTTAATATTAGACCTTATTTCTCCCATTGAGTCTTACTGGTGTGAAACCTGTATGAACGAAAAGTAATTCCCAACTCATACATATGGTGAATTTGAATGCCATATTACCTTATCAGTGATGGTTGCTATATACCTCATGCATTCTGAATCTGATGGAAACTGATTCACTTCTTTCACTAAGTAGCGCACCACCTTCACATGACCCTAAAAAAAGATATCACTGTCAAATAAGAAGAGATGCTAATGGAATTCAGTAAATCTGCACACTGTCTGAAGTAACACTGACATTAATTAATATTAATGGTATAAAGACCTAGTTGTGTATTTATAATATAAAGAAGAAGCAGAGCCTTTTGTTCCAATAACTACATTCTTTTTTTTTAACAACTACATTTTTCGTTCTCACTTTGTTTTTCCCCAAAACCAAAACCAAATTCTGAACACTCTAAATAAAAGAATAAATTGTTTCATGAAATGAGAGAGGCATCCAATGAGAAAATATTCTACAAACTTCATTCATCCTTTTTTTCCTGCTCTCATTCATTTTCAATTCTAAGCACTAAAAGTAACAATATTGCCAGGCTTGGTATCATACACATTTGATTCAACCACAGATACAGGGAGACCTCTATGAATTCAATGCCAGTATGGAGTACATAGCATGCCTCTTATAGGTGGGACTAGAGCATGACTCTGCCTTAAAGAAAGAAAGAAAGAAAGAAAGAAAGAAAGAAAGAAAGAAAGAAAGAAAGAAAGAAAGAAAGA